>SWKT01000020.1:0-605522 GCA_011058875.1 Neopestalotiopsis sp. 37M
TTTAGCAATATTAAAAAAGCGATTTTATAATTAATATATATTAAAAACCGAATTTTTATTTATTAAAAAAATTCGCTAACGTTAATTATTATAATTATAAATTTATTCGTAAAAGCTATATATAATTTTTTTTATAAAAATACCCTTTTTAAAAATAAAATCGCTAAATTAAAAAAAACTAATTATATATTTAGCAAGCGTCGGAGGATAAAAAATAAACGTTTATAGCCTAAAAGGATTTTTATTATTTAAAAAGGATTAAAAATTTAGGTCGAAAAAAAAAGCAATAAATTAATAAAGCAAAAAAATAATAATAATAATAATCGTCCGAAAAAGGCAAAAGCGCGCGTTCGGCGTTATAATATTTGCGGTAACCCCGGATATGATGCGCGAATTTATATAATTAAAATAAAAACGTCCGATAAAAAAGATTTAAAATAATTTAATTAAATTTATTACGTAATAGTTAAATTTCGTGAGTTTGCAATTAAAAGGTCCGGTTTAGCTGGCGACTCGCTTGTATTAGCGACTCGCTTATTAATTACGTTATTATAAATAATTAAAAAAAAAGTCTTAAAATTATTACGCAATTCGGATTAATAGCTAATTAAATACGATATAATATTATATAAATAAGGGTATAATAAATATAAAGCTAAAATTTGGATCTTAAATAGCAAGCGGAAAGCCCGTAATATTTAAATAAATCGGTCCCGGTATATTAGGGATTATCCCTTAGTATCTAAGCCATAATAATAAGCTAATTAGGTTTATAAAGGATTTTTTAATAATAAAGCAAATAAAAAATAAGCGGCAAATATATTAATAATAATATAATTAATTTCCCGGAAAAAAATAAGCTTTATAATTAATTTAGCTTATTTAATAAATTTAATATTAATACGCTTATATAACATTTATTATTTCGGAAGATTTAAAAAGGCTTTAATAAAAAAAATTATTAATTAATATTTGCTTAACGAAAAATCGAAGCATTATAAATAAAAATTAATGCTAATAAAGCTAAAAAGCGTAAAAAGGTTAAAATAAGCTTAAATTTAAAATTTCCCGATATTAAAGCTATTCGGAGGATTTAAATCGAAATTAGCAAAATTAATAATAATATAAATATATTTAGCGACTTTAAAAACCCTAATAATAATAAAAATTATATTATTATAATAATAAAATTAATATAAAAAGTAATTAAAATTAATAAATTATAATATAAATATATTAAAATTAAGTGGTCCGGATATGGGGGCGGTCCGTAAATGGGTTAGGGACGTTATGCATGAATATCAGCAATTATTGCAGTACGGGGATACTGCTTAAATGGATCGTCGTAATAAACAAAATGGTTGCTATACTTGCCACGGGACACGATCATAAGATGAATCTGGTATGGTATAATAAAGCTTGGATTTAAAAGAAAAAAAGAGGAATTATTTAGCTAGGGCTAATCTAAGCTATATAGTTATTCAGATTAGCTTCTCTATTATATGGTATAGCATCCATATATACTATATACCATAATGTTTATATATATTATAACAGCAATGGTTGGCTCTTAAACGACGAAAGCTCAATAAAAGTGGAGTGATGATGGATTTAAATCTTAGATAATTAGGGTGAGCCTTTCGCAAGCCCAATTCTGCCAACCAAGTCACTCTATCTTATTTTGCAGAACCGAAATCACAGAGAAAAGATTGCACGAGCCGTGGCTAATTCTAATCGATAATCTTACAAAATAAATCAAACTACAGTGTGCGTGAGTGGGCGGCGATCTAAAGAGAACTGCAATATTATCTATTGATATAATTTTCCTATGGCACCATTTGTGTGGAAGACCTCGACTTGATTGGTATGGGCTCTAGATAATCCTGTCCTCTAATATCTCTTATACTGCCGAGTCATGGCGCCCAGATTTCCATTCAGGCAGCAACTGGCGAAAAATTCCTGGCTCAGGCTTCATAACAATAAGCCTCAAGCCATTCGTCACAGGCTGCTCATTCTTCAGCAAGGCTCCGATCTCACTCGGGTGCTTCCAGTGGAGATAAACGACCGCGAAGAACATGAGAATAGTATCGAAGACATAAAAGAAGGCCTCCGTTGACTGGAGATAACCCGTTTTTCCCTCAATATATTCGATAGCCCGAAATAAAGATCGTATCATGACGAGTAGGGATACGATGTAAAGGGTGATCAGGTACTTCTGCCATCGGACATCAGGTCGTTGAGCGGTCGGTGTAGGAGTCTTCAGCATGCTTCGATGAAACATCAAGGCGACGACGACAAAGAATAGAAACCAAAGAAGTTGTAGAATGAGCGTGGCAATGACCAGACCGTTACCAATGTCATACAAGGCCGGCAACGCTCGTGATCCTCCCATCAAGCCACCAGCTAAGATACCAAGGTTAGTGATTGTCGTTCACATCAAATCAACTAACATACATGCGCATTGCAGGAAGAGACAGACGAGGTCGCCAATGACAAACGTCTTCGTAATCTTCCGCCTCTTGATCAAGACGTGCGAGTCTCCATCAGCCACTTCAACGATCTTTCCCAATATCACGTAGACCGAAGCGGAAAATAAAGCTGGGCTCAAAAGGATGAAAACGTTTTGAACGATGTATGGCATCATCCTCCAGCAACCCGGCTCTTCGGTCGAAGATCTGGCTCGTGCTGCGTAACCAATGAATTCAGCTGCAGGTATGCCATGTTAGTCATCCGGGCGTGAACACAAATTGATCATGGAATATCGGGAACTCCTTACTAAAACAACCAGCTACCAAGGCCCCCAAAAACCATGACTTGGTACGAAACATTTGCCAAAAATGTAGTAGCGTTGTAATGAGGAACAAAATACAAAAAATGATAGCTGCCGCGGTCGATGGGACATATCTGTAGAATGCATACGGCGACGTCTGCCAGTACGGATTGCAGAGCGTTGATGACATCGTCCCTTTTTTTTTGTTTTTTTTTTTTTGTTTTTCTCCTCTTGTAAGAGTTGCTGTCGTGTTTTTCGCCCGTCGCAGGTATGAGGTAGCAGCTAGTGGTAAAAGAATATCAATGATTGATTGGACTAGAAGTGTGTAGCAGTTGAGAATGTGCAGGTGAGAGGCAGGAGGGAGGTGGACAGGGAATTAAGTATGTGTTGTGCTGCCGAGCAATTGTTCGGCGACAACAGGCACTATCTACCAGTATGTTATCCTAGACAGCCATTCAAGGACACTATCGTGGACTAGCGAAACCGTAGAGATTGATGCGAATTTGCAGCAAGCGTCTCGGGCGGAATTGAATGTCTCTAATTGAACGCTGGCTCGTATTGAGCACGAGTGTCCCCACACTGGCGGAGAAGAATGCATTTTTAGAGTGCTAAATGAGGGGAACAAACTCATCTGCAGCTGCTGGACAAATCGGATTGTCGGTGATACGAGCGTATAGCCACGCCTCGCGCTTGTATAGCACTGGCCGTGACGCCCGTAATAAAGCTACTAGTGCAGCCAACCAGAGCTCATTCTATACGGTCTGACACACTCACTGTGAGAATGGGTATGATTCAGTTTACGAGGTGTAATTGCCGACGGGGCATCCGAATATGTGCCGATCGCTGAGGCTCTTGGATCCGCATAATCCCAGCTGATACCCTGCACACCATATTAGCAGGTAACGGCACGCCGGATGCAGCCTGTCTGAGTCGCATGCATGAGACGCATGAGGTGAGGCAGCAATCGACTTGTTTCTCTGGGTCAAAGAACTTCCTGCCTCGAGTATTTCGTCTCAACTCGACCCGTTACCCTAAGCACCTACAGCAACGCATCGAAGACGTGACTGACCATGCTCAAAAACGCAACACGACTCAACGGTAATTCTTGCCCTGATGCGACGGTCGGTTTGCCGTCCACTGCGAGCATGATTGCAGCTGAGGTCCAAGGCTGATCTCAATTGATATTCAGATGACGGGCGCCTGGAAGTCGACCTTACGCAAGCGTTTTACCGGCGGATTTCTGGCTTCATCCCCGACCTAAAAGAGCCCCTGGGCGACGAAGAGAGCCGACATCACGACCCCCCGCCGAGCTACGCCGAAGGTAAACGTACCACGTTTCCAACGCCACTAAACATCGTTATACAAGTTGTTGGAAGTCGTGGCGACGTACAACCTTTTATTGCCTTGGGTACCCAACTCCAACAGTACGGGCATCGAGTCCGATTAGCAACACACGATACTTTCCACGCTTTCGTCCGCGAGTCCTCACTCGAGTTTTTTCCCATCGGTGGTGATCCTGCAGATCTGATGGCGTACATGGTCAAGAATCCGGGCCTGATACCAAGCATGGAAAGCCTTCGAGCCGGAGATATCCAGCGAAAACGTAAGATGGTGGCTTCAATGCTTGATGGATGCTGGAGATCATGTATTCATCCGGATCCCGACACTGGATCGCCATTTGTTGCCGACGCTATCATCGCGAACCCCCCCAGTTTTGCCCACATTCATTGCGCTGAAGCCCTGGCAATTCCGTTGCATATGATGTTCACCATGCCCTGGAGTCCAACCCGGGCTTATTGTCACCCGCTGGCAGACATCAAGATCAAGACACCTGGCGTGAAGATCGAGGCAGCCAACTACCTCTCGTACTCTATCATAGAATGGTTGACATGGCAAGGGTGAGCCACCCCCTCTAAGTCCCTCTTCCGTGCAGAACCACTTAATGCAGTTTTAGTCTAGGTGATGTAATCAATGAGTGGAGAGATACAATCGACCTGGAGCCTGTACCATTCTCCGAGGGCCCTACATTGCTTTCGGTACAGAAAGTACCTTTTACGTATTGCTGGTCTCCTTCCCTGGTCCCGAAGGCTTTTGATTGGCCAGTACACATTGGTTCGCAAAGCACCACCTCCCCCCAAGCGCTTCTCTGCGCGTCTTTTCTATATTAGGTGATTCTGACCAAGCACTGCAGATGTATGCGGCTTCTTTTTTCGAGACATTCCGGACTACTCGCCCAACGAACGGCTGCGAGCATTTCTGGCCGGTGGACCGCCTCCAGTCTATATTGGGTTCGGCAGTATCGTTATTGAAGATCCTAGCAAACTCACTCGTATAATTGTTGATGCAGTCAAGGCGACCGGTGTACGAGCACTGGTCTCGCGAGGTTGGAGCAAGCTTGGACTCATCGACGGGTGCGAGATACAAGATGAGGACATCATGCTTCTGGATGACTGCCCTCATGAATGGCTGTTTCAACACGTCGCAGCTGTGGTACATCATGGTGGTGCTGGAACAGCTGCATGCGGCCTTAGATTGGGTGTGCCTACTGCAATCGTTCCCTTTTTCGGAGAGTAAGTCTCTTTCTTTGGTACCCACTCACTCTGCGTGCAAGGGAGGTGGTGCGGAGTTCGTTGGACTCTAGGTTCTGACTTTCTGTACTACAGTCAACCATTCTGGGGCAAAATGGTGGCTACTGCTGGCGCTGGTCCGGATCCTATACCCCATCGCATTCTTGACAGCGAGAGGCTAGCTGAGGCCATACGATTCTGCCTTCGACCAGAAGTCTTGGCAGCGGCAAAGAAAATTGCTGACAATATGCGTGCTGAGTCGGGCGTCGTGCGAGCTGTTGAGTCCTTTCATGCTCAGCTTCCCCTGGAAATGTTGCAATGCGACATCTTACCAGATCAACCGGCCGTATGGAAGCACCGTACCCGCCAGCGGACTATCAAACTTAGTAAGCTTGCATACGCAATCCTGAATGGGCAGTCGAAAGTCCGAAGCGCCTCAACAGTCTTGTAAGTCGATACACCGACGGACTCTCAATGGGTTCAAGGATCCGTGAAGCTGACTTAGAGAACGAATTCAGTCATGAAAGAAAGCCTGTAATCATCGAGCCAACTCGGTGGGATCCTGTCAGCTCGACAACGTCTGCAGTCCTGGCATACGTCCTCGATATGTCCAAGGGTAGCATCGACCTAGTCACAAAGCCCGTGAAAGCGTTTAAAAAAGCCTCGGCTGCAGATTCTAGGATGTTACCTCACGAGCTACCAGTAGTTTCGCGTGAACTCACTCGAGAACGCACGACGCACAAGGTTTTGACCAAGTCTCCACCTGGGTCTTCGAAGACAAGGCGAAATAGAGGCTGCGCCAGACCATTGGAAGCTGCAGCCTCAACTACCATGTCAACCATGGGTGACATCTTTTGGAATCATACTAAAGGCATCTTTCTAGACCTCCCTCTCGCGACTACTGAAGGGCTTCGAGCTGTTCCCAGGCTGTACGGCCAGGAGATTCGGGATTTCGGCCCTATTCACGATTGGAAGTCGGGTGCAACGGTTGCAGGCAAGAATTTCGCGTTCGGACTTGCCGAAGGGATCACGGATCTGTTTGTTGAACCGGTTCGAGGGGCGCATCGAGAAGGGGCTCTCGGTGCAGCCAAAGGAGTAGGCAGGGGACTGGTGAGCGTGGTGTCCAAAATACCATCAGGCAAGTCAATGTATTCGTTTCATCGGAAGTGTTTCCATATCTAACCATCAATCAGCTGGGCTAGGTTTATTCGCGTACACAGGACAGGGGATTTTCAAGAGCGTCCGTGCCAGGACAAGAACCAAGACCAAGGAGTCGATCAGGGATGCTTTAGAAATCGAAGGCCAGTGTTTGCTCGAGGCCAGGATGGACCGAGAGGTATTAACCATTAGCGTCCTGGACAGCTTTGAATCCAGAAGTACAGCATTATAAAAGGACTCCATGACCTTAACGTCCGTCACCCACATATAAGCACCCCTCACATTTGGGCACCCCGAAAATCCCTTACCGCCATATATACCCTCTTTTTTTTTTTTTTTTTTTTAAATTTTTATTCTTTTGTTAAGTTATATTTAATTACCACTAAATTTTGCAGAGTGCTTAATTAGATAATAATGCCTTTATATACGGAGAATTATTATTAAACAAAATATTGCTTTCCTATTGGAGTTTTAAACTGGTCTGATATGGGTGTTAATTATGTGATATGTTAATCTATGTTGCGCGCCTCTAGTTTTGACGAGGTGCACGCTTATTTGGGTGGTCCCGGCTAATCCCCGGGAGGCCCCATATATCTATCTAAACACCATAGTGTTGATCAGTGTGTTCAAGCACACCCTGGTGTATGGGTTCTATGATCCACCATCCGACAATAATGGTCTCACGGTCGTTTCTACTAGAGACCGCAAGTAAACATTCATAGGTAAAGTCAATAATGCTTGATAGAGAGCTCAAGGCTACATGGATCTCCAAGTTGCTCCACCGCCAGCCTCATTGGCATCCTTGAATGGTTTGCGTCAAAATATGCTGTGGTTTGATGTTCAGTTCCTTGGCGTGTGGCTCGACGATACCCCCGATGACGGCAGGAGTGATGCTTGTACCATGTTCCTTTTGTTCACAGCTGTTTGAACAGTCCGCGATTGACAATACACCATGGACCGAGAAGACACAGACCTGTGTCCGAATGAAGGCTGAGTACCTAGACGGCAACGCATAGCCTGCCTACATAAGATGGATACCACGATGCTCCTGCAACATAGTGTGCATTGCAGAGGTAAAACCTATCGACCTAGTAGAAGAATGAATATGGGTGGAAAGGTGGGTGAAGCAAGTTTCGCGTTTCGAGTTGAAGATGATGCTTGGCTCATCCAGTGAATCTCAGTATCCAACCGGCCGTTTTCTCTCATTCGCGGAATTCTGCCCGAAGTGGGTGCTCACTAGGGTACAGCAGTTATGTTTGGTAGTCCTGCGCCACGTCTGCATGCAGCAGCACCGTGTCAGTGCGTGAAGGCAGAATTCTAAAGTGGTACAGTATTAATAACAGTTTCTACCCCACCCTCTGCCAATCCTCAGTTTCCCTCAATTGTCTAGAACGCCAGCGCAAATCTACCCTCCTTGTACCCCGTCATGCCAGATGCAGCTCGGATGCGACAATCGCACAAGAAATCGCGAAACGGATGTCGAGGTTCGACTCCAATTTCAATACGCTGTTATGGTACTGAGGCTTACATGATAATAATACAGATTGCAAAAAGCGCCATCTTAAGTGCGATGAGAGGTACCCAGTTTGCGGTGGCTGCGGGTCCACGAATCGGCGGTGCTCATTCCTCGATACCCATCCAGTCTATTTCTCGCCGTCGCTCAGTACAGTATCACCCTCCGAGATTCCGAGGTCGCCATGTTCCTTAGCATCGTCCCGGACAGGCCGGTCGTCACATGGGGATCATCAGACCGTGGTCAAAAGGGCTGCCGACACGGGAGATGGCACAGCTGGGAATATTGGCATCGAGTCAGACCGACAGACAATACAATGCTTCGATATGCGCCACCTCGTATTGCTTCACCACTTTGACAGAAAAATCACGAGCATCTCCGTCGCTCAATCGTGGTTAGGTATCATGGATGAGGCCAATCTCTGCTCCGAAGCAATTTTCAAATCTGCGGTAGTTATTGGTTCCTTATCTTATGCATGAGTTGCTAGCCTTTTCTGCCCTCTATCTAGGCACCACACAGACAGTCGAAACAGACGGGGCGCGATACCATCAACAGGCTGCGGAGCTCCAGGCAAGTGCTCTAGCACTCTTCAGTGGGACGGCGCTCAAATCGCACAACGAGAACTCTCTAGCCTTGTTTGTCTTCACATCACTAATTGGCATGCACATCCTTTTCGACGTCATGGCGTCTCACTCAAACTTTACTACTTTCCTCAACAACGTGACTCGTTATTCGAGGCTGCATCGCGGCGTAAGCGCCATCACGAACCAGAGCTGGTATGTCTTGCGCGACTCAGAGATACGGTACATTATTGATTTTGTCGCTGCCGGCGATAAGCTGTACCGTCAAGAACTCGGAGAAACTGAAAATTAGTGCGATAAGTTAATGAGCCTGCTGAGTGCGTCGGCGGATAAACTGGGACCAGGTCCGTATAAAGCTTGCCAGGAGGCTGTCCAGGCACTCCATTAGGTCTTTGGCGTACGCCGTACGGTCTCGGAGCCTTATGCTATACATATCACATTGACCTGGCCCGTTCGCCTTTCGGCTGATTTTGTGGAGCTGCTGGATCAACGGCAGCCAATACCTCTGATTATTCTCGCTCACTGGGCTGTTATATTACACATTGATCGCGAAGCCTGGGTTTTTGGCCGTGGTGGACGACGTGTGATAGAAGTTCTAGTGACGTATCCTGGGTCTTATTGGGATGAGTGGCTAGTTCTACCTCGGAGTATTTTAGTTAGAGAGTGATTATATTATGGTTCGTAGAGTTCTGGCAGGTATATTATTTTAATTTATGAAAATCTTATAACCATATGACTAACCTAGTTCATAAACCATTTGTGCTGCAAGCTTCATTATTCTGAGTCTATCCTATTGCGTTTGCATCTCGGCCGGAGTGCCTGGCTGCAGCCAAGCCTCCCAGTATGACCCGAGATGCCTAGAAATTAAATGCGAGAGTACTACTCCACAGTCTGAGAAGCCCCTGGAGGTGCTGCAGGATTGAACCAAAGTTGCGTAATGCGCAAGGACGACTAGTGCTTCGGGTTGGCGCTGCGTTATGAGTTTGATATAAGATTCCGATATTGTTGCCGGCCAGGCGAACAAGATGTGTATGGTAACGTCTGCCTTTGAGCCGAGGTGCCAGATCATATCAAACGTCCACTGCAGCTGTGTCACTGCGTCCTGGCATGCCTCCCTGGCTGCCGGGGTTAACTCGGCGCCATCGAGACGGACCGACAACTCGTCATATTCATGCCCGCGGCGAGCCAGAGACACCACGGCCGCAGCCTTGTTTATGACCTCATATACCGGTCCGAACGGGGACGTGCGAAGCACACTTGCCGAGCGTTGGGCATAGTTTCGGCATTTATGCTGTACGCGGATGAAAAGGACAAAGCGGTCCAGCACATCTGTGAAACTGTTTTTGAAGGAGAACACATCCAGAAGTCTGTAAAGTCCCGAAAGTGAATAAAAGAGACATGCGTCTAGGTCGCTATTTTCGCCGACAGCCGTATTTTGGAAGGCCACCAAGGCACGGTGGTGCAGTTGGTCAGCGCGATAAAGGTAATCGGCTCTCCTAGGCAGCAGTTGTGGTAAGGTGCTCAGGTGCATGGCGGAAATGGCCAGTAGTTCGTCTGTGAGATACGGCGACAGCAGTGCGCTGCTAATAAAAGCATCGAGCGTGCGGCGATTTAGGCTGTCCCCGGTCCAGAATATATCATCTAGATTGTTTTTAAGATGGTGGAATAATTCCAGGTGGTCCGAAGTATAAGATTCCTTGACCGGCGCAGTGCGGGCAGAAGTATCTGTGATGAGGCGATCGGCCGACGGTACCTCCCGGCGCGAAGGGCCTCCCGGCCACGTGGGCAGCTGCATACCGTCTGAGGCGCTCCGATAGGGACAGCTCGCTATGGCTGATGGTTCCTTCTTTTGCTGTGTTTCAAAAGGGAGGGGTGTCGCGCGTTGTGTGTACTACCAAGTTTAACGACAACCTGACGAAACTTAGGTGGTGACTAAATGCCAGTGATAGCTTTATATAAACCAGCAGTCCGCCTTATCTGGCTTTACTCAAAGTCTTGGGCTGGACTCTATAGAGTTAGCAGGATTCATCACGAGGTAGTTCATGTGCGCGTGTCGGAAAAAGTCAAGAGTATTACGTCTGCAATCACTTTGAAGCCGTGCCTTAGCTTCGTTCGCATGATCCCAGTTAGCCAAATATACAAGACTGCTTATTAGTGCTGTCTCCCGTATTACACATCCTTTGATTGGATGCTGCGCAGGCCCATATAAGGGCCGAAATACCACTAATCTAGTCGGAAAAGTTCGATTTGATCGCCAAATCTGGCTAGCTACGCTAGGCGCCAAAATATGGATCACTCATGCATTTCGCAGAACCCGATTGCAATGCAGCTGCGCCTTCTACAAGTCGTCAGCTTAGAAGGCTCTCGTCCAATGAGAAGCGAGAATATACGAACATATACGACGCTGTCATAACGTCTCCTCATAAATCGTCTCATGTATTTCGGGAATACGGGGTAGTTAACACAGTGTTTTATATTTCGAAATTGCGATGCAGCGACATCGGAATCGCAAATCAAGGATATATATATTTAATGTAAGGCATTCCAGCGCTCGAAATGTTTGCTACTAGCTCTTTAACAGCGTACTTTTTATATTTGCTTCGTCTTCGTCTTTCCTCTCCTAAACTAAACACGAACCAGCTCCGCTGCCTAATTCTGCAATCCTTCGCCTTTCCTTACATCTTCGAAACTTACAAAGAACGTCATAAACCTTTTCTGAATTAGGTTGCTCAAATATATCTCTTTCGCACCGTTTGCGCTGTTAATAGTCTCGCTCACAACACCTCGATTTATCCTAAAATGGCGGTCCTTGAACCATACAAGGGTGGTTACTATCTTTGGAAATACTTGCCGTCCGTCCCAGCAGCAGTCATTTTCTGCCTTCTTTTCTTCATTATTACGGCAATACACTCGTGGCGCTTGTGTAAGACCCGAATGTGGTACGGCTTGCCTTTTGTGTTTGGCGGATTTAGTGAGTAATACCTTTTATGGTCTTAAGTCCCATTTGCTTCAGAGATTCGAATACCGATGGCTGATTCTTTTCGCAGTGGAATTCGTGGGGTATGCGGTCCGAGCCTTAGCACACAACCGTACTGGCAAGTTGATGCCATACGTGATCCAAAACACGTTCATTCTACTAGCTCCCGTTCTATTCGCGGCATCGATATATATGGTTCTGAAAAGAGTCATTGCTAGCGTCAACGGCGAGAAATACTCGATTATACGCTCGGCATGGTTGACAGGACTATTCGTCACGGGCGATGTTTTGGCGTTAATGATTCAAGGCGGTGCTGCGGGAATGATGATTGTATCCTCACTCGCAAGTATAGCCCAGAAGATTATCGTCTTTGGACTGCTTTTGCAGATCGTCACCTTCGGACTCTTCTGGGCTGTGGCTGCCCTCTTTCATATAAGGATGCGCTGCGATGTCTCAGTGGTTCTGATCCCATCCGATAATAAGTGGCAACAAACCCTATTAATGCTATATGGGGTCAGTGCGCTGATTATGATACGGTCTATCTTCCGTGTGGTGGAGTATGTGGTGGGCACCGACGGATACCTACTGAGTCAGGAATGGCCCATGTATGCCTTCGACTCTGTGCCTATGCTGTGCGTCATGATCATATTTTTCTGCTGGTTCCCACAGACCCCTCGAAAACGTGCGAGCTTTAATTCACTCAATTCGCTGGACGTTCTCGCCCCAGCCCCTGGATCAAGAGGCGACAAAGCACACTCCGTCGATCACGTTTATTATATGGAAAGACAGTGAATGGACCCCGGACGCCAGCGGCGGGCGACCCGGGTGGACCTCGGAATTGCAATTCTTTTTTTCTTTTTTAGTTTTTAGATTTATTGAAATTTAAATTATAGCTTTTCCGTCACGGGTAAACCTTGGTGAGCATTCAAGTATCTAACGTTGCGCCAGCGCGCCAGCGCGCCAAAAGACTGGTAGTATGCAAAGCTGAGAATTTGCACTGCTTACACACATTATATATCATTATATCATCCAGGCAAGGATCTTCAGGACAGGTTCACGGTAGTGCCGTGACACGCGTTAGCCGAAGAGTTGAAATTGGAATTAATTCAGAACAGGCATCCATCAGACCCTGACTTGGGATCCCGCAGATACATAGTACTATGGTAGGATGGGTAAGTAAAACACTCCATGCCATGAATCTTAAAGCCACTTGTACAAACCCTTGTACACACTTTGGCAGCTGTCGAGTGGGTCGACTAGGGTGTCTTATTCACACCTGCTACTACGTACCATCGCAAATGGAGACCCACGCGCGAGCCGGGATCGACAATCAATAGATCAGTATCGATACGGCTCTATTAATTGATCCAATGAGAAGCTAGACAGTACGCGCAAAACAACGTCAATTTGGATGTCCACGATATGCAGCAGTCATTGACAGGCAGGCATGATCAAGGTGTTGTCTTAGGTTATGGAGGCGCAACATCAATACAGCTCAAGTGACAGCACATAGCAGACAGTACCATAACGGAAATATGACCCGATTGGTTTGGTCGACTTACCCCGCATTTAAGTCCCATGAACCGAGACAACCGAGCTGGCATTCCATGCTACTTCGCTCAAAGTAGAGTTGATAGTATTAATGATGGCCTGCTGGTCTTTGATGCTGCAATGATTGTTTCTTCGCTGCATTGCATCTATGTTGGATTTGCTATTGTTTCAAGGAGTCATGTATCCATCGTTCTGGATGTTCACAGCCGTAACTGCTTTGCAGTCTTCCGTGTAACTACTGTCTTTGCCCAGCATACGTTTGCTAGTGCGCTGACTCAACATACCCACTTCTAGGCCGGCCTTCTCGCCCGTGAAACTGGCTCTCTCTCGAGAGCCCAGCATTGCAAGTTTGAACTTTAGTAAATTCGCACTATCGTCTTCCGTCCCCGTAGCCACTATCGATTATGGAGTCGAAGGGGCAGGCTACCCATTCCTTGACGTCGAGAGTGTCAGCGGCAAGGTACAAGTCGAAATTAAATATTCAGAACAATTCGCTGGCTTGTATGAAAGTTTTTCCGATGGGCCACTGGTGTATGCATCGGGTTTAACCAACACATACCGTGTGGAGACGCTGGAAATAAAATTCCCAGGCCGAATTGAAGCGCTCCAATTGCAAGGCGGGCAAAGATGGCAATCTATACGTCTTCTTACCGATGGGAATATCACCTTCCGGGACGTTGGTTTTGTACTATCGATACTCGACATTGATAGGAGCCGAGTGCCTGGATCTTTCAGCTCAAGCAACGAGCACCTTGGCAAGATTTGGCGGCTTGGTGCCAGAGCTGCCGCACTTTCTTGTCTTGAGGAAAGTAGTCAAGGAGATCTGTGGGAAATCAGCCATGAAGGTGCATTTGTGCAAGGTATGAAGCCGGCACTGACTTCACAAGGCGCCTTCCTAGAAAACTACACTCTACGATTCAAGGCAAATATACGAAAGGGCGGCTTTGCGTGGTCAATTGCACAGCCCCTAGCATCTCCTGCTAAAGGCTTACAACTCTATCTAACCGGCAGCCCGCAAAACGACTCCGCTTTTGTCAACAGCAATAGTACCCTTCTCCCAGCGAACTCGATTGTGCTTGGATATGGGTTCGCCATTGTGAACGTCACCACGCTTACCTCCTACTATCTCGACTTTTTCAACTTACCCTTCAAGGTAGAAGAGAACACGTGGAATAATGTCGAAACCATACTGACGAAGACTGGCTACATGGCCGTGTCAGTTAATGGGCAGCAGATTTTTAATAAATCTCTGAGTGATTATTACATTGGTGGTCAAACGATTCCTACGAGCGGCTCATTTGGCTTCGGCGGTTGGCAAGATCAAGCATCTTTATTCAAAGATGTTGAAGTGTACGATACCACAAACGGATCGCTCCTCTACGACAATGATCTGACGGATGACTCTGTATTGAGCGAATACGGCGTGTCAAGAAACACTGCTTCGATATGCCTCGACGGCCCGAAACGCGATCGTCTTGTTTGGCTTGGAGACTTTTACCATACGGTACGCGTTCTTGGAGCCAGCACTGGACAGTTTCGTGCTGCAAAGGGGACCTTACAATGGTTCCTTGACTGGCAGATCAAAGAGGGTCTGATTCCTTATGCTCCACCCATCGGATACTCCCCACAGACTGCTCGTGATGCGTATGCCTTTGGAGGCGGAGGCCAACTTAAAGGCTACCCAGTATGGGCCATACTCTTACCAGATTACCAAATCCTGGGTCTACTTAGCTTCTGCGAGTATGTTCGAATCAGTGGCGACGTCGACTTCGCCAAGGCTACATGGCCGCAGTGGCAGCTCCTGGCAGGCTGGATCCTCAATCAAACTAGCACCACTACTGGGCTGCCGACCTTGGTTGGCGGTTTCCTAGGACCTGGGAACGGGAGCTCTGCTATCTCATGCGCTACCGTACAAGCATTAAAGAGTCTAGCACACGTCGCCGACGCAGTGCTCGACGGCCAGTCAGCAAATGCATATCAAACTGCAGCCGAAATTATGGCTCGTAATATCAATGAACGACTTTGGAATGCAGCCCTCGGAGTCTATGCTGTGTCGGAATCCAACCCGGTCGATTATTCGATTGCTGGGACAGCCTTCTGTATCCTGGGTGGTGTGGCAAATGCGACCCAAGCAGCAAGTTCAATCGCAGCTCTTGACAGACTCAAGGTCAAATTCGGCTACCTAGATAGTACACTTGTCAACGCGAGCAATCCCGATACAACAATATCTCCCAATACCAACGGGTTTCTTTTGGAAGCTCTCGCTTCCCAGAATATCAGTGGTGCCACTCAGTCGTTGATGGACAGCCTATGGATGCGTATGATCGTGAACAATGAGACTTATACCGGTGCAAGCTGGGAATACATCTCAATGTCTGGAGATCCAGGGCTTGGTTTGTTCACCAGCTTGGGTCATCCTTGGGGTGGCGCTCCTACTTATGTTCTCCCCGAATATGTTACTGGCGTTCGTACAACCGTGGGTGCCGAGGGGTTCGGTTACAAAAGATGGACATTCAGCCCACAGCTTGGTCTCGACATGGGGTTGGAAGAAGCCAGCAGTGAGATCATGACGAGCATGGGCGAGCCAATTAGAGCCAGCTGGAAACTCGGCGGAAGAACATTGAGCGTCTTAGTGGATGTACCCAGTGGTACTGCCGGGACTTTCCAAATTAACGGGACAACACGATCACTGGCTGGGTCTTTTACACACAAATTTGATCTAGAGCTATGATTCAGATGGTTTCAGCCGAAAGCATGGCCTGCGTTTACCATCCACACTTCACAATGCGATTACTGGAATCGGTAAGCTCACTGTATATTCAACAAATTTGAGAAGCTCCTCTTTGCAGGAAAGACTCACAGCATATTGGCAATATCTAGCAGTATTATCACATAAGGATATAGGTTATAAGATTAAACTAAAGGTCACATTATGCTCCAAGCCGCTTGCTGATAGGAAACCATTTTACACTCATAGCAATGATTTGATCGATGATTGATCAATGTTGACAAAGCTTTTTTGAATAGTGTCATGGGTGGCTTCAAAAAGCGCCAAGAGGTTTCGAATATTGTGCAGGGAGCAGGGAACTATCCACGGTATCTTGCCCGTGCGTCAACAGATTGACGATTGTGATGAGAGGTTGGGTCGGGTTAGGATTTTTAAGCTACCGAACGACTTGACAATCACGTAGGAGTAGACAAATCGAGAACAAACACTAGACTACCGGGTAACTACCAACAGATTGATGTGGCTCCAGTCGAACTTCAACCATCATCATCGAAGTACAGTGACCATGTCACGGACGCAATGACATTCTACTAATCTATGAACTAACCTGAAGCTTGTAACGTCCGTCACCCACTTTTGGCCACCCCCCACATTTGGCCACCCCAAAAATCCCTCACCGCTATAATAACTATTAATTTTAAATTTTTATAATTTTACCAATTTTATTTTAATTAATTCCATTTTTTGCAATAACGTTTTTTTAGCTTATATACCTTAATATATTAAAAAATATATTATTTAGGCATTTAACGCCGTCGCTAATAATGCTAGCGTTAAATTAATTATATTAAAATAGGGTATATTATAATTAACGCTAAAAAACCGGATTAAGGGTTATTAGGCTAGGGATATAGCCTTTTTTAATTTGCAAAAATTTTTATTAATTAAGGAAAATTATTTAGCTAAATAGGTTCGAATCTAGGCTAATTTAGGGTTGCCGCCGTTTTATTAATAATTAAAGGAATTCGCTAAACGCATTTTAAAAATTTATAAAAATAAAGCTATCGATTTATAACGTATAAATAAAGCTATAATTAATATTATTAGGCTATAATTTAGGCATTTTGCTATACCTAAAATTATAGCTATTAAACCTACGAACCGATATAATATAAACGAGATTAATATCTTTAAAGGCAGGGGATTAAACGGATTTATTTTTGGATTATTAAAAGCTCGTTTTATTCGAAAGAAATAGCCTGGGTCCCGTGCTTAGACCACCTTTATCGAATGCATTTCCGCAAGCGGTAATAAGCTATTTTTATTTATAATATATAAGGAGAAGAATATTTAATAATAATAATTTCCTTTAAATCTAACTTTATTCGGTTTTTAAAGGTTTATAATAATAGAAAATAGGTGGATTTTAGATTTTATAGCTCTCGAATAATTAGAAAAGGTTTTTATTCCTTTTACCTAATTAAGCGACTTTTAAAAGGCTAGATTATTTATATTAAATAGCTATAAAAGCCACGAAACCACGGAATTTATATATATATATTTTAAAAATAAAATATATTTATTTTTTTTGCCGCTTTATGCGTTATATATTTTTTAACCTTTTAATTAATTAATTTTCGGTCCTTTTAAAATAGCATATAAAAAGGAATTTGGGAACTTTAATTAATAAAATGCTAGCATTATTATAAGCAAAAGGAATTTCTTAATATGCTATAATAAAGCTCGGAAAGCAGCCTTAATAAAAAAAAATATTATTAATAGCTAGAAATAAATTAGGTTATAGCTTATAAATATAGCTAAACCCCTAATAAGCCCTTTATTGCTTAAAAATTTAAAAATTCCTGCTAAATAAGCTAAAAAGGATTATAAAAAATATTTTAATAATTAGGGAAATAGGAAATAAGCAATAAATATATTAATAATAGCATAATTAACTCCTCGAAAAAAAAATAAACTTTATAATTAATTTAGCTTATTTAGCAAGCTCGATATCGATATTTTTACGCAACGTTTATTATTTCGAAAGGTTTAAAAAGGCTTCGATAGGAAAGCTTACGAATTAATAATTGCCTATCGAAAAATCGAAATATTGCAGGCATAAATTAATATTAATAGGGCCAAAAAGCGTAGGAAAGTTAAAATAAGCCTAAATTCGAAATTTGCCGATATTAAAGCTATCCGGAGGACTTAAATCGAGATTAGCGAGGTTAACGATAATTCTAATAAATCTAGCGATTTTAAAAACCCTAATAATCTTAAAAAATGCATTATTATAATATTAGAACCAAGATAATTTTTAATTAAAGTTTATAATTGGAGTATAAGCAAATCTAAATTAGGGTGGCCAAATGTGGGGGGTGGCTAAAAGTGGGTGACGGACGTTATAGCAGAGGTCAAAATATGCTCGAGGTATCATTACGGCACAAATCAATGTGACAAAGACGAAATTATATTTCGCTAGATCAGGCTCAAATCTGCCTACGTTTTCTCATTGTGCTCCGAAGGTAATAAGAGGAGCCTCTGGGAGTTCGTTTCTGGGTCGAGTAATCGATATGCACGATACCAAACCGAGGTCCATAACCAGCAGACCATTCTGATGAATATTAGTATCAACCGTAAAGAACAGCACTGTCTCAAAGAATACAGCAAGGAGAGAACAAACCAAAATTATCCATAAGTGACCAGGCACAATAACCCTCCACTGGAATCGAATCCTAATATATTGCCTGAGAAATGGCGTCCAGGTATAACCCGTAGTAATTCTGTCGAAAGTGATCGTTTATGGCTGTGTCTTCTTTGTCCTCGCCAGGGCACGGGCACCCATTCTCCGTAATAATGATAGGAAGGTGATAACGATCCCATACCCAGTTCATTAACTTTCGAAATCCGTGGGGAGCTGTTTGGAGCCACTGCACCCCAGAGGCCGGGCCGATCTCCCTTCCTTCGCTGTTGATGGCTGTTTCTTCAATGTGTCCTGTCCAGTCATCGCTGGCAGCAGGTCCCGATAGAGCGCGAGCATACTTTGTCGTGTAATGATTCATGCCATAAAATGTGTTCACTCGAGCTGTTTGTTGTAGGAGTTTAAGGTCATCCGGCGTGAACTCTGGCAGCCTTCCCTTCAGATGTTCTCGCATAGCGCCAGGATAATCTTTCCCCAAGAAAATGGGGTCTCCAAACCAACCAACATAGAACTCCAGCCGACGCTGAGCTGCATCTACGTCGGCCCTGTTCTTGGCGTTATACGGCTCATAGAAGTGGCTATTAAGCACGATGGAGATCGTTCCACGCTGAGTCGGCTGAAAGTCGGCCGCGTACAACCTGACAGCAGTTGCGTGCGCAAGAATAATAGTATGGCCAACTCGCCATGGTTCTGTCTTTGTGTTAGTGCCCATATGGGCACAACGACCAGGAGCCAAGACCCCACTGTGATGACCGAAGATAGAGATGATGTATGGTTCATTGAAACTTATCCATCTTTTGACACGATCACCGAAGCGGCTGAAGCAAAGTCTAGCAAAGTGCGCAAAGTCTTGTGTGAACTCGGCCGTATCAAGGAAGGCTCCACATCGCTCAAAAATAGTTTGAGGCGCGTCCCAATGATATAGGGTGACCAGTGGCTCGATGTTGTGTGCCAACAGCTGGTCGATCAGGTTGTTGTAGAATGCGATACCTCTCTCATTTATGGGATCATGCCCCCCCCCTAGAGGGATGAGACGTGTCCAAGAAATTGAGAAGCGATAGACTTCCAAGCCTAATGAATCCATGAGTTCGACGTCATCTGAAACCCTATTGTAATGGTTACAAGCAATATCCCCATTCTCTCCGTTCGTCCGAGAAGGGTTCAAGTGGGTGAAGGCATCCCAGATTGACTTTCCCTTTCCATCCTGATCAGCAGCACCTTCGATTTGGTAAGCTGCCGTGGCGACGCCCCAGAAGAAATTCTTCGGCAGTTGGAGCTCTTCAACTTCTAGTTCGCTTCCACTTACGCCGCTGCTGAAAGAAGTCAGGACGTCGTCACTTTTGAACATGGACGACTCGGCAGACATTGTAAATGATTCCGAAGGTACTCATGCTGCAGTCTATTGAGCCGTATTGAGTATCCAAACTCTTTTTATGTCTGTGAAAGTGGCTGGCGCTGCGGAATTGCAACTCCGTGTGTAAACACAAATATTTCGTTGGGATGATGTGTATCCACACACATACATACACATTAAATGTATGCTAACTAGCTGCATCATTAATCCATTCGACCTGAAAGAACAGTGTGGCTACTCCATGTGTTGAACGATCAATGGGTCATGCTCTGCATCAGGACGTGTTATCTGTTACTCGTCAGGCCTGAAGCCGGGCTTCTGAGGACCATTGGGTATCACTTCTCTCAATCCGCTAGCCTAGTACAACACGAAACTGCACTCGTAATTTGGTAGGGGTTGGAAGGATCGCGCTAGCGGAAAAGTTGGAGAGAGAACGACACAAATACAAGGGTAGAAACTTGATCTCACTCGGCTTGCTTTTTGCGGATCAATCTGCATTATAGTGCTGTTCGTATTTCGTCTTCCAGCAGTTCTAGACCCCTAGTGCTTCAACCATGCTGAATGCAACTGAGTGGGTTCGTCGTGGCGTATCGATGCAGCGTATTCCCGTGCATATGATCGGTGGTTGGTCTGTCGGATTTGACAGTACCTGCCTAGACATTACCTCGGGTTGGTCTAGATCAGCCCGCGGTGAATTATAAACTCCTGTCTTCGCTCACTCAGCACCGTGTTTCCCCGCGGGGTTTTTGTGCATCTTCGCATGCTCAAGACCACTATGTCCCCTTCTTCGAGGATGTCAGTAGCTGTGCGTGCATGTGATTCATGCCGCCGACGAAAGGTCAAATGTGATGTACGCGTAGACCCTTGTGGTCTGTTGGATTCTGTAGACTAATGTTCTCAGGCATCAGCCGTATGCACCAATTGCCAGATCTCTGGAATCTCGTGCCTGTATACACTCGTACCAAGGAAAAGAGGCCCAAAGATCACCCGAAACGCAGACGTGGGACGAAGGAAGCGTCGAAAAGCCCCAGATGGTACTGTTACCCCACACCGCTACAACGACGCCGAGGGAGCCCAACTGCCAGCCGAAGCAACCCCGGCACCACAGCCTGAGTACGCGGTGAGCTCACGTTCAGATCAAAGTCATGAGCATGTGGTGCCATCCAAGGCCCCTTTGGGTGAGGCCATTTCGAACAGCTTGGTCCGCTCAATAAGCGCTGCCATGCCGTCATTGGTCTTGCGCGACGCTGTCAACCATTGCATTGACCTATACATCCAATATGTTTTTCCGACCTCACCATCAGTGCACGAGCCGAGTTTGCGTGCAGCTGCTGACAAGTCGTTCCCTGATGTATGTATCACAAACCCGCTATATACAGAAGACTGGCAAGCAAAGTTGGAACACATGAGAAGCTTTGCGCTGGTGACTGCACTGTGTGCGTCGGTTGCGTCACTTATGCCTGCAACTCTCCTACCATACGGAATGGTGATCGCACATCCATTTCTAACGGCGTCTCGCGACATGCTGAAGTTATTTGAGGATGCCGACGTCGAACAGCCTTGTTCAACTTCCATCACCACCAGAATACTACATTGCAACGCTCTGCAGCATACCACTGGGAAAGCTGCATTAGCCAATCATGTACTCGGTCAGGCGACCCTTCTCATTCGTACGATGAGTCTGCATAGTGAACAAGCCGTTGCAAAGTTTGATTCATTGGAGGCTCAGACGCTACGTATCATTTATTGGCAGATGTACGCAGCAGATAAAGCATCTGCGTGTTTGAAGAGCCGCGCATATTATCTACACGAGTTGCTCTTTGAAGAAGAGCCAACGACGTATGCTTGCACTGAGGTTCAACTCCCCATGCTTGACACATCTAATTGCTGGTATGAGAAGAAATTTGAAGAACGCATCTTGGTTGGCTTCCACTTCATTCCTCGTCTATGGTCCACAGCAGCTAATCTCATCTATGAAATGAGAACTTACGCCAAAGGAGACCAAAACTCCAGTAAGGCCTACTTGACTGAAGGTTATATGGGATTTCTTGGCATAATGGATGGATTTCCGGCCTGGCTACATGATGCGGGGTGGCAGCCGTGGGCGCCAGCCCCACCAGTAGGTAGTTAGCCGGTGCAGTTTGAGCTGTGGTGAGCTTCACAGCTTCCTCTTCTCACCACCCATTCGGTAGCTATCAACAGAGTTGATTTCCACCATCCATCACTACAAGCCTCAAGACTTATTGCCTCGGGCGACGACGACGAAATCGCACGTTTCCGGAAAGCATCTTTCTGGGTTCAAAGGTGTACAATTTTAGTGACATTCCAATGCCTGCGACTAGTGATCCTGCAGCAATGTATCGTAAGCAAGGTCTGGGATATCATGGGCCTCAGTGATGAGGCTTTCACGTTGGCAATGACCCAAATCAGCATGGTTCACGAGTTTTTACAGACACTAGATGATATACCCTTTGTCTATCTCCAGGTAAAAGGCGAGCCCACGGTCTGTACTTCATTTTCACCATGAATAAGCATATCACTGATGTTTAGATCGCTAGGTGGAAAGAATCCGCTGGGTTGGGAGTCTGCTTCTCCAAATCCTCGATAATGTCAGCAACGATGCTATCAAGACACGTGCGAGGGGTTATTTTGAACGGCTTCTTGATTTGCTGTCTAGACTGGATTCTAAAGCATCGGATACAGCAGCATGGAAGACATCGACGGAGACCAGGCTGGCAGCGCATCACCTGAATTCACTTTCAACTTGATACACTAATGCTGTATTCGATTTTCCGATAATATGTACTGCGCGTTAATCGCTGTCAATTGGAGTGATGTAGTAGCGAACTGCCATGGACCAAGGTTTGTTCTTGTTTGTGCGCGTATGTATGTCTATTATTGTATGTTTAATACTGTGGGTACTGTGGATACGCACAGCAGTTATCGGATTAACGTTGGGATCGACAGTGGTATCTGGCACTGCTGACCTAGAAGCATGTTACTCATAGTATCTGATAATCATGAAGGGACTCTAACACTTGGAGAAACCGGTGCTGATGAGTCACTCGCGGCAGGCTACAAGAATTATTTTTCTCATAGCCAAGACTGGGGCGCGACTTGCAGGCGAGTTCGAGATTGGCAACCTTATTGCAAGATTTTCGCAGCGTTTAGGTAACACCACATGATATGATTGCAATACTTTCCACACCACGCTCTGTTCTACGTCGCAATGAATTCCTCGATATGAAGCATAAACTGAATATCTGGACCTATTTACGGTACTTCGAGCTCTTTTTGAAAGGTAGCGTCGCTGTCTGATCCAAATGAGTTCTCATCGTACTGTTAAAGACATCAAACGTGTTCCATATCATCGACTTTCACCTGTCCATCCGACATGAGAGTGAGGTGAGACTTCTCCAAGCTTTTTTTGACCGGACTCCTTGCGTTGAAAACCACCTCCAGCTCCTCCAGCGTCTTTCCAGCCGTTTCAACAAAGAAGAAGAAGACAACTGCGACCTCCAAACACAACCAGCCGATATAGACGAGATAGAGCTTCCAGCCGATCACACCGATGCCGACTGCAACGCCAAAGGTATTAGTCATATTGGCGATGTTCAAGAACAGAAACTTCATGCCGGAGCCTTTCGCACGAGTACGATTCTCGAGACACTCGGCTGGGTACAAGACCTGCAACGGGGTCCAGCCTCCAGCAAAGAATATGCCGAACAGATAGATTGATATGATGACACCGTAAACTAGATTCTCGTTGTTATATGCTTCTGCAGTGAAGACAGTCAGCATGATATATGACCCGAGTGCTCCGAGTAGGCCACCGAGCAGCATTTTTCGACGGCCCAGCTTATCAAGTAATGTGGCTCCAAGAATGGCTGCGATCATACTGAATATGGGGTTAATCGCACTGAGAAGCAACTGAGTCGATGTGTTGGTAATCCCAGCCTGCTTCAACATCAAAGGCATGAAGTAAGACACCTGTGAAGTCCCCGTTTAGCTTTTTGTGAACGCTTAAGTGAATACGCAAAGCAAAGCCTTTCATATTGTGTGGACGTCAATGTTCAACGTACCACGTTGTTACCACTCCACTGACCAAAAAAGGCCATACAAACGACCATGAATGTCCTATATCGAGCTTGGCGACTATTAAAAAGTTCACGGAAGTCCCACCAAGGATTTTCGTCACGGAATGCGTGCATTTGTTCCACGATCTCGTCCACCTGGAGTCGGACGATTGGTGCAGTAGCATCACCATCGGCATGATACTTGACGAAGAACTGTTCTGCTTCCTCACGTCGGTCATTGGCAATCAGCCACCGAGGAGATTCGGGAAAGAAAAACACGGCCACCAGCACGATTGCCGGCATGAAGCATTGGGCCAATGTTGGGACCCGCCATGCCCAACTGTTGGCGATGTTCTTATTACAGGCGTAAGTCGTCCAGCTTGCGAAGACTATCGATAAGGCATTAGCAGCGATATTGTATAACGAGGGAAGGCATATTCTCACTATTTCCAATCCACCAAAAGTTGTTATACATGCCGCCCATGATCCCACGAAACGAGGGGTGTGCGATCTCGACTATGTAAACGGGTCCTGCCGCTTGGGCGACTGCTGCGCCGAAACCCAGTACAGCTCTGCCGCCGATGAACCAGGCCATTGTCTGTGCAGGGGTCTGGATTGCAGTTCCAATGATAACAAACAAACATCCAATCGCAAGCGTCTTGCGTCGGCCCAATCCATCCCCTAGCAAGCCGCAGAGGGGAAAAGCAACAAGCTGGGCTAGGTTATAGACGATAAAGACGATCCCTGTGCTGGCTCCAGCCCCGTTGAGACCAAATGCCTTTTGGTACTGTTCCATTGCGTTGATGCTACCCATAAGAGAACCATCGAATCCATTGATAGTAGATACCATATACCCAAAAAAACACTGAATGGTATTAGCATACTAACCACACCTATTGGATGATATAGGATTCTCACAATGATCCAAAGCCGAATCATTCCGGAGGAGAACAGACTGGGTCTCACCACTGCCGTAGCAGCTACCAAAGCCATAGCCACGGCATCTGCCTCGACATGGTGAGCGATAGCTAACGGCTCCTTGAGATGAGCACGATCTGGTTCCTGAGTTTGCATTGCAAAGTGCTGGGATGAAGTTGTGATGTGTAGTAAAACTTCTGGTCAATAAAGCGACACTTACTTGGAGGACGGGGACAGCTCCAGCTAATAAAGAGCATACTTAGCAAAACACCAGTTGCAATCGCTAGGTCGAAACAATGTGTATAAAAGGCTTCGAGGTCATGAGAACGTATCAGCCTGAGCAGCTGGAAATTGGCCGTCCCCAAATCCCCGCTGAACCCCATGGGGAAACGTCTCCAGCTTACAAGGTTTACGCTGGGAAAGTTGACCCGACCATGGAGAGCAGATGACCATAGCCACCATTAAGGTTAGGTTATGCGTATCGTATAAGTCTACGGAGCCATCCAAGCCAATCAAAATAGGTCGAGAACGCGAGAAATGTGCGCAACCCCGTTACTTACAGGGAAGGGATGATCAACCAATGAGCATCAGAGCCTTTGGGCACATTAGTGCTGCTGGTTGCAAATAGCCACCCGGGCACCCAAGTGGTCATTCTAGGGTCGTATATCTCCGCGGGGAATTTCTAATCATTAAAGCTCCAGGATTTTCTCCAGCTCCATGCCTGGGACCAGGAATCATAGGTTTGCATCTCTCTAAACACCAAGCTGATCCAGTCTTAGCGTGAGGTTCGAATCGCACCTCAGGAGAAAGGCATGGTTGGTATCGAGGCTCGATGAGACTTTTGCTGGGCGATGTCGACCTAAATTTTGATAGGAAATACCAAGTATTGTTTCACAGCCATTATTTGACTTGGTTCATTAACATGGTCTTTGTATCGCAAACTATGTCCCGGGTGGACGGACTGTCAGGCACGAAAAGCAATCGGAAGATAATTAAGTCCTCTAAGTGCTGCGGGTAGTTTTCTAGCACTATCAAGATCAACCCGTAATTCGGCGAAAGCGTCGAAGCTGCTCTAGCGCAGCGAAGGCACTGCGCAGATAAGTAGCAGGCGCTGCGCCAGTAGTTAAGAACGGTAGAAATCAGTCTACCACAATACTACACCCTATTATCACCTGTTCTTAGCATTCTTCACTCTACTGATCACCAGCCTCTGACACGGACAATACGGCATATCACGGAACAGGGGCTGGTAAATCACGCAGTCGGGATTCATAATAAAAGAAATAACAGTTCATTCACAATTCATAGATCAATGATAATTCATCAAGTCAACTGCAAGTTCTCTCATAGAGATATCGTCGCGGTGTCATTGTCTATCGCAGTTCAAACTCAAATCTAAATGGTTCCGTCTTCAATGCATATTCGGGCCTGGTTTTTGGGCCACAGCTGCCACTGCCAAGTCCATGGTGATCCGCGTCCAACCTCAACTCCACATAATCTCTTTCAATCAGATCGAAGGGGTGCTGCGCATCTTCTAGGTCTTTCCAGGTGTGGTGGCTTGCACTGAAGCTGAATCCATCTTGATCACCAAAACTTGCTTGCAGTGATAAGGACGAAGATTGGTCAATCGTAGTAGGCCCATTTGCCGAGCACATACGAACCCATCTGACATCTGTTCGATTGCCGTTTTCTTGCGGAAACTCGTAACATACAGACAGGTCTTCGACTGGGGAAGACCAGTTTCCAAAGCTTTGCGAGAGCTTCTTGTCCTTATAACTCTCCCCCGGCCCTCGTCCAAACCACTTGACTGTGCAAAGTTCTTTGGAAATTGCAGTTGAAAGCCCGATGCGAGGCAATGTGGCAGGCAGGTTTAATCCTTGAGGCGAGCCTTGGACCTCAATCCTCAGAGATCCATCTCCAGAGAAGACGTACTTAGTGACACAATCGATAGACCATGACAATGCAGGAGGAGCAATACGGACTGTGACCAGTACTTGAATAGAGGAATCTTGTGTTGACCAAGTCACGTTTCGAGTGGATGGGAAAGCTAAACGGAGTAACTTCTCTTCCCAGTCTAGGCCATCTGTGCGTCGATCATTGTCTGTCTGTGCTCGACAAAAGCTCAGTGTAGGTCCCAGGCCGCGATGAATGATTTGAAGCCCGTCCTTTTCCCACGAGACGATCCTTCCGTGAATGAGGGAGAAGCGCCAACGAGAGATGTGGGTTGATATGTCCAGCTCATTTGTAGCAGAAAGTAATCGAGGGCATGGGCAAGTCGAGTTCTCGACTCCAAAATCAGTAGGGCCGCGAAGTTGAACCTGCGAAGCGGACACTAGGTGCCCACGACTAGCCCACAACTCGTCTACCTTCAAACGAAACTCGATTTGGAGGTACAATTCGCCTTTGAAATGTGCAATGTCGAAGGGTGGTAGCTTTAATGGGACCTTGGCGTGAGGAGCGACAGTGGGGATGGAGACAGGCCCAAGAGATGTTACATAGCCATCGCCGACTAACAAAACCTCACAAGTGAGATGCTCAAGCTCTATACTGTCATATCGGTTGACGATTGTGACCTTGCCGCTGCCTTGATAGCCTTCTACCTGAACTGGTTCGATGGCTTTGCTATATTCCCGTAGCCCTGGCGTTGCCGTATGGTCTGAGAAAATTAAACCATCCAAGCAGAAATTCCGGTCATGAAGGTCTTCGCCGAAATCACCTCCATACCCATAGAACTCGATTCCATCAGTGTTGCGTGTCTTGATGCCATGGTTTGACCATTCCCAAACCCAGCCGCCTTGTAAGCGAGGGTACTTGTAGAATTGATCGATATACTCCTTGATGTTGCCCGGCCCGTTCCCCATTGCATGGAGAAACTCGCAAAGGACAAAGGGCTTGGTAGATACCTCTTGACCGTACTCGGTAAGGGTCTCAACCTCCTCGTACATCCGTGAAACCATGTCTGCAGATTCGGCTTTCCGATCTCCTTCGTAATGAACTGGTCTATCATCCATCGCTTTGATGGCTTTGTACATCGCACGGAAGTTGCAACCGTAGAATGCTTCGTTACCCAAAGACCATATGATTACTGAAGGATGGTTTCTGTCGCGAGCGACAAGTTGTCTAGCACGGTCCACGTAATGTCTCTCCCATTGAGGATTATCCGTTGTCCATCGAGCAGCCATGCCGTAGATGAGTTCGATCCTCTCAGCGTAAGACTTTTTCTGGTCTTCTGACGACAGCCCGATCCGATCAATAGTTGCAAACCCATGGCATTCAACATCGGCTTCATTCATGACATAAAGCCCCAGATGATCGGTCAAAGAATACAGCCTTGGGTCATTTGGCTGATGACTTGTTCGAATGGCATTGATGTTATGCTGCTTCATAAGGAGCAAATCCATCTTCATGAACTCGTATGGGACTGCCCTGCCAAATTGAGGATCTGTAATATGCACATCGTTAGCACGTGATCTTGCGTCACGTATGGGAGTTGGCGTAATGTATGAAGAAGCCAATATATAGACCATCACAAAAGGTATTTTGCGTATTGAGGTGACTTACGGTGCTCGTGCCGGTTCACGCCTCGGAAAACAATACGTTTGCCATTTATTAGAAGAAGTCCGTTTTTGATCTCAACTTGCCGAAAGCCGATCCGATGGCAGATGAAGATTTCGCCAAAAGACAGTATAAGATTGTACAGAAAAGGCTTTTCAGCAGACCAGAGCTTTGGACTGGATACAGGCACATTGAAGCGGACCGTGGAAACGCCATCAGCTTCCTTGTTGTCTGTCAAAACCACTCGATCGCCATCCAGCAGTTTAAGGTCGATCTCACCACTGCCTTGCGTGACCACCTGCACGGCGAGCTCTGCGTCCCTGTATTGACAGTCGAGGATGGTTTGCACGTAGAAGTCTTGAATATGCTGCTTCTTGGGGAATCCAATGAGGAGGACATCACGAAATATCCCGCTCATCCGCCATTGGTCCTGATCCTCGAGGTAACTTCCAGTGCAATATTGGTAAACTCGAACAGCCAAAATATTATTAGACTCAATGACAAGACTAGTAATGTCGAATTCTGCGGGGGTTCGCGCCCCCTCGGAATAGCCGACTTCATGGCCGTTCACATAGACGTGGAAAGCCGAGTCGACACCTTCAAAGCGAAGACGCAGGTGGTGAGCGGTAGGGCTCAGATCCTGGGGGATCGAGAATCTGGTAATGTAACTTCCCGTCTGGTTGCAGTCGAGAGGGATGTTTGGAGGATCTATCGGGAGCGTGAAATTCACGTTGGAGTATTGGGGTTTGCGCCAGCCCTGTAGCTGCCAATGCCCAGGAACTTCAATGTTCGACCAGTTGGTAGTATCAAAGTCCGGACGATGAAAATCATCGGGAGAATCAAAAGGGTTATCGCTATATTGGAACTTCCATGTCCCACTCAAGCTTAATGAATAAGCATGATGACCGCGAATGGCATCCTCTTCTGTCTTGCAAATAAAGAAGTATGACCGGGAAGGCAAGATATTACGATGGATGACGTCGATATTGTTCCAGTCAGGCTCGGAAAGGGGGAACTTGCCAGCCATGACAATCGTAAAGCTACTGATTGAGCCTCAGTGGTACGGCTTTTCTCGTCGGAATGATCTAATAAGGAGTCGTGTGCTTCCAGGAAAATTGAAAGATAAAAGCACTGTTAAGAAGGCAAGAACTCAGTGCGTAACTATCGACTCTCGTGTGTATAGACAGACGTGGGGGTGGAACGACTGATTCGCCATGGAGCATTCGCTGCTGGCATGTATATTCATTGAACAAGATGGCTAGAAGGACTACTCGTGCGAGGTCGACTATGCCAAGCCGGCGCCCTGAAAAATCAAATATAGCTAATGCGTGTGGGAGTGCGATGACTGCCTTCAAACTACATGATATGATACCCCAGTGGAGACATTGATCGGTCGCACAAGTCCTGACTGTATAGGGTTACCAATTTCTCCGCGGTGAAACTGGAACTCCCGCCAGGCCTGAACCTTCCCCGGTGGGCTGTCACGACTGGGCCCACACACACCTTTTACTTAGCTGGAGCGGTGCGATCACCGTGGACATATCCCGCAATGTAATAAATTCAGTCACGAGGACAATATTTGAGAATTGAACAAGGCACCCGAAATCTTATTTGTGCATCATTCCCAATCAGTCAGTCTCGTTTCGAGTCAGGCCCACCGAGCTGCTATCAGTAGGGATCCACCGGAGCCTGGAACGGGGGTTTTGATCGGGTACGCTACATAGCACGGCGCCTCCTTCTTCCATCCCCTATACACTGTGGTGAGAAGGACACAAAAGGTTTCATTCGGTTAATACTTCCGAAAGTATCTGAACCTCCCAGAGAGTCAACCACATTTGTCGGTAATCTTTGCGAAAAACATGACACTAATCATGTCTTGGAGAAAATCGATAGTTGGCTTGGGAAATGCGCAGATTGGTAGGACTTGACGACTTCTTTCAGCCGGGAACTCGTCCTTCAGACAATGACTGTCAGCAGGCAGAAAGGCGCCCAGGCACGTAGTATATATGTTGAGGTTGACTAACATCTCCCCAAAGTCAGCTCAAACGGACAGTTCAGGGGCAGACTTTCCACCACTATATACACCTATTTGTCGATTTTGGATACAATGTTGCTCAATTTTCGAGTCACTCTGATACAAGTAGCATCTGCACTGCTGCTTGTGGTGACAGCTCAATTGCCCTTGCAAGAGCTTTCGCTGCCCGGCAGTCCCGCTGAGTTTCCCAGCCCGCCTAATCCGGAGCCAATCGAGCTTAGCGAGGTACCACTGCCACCTGCTGTGCAAGGCAACGCATCATGCTCCACTTATCTCAACCCTCGCGAGACTGGATGCATCAGTCAGATGCCAGGGCTCGCGGGTGTCAGTTTTATGCCGGATGGGCATCACCTTGTATTGTCCATGATCTTTGCCGGTGCCCCATCAGCCCCAAACCCCGCCAGTATCTACACGGGAAACCAGCTTGTTCTTCTCAAGGTCGACAACACCACCTTTAGCAATGGCGACACGTGGAAGTGCATCACTTGTGGTGTACCAGATCAGAATATCTTCGGAGACACATCCAGTCTTGACTATCCTCAAGCTTTTCGAAATGGCAAACGCGTCTTAGCTGGCACAAATATAATAGAATGTGGAGATCTCCTACTGGCCGAGGACGCCTGTACGCCTCAACAGATCCACATATATCCCATTCGTTGGCGCGACCAGGTCGATGACTCAGGTTCTGGAGGGGAGATACGCGAGTTACGTCTGAACCCGGACAGCGTGCACCTTGCGTTCAATGCCATATCCTTTACTGCAGCTGGGGTAACTCAGCATTCGTTCGTTGGTCGACTAGAGTTCAACCCTCAACCCTCTACCGGCACACCTCTTTCGCCGCGTTATGATTTGACCAATATTAACCTACTCGTCGACTCGGCTGGCTCGTCCGTGGTGGTTTTCGAAGGCAATGCAATACGTATCAATCGGTCTGCTATTGCGGTTGGGGAGACAAGAGGTTTCAGTGAAGACGGACTTGAGGTCACCTATATCGGTTATAATTTCGAATCCTGCAACAACGATGTATTTGCAGTTCACTTGAGAACGGGAGTCGTTCGCCGTCTGACCGCTCACCCGGAGTACGTAGACCCGGTTGATATTTCACCCGACAATCGGTGGCACGTCGTTGAGGACACGCGACTCACCGGCCGACAAATGTTTCTGGCTGCAATGCGCGGGATTCCCCCGATACTTGACCTTCTCGTCAATTCAGCTGTATCATCTACAAGAAATAACGGCGGGCGACGTTTTTTCCAGCCATGGCTACTTGATCGCTACGGTGATCGGGGCTCGTACATCGGCCAAGAGCTCAACGGGGCAAGCAACGGTACCCCTGGCTCAGGAGCCGCGGATGATCCAGAATGGAACGCCAGAGCCGACCCCAAATGGTCTCTCGATGGCACACGAATTGTCTACTTCCAACGCCTTACAGTCTCTCCAGAATGCGGTGGTATAAACCCACTTCCCTGCTACGCATCAACTGAGCCTGGAGGGCGTATAGACCGTATCATGATTGCAAACTTAATCAGTCGAGATCCACTGCCCATCCGAGAAATTGATCCGATCGCAGATGATATTCCTTGGGCCATTCCATACAGCCCAGGAATGTCTCTTCCGGGAAATCAAATTTCAACGCAGTCTGGAATCTATAGTTTGAAGGGTGCTAAGTCAGGTGAAGCCCAGGTTGCTTACAATAGTGGCGACAATGGAACAGCCTTGCCATCGATAGCTGTAAAATACACAAGCTACTCCGATGATGGCTTGAGCACTCTTGAAGGCTTTGAAAATGCGACATTGAGGACTTCTAGTGGTACTTTGGTTCTAGTGGATTGGTTCTCCAACATCACACAGACAGGCGAGATTATCGGCACCAAAATAACCAGTCCCAACGGCTTTCATCTGGCCATCGATATCCTGACTAACAGCTTCAACGCTAACGGCACGCTGACAACGACTATTAATGGAGTATCTTACTACCAGCCGGCTAATGGGACCTGAGGAAATCGGACGAAATGAAACGGAATAATCAAATGCAAATTACAGTAAAAGGCGACTTATAATAAAGGGCTAATTCTACGGAAGACCTATTTTCAAAGTATAGTTATTAACTAAGATGGGGCACGAAAACCAGACCAAATCAAACAACGCCCGGGACCACTACCAAGTTAGTATGATGCTCGTATGGCTTTGATCAATACAACAGGCTGGAGATAATGGCAATTGTGAGCCGTAACTGGTTTTTTTATCGGCAACGTAAGTGTCACGTGCTAGTACCTCCACCAAGGTACTAGTACCAGCACCTCCAGCCACTACGGCATTTCCGCCCTTTTCTCTCCTTCACCCACTTTAGCTTGCACACTTTGCCACCGTAGCTTGATCAGTTTTGCCCTGAACACTCCTACTGTGTGGCCTCTTGCAGCTAGATACATTCACTCGTTTACTTTCACTTCGTTCCATTGATCATTCCACGTGTACCAGAGACCTCACAGCCCTTGACGGGCCTTACAGTAAGAGTGAATGTATTTGTGTATATGTCAAGAATGTCCTTGATGATCTTCTCGACGGTAAACGTGAAAGAGCGAAAATTAGATGGATGTACGACTATGAGGCACCTAAGCGGTAGTTACCCCACTCAGTCCGTATACAGCGCTGTTTTGGTGGGCGTTTCCAGTACCTCCATTTGTTACCTGCTCTTGTATTCGGCGAAAAATTCCAAACTAGTTAACCTAAACTCTTTTGAAGCATGACCTGTACCTTATGAAAGTCGGGCCACTCTGATAATTTGCAGATCTTCTTTCCGTCTTCCGTCATAGATAGAACGAAAACGTAATCAGTACCATAAGGGCCGGCTTCTAAGAGTCCTTCGCTTGTGCACAACATAACCACAGTCCTCTTAGCGACATCTGTATATATCTCGTTTATCGTGATTTTGAATTCTTGCAAAAGTTGAAAGAAACCTCTTGCCCGATCGTAGGTTCGAAATCTGAATTCAGGTTTATCAGTTATTGATCACTTTGTTCTCCTCATAACTTTCACGACCAACTTACTGTTCTCGAGTCATGGGAAACACGCCCTCCGTATCGGGATGCAGGCTGTAATGGATATCATCTGTCCATCTTGATACAACTTGATCTAGTGATCGACTCTCCAGATCAGAGATCCAACCGGCAGCGGTTTGTTCAAGGATTTCTTTGAAAGACATGATAGTTTAAAGGGAAAGATACAAATGGTTGGTCTTACAGATGTTGGATTTCGAAAATTGTATCTATAACGACTTAAGTTATATAAATAAACAGTCATACATAGTCAAAAATATGAAAGTTGTTTGATTATAAATCACTTATCCGTCTCCGGCGCTAGTTGAGAATTTTTGCTTAGAAATCAATGTGAACTTAACCCCACCGACTGCAACTGCTAAAGTCTAAATACCTTGGCATCAAACCCCTGAACGACTCGTGGACCCAATCCTTTGTTTATTGGTATAGTATATTGGGTGTGACTGACGGTACATTGTTCCCTAGTCGAAATAGTTCCAAACGTTTCATAATACAGGTGGCATAGGTCCTGATTTTCCGGAAAGGGACACCTCATTGAGTTGAAGACCCGGAAATTTTCAATCTAGAGGTGGCTGAGATAATGGAAAGGGCTACTGTTCGTATTCGTTCACGTGTCATGCGTACTCTTATTCGGAAGGACAGGGAATTTGTTTCGTAGTGGAGCAGCGGATCAAAGCTAAAATGATATCGAACGCTTGTTCTATCATCATCTATAATTTAGACAGGATTCATCTGATCACCTACTATGTAGAATTCGTTCGTGCATGGACCCTGGGCCAAATCTATTGTCGACTCGACTTCCAAAATCACAGCCCATTGCACTAGACCCAGCAGCTCGAACTGGCCGTTTGTACGAATGTGTCTGTTTGCTAGGTACAAATAGTTCGCAACGAATCATATCAGATGTACAACGGCGTGTAGTCAGACGATTCAACGATGCAGTGCTCGACAGAATTGTGAACCTGTGCAATGGGGCATTTTATAATCGCACAACTGCGAGAGGATTTCTACTAGATAATAAAGTGAGTGTGCAAGGATGTACATACACTCGTGCACAGTGCCTCCTGTACGTTTTCAAGGACCAGAAGGCCGGAAGCTGCTGGTGGAAGATGCGCCCGCTTGGCTCTTGTTATAAGCTGGATACTTTTCCATGATCATCTTGAATAATTTAAGATCCTCAATTGCGTCCGACGCACTTGTTTTTATGTCCTTGCCGGTTACCACGCAGGTGTGGAACTCCTTTAATTCCGCGGTGTAGGCATCTTCATAGGATTTCTGCAGTGAGCGGTGACATTTCTCTCCGAACTCATTGAGCTCGTCAATCTCGACGGTGATCCCTAGACCTTTGATGAATGGTGTTTGATAGCGTATCGATACACTCTTCTCTTCTCCGTAGACGGACAGCTCCGAATCAAATCGTGGCACACTATCGATGCCAGTTTCAAACAGGCAAGTGTATCGATCGTAGGGTTCAGACTGACCCCGGTAGTCCATCATGACTGTGTACCACTTTCCAATAGTTAGCTCAGATCTGTCTGAATTAGGATAATCCGAAGGACGTGAAGGTGTGAGGCTTTTGGATCGGAAGCACGCTGCACCGCAATGGAACAAATGCAATAGGAGAGCAAAGGCTTTGCGCCAGAGAGATTATATTTACCCGTTGATTATCAGTTGAAGCTAAAATTTCTTGAGGGAGTCCGCCTAATACCTCACGCATCAGACTCAGACCATGACTACCAAGGTTCGCCAAAAGGCAACAATAGTCTAATTGTTGTGTGCTGAGTTGTTCGTACGGCGTGCCCCAGGCTTCTTCAAGTAGCGAGATTAACCGTCGCTGCCTGTCCATCCCGGCCTCGACTGGGATATCATCAATAATCTTCTGTGGATCTGTGCCGGACTGGCTGATGAAATATGAGTTTGGACCGATAATGTCGCGGACACGAGCGTACTTGATCGATTTGATGGTAGAAACTTCGCGCTTGAAAGCCTCGAGACTTGGCGCGTAGCGTCGCATGTATCCTACAAAGACGCGTGCTCCATTGGGGGCATGCTTCTCTGCTTCAATGATCGTTTGTGCAGTCGGTAGTGTCAAACTAAGTGGTTTCTCCACTAGGACATGCTTTCCAGCGTTGAGCGAGGCGATCGCATACTCTGCATGGTACTCGTCTGACGTCAATACAAAGACGACATCCACGCCACCATCTTCGAATATGTCTTGGGGTCTGGTGGTTGCTCGTGGGATGCCGAACTTCGCAGCGCAGTGTTCAGCCGTCGTCTTCGATACATCACAGACAACGGCGATTTGGAAAAATCGAGATAAAAACAGTAATGTGGGGATATGAACAACCTGGGCGACATCGCCTCCCCCGATGATTCCCACCTGCAAAATTTTTGTTGGTTCCATTTTGCAATTGATCTGGGGTCCTTGAGAAGAAGCTAAGGGTTCCTTTCGAACTTGTGGGACTAGTTACTATTGTACGATGGGGAAGGAAAATGTTCCATTAGAGGTAGCAGCGCCTATCGAGTCGCGTACTCGATCAGGGATATTTTATATGCCACAGTATGCCCGCAACCATAGTAGTTGAGCATGATGATGCCCCGTGCGCGCTAAACTATAAAGAGAAAGCGGCGTCTCCGAAAGAAGAATGCGGCGCTTCTGCAAAGGGCGACTTGGCCGGCAGCAATTACCAAAGTAGGTTTGCCTTCCGGCCTAGATACTAGATAAATAGACTAGAACAACTTCAAGTGCCAGAATACTTTTTTTTTTTTTTAAGACAATATCACGAACGAGGAATCGAAGACCCTTGGTCCCTGATATTCTCCAACATTGCAAACAAAGTCAGGCCTAAACATGTCTATCCGTGTGGCTTTGGTTGGCGGAGGTTTGACTACCCCTCTCTGACGGCTTGGCACGGTCCACTCCACTAACCCGTCGAAATAGGCATTTGGGCCAGGGAGGAGCACCTGGTAAGATTTCACGCCTTATGCTTGTAGCCATAATTTCAAAGCTGATTTTGGGGATGCACAAGCCTGCGATAGAGGCATCTGAACATTTGACTTTGAAAGCAATATATTCGCGCACAATCAAGTCAGCTCAATCGCTTGCAGAAAGTGCGTCGATGCCACAGGATCTGTACGCCGAGGACAGCGAGAAAGGATTCAGCCAGCTGCTGGAGCGCTCGGACATAACAGCATATGTCGTATCGTGAGTAAACTTGCAACCAAAAGAATGCATGAATGAATAGTTTCTTGACCGATAGTTGCAGGTTGCCTATCAAGAACCAAGCAAGCTTTGTAAAACGGATCCTCATGGCCGGCAAACATGTCTTGTCCGAGAAACCTGTTTCTGAAAACGTAAAGGAAGCAAAAGAAATGATTGACTGGTACCGCTCAAGCATCAGGGGCAGCACTTGGTGTGTGGCCGAAAACTGGCGCTATCTCCAAAGCTACGAGTACGCAAGGGACCAAATCAAGTCCCTGGGGAAGATCACGGGTTTCTCTGGGCAGCAACAGGCACTTGTCGGAGAAAATTGGAAGTTCAATTGTATGTATCGGAACTATGTTACGCGTCCCGTTCCTCAACAGGTTGCAGTCATTGACTTAACGTCCGCAGTGACCGAGTGGCGCAGAAATCCAACCCACCAAGGTGGCTACCTTCTAGATGGCGGAGTCCATTATTTGGCAGGACTCAGAAAATTGCTGTCCGCGCATGCTGGCAACGAAATTGCAAAAGTCTCTGCCTATACAAATCAGACACAACCATATCTCCCTCCTGTGGACACAGCAAACGTCATATTGCGAACTCAGTCTGGGATATCGGGGACCTTTGCATTGTCGGTTGGGACTACTCGCACAGCGAACGCATGGACAGTCGCATGCGAAAATGGTTGGATCCTAGTCGAAGACGATAGCATTACTATGTGTCGTGACGGATCCAAGACTCATATTCGAGTGCCTAATGAGCGTACTGGAGTACCACCTGAAATCAGAGCTTGGGGTGAGTCGCTGGCGGCTGGAAATGTGAATAAGGAGCAGGACCCCGAAGAGGCACTCGCCGACCTTGAATTGGTTAGTTGAATTCAGAAACCGATCGTACCATCGGTGCTTGTTGCTAACAATGATCGACAGCTGGAGCTCATTTTGAGGAGTGGTGAGCAAGATGGCGCACCGCAATCTTGCAAATTCCAGAGTACACCTTAAGTTACAGTTGATACAGGGTGGTAGCCTTAGGCGCCAGCCCTACCAGTAGGTAGATAGCCGGTGCAGCTTCCTCTTCTCACCACTGCTTTTTCTTGGTAGTCATTACTAGAGTTGATTCCCATCCCCCATCAATAATCTATCTTGAAGCTATTGTTAAGATAACCCTATGTGAGTTTGAAATCATAGAGGTGTAAAGCGGGGAAATATGTTTGTTCGAAGAAAAACATCAATATATTCAAAAACAATTCTAGACTATCAATGAGCCACCAGCGGCTGACGAATTGTGGCAGTCTTTGGGAGACACGGGAAGGATTGATAAGCCTGTTTGTTTACATATTATTTTCGTAGAAGTAGACCTTGAGCTTCATTCTTTATTTGGATACTGGTCATATCAACTACATAGTATACGGCGATAAGGTTGCATTTCGTCTGGTTTACGAACTTACCGTATCCTTAATCGCATATTTAGCGATTTTCCAGAACCTCCGGTACCTCCCACAGACCTACGAAGATCTCCTAAGACAACTCTTAAAAGTTCGGCAATTGTGAGGAGGGGAGTGGAACTTAAGCCGCCGCAGGCACTGATAGCATAATGAGGAGAAAACGAAGGAACTTAGGGTCATTACCAAGCCAGCTGGGGTCTCGGTACTAGCAGTATGACAACATACATACGACAATTCCGCCGACTAAAGCGCTAATAACGTTGAATATTGATATAAGTTGTGTGTGTACAAGTCATGGTATTCTTGACTGGAAAACCTATGTGCCCCACGTTTGAAAGAGCCTAGTGAGATTAGAAGCGCAATAATTACATAGCCATAGGTCTTGGCCTTCATTAGCTTCTTGGGCTTGTCGGATTTTCTCTTTTAGGAAAAGTCTTAACACAAGTCAAGATCTTGGCTTGGTTTTAGCCATGGCAAGGTTTGCAAGTCGCTCTAGATTAGGATGCCAAACATCCACCTATGCTCTCCATTCCCCAGAGTACCCCAGTTTTCCCCCAGGATAAGTGTTACTGGAGATGTTTAAATACCGGCAGGCTATACAGCTTACTCTCGATGAAATATTCTCCTGACACCACTTACCCACCTAACCGTCTGTATTCAATCCTTCTTTTTCTCCAACACTTAATTATGGCTAAATCACCCTGGATCAACGGGTGGCGGGCTGTCTTCTTCTGCTCTGTGGCAGCAATTGGTGCCCTTTGCTATGGATACGACAACACATACTACAATGGTGTGCTAGCCATGCAGGAATTCAAAAATGATTATGGGCATCCTGTTCCGGGCGGCTCCTACGCATTAGCCACAAGCTTTCAATCTGTTACGGCTTCCGCGATTTATATCGGTGATCTTTTTGGAGCAATAATTGCTGCTCCCATTAATGATCGATGGGGCAGGAAGGCAGTCTTCTGGTTCGCGTCCTTGTGCGTCCTCCTCGGCGGAATCGCCCAAGTCGCCGATACCCATCACGAAGCAGTAATTGCCTGCGGCCGTATTGTTATGGGTCTCGGTGTTGGGCAGTTCACTGTTACATCACTTCTATACATGGGCGAGGTTGCTCCCTCAGACATTCGGGGCCCTGTTCTTATGATGTTCCAATTTCTCCAGTCATGGTCTCAGCTGATTGCGTCGGCCATTAGTCAAGGAACAGAGTCCGTCAAAAGCTCACTTTCTTATAAGATCCCAATGGGTGGTTTGATCATTCTCCCCTTAATCATGTTTATCCTCCTTCCATTCATTCCAGAGTCTCCTGCTTGGTTTATCGCACACGGGAGAGTAGAGCACTCTCGAAAGGCTTTACACAGGATTGGGAAAGGGAACCCCACATACGACGTGGACTCAGAATTCAAAAGACTCAGCGAAAGCCATAGGCTAGATGGAAAAGAAACCAAGAACTCATCCTGGAAATCCCTCTTGAGCGAGCCTACGGAGCGCAGAAAAATACTATATTCAGCCGGTGCATTGTTCACCCAGCAAATCTGCGGTATTCTTTTCTTCTACGTCTACGGTGTCGTGTTCGCACAAGCAATCGGCTTCAGCCAACCTTTCCTCATTCAGCTCGTCACCAACATTCTTCAAATCATTGCCGTTGGTGCTTCCATGATGACGGCAAACAAGATTGACCGACGGACAAATCTACTCGTTACCAACGGTATGATGTTTGTGGCATTCATGGTTATTGGTGGCATCGGAACTCAGAAGACTCTTTCGACTGCATCGCAATATGTTATTGTCATCTTCTCCTACGTTGTTACCACTGGATTCAACTTTGGGCCTGGTCCGCTTGCCTATACTATAGCTCGTGAGATGGCTCTCGGTAAGAATCAGAATAAAATCATGTCGGTCTCCGTTGTGATATTCTACTTGGCAACATGGCTGGTATCCTTCACAGCTCCTTATCTCTACTATGATGCAGGACTTGGTCCCATGCTTGGTTTCATCTACGCAGCAACCACGTTTCTCGCTCTGGTTTGGACTTGGTTCTGTGTCGGGGAAACCGCGGGTCGTTCGACTGCTGAAATATCATTTTTCTTTACCCACAGTATCCCCGTGCGGAAATGGAAAAATCACGTTTTCAAGCCCAACGAGCCTAGTGGTGGCCAGGTCGACAGAAAGTCCTTGACAGATCACATCGAGCTGGAAGATCGAGAGCTGGGCTCTAAAAGTTGAATATAGGATAAGCGGTCTGCGATAGCACACCATGGAGCCCCACGGTGTTAGCGTAAATGCACGGGAACCTCTAGAAATACCCGGCACCACCAAACCAAGCAGGCAAAGTGTACAGACTAGTCAGGACAGAACATGCATCAACACATCACGCAATTGACACCCATATCAGACCACTTTGAACTCCAATGAAAAAGCACCACCTTATTCAACAAAATATAGATGGATCGTGTTACGTACTCTCTTACTGCTTGGTAAAGAGTTCCTATACTTTGGATGAACACAGATGACGGTCTTGAGTTGACTTTGGGGCAACTAAGGTAAATTATTCAATGATATATTAAGCCGCAAGTCTGTTATTCATAAGATTGCATCTGCTTGAAATTATTCTGATTCTTTCACCGCAGATATTCGTCGCGATGAGTTTGTATGGTGATGCGTTCGTTGGTGCTGCACACAGTGCTTGTTGGCTTAAGTCACCCGCATATTACCTCAGCTGCGGCATGCAGCAATGTAAGTCTTGAACTTGATAATCTCCAGCTACTAGTTCGAGAGACTAAATAAAATCATTTCAAGTATTTTATGGACTGGAATTATTGAAATAACCCTCTTTTACTGATAACTGTCAGGTTATGATATGCAAGGCTGTGATCAAAGGCATGCACTCAAAAATAGCACAATTATGCGTGGCGCAGCAAATCAGATCATCCCAGCCTTATTTGGGCGTGATCAGCCTACAACTATTTCATTAGATGATCTAATGTTAGCAACGCAGATTATTTCCATAAATGGTCATTCTCATCCATTTTGTGCATTTTCCCGACCAGTAGACAAGAGCAATCCTAAAATGCCAAGAGTTTCTGCAGAGAAGGTTGCCTCGTTTTGAATTCAGCCCCTGTTGAAGAAGCGTCATAATCTGGAAGTCCAACTCTTTTTTTTGGAACGACACCTTGCAAAGCATTCTCTCCAAACGGTGAGATAAGCTTGCAGTCTTCTCATTTCAGCCCCCATGCTGTAACATCATCGTCTCCATGTCACGAGATTCTTGCTTTCGGCCAGGCTCTCGCACGACTGGTAGAAATGCAGGTACAGAAATAGACTGCCCCAACCACATATCTGCTACGACAGCCTTATCGGCTTTCATGAATAAACATCCCCGGCACGACCTTTTACAGCCACAAATTTTAACATTTCTGGACTGCGTACGAGATTTGTCGCAACGCACTCTGCACTACAAGCACAACGCCTAGTGCTTTGTTCGAACAAACAACACAATGTCGCAGGCCATCAACCTGAGCTGGACTCCCCCAGCGGCTGCTGATTGGAATTTCACGCCAACACCACAGGTTTGCGCAGCAGCCTCCCGATGGACCGGCACATGGATTGAGGCGATTTCGATATCTGAGGCAGAAGGGATTCGTCCTGTTCCCCTATCTTTCTCTGTGGAGTATCTGTATATAATTCTGCCCTCTGATTACCTTGATGATACGACCAATACTAGTCTCGCGGCGTGGTACTACGACCAGCACCTTTTGAATGATACCGACGAGCGATACTGGAAGGATTTCTGGGATTACTTCGAGTGGTATTTTCCCCTTGAAAGTTGCTCGACTGACCTTTGTCCGAGGATCGGCTGGGAAGAGGATCCAGATCTCGCTGGTGTTGGGGTACGTACTTGATGGCTACGGACTCGGGTTGTTCACCATGTACTGATTTCGCTTCTAGATGCTCATCAGTTACTACATAGTTGCCGGCTTGACAACCCTTTACTATGCCCTTTTGCTATTGCCAGATCGATTCCAGGAGGATAGGCCACAAGATTACCAGCATACTAAATTCTCTCCTCTCGCTTCCAGTAGCCACGAGAAAGATAAGCTCAACGGGGACAGCGAGAACGACAACTTTGGCACGAGGATCTTGAAAGCTTTCAGGAAGACACTCAACAATTTTCTTCTCGCGGATCTCATATTCACCGTTGGCATGCTAGGTGCGGCTCTTTGGCGTTTTTTCACCGCTTCTCACCGCCCTGAGATTCCATACAGCACTTTCAACCAGTTGATTTCATTCTTCATGTCGTGCTATTCCGTCTTATCATGTTTGGTCCTGCAGGCCGTCGCAAGGCCCAGAACGCGCGAGCCGCATATTCGACACCTCTACCGATGGAATCTAGCGCTGCCATGGATCGTCATCGTGCCGATGACAGTCATACTGGCTGGTTATAACTTTCGTGATTATCTAGGTCTTGTGGGAGACTCGAGCGATGAAAATATTCGTAGAATCGCTGATCGGGACTCTGAACTCGGCGAATGGGTTTGGTTGAGTTACTGCGATCCGTGGGAAACTCGAAAGTCTGTGGAGATTGTGCTCTACGTAGGTCTCATCCTGCTAGCCATCAATGCTCTCTGGTACTTTACAGCTTTTGTACGCCGAGTGTGGCGGTTGTGGAGAGGTGAGCGGAAAACCAGGAGAGGTGCCAAAGAGTTCGAAAACAACAGACGGCCCTGGGTTACCAGAGCCTTCCGCTATACTCGACTGTTCGATGGTTTCGGGTGCGCCGTAATGATGTGGGCATTTCTCATCATGTTTCACATCTACCGCAACAATTCGCACAACAATGCAAAGGACTCGGATGGCGGCTCAAAGGACTGGAGTTTCGGACAGATCCTGGCACTTGCAGCCTGGGCGCCCACATTGGTTGAGTTATTCAACAGGATATTTTTGCATCCTCTGGTGGATAGACATCATAAAGTACTTAGTAGGTAACTTTACATTCTCAACGGGATGTATACTGTGGCCGCAGCGCTAACAATATTTAGGAAAAAATCAGCGGATAGGAGCGGGAAATGGCAAGTCGCAGCTGCCGAGTACGCACAGATTTGAGTCGAGCCAGACTGTTCAATAAATGTTGAATGCCAAGAAAGAAAAAGGGAAAAGACAATGAGATATCTGTTTGTCACGCTTTGAGTTCTCGGTAGGGCTCTCAATAGTAATTAATAATGGATATATTACTATCCGGCAGAACATGACGAAAGCTTGTAGAGAGACATTGATCTGATATCACTCTTCTAAGTGTATGTAATCATCTTGTTGAAGGAAATAGAATAGAAAACAACTATGCGGCGAGAAAGAAAGAAAGGCACATTCAAGATTGAGGAACTCACTGCCTGTACTGTTCTCGACTCGATCTTGCCAATAAAAGACAAGGGTCTTGTACTCGTGAAGCCAAGGATTATTCTCCGAAGCTCATTACAATACCTAAATACAGTCTAGTCAGAGGAGTAACCTGTCTAGTTCGTATCAAGCTCACTTAGTGTTCAGCTCATAGCTTGTCACGGCATGTTTTCCGACAGCCAGTCGTAATCGCGGAAACGACTGGGGCTGAACCAAATTAGGCAATTTCTGTACATGTTAGCTGGACTCATGCCCCAGATATCCTTTGAGACTCCAATGATGCAGCATGACATTAGTCACGCATCTGCAGCCTATATGCCAGGAGCTGCTCCAGGATTGTGCAAAGAAATTGGAGCTTCAGCCACCAAGCCGGCGTGGCTCATGTGGGCGGTCGCCGGGTTCCATTAGCTGTTATAGCTTTTGTGGTTATGTGCACCCGAGGCCGCGTTGTTGTTGAGGGGCTGGCTACAACTACCAACAAAGGCATCAACCGCGAAATGTATGGTACGATGGCTGTTGCAGTGGGAATTGCCGGCCGATTGGTCAAGACCTGACGCGGGCAGTCGGGCAGGTCGGGCTGAAGAGGTGGCAAAATGCCCGCCAAGCTAATATGAAATAACCCTAGAAGCTTCGTACTTGCATGTGTCATGTCCGGGGGTGCCCAGATTTCGCCACGCAGATCAACTTGCATGCAACTTACCCTAGGTAGCTGCTAATTCATGCAGTCGAGCCTGTGAATAGGAGATCGCTCTAGATTGAAATAAATCTTTTGAAACTGGCAGTCTCTGGAAGCCTCGTGACGGTCAACTGGGATAAAATTGAAACATGTGCTGTAGAGAGGCGCATCGGTCGGCCGGTCCCATTCTTTAGACTACCCGTCCACAAAATTTGTGGGTTTCAATCTTGACAGCAGTTTCTTCCGTCTGCATAGATATCAAATATTCCGGGGCAGGCATTCTGATTTAAATGATTACGGCGGCCAGCACTTTACAGGGATATGCAAGTCGTTCAGATCTATCTCAGTGAATACGATCAAGGTTGGTTTTCCAGAGGAGGCAAGGTGGCGTAAGTGCCTCGGTCTCAATCTGGGCTGGGTAGCGGGACCCCAATTGGCTCGAGGTTAGTTCCAATGTTCTGGCATTGCGGGCGCTAAGGGCCGTCCTAGGGCCTAGAACGCTCTCTGCTGGGGTCTGGCGAGAGCTAGGCCCGCTGAGATCAGGGGCTAAAGAATCAAGCCCAACGGTTTGGAAGGGTCCTCGGGAGTCGGTACACTACAGAAGCATTGATGGAAACCTCGTGTGTACATGAGAATAGACGGACAGCAGCAGGTCTGGCCAAGTACACACTCGGGTTCCTCCCCCCACCCACCCCGATCGGCCATCCCAGAGCCAATCCTCGGGGTCGTTACGGTTGATACCCTGAATACCAATCTTCGACGCACAACAAATTCAATGCCCGCCATGTGGGTAGATTGTTATGATGTTGGACCAAGACCCTCGTCGCTTAGTCAGGCTCCCAGATGCCAGCCGACACCTTGTCCGCGTTCAACCTTTTTTTTTTTTTTTTTTGACTGCCAACTCTAACAACCATGCAGCAGCAGTAGACCACCATTGACCTACCTGCCTACCACCTGCAAGGGGACAAGTGTGCTTTCACCACTGAAGTTTTCGTGGGAGGCCCCCGTTCTCAAGTCTTATCGCTCGCTCATTTGACAGCATTGGCTTGCATGAGACGACGCGCCCGCTTCTTGGTCTGCAGTCGGGTGGACAATTTCTTCTTTCCCATGCTCTTTGGATCTTTGACTCCTCGTCGATCAACCTTGATGCGATCCCATTGAGAAAACATACCACAGGATTCTGCCTCCTCTGAACGACAGAAAAGTGATCGGCTCCGTCGATCAATCAGTCACCCGTCGTGGCACCCAGCGACACCACGTTGTCTCGGGCGGAAAATATGCACAGGCGGCTTTGACCCCCGCATACCCTAGACTCCACCTCACTCGTCAATTGCGCATTTTGGCACAAACAGAACGATGAGTCTGAAGACAGAGACAATCCGCGAGAGGGAAGCATCTAGGATCGCTCCTGAGCTGTGAGTGAGCCGCATTTCTTTGTCATTACATCATCCCATTGAAATTGGTGTCAGCCCTCCTCGGCTCTGACCCATATATACGTCCATCCCTTGTATCCGGAATTCATAGCATCTCGTCTAACAACTCAGATTTAACCATGCTCAAACTTTTCGGAAATCATCTCTATGTTGTGGCGACTCGAGGGACCAACATGCCTTGCCCACGCTGCTTTCAGACCCCGCATTGGATGCTTTTGCTCAGCTCGGTGCCTTCAGGCTGGACGTGACACGCTGTCTCATTTCCATTTTTGACCGAAAACACCAGTATATTGTCGCCGAGGCCACAAGAAATTCTGTGGTTGCTCCGTTTCATCAACAGCATAAGGAGGTCTGGTTGGGCGGCACAGCGATAGCCCGGAGTCACGGTGTATGTGAACATGTACTAATCGCCACGGATGACATTCATGAGCCTCCCAATGCTGAGCCTCCAGTCTCCATTGTACCGGATCTTGCAGAAGACTCCAGGTTCTGTAACCGTCCCTACATCCATGGACCGCCATGCAATCGATTTTATGCCGGCGTACCCCTCAGGGCCGGAAATGTCAACATTGGCGTACTATGTGTCTTTGACGAAAACCCTCGGGCCGGGCTCGAACCAGTCCAGATCGAGTGTCTTCGCGGTCTTTCCCGGATCATCATGGGCTATCTGGAATTCAAAGAATCAGCAACTGGATTCAGAAAAAGCGAACGTAGTAAGTGACTTGCCCCATTGACTGGTCTCATGATATCTCATCCACATTGATCAGTCCATGAAACTAACACGATGCTTTAGTGGTCCGAGGGCTTGGAAGCTTCTTAAATGGCAATGCAGCAATGTCAGAGCTGCAAACTGGAACAGTTCCTGGAGTGTCCCGTACCAGCGACAGTCAAGCCAATTCCGCTCTCCAAGAGACACCCGTGTCACAGCAACCCACAGATAATACGTCAGAAAGCAATACGGAACAGTCGCAGCAACGACCTTTGCCTGTCCCATTGCAAACTTCGACTGGGTCAAGTAGCGGGTCTAGTGACACCAAGACCGTTTGTCCTTCAGAAAGTGAACACACAACCTCAGCCACTTGTACACTGAGCTCCGCCCGAACGATTAGTATTGTGGCACCACCAGAGAATCCACAGGTCAAAGAAACGAGGAGACTCTTCAGCAGAGCTGCTAACATCATCAGAGAATCAATAGAGGTGGAAGGTGTTTTATTTCTCGATGCGAGCGTTCGCTCATACGGGGGCCTTATTGAAGCAGATGAGCACCCGAGCTCAATCTCACTCCCAGGTCTTGCAGTAACAGCAGGTGATCCGACTCAAGAAGAGGAAGCCGGGCTGAGGAACTGCAATACTTTGGGCTATTGCACTAGTGTATCCTCTAGTATTGACAAGGCACCGATAATCTCGCCCGATATTCGAGTCCCCGAAAAGCTACTCCGGGAGCTCTTGAAACGCTATCCACAGGGCAGAGTCTTCAACTTTGACGAAGATGGCTCAAATTTGGACCTGTCTGACGAAGAGGTTGACACACCAGAGCACACGGATATTGAAAACGGCCCGCTACCAAGCCGAAAGCTCTCAGCGGATGAGATCCAGAGAAATGAGGCTGAACTGATATTGGCGATATTCCCCGGTGCCACAAGCGTATCCCTGATTCCTCTGTGGGATACACGTCGAGAAAGATGGTTTGCTGGTTCATTTGTTTGGACAAAGACGGCCGCACGTAGCCTCAAAGGTCACGGAGAGACGAGTTACCTCCGTGCATTTGCTTCAACGATCATGGCCGAGGTGGATCGCATTCATTCGACGAGTGTTGAACAGAGCAAAAACGACCTTCTTGGCTCCTTGAGTCATGAGCTACGATCCCCACTGCACGGAATAGTGGCTGCTGTCGAACTACTCCAAGATACAGAGCTCGACGCGTTTCAGGGCGACTTGCTCCAAACTATGGATGCATGCGGGCGGACACTTCTCGACGTCATTGATCACCTTTTGGACCATTCCAAGATCAGCAAGGCCGCCAAACGAGCAAAGGAGCATGATGGATCATCAACAAACGAAACCCAAAGAGGGCTGAACAGGTATCGTTCATTCCAGTCTCAGATCGGCGCACTCTCCCACACAGTCGACTTGGATGCTTTAGTAGAGGAGACTGTTGAAAGCATGTTCACGTCTCATTGCTCTCAGAACTCTGCTGCATTATCGCTCGAGCGCGATGCCGTCAATATTGACCTGACACAAAAGTCTACCTTCACGTGGCATGCAGAGACTTCCGTCATCGATCACATGGATGTTGTCCGTATTACGGCACCTCACTCTCGTGTTTCTGTATATCTTGATATTGATCCCGATACATCTTGGTACTGTCAGGTTGAAGCAGGCGCAATTCGCCGTATCATCATGAACTTGCTTGGAAATTCGTTCAAATTTACGAAGAGCGGTTTCATCATGGTCAGTATGAAGCAAGAGCAGTACAGGGCGAAACATGGGAAATACCAAGCCCGGCTTATACTCAATGTCTGGGATTCAGGAAGAGGCATGAAGCACGACTTTCTCCAACATCATGCTTTTGAACCATTTTCACAAGAGGATCCTCTGAGTCAAGGCACAGGACTTGGACTCAGTCTTGTTTCAGAAGTCCTGCGGGGTCTAGGCGGTACTATCCGACTAGAGAGTGAACTGGGGCGTGGAACCCTTGCGACTGTTGCCATACCACTGAAGTCCTCTTGTGTGTTGGCAAAACGAGACTCTCAGTTCGCAGAACACGTCGCAGCTCTCAAAGGACTTCGAGTTTCCCTAAGCGGGTTGAAGAATGAAGCTGAAGCCCCTTGCATATCAGGCCGCAAACCCCCAATTGAGAACGACCTCTTGGAGGCGGTTTGCCGGAAATGGCTCCATCTTGAGACTGTCGTGCATGGATCAGAAGACATTCGACCAGACATCATTGTATGCACCAACATTGCTATGCACGACAAGTCCATAGCCAAAGGCTTTATGCCCCCGCCCGTCGTTGTGATCTGTCCGAGCGCGGTAGATGCGCACAGACTGTCCTTGGAATTTCGCCAAACAAGAAAGGGAGAGGCTTTCGAATTCATCTCCCAACCGTATGTTCACAGACCAGTATTTCCCGATGTGAATCACTGCTGACGATATTTATAGTGTCGGGCCTCGAAAGTTGGCCAACGCAATGATATTAGCTCTTGGCCGATACAATGATGCCAAAACTTCAGATCTGTTGTACTCGGAAGTATCTTATCATCAAACCAGATTCGACAATTCAATGATCACGCCTGAATACACCCCTGGCGTTGAGGGTCCATTGCCACCTAGCTGGATTCCGGACCTTGTTCCGCCAATTTCTGAGCCGGCCGAGCTACTGGCGGTTCCGATACCAGAAGTTGGGCCGACCTTGACATTGCCCTTACGACAAAGTCTCACCGAGCCGGTAATCGTAGACGGTGGTGTAGCTGTCCTTGATCCTGTTCCAAGTTCCATCCTTCTCGTGGACGACAACAATATCAACTTACAGGTATGTAAAAAGCTTTGAATATCCAAATTCTTTCACTTACACATTCCAGATTCTTGTCTCGTTCATGAGAAAGCTCAAATATAATTACAAGACGGCAACAAATGGTCTGGAGGCTTTTGAAATATTTTCGGCAAATCCTGAATCTTTCAGCCATATTCTCATGGATATTTCCATGCCTGTCATGGACGGTCTCGAATCTACACGCAACATTCGTGCACTTGAAGCGACACGGCAGCTCGCGCCAACTAAAGTCATCGCCCTGACTGGCCTAGTGTCTGCAGATGCACAAGAAGAAGCCTTTGCCAGCGGTGTCGATATGTACATGACCAAACCTGTGCGATTCAAACACCTATCGAGCGTGTTGTCAGGTGATACATTGCAGGTCAAGGGAACATCATGACGATTTGTCCCATCTGGGCCAACGGAAGACGGAAAGAGAAAGATGCAAACGAATTAGCTTGAAGATGAGTCAGAGATGGACATGGCAAGATACGGAGGAGATGTGCGCAACCGCCATCTAATATACCCGAGCAGGTGATTTGCGGTTGCTGATCCCATTATACTTTTCAGCCGGTGAGAGATATCATATCATATCATGGCTCAATTGTGGGAAGTGCAAAAGCGTGCGTCGGTGAATGTCATTGGAATTATTGGACAAATATTTAAGCCGGAGTACAGGAGCACTAAATCACTTACTAACAAGTTTTTTCAAAAGAATCTACTGAGTACGACATTGTCTCACAACTACAAAATCGTTCCAATGTTGATATCTGGGTTTTCATCCACAAGTGCACATGAATCATCCGGAAACAATTTATTGTGGATGCTGGAACATGTCAAATGACTTTACATTGAGACGATATAAATCAGGACACATCAAGCTGAGCTATAAGTCTTTGAAACCAATCTTGTCTCTGCTTGGATGCCGCGATCGAGAGTGCTGCTTCAGGGCAAATCATGTCCGACCCATGAAAAGCACCAGGCCATACGTGCAATTCACACTGTATTCCATCACACCACAGATGTTGTGCATAGGCCACGGCCTCGTCTCGAAATGTGTCCACTGACCCGACCTCGATGAATGTAGGAGGAAGTTTGGTCAGATGCTGGGCTCTTGCCGGTGCAGAATAGGGACTGACATTTTCGGTACCTCTTCTCTCCCCGAGCAAGGCCGTCCAGGCGGCATTGTTTTGTCTTCGATCCCAAATACCCACCCTCTCGAACTGGCGGGAGGAGACGGTTTCATCTCGGTCATCAAGCATCGGCTGCAGCAGCATCTGCCCGGCAATGGCGGGGCCTCCGCGATCCCGGGAGAGAAGCACCACTCCGGCCGCCAAGCCTCCGCCGGCCGATGTCCCTAGGATGATGATCTTGGCAGGGTCGATATTGAGCTCGCCTGCATGGGCAGCCATCCAGACCAATCCTGCATAACAGTCCTCCAGCGGTGCTGGGTCGGGTGCTTGGGTGCTAGACGATAATCGACGCTGACGACAACGACGTCTCGTTCCTCCATTTGGCTCAGCGCCCAGCCGACGGTGATGAATCTGTTGCCCGAGATCATGCCACCGCCGTGGAGGTGGTACAGCCCGACGCATTTTCCAGTGCTCAGAGGAGTCTTTCGTCGAAAAACCGAAATGGCAATTTGGTTGTCGTCGGGTCCGGGGATCATGTGCTCTTCGTGAAGCACATGCGGCGTCAACACATCTTCCACTGTATTTGGAATCCGTGAACGGATCTCTCCGGAGCTTAGCAGTTTGGCCAATTGTTCTCCGAGGTACGGGTCTAGAGGGAGACTCTTTGTTGCCGTGACTGTGGTATGATAAGTTTGTCGACGTATCAAGTATCATGCATTACTCCCATGGATGAAGCACCTGAATATAAGGGGCTCGGACATCATGTTGAGACGAAGACCTGCGTGTACGAATACTATTTTTTTTTCGGATAATGAGAGCGAGACCCACCCCAAGCGAAAGCGAAGCTCAGACCCACTGAATAGGCGAGAAGCTAGTAGCCTAGAAGACAGGCAATCTGCAATGCACAGCGCTAAGAATGCTTGAATACGCAGATCACAGCGGCAGAGATGGACACTGGAACTCTTCCCAATTACCAAATTTTGACTTGTATGGGTCGATGCAAGGGAATGGATTGGTCCACTGCAGTTATACCAAAATTCACATGTCAATTATTGTCCATCCATGTTTTTTCTGGCCAACGCGAGGCCATTGGTCATATACTGGTCCCCTGAAATAACACAGCTTACAGCGGACGCTAACAGCCCCGCCGCCCCAAGCTTGAAAGCCGCCGGTGACTTCCAAGATCCTCCCGGAAATTATTCCGAAACGACGCTCGGAATTGCAACAATATTCTGAGACAAGACACTGCCAATGAAGATATTTATCGAAAGCGAGACCGAGCCAAGGCGGGGACCGGCGTGGAGTGGGGACTTGAGGCTCCCAGATGGTGCCTGGACCGAGGTACCAGAGATCGAATTTATATGGTCAAGTGTTATATAACACCCTCAAGACACATCAGATAGGGATGCACAAGACAATGTAGTGTCTACTGCAATTTCTTGAATCGAAACTCAGCAGGATGAACCCTCCTCAGGTCGTTGCAGTCATTGGTGCTGGAGGCATAGGTCTCGCCGTTGCACGCCGACTTGCCCCTGGTCGGACGCTCTTCCTCGCCGACAACTCTGAGAAGACCCTCACCACCGCCAAGGAGACTTTGCAAAAAGAGGGCTACAGCGTCGAAACTCGGACACTCGATGTCTCGGATCCACAAGCCGTCGTCATCTTCGCCAAGGAGACCTCCATCCGCGGCCACCTCGCAGCAGTCGTATCCACGGCCGGACTGTCGCCGTCCAGCTCTTCCAAACTCATCTTCAACGTGAACCTCGTCGGCACCGCCGCCGTGATCGAGGCCTTTTTGCGCGTCGCGCAGAGCGGGACGAGCCTGGTCTGCATCTCCAGCATGGCCGGCCACATGGGCCCGCCCCCGTCGCAGGCGCTGCGGGACCACCTGGCCACGGCGCCCGTGCACCAGCTGCTGCAGCACGACGAGCTGGCCCTCGACACGGTCCCGCACATGGCCTACACGACGACCAAGAATGCAAACCTGATCAGGGTTCAGGCCGCCGCGCGCGCGTACGGCCGCAAGGGGGCCAGGATCAACAGCGTCAGCCCGGGCGTCATCTCCACCGACGCCGGGCGGGAGCAGATTGCCGCCGGTGCGGCAAAGTTTGTTGCAGCGTCCCCTGCGGGCCGCGTCGGCACGCCGCAGGACATCGTGAATGCCGTGGCGTTTCTGGTCAGCGCAGATGCGGCCTTTATCACTGGCACGGATATTTTGGTGGACGGCGGCGTCGTTGCTGCGTACAAATTCCCTGAGACTGCTTGAGCACGCTGTCACATGAAGTAGCGGTGATCACTGGAGACAATGATACATGGCGAGAGAGCTTTGAAAAGCGTGTACGGAGCTGTGGAGCAGAGCCTATGCAAGACAGATGTCGCACCTTAAACGGGGCATTTCACAGGATCATCAATTGTTCAGAACCGAGCACGAGCTCATTTGAGCCGTATTCCCCGTTGGTATAGCATTGTTTTCATTGAGTCTGGACCGAATGATCCAGAATGTGCATAAGCGGTTCAGGAGTCGAATTTTCAATGCATCGCCATTTGAGATGTAATCTATGCTGCAGGGCTACATTTTACAATTTCTTCGTTATTTGAACTCTTTTACATGCCAAGACGACCATACTGACACTATCAGACCTTGCCATCTTCCACCCGGAACGTCTGAGAAACGAACTCTTGGAATTTCCGCGGTGGGATCCTGGCAGCATAAGCAGCATCCACCTCGGGCGTCGTCAAACCAGTCGTGTCCGGGACCAGCCAGAATGCAGCTGCCCCGAGCAAGAGCGTCGTGACCGCATAGATGAAACCCGTTCGGGCGCCAAGATTGCCAGTATCCACATTGTACATGTAAGGCGTGACGAATATAAAGAGCCACGAGGTAAGTGTTTGTGTAAAGACGCCGAGGGCCATGGACTTTGCGCGCAAGTGGTACGACGGGATCTCGGCGGCGACGGGCCACGCCGCCGCTTGCAGCGTCGAGGCGGTCAGCGAGATGAGCACGTTCATGAGCACGGCAATGGCCCAGAGGGCGCCTTCGCCGGGCACCCAGTACAAGGCGCCGATGATGACCATGAAGACAAAGTTGATGACCAGACCCGTCATGATGACGTTGCGACGGGTAAACCTTTTCAGGTACAGGCCACTGGCTGCGATGATGACGAGTGCCAGACCAAAGCCTCCGATGCCAATGTCAAAGGCGTGAATGGCTTCGAGGCCAGCCGTGATGAGAAAGTATATGTTTTGCGAAAGGAATGCCGCCCCTGACGCATTGGTCAGGGAGAAGAGCAGCAAAATGGTCAGTGTCCTCTTGAGATGAGGACCTGAGAAGCAAGCTGCATAGGATCCTTTATCCTCTTGAGTCGCCTGTTCCATTTCGATGTCGTTGATCAAGCACGCAAGTCGATCGTCTGTCTGTTGGCTCTTTCCGTAGACTCGCCGCATGACGGCCCGAGCCGCTTCCGTATTGCCTCGTGTGATCAAATAGACTGGAGATCTGTACGAAACCTACATCAGCTTGAGATGGGAGCGCAGGGAACCTGGGTGAACCTACTCTGGTGCGAATGCCCAGGCAATCACGGCAACACCTCCAACGGCCCACTGTAGTGCAAAGACAAACCGGAACGCCGACTCGTTAATGACAGGTACATATGCTCTGATGACTCCTAAGCATACGGCTTGAGTCATGATGACGAAAGCAACTAGCCACGTCTGAATGGGCGTTCGAAGTCTCAGTGGTGCAATCTGTAATCTCTCAGCATTTATCAGAGATTGATTCTCAGTGGAACTATACATACCTCTCCTGCATAGGTCGTGGCAATGGAATAAACGCAGCCGATGCCTAGACCTGACACCATCTTTCCAGCCAGCAGAGTACCTCGCGCTGTTGCGATGAATTGAATGGCAGTTCCGACTAACGTCAGACACGCCCCCGCGCACGCAGGCCACTTTCGTCCCAGTCGTGCTGAGATCCAGCCGGCCAAGATGGCTCCAATGGCCTGCATGAGCGAAGACATGGCTGTCCACAAAGACGTCCAGAGGGAGGGCAGGTAGGGTCCCGAGGCATTCATGTCACCAAAGTATAACAGGAACGCGGGCATGGAAATGGATGCACCGTTGACGGTAACATCGTAGCCAAAGACAAGACCGGCTGTGAATGATACGGAGCCTGCCAAAGTTGTCAATGGTTTGAAATCACAATAATGGCACCGCGACAATAAGACGCACATATCAGAGCAGGTCGCCAATACTTGGCCAAGATGGCGGGAATGCCGAGTTCGCGGTCGACATCATCTTCAGCTTGTGCGCGTTGAACTGCTGGGTCTAGGGCAAATGACTCTTCGACGTGATCTGCATGAGCCGCACCCAAGACGGCAAGTTTGTGAGATGAAGACATCGCAAAGTTTCTGTGACTTGAATCGCGGCTTGCGACCTAGGATGTCCACCTGCATTTGCATAATAGATGGGGTCCAAGACACATAAATACCCCATATCAATGCCTCCCGGCAATTCCGCAATTGACAACAAGCTGAGATAGATCTAGTGCCCCCATTGCAGTATAAACAAAAATTACCCCCAGCCCAATCTGTACCTATAGGGCTAAGACGAATTATGATCCCTGTCCATTGATCTGGGGTAAATCCGGGGTGCGGGGAAGTCAAAGTGAGCTCGGGGGTAATTAACCCATGTGGCTGAAGGTGTTCGTAACTCCGACGGTCAGTCTGGCTGCCTAGATCATATCACGTTCAAAAACTGTTCGGGAGTTCCGGGATGAATAAGAATACTGTGCCATCCTTGTCATCATAAACATTGACCGCATTCCCTAAACTCTAATTCAAAACTGTAACATTTCGCGTGTCACTATGAGAATTTCAAACCCCATCATTCGCGGCTTTGCGCCAGATCCTTCCATAGTCTTTGTAAAAGACACATTCTTCTTGGTCAACTCGTCTTTCCACGTCTTTCCCGCCTTGCCCATATATGCCTCGAAGGATCTCCAGAATTGGCAACTCATCAGCCATGCCATTTCCAACCCTTCATATCTGGACTTGTCCAAGTCATTCGTAAAATATATCCCGCTACCAGATGACAAGTCACTCGTTGTCACTGGGGGCCTGTTCGCCCCAACTATTCGCTACCATGATGGGACATTCTACATCGTATGCACGAATGCTTACGAGAACGAGTCTGGCGATCATATCTTTCAGAACTTTCTGATCAGCTGCCCCGAGGACAAGATCTTTTCCGGCAATGGCTGGTCGGACCTTGTGCCCTTTGACTTTCCTGGCATCGACCCGGGTCTCTTCTTTGACCCCGAAACGGGCAAGGCCTACCTCCACGGGTCCTATAGGACCGGGCCACCATGGGCACCTGATTGCTCGATCCGCCAGTTCGAGATTGACGTGACTACCGGCAAAGCCTTGTCCGAGACTCGCTTCCTATGGAAAGGAGCGGCCGAGAAGGATGATGCAGAAGGGCCGCACATTTACCTCAAGGATGGCTGGTACTATCTGCTCACAGCGGAAGCGTCCACGTTTGAAGGTCATCAGATCAATATTGCCCGTTCTCGAGATATTTGGGGACCTTACGAGAGTTGCTCGTCGAATCCATTGTTAACGGCATTTGAAAAAGATGAGATAGTTCGCTGGACCGGCCATGGTGATTTATTCCAAGATTCCCAGGGAAATTGGTTCTGCGTTCACCTGGGAATACAGTACGATAGAAACTGCCCAGGTCGCCATCCGCTTGGACGCGAAACGTTTCTCACTACGGTGGAGTGGCCAAACGGTGAATGGCCCACAATTGCCCAGACGCAGATGAGTCTGGATGTTGCAGACCACGATGGAGATGCAAAAGCAGAGACCAAGAGGAAAATACCAAAGGTGTCTAGCTCTGATTCTGGACTAGAGGAAGTGTACATCTGCACACCAAATCTGGAGGACTACAAACAGTCTTCCGGATCAACGCAAACGCACTCTCTGCGGGCACAAGAAACCACTCTGTCCACGCCTTTGGGCACAACAACATTTCTTGGTCGAAGACAGCGATCCCTGACAAGTGAGGCAGTCTGCACTCTTCAAGTCCCCGGTCCGGGAGAAACGAATGTGTGCCGTGCGGGACTGGCCGTCTATAAAGATTGTCTCCGCTATCGTTCTATCTACTTGGATCCCATGACGAGGACCATCACGCTGGAAAGCGTCTCATTGAGAAATCCGAAACCAAGTGGATTGGACTTGACGACCAAGTTGCCGCCTAGCAGCACATCGATCAAGTTCAAGATCAAGAGTGAGCCAGGAAAGTATTCATTCTTTTGGTGCGACGGCACGGACAACGCCAAGGAGGAATGGCAGATAGCCCTCGAGGTGGATTCAAGCCTCCTGTCAGCTCGAGACATGACTGGTACTATATTTGGTATCTTTGCATCTAAACAGGGAGACATTAGTGGTTCGGATGGGGACTGGGTGCAGTTTGAGAGTTTTTCTGTGAAATGATGACGGCATTTGAGCAATGGTTTCTGCTAAATGGAGTAGATAGTCGAAATCTTGATAATGGAATAGAACATCTATACAGATGTTTCAATTGCTAACACTCGTTTTCACGAATTCTGAAGACTTTGGGCCAGGATCCTACTTACCTAAGTGTACGCTTTCCTATCCTCGCACCCCATAGGATTGACTCAGACAAAATGGCCACTCAGTACGGCACGTGGCTTTGGTTCCCATCTGAGTACATGGGTTTCGTCGCTCTTTCCGCAACTATGGAGTGCGTCGTGCTTTCTCATTTAGGGACTCAGCTTAGCAGGGAGACAGCAAGGAAGGAACTAGACGCCCGCATTGAAGACCTTATTAGTGTAAATAAACAGCCTCTTCTCAACCAGTGAATGTGAAAGACCGTCGCTTGAAAGATCCATTGGAATGGACCGCTCCGAATGGATCGCTTGGACCCTCCGTTGTTGATCTTAAGGCTGGATGGCCGAGTCGTTAACGGCTGAGACTGCGCTGGCCAGGCAAAATCAACACTCGTCGATTAAGTGTTGTTTTCCGGGTCTGGTGTTCGAGCAATCGACCCAGGCTTCTTTTTTTGGACTTTTTCCCACATTGTAGCGATCGCCGATGTTCACCTACTTTCATGTTCTCCTGGTATCTTTTCATCACTTATCTCCTATCTCTAAACTCTGCATGCTCCTACCTCGCGGGCGTCCCTCTTGGTGACAATCTTTTGTACGCATACTTGCACCTACTACTGGAGGCGAGACGAAGCGCTACGTAGCATCAGAGTGTCAGCTCGAGGCCCGCTCGAGAGTTGATGAGAATTAACCGAAAGGACCTACATGAAAACCCAAAAGACGTTACCTGTCCTAACAATTCAAGAATTCATGTCATGTAACGATGGGCAAGCGCGTATCCACCATGGTCTTCTTGAAGTCGACGCCACAAATCTTGGTCGTGTCCAGACGTCAAAAACAGTTAGCGCCACGACACCAGCCACTTGACATGAGCAAACACCCTAGCACCTATGGATGCAGTTTCGAACTGTTTGACAATCTTCGGTCCTCATATCTCCAAGTCTAAGTTCTCTCTCATTTTATTAAACGCTTCTCCCCCTCCCTCCCTCTGTCAAGAGAAATTAGACGGTGTATTCCTCGGCCATTAGTGGACGACGTTATGGCCAATCAGAAGTGAGATCCTGACTCGCTGGAGCTGCTCGTGTGATGTGCATAAGATAGCGCTGAACCGCGAATCCACCGCGGGGCATCAATCGCTGCCCCACTGCTGTTGAGCAGGGACATGGTAGTCGGGAATCATTGATTATGTCGGGAGGGGCTTTTGTTTGGTACGTTGAAGCTGAATATTGATCGAGTTCAATGTTGTATTTGACAGACGAGATTACTAGGAACCAGTCGCATCGTTTGATAACCGCCAGAATCCTCAAAGCAACGCTCTCTTGGTCAGTCTATGGCAACGTTGCAAGATGTCTCTCAATCCTGCCATGCTGCCATCACCCTCGTAGTCCATATTTGGCCATTTTGTACCACGATGGACAAGCTTCTGACAGGGTTGACCGCAAGTCTAGGCCGAGTATATCCATGGGGCATTTCCCCAAACGGAATTTGATCTCTTGACACATGCTTTTTCTCGATCTCCCAGCACTCACTCGACCCCCAACACCTACCTACCTAACCTATCTACCCTTGCACCTCCCATCGTCTAATCGGCGGAACCATCCGAGAAAAGTCCCGTCATCTTATCTGGACTGCTACCAAGTGCTCCTCCCCCGCGTTATTTCATCTCGTCCTCCTGACTCCTGCATACCGCCTGCCCAGGGTTGATCAGTCAAGTTCCTAGGTAGACGTCCATTATGTAACATGTCAAGGTTCGTCCCATGGCGACAATATTAGGTTACGTGCATCTAGCAGCCGGCAAACGCCCATGATCGACAATCTCATGCATCTGCTTTCTTTAGAGATGCAAGGGGTTCGCCAAGCTCAAGGATCATGCAGCTCTATTTATTCCTTATTTTACGCGCGGTTCGCGTTGAGACAGTGGCTTGATTATGTAAGTCCGTACCACCAGCTGTCTACTGGAATGTGCATTTGCGCCGTCGCAGGAACGACGACCAAATGCCCGCCACCGCGTCTTGGGCCCAGCCTCTCTCCTCGCTATCTGAGTCAAGATGATGCCATGTGCGGGCGCGCCGCGCCGTTAGGAGGCAATTGCCGGTGTATCACAAGGGCCGTCGAGCGACTGACACTGGAGTGGCTCGAGTGGGTATAATGCGGTGAATGCAACCCTGCGATAAGGCAAACTCCAACACCAGCTACCCGCGTGCCCCCAAGGAACAAGCTCTCCCCATTAAATGACCCCACGACCCTGGTGTACATAATCCAATAAGACCCGCGAGTGCTTCCCATCCCAAGGCTACTAATCTCGGTCCGTTGGAAGCCCCGGCGAACGCACTAGAATTGAGCCTCCCCTCCTGACATATCAATAGTCGCAAGTCGCTCGCAAGTCACCTTCTCTGTCCGTAGTCGGGCCATGTCATTTGGGCCGGTCGTATGGGCGAAATGAAACATCGCAGGCAGATTATCATGTCTTCAGCATTCCTGGTGGTGGGCATGGACCCATGTTTTTGGTCGGCTTGCTAGCAAAAATGCCCCGTCCAAGATAGCTCCGGCCTCTCCTACGGGAACAAGAGACCACACTGGAATGCAAGTAAATCTCCCTATCGTCGGGTATCCATACATTTGCACTTCACTGGGGGGCACATGACAAATGGCAACGTTGCCCGCCATATCATGGATTATGGTCCGTCGGCTTGGGACTTGGAGGTGAGGAAACAAAGGAGTCATCTCGTGGGCACCACTTTTGGAAAATCATCGGTGGCCAAGTAGAGGCATCGTACAGCACCGAGACCCGCGTTCCTTATCTTTGTTGAGCGGCTTTAGGTATAAGTATAGTCGTTGACGAACTAACCACCTGTTTGTTTTGCCCATCCACTGCAACGATCCCTTCAGCCCTGATTCTTTGCTGCTACTCAACTATTGTTTTCTCTTGATTCTGTTATCAGTTCACTCCCTACAATGTTCACTACCGCCTTGAAGGCGCTGGCAAGCGCCGTTGCGCTCCATGCCAGCTTTGGTATGTCAAGTCCCATCAACGCTATTCAGCAGCGGGCCGGTTCCTATGAGAATTCCGTCTATTTCGTCAACTGGTAAGTCAAACGTTCCATCGTGGATTATAGTATATCTTAGTTCAAAGCGTATACTGACAATCCTGCAGGGGAATCTATGGTCGAGCCTATACGCCACAAATGCTACCAGCTGGGGAGATAACGCATGTCCTATATGCGTTTGCTAACATTCAACAGGACGGCACTATGTAAGTGGTTACTCTGTCATACTCTAGTCCATTCACAAAACTGACTTTCATCATCTCAGCTACTCGTCAGACTCTTATGCCGATTACCAAATCCACTGGGCTGGAGATTGTAAGTGTTGCAGGAGCTCCATCAACTTCCCTAGTGCACCCATCTCATACCCCTCAGGACTTCTCCACCAACACAACATGCCTACTACTCCCTTGATGAGATTATCACTCCTTGATCTACACCCGGATTCTATAATTCAGACTAACATGAGCCATAGCATGGAACGATGTGGGCAACAATGCATATGGTTGCGTAAAGCAACTATACCTTCTCAAGAAGGCGAACCGCAACATGAAGACCCTCCTCAGTATTGGCGGGTGGACCTACAGCACAAACTTTGCAGCCGCCACCAGCACCGCCGCCAACATTGAGAGGTTTGCTGACACAGCCATTACCTTGATGAAGGACTGGGGCTTTGACGGCATCGATATTGACTGGGAATACCCAGCCTCGGAAACTGAGGCCACCAACTTTGTGTCTCTACTGCAAACCGTCCGATCCAAGCTCGATGCCTATGCCGCACAGTACGCACCCGGCTACCATTTCCTGCTTACTGTTGCCTCGCCTGCCGGACCGGCTCACTATAGCCAACTGCAGCTAAGTGCAATGGCCTCTGTGCTCGACTACTTCAACCTCATGGCCTACGACTATGCCGGTTCCTGGGACAACACAACGGGACACCAAGCCAACCTGTACTACGACGCCAGCAACTCAGTCGCGACCAAATTCTCCACCGATGCAGCCATTACCGACTACTTGGCAGCGGGCGTGCCGTCAGACAAGATCATCCTAGGTATGCCCATCTATGGCCGGTCATTTGAGGCAACGACGGGCATCGGCGAGCCATACACCGGTGTCGGTTCGGGATCTTGGGAGAACGGTGTGTGGGACTACAAGGCTCTGCCCAAGGCAGGCGCCACAGAGATATACGACGCGGTATCCGGGGCCACCTACTCGTACGACAGCGCTACGCAGGAGCTCATCACCTACGATACCCCCGATATGATCCAGCGCAAGGTCAGCTACCTTCAGAGCAAGGGACTGGGTGGCAGCATGTTCTGGGAGGCTAGCTCGGACAAGAATGGCTCCGCCAGTCTGATTGGCACAGCTTACAACAGCCTTGGCGGTCTCAAGAACACGCAGAACCTTCTCAGCTATCCCGACAGTCAGTATGACAACATCAAGGCCGGTATGGTCTGAGAAAGTTCTCCTCATAGGCTCGCCCGTTTTTGTCATCGTATTTGATTCGGTTTTTTCTGTTAATTTTCACTGGCGTTGAGCGTTCGGCCCGGGGAGGCCTTTGTTTATATTGTACTGATTTGGATTCTATTTCTTGCATGGCGGTAGGCTGTCGTTTCAGTACAGCCTTGGTACTGGCATGAGCGATTATGGTCCGCATCAATATGAGCGGCCTTTTTTTTTTCTTCTCTTCTCCTCTTCAACGATACCTCAGATTACATTGATATTTTTCATAGCGTATATATTACAAGATCATGAAATTCAATATTTTATTCTAGACATTTCCTTTTACGCTCATTTCTCACTCTTCAACCTTGCGCGCCTGCTCCCACGAGCACCTAACGGTGCAATCCACTACCAAAAACAGACACCATCTGGCGGCTGACGATAAAATGTATACCACGCTTCGTAATTATCCATCTCAACGTAAAAGTAAGGTTGAAGCATGTTTGCACAAATATGCATCCAATCCTCATTGTCCTGTATATCCCCATACTCATCCGTCCTCTCTTCAACTGATAGCGGCTCTTCCCAGCCCTTGATCATATTCACATAGCCACTCCAGAGGTCCATGTAATTACCCGGATCGCTGAGGTCATTGGGGTAATACAGGACGCTCCGCAGCGCCTCCTCGTCGACCTGGATGAAATACGTATAACGCGAGCTCCGATCCCAAGAGGCATCACCAGTATCGACATCAGGCTTCTCCCCGCGCACCCAGTCCCTCCACCGCCTTCTCAGAACCTCGTGCGAAGCCCCCTCGAGCTCCGGGTTTTCGATGATGGGCCAGTCGAGACTGTCGGCAATCTGCGGCGCGTCCGACTCGGCTATGCGCTGCCGTATATTCTCATTGACGAGCCGCTTGAACTCCTGCCAGGTCTCCTCCAGTTCCGGCTTGTAGGTGCACCGGTAAATGACCCAGCCCCATTTCGCTTCGCCGTGTAGGTCGAGCTGCCACTGCACTGTGCGCTCTGGAGACCATTCTTCACCACTATATGGATCCGTACTTTCTTGTTTGACACTTGATGATAATTTCCGGTACGACGAACTGTTGAATGCATTGGTTGGTCGCGCCGCCCGTCCAAGTACCTTTGGGTGTCTGGCATGGTGGTGCGAAAACGGCGTCGGCGATTGGTAAAAGGCAATTGACCGCGCTGGCCAGTAGACGCGTCTCGGAACAGACCGAGGGAGTTGAGCCTTTGCACGCAGCCATGGGCTTTTCGAAGCCACGTTCATTATCATCCTGAACTCTTACTTGATCATTCCTGGGGACAATCAGAAAGATATGAGGGTAAGGATACAAGAAGCAGGCATTTGATGTGACACAACTTCTCTTAATAGTTGATGCTTACTGGTGGCTGAAGTTTCCCAGGCGGGGCGCTGGGTGCTTAGTTTGGAGCATGCGCTACTAGCGTCCAGGCTGCCATAACTCCACTGTATCTGTACCAAAATGCGCTATAATGCACACCCCAAATCAGATTCAACACTTATAAAAGCATATATTAACAAACGACCAAGTTTGTAGAGAAAAAGTTGAAATATATAAATCTCTTATACTTTTTAAGGAAATTAAGTGATGCATGGTTCTGTGATCGGCAATTCGAGTGGGACGACGCGGTTAATCATGTACTGAAACCCTCCGCATGATTGACAACTTCGTGGCGACCATGGATGAAGCACATGAAAGAAACAGCTCCCGCCCCAACTGCTTTGTCTCCAAAATTATCCTTCTCCCCTCTACACCAAATTCTAGATGTTCTTGGATGCATTTTGCCAATCCAACATGCCACTCTTTTCGCAACCAAGGCAGCCTCGTCACGGCCTCCATCTACTCGAGATCGTGGACGTTCTGGAGTCTAAAATCAAAGCCCGTGTGAACTGGGCATTCGAGTAATTGTAATCGTCGTAGAAGACCTCGACCATGTCTGGGAACTTGACGATCGAGGCCATGTACACAAGCCTGATAAGTGCGTAAGGTCAATCCGAACTGTGTGCTGTTCAAATGTTACAACTGGATAAAAGTTGAAATGTTCATCCGTCATCGAAAAGCTTCTTGCGCAAGGCTCAAACCCTGTAATTGATTGAAAGGTCGTTTCCTGGGTAGCGGCCGGATCTATGCACACTCTCTGGTTGCATCCAGAAGAACGCCTTAGTGACCATTCAGACTGATCTGGAATTCGAATTCACTGGTGTTTGCATTGCCGCAAATGCGGCAACGCCAGGCATGGTAAATGGTGAGAAACATAGTTATTTTCTTTTTGTGTGTAGTAGGATGATGTGAATAAGAGGTGATGATGGTTCGCGGTCATGTCTGGATAAGAGCATGGTGAGGGTCGAGCAATGTCGTAGTCGTTTTCATCTCAATCCTCAATCTTGTGTCGGTAGGGGGAAATCCCACATGGGCGTTCAAGTACGGCTCCTGTGATTGCATTGTTAGCCACTCTTGTATATCGCCAGCGATAGACAGGTCACAAATCAATTGCAATACTTACAAGGCCAGTCTCCTATGCAGTGTGATACCAGATAGATACTTGTAAGGCCCTGCAAGGGCGGCGAAGTCACTGGTACACGTGGAACGATCAAAGGAACGAAGTGAAAGTAAACGAGTAAATGTATCTAGCTGCAAGAGGCCACACAGTAGGAGTGATCAGGGCAAAGCTGATCAATCTACTGATGGCAAAGGGTGCGAGCCAAAGTGGGTGAGAGGGAGAAGAGGGCGGAAATGCCGTGCTGGCTGGAGGTGCTAGTACTAGTACCTTGGTAGGGGTACTAGCACGTGACAGGATCGTTGTTTAGAGCAAGTGATGAATAACAATTAGAGGAAATCATGAGTAATGAATAGAGAAAGTTATAAAGGATGAGGCGAGTAGAGGTCCTCTGAATCGGTCGGTAATGTGTTGATTTCGAAGTAGGTGTGAAAAGGAAAAGAGAAAAGACAGACCAACTTGGGGCAGGATGACACTTAAGTACCTATTTGGCCTTGGAGCGGGGACAACAAACAAATATCTATGAAGAATGGAAAGAGCAACAGTACCGACTCACCTCTCTGTTCCATCGTTCAGTGACGTTGTCCAGTTTCTGAAGTCAGTGACTATCGCCGGATATGTTGCTTCCGTGACTGCATGTCGCACTTGAGCAGTTGCGAGCAGGTCTGATTGCAATTTCCCTGAAACAGATATCCAAACTTGTCCTCTCGTGGTTTCTGTTACGGCCTGATCTGGTTGGCACGGCACAGGAAACATCATTCCACATTCTTGATTCTGGAGTCAAGCACGGCGTCTTTATTAGCAGGTCAGAATAAGCTTCAGCCTAACACACTTTGAATTATAACTCTAGCATAATGAGTTCATGTATCATAGCATGAGTTCATATGAATATAAGTTCTGCTGTTGTTAATTTGAAATGATATGACTCACTAGAATTGTTTTCATCGTCGGACTAGAAATTCAGTTATCAATATGTTCCTTAGAATATAGCTTCCACCAGATTTGCACATTCTAATTTTCCTCTAGGTTGGCGATTCGGTCATTGAAATCTCTTGTTTATATATCTTGACACGAATCTCAGCACTTCGGGAGTCAAAAGGAATTCTTATTGATAAACATTGTCAATGAATGATTGCGGAATACGTACGATTATAGCTTTAGTCAAAATTGTGTGTTAAATGGGAACTAATAACACGTGATCCTCATTACTTTGCGCCAGCTTGCACCAATACCGGTTTTTTCTCCTCAGTTCGAGCTTTCTTCGTCTTTCCTGCTGCCTTCAACTCCTTGAGCATGACCCTCGTCGTCTCGGTATCGTGATGCGTCTTCCCCAACAAGTTTTCTTGAATCGCCAACGTGGTCTCGAGCCATTCGCGAGCTTCCTTGTCTTTTCCGCGCAGCCGACAGTTTGTGGCAATGCTGCAGCATGTCCGCAACCAGGCTGGATCATCACGTAGGCGCACTTGGGATGCCAAGATCTTTTCCAGCTCTTCTTTGGCAGCCTCGACTTGACCGCTTTCTTCGAGCACCATGGCGATGTTTCGCCTAGTGTCAAGAGTCTCTGGATGATCTTCTCCAAGCTTTTCTCGCTGGCTGTTCAGGACCACTGCCAGGATCTTCTCGGCTTCTTTTGTCTGACCTTGTTGGCCATAAAGCGAAGCCATGTTACCATAGGACCGCAAAAGTTGTGGATGGCCAGGGCCCAAATGACGTTCAGTGACCTCGGATGCGGATCGGTAGAGCTCAATAGCCTTATCCAGTTGACCGTTATTGCCATGGGCAAGGGCAAGATTGAACTGACTGCGAGCCGTGTCTATTGATCCCTCGAACTTTTTGTCCTTTAGCCACTGGTCTCTCCGCTGGTAGAGTCCAATAGCCTCGGCGTGATCACCCTTGTTTCCACGCAGCACCAGGAGTCCAGCGAGGTCGCTGGCTTTGCGCACGACATCGTAGTGATCCTTGCCCAGCTCCTTTTCCATGTCTCCTAGTTCTTCCTTAGCCTTTTCAATCTGGACGTCTTCACGCTTCTTTGGCGGTTGCCCTTCCATGTCTTTTGCTTGCTGTTTCCCCTGGGCTTCGATATCGGCTATGGCCTTCTTGGTGGCTTGAATGGCCTCGGGCTTTGTGCTTTTATCAGTTTCTTGTTGGGAAAGACACTTCTTAAGGTAGTCCAGCCCCACAAGTCTTCTTCTCATTCGCACGTGATGTTGTCCAACTCTGAACATCAAGGTTGCCATGTCGCGCTTCGCCTCTGCTGAAACAGGCTGAAAGCCTAGAATAACAAGTGCGCATGGCATTAAGAGTTCGGCTGTGTTGCTATCGTCGATAGGAAACTTTTCGCACATGACGGACAAAGCATGGTCTCGAATCTCGTCCTGCTCCTTGCTCTTGACCAACCAAGTTTGCACGCAGCGACGTATAAGGGGCGTAACGGTATACCATCTCCGATCAGTAGATGGTTCGACCATTCCATAATCGACCAGCTGTTCAATCTGCTTTAGTTGCTGTCTTTCAAAAAGAACAGTGGATATGGCCTGGACATCCAAAGAACCCATGAATAATAGCAATTGCGCCGCATTTGCGTCCTTCTCTTTGATGATATCATATATCAGCTGCCATGTCTTCAACGCGGGGTCTTCGTTGTCTTTGGATTCAGCAGACGCGCCAATGCTGCTCAAGTAGTTCTTTGGCTTCCAGGTTTGGCGAGTGGCCGTTCGGTAAATGTGCGCCAATACAAGCAATCCTGCGGAGCCGCCGAGCTTTTTCGAGACATCAGCGGCCACTTTCTTCTTTGCTTCGTCGGTGACCTCTCTGCCGTACAGTAAATATGATGCGTCGCCTTCTGGTAATGCTTGCACATCAATGACGCAATCCGCCTTCTTGACCACCATCTCCATGGCCAAAGACTTTGATCGGGTGGTGATAAGGATCTGGGCTCGGTGTGACTTTGGAATAAAGTCTAGAATGGACCGCTCTCCGCCCTTTTCGTCCTTGACGACGAGTCGAGCCTTGTCGTCTAGACCATCGAGAACCATCAACCATTGTCCTCCGACGTCTTGTCGCATAGTGTCATACACAAGCTCAAGTACGTCTTCATTATCGAGGCTCTTCTTGTTCAGGTGCAAGTTCTCGCCAATACGTCGGTAGGAGAGCGCGAATTGTGATGCGCTGCCCGCATTCACCCAGTGTACCGAGGCATCTGGATACTGTTCATGAAACTTGTGCGCATATTCGACGGCGACATGCGTTTTTCTGAATGAGATCTGATTAGTTCACCGGATCCCTCTGGATGAGTTTATGTGCTCCTACCCGTGACCAGACTCGCCAAGTAGCGCTACGTTCATCGAGGTATGAAATCGATCCTCTACGACATCCAGTATCTTGTTTCTCTTTGCAAAATATGCTTCCCTGGCAATTGGGGCAGCTAGTGATGGGATGTGGTGTTTTTTCGGAGACTTGGGAGACGGGAATGCATTTTGGCGTGATCGCTCTGTAGAAACTCGATGGTTAGAAAGTGTGTGGTATGAAAAGCGCGATGTTGAAAAGGGTGAGCTATAAAGCAGGTATGACTAAACGACCTCCGGGAAAGCGCTACGTAGTCCGATCATCCTAGGAAGACAAGCAGTCCCTCCGCATTTAATAACACGAGTGATTGAGGGGCCTTGGACACTCTTCTGACTCGACGCAGAAGATACTGGGGCTTCCTTCTTCTTCCACGCTCCCCTAGGCCTGTAGTGTCTCTCTCCTGGTGATCCCTGGGCTACAAACATCTATCTCGTGGGGATTTCATCTTACCCAATGTTGGGCTGCCTGTCATTTTCTGAATATTGCTGGCAATCTTGACCAGCCGATTTCTGACAACCTCGAAGCTTTCGTCGTCGGCCGCCTCAAATTTGTTGAGGCCGAAGTGGTCCAGAGTCAGTCCTTCTTTTTCGTGGCCGCTCAAGGTTGCAGTGGATTCATCGACAAGAAACTCCTGCGGTCCGATTATTAGTGAACCCTATCCACTTGCTAAGAAAATACGGGGTCTACATACCACTTGCTTGCCATCCATTTCAGTCACGATGGGTTCGGTTTCGAAAAAGCAGAAAAGCTTGGGTCCATGGCTGGCCTGAATGGTGATGGTTCGGGTGAACTCGTGGACGACCTTGACCAGGACCTCGTTATCTTGTGCCATTGTCTGCAGTGCATTATCTTGGACGGGAAGAGTTGATCGAGCAATGCCTTGGTAAAGTTGTCCCAGTGTGCTAAAGGCTGCGCGATTTTGAATGCCAGAATGAGGCGTGCCCAGAAATACCACACCTGCTATACAGTGGGCTACTCTTGGATGATCTTCGCGGTGTGCGTTTGCAATATTGTACGCCTAGGATAGATTAGTTGCATGGACCGATACATTTCGTGAACGACATACCTCTTGGATCACTAGACCTCCAAAGCAGTGACCAATGAAGAGTATAGGACGTTGAGCGCAGGTCGACCTCTTTCCATCCAAAGCATTCAATAGCTTCCCTGCAACGGTCCCGACCTTTTGCTTGACCGCTTTCTCTCCATGCCAGTACGAGACATAGTTATAAGCCATGATGCGTGCTTTCGGGAGAGCGCCAGGGAGCATAGTCGGGTCTTTGAGCCAATGAGCCTTGGTGTCTGTGTGCACCCATGCGTCCTCTGGGTTCGCATCGCCAATGCCGTGGACTGCTACGATACTAGCCATAGAAACTTAGTAGTTGTACTCGTACATTTTCATCACATGTTATCACTTACTCGATATCCACATCATCTTCATCTTTCGGCTCGACCAATACTTTCAAGCCCATGCCTCTTCTACTGGACTTGGATGCCGTCTTGGGCGCCGCCTTGGGTGACGTCTTGGTGACCGCGACGGTAGCCGTAGCTGGAATTTGGCTGTCAACCGATGGTGTCTCAAGTGCCGCCTTCGCGACCGCATCCGTGGCCGGAATTTGACTGCCAACTGATGGTGCCTTGAGTTTCGCCTTTGTATCCACATTCGTGGCAGGAATCTGATCACCAATCGATAGTGATTTGAGTGTCTTCTCCGTGGCCGTCTCAGTGGCCGGGACTTTCTCGTCACCCGATGGTGCCTTGGCAGCCTTTGTAGGCACTTTTGTTGTCTTGTTGTCCGGTGCCGGAACTGTGGTCTTAGTATCCGTAGTAGACACCATAGTTTCCTTGGCATCTGTTGAAGGCACCGTGATTGTCTTGGTAGCCGTGGGAGGCACCAATTCTGTGGTTTCATTAACCGCCATGTTCAAAATAGGTGTACAATTGATTGGCAAAATCGCTATCTATGCATAACTGTGTGACAATTAAACGCCCTTGAAAGTCCACGTGGTCTGGATAATGTATATACTCAGTCCCAGACCGTGATCGAGAATCTAGAGCAATGATAGCTATAGAGCTTACAGAACTTACATGCCACCCCTGTGCTATGCTGCAGTCATGATAAGGCTGAGCACCGGGCAGGTGGAAGAGCTACTTCTTGCTCATGTACCTCTCAAGGATCAGATAAATCAATACTCTTGCTGCACGGTCATCGCTTACGTGTATGGGGTCACAAAGTCCCAATGGCGTTCCCACTAACCCCGAGAAGGGTACGGCCCGTTGAACCCCCTGTTAACCCCAGATGCGCACATATGAATTGGGCGATACTAACGCCCGATCTCACTGCGATTCACACCCTCCAGAAGAATGTGGCTTTCCAAGAGAACAAGCGAGCATTATGATCATCCAAATGCGGCGGGGCGTAGCCTTCTCGCCCACACCCGCGTCCATGCTTCAGTTGACCCCAACTACGCAAGGATCGTCCCGATGCCCGAGTGAATAGCTCCGTTATATGAACCCATCAAACGCACTTGATTCTCAAAAGTGGATACAGAGCTAATGCAGAGGTCTTTTCAGGTACACCACCATAATTTGCAAATCGAGGCTGTGCAACAGTCAATTGAATCCTGAGAGCCTTGGCCAGGCTTGACGATCATCGAACCTAATTGTCGGGACACGGACGTTGCAGAAAATAATGGACCCAGAGCCTTACTTGAATATGCAAGTCGGAGACATGCACCGTTTTTGTACGAGTATGCAGGCCTGGCATAGACTTCAGCATGTGGGTCTCCTATAATTAGGGGTGAGACATACATCTAGCCGAGCTTTTATCTATGTCGGTAGATGCAGAATTGCAAAAACAGCTCGGCGTAGACCGCTACTAATACCAATTTTAGCAATCAAAGGGCCTCACAGGTTATCTCCGGCCGAGCTGAAATTGACGAAATCTCGGCGATGATACCCCTGGGGCTTTCGGGCTTCAGGAGATAAGCTCTGAAATTAGCCTCAAGTGCCCATCGACGACGAGGCTGCGGTCGATGGAACTTTCGGTAAGTGTTTGCTCACCTGACGGCTGAAGGATGGGCAAGAATCACATCACCGTCATGTGCTCAACGTCTAACGGTCCGGACACGAGCTTCTGGCGCCACCAAATTATGCAGGGGCGTCCAGTCATCTGCGATCAGCAACCCAACCCGCACCTCTTGTCGCACTATGACGGGACACTCGATATTGAGGAAGAACATCGGGGAAATCGCCAAGACACTTTTCCCGTCCTCCTATGGTCTCGGCCACAGTTGATCTTGTTTGCTGTGCTCTAGTACATTTCCCGCTTGCTAGCCTTACAATCCCCATCACATGGGCTTTTGCTTCACATTAGCAACTGCAGTGACCATTATGTTGGACTTGACATGCGATAGAAGTTAGTAGACGACTGAGCTCGAATATGCCACGATACTATTCAAATAAATGTGCGAGTCAACCACAATATATTGTTCCCGAAGGCAAGGTCCATTGAACTGTGTACTTGAATGAAAGAAATATGTACAATACAAAAATTAATACGGAAGCGACAGTCATTGCCATCAACAAATTTTGGGCATTCTCATCCATAATTACCATTAGAACTCCACTCCATGTTGTTGCTTATGAATTTTTGATTGCTTGTAGCTTCTTTTTCGTCACAATCTGGTTGTGATTGGCCTGCTTCTTGAGGTTGTTTTGAGAATGCTGGGTGGCAATTTGGTTCTTGGCAGCCTGCTTCTTGAGATTGTTCTGAGCGTATTGTGTCGCAATCTGATTCTGGGCGGCCTGCTTCTTGAGATTGTTCTGAGCATGTTGAGTAGCAAGCTTCTGTGAATCCACCTTCTTGGCGTAGTAGAGTTGATTCTTTTGCGCTTCCACCTTTTGATCAGCGGCGCGCTGCGCGTAATCGAGCTTGATCTGCTGTTCACCAGCAATCTTCATCTGGCCAATGACGGCGGTCCGCTGCTTGTGATGCTCCAGGTTCTGACGATCCTGCTCTATCAGGGCATTCTTTTGCGCCAGGGCGAACCGCTGTTGTTCCGTCAGTTGCGCCTTTTGGTGTAGTTCGTTGTCGTGCACAATCGCCGACGACCCGACCGTGTGGATGGCTTTTTGGTACTGATGACTCGTCCATTGATCAAGTTTGGTTTCGTCAATATAGGCCTTCACATGCGATTGCTCTTGCATGATATTGGCCTTTACATGCGATTCCTCTTGCATGCGACGCAGCTTCTCCAGATGCTCTTCCTCGGTCTTCCGGGACTTTTCCCTTTCGGCATAGCGACGTTTTTCTTCCTTGGTAATGTCCTCTGGAAGACCTACAGCGTTTGGCGGCTGCACTGCCCCAAATTGAGCATAATAGCGATCAACATAGCCTTTTGTTTGCAGGAGTTGTATCAATTGGAAGTACTGCTTGGAGCTTTCTTTGAAGTCTGCCAGGTACACGGTGGCAGATCTGAAAATGGTGACACCCGTGTGCATGTCGACTTCAGCGTACACATTCTCAAAGCTGTCAAAGTACTGCCACATGAGAAAGTCAAGTAGAGTCCGGGTGACTTCCAGAGGGTACTCATTGTCGAGGGCTAGGAATAAAGAAGTCTTGCCTTGCCACTTTTTGAGCGCGTCAACCTTGGCCTTCTTCAGAGCCAGCATGGTGTCTTCGATGTCTTGGACCCTGTTGGGGGCTCTGCAGCGATAGGCTAGCTCCTGTAGCGGGGTGCGCCCTTCGTGTTCTAGTTTGCTACTGGGGAAGTTGACATCGTACTCTCCCTTGATGAGCGCCGCGACAACCTCGCTGTGCAAGTTTCTTGCCGCTTCGTGCAGACTTCCATCATTGGGTCGGTATTTGGACTTGAGCAAAGTCTTCACGCTTTCCAGGTCGCCCGTGCTGGAGGCATGAAAGATAGCAGCTCTGTCATCACGGTCGCGCGACGAAGGGTCGGCGCCAGCTTTGATCAATTTCTTGACGACATCTCCGCGACCATATTTGGCAGCAAGAATGAGCGGAGTTGTCTTTGAAAATGGTGCTGTGAAACCCACATTGACTATATTTTCAGTCAGTAAAAGTCCAAGGTGCAGTGCTAGGCGTGGGGAAGGTAAACCAACCTTTCAGGTCAACCAGTGCCCTAATCGCTTCAGTGGAGATGATCGGTACCCCGCGGCAGGGGCGTAGCGCCCAGCTTAGCGCATTCGCGCGCTCCTTCACGTCGTACAATTCAGTGACGATTTCTGCATCCACATCACAACCCAGCTCAGCAAGACGCCTGACGAGCTTGGCAGAGTTGGGATGGGCTTTCAAGCACTCATAGATGTGAGGCAATCGGTCCGGCAACACTACACTCAGGGTAGGCTTGCTGACGCGGTCCTTGCCAGCGACGAGAGCACTGATGAGCTCGAGCGCAACGCCCTCCTCCAGCGGTGAGCTAATCGTCTCCCAGAACGCGTGCGTCATGGTCTCTTGAGAAGCCCCGTTGGAGGCCAAATGTGTCACCAATGGCACATTCCCACCACGAACGGCAATTTTCAGAGCCTCGCCATGTTGGAAGTTGACGTCGGCTCTGCCAACCTTGAGCAGCAAATCCAGAACCATCTTTGACGCGCCGCCAGCGACATGGGAGCTCAGAGCTGCCAGGAACGCCAGATTGACACAATCGCCATGCGCGCCCCACGCGAGCAGGGAATCAATCAACCAGATGTTACGGTCGTCTGCAGACAACCATTTCTTGGATTGTCTGGCCACCCCTGCCAGGGCAGTGTTCAGAACCGATATCGATGTGACTGATGTCGATAAAAGGTCAAAGGCGTCCATTTCTGCCACTGTGGCGGCCTCGTAAAAGGCATACTCGACTGACTGTCCTGAGGCACCCTTGTTCAGGAAGAACTGGGCAACTTGAAGTCCTGCAGCGCTCATCCATGCTGTTCCAGTTGATACAACAGCATCAAAGCCGGCTTGGACAGTCACTTCGTCAAGTCCGCATGTGGTCAGATCCACAAGCACGTCGATATGGAGCGACTTGGCCGCCAATGTCACGGCAGCGTCCTTCAACTGATTACTGAGCTTGTAGTCCTTTCGAACACCTTCAAATACCAAATCGATGACTCGTTTCCTGGAGGCGGGCTGCAATTTCATTGCAGAACGGAGGACAGAAACTCGAGACTCGAAAGAGGGTCGGGATTGTAGAAGTTCATTGAGGATGTTCATCCACCCTTCATCAGCAGCGATAGCCAACGAACGGCCACCACGATGGTTCACATCAGCGTTACCCTTGGTGAGAAGGAGGTGGACAAGGCCAAGACGAAGCCGCTCTTCGCCCTTCATATGCTGTTTGTCCATCACTTGGATCAGAACATGGCTGATGACTTCGCCACGAAGGCCTGCAGTCAGTAGTAGGCCAATCATTTGTTGAGCAGACTGGATGTTGCCCAGCTTTGGGGACTGCGCCATTGCGGCGGCCATGCTCTCCAAGCTTGGTTTCCCAGCGAGAATAGCCTGAAGCATCTCTGGGCGTCCGCTCTCTACTGCACTAACCACAGCAGATCCTGATGCGTGATTGACAGCAGCGCCATGCTGTACAAGGTTATTAACCAATTCAAAGTAGCCGTTTCGAACCGCTTGTGTCAACGTCGCATCGGTTCTTGGGCCTTTTGCCCCTGCAGAGAGGCATGAGTCCACGGTTTGCAGCATTCTTTTCTGGTAGGCATCGCCGAGGGCCTCATCCAGGATATTCTCGGGTATGGTTGATTTCCCATGTAACGCGATCGGCGATGCAATATCATCGCGTTGGTGACGGACAGCAGTCATCAGCGCAGCGGCATTGTCAAACAAGACATTGGCGCCATTCTCCAGAAGTGTCCTGGCCTTGGCTGTGAACCCCAACTCCGCCGCCCGAACGAGTCCCTTGTCGCGGCAAGCTTGACATGCACCCTTCGTACGGTTCATCAGTTTGGCGATAATCTCATCTGATTCCGGCGACTCGAGGACATGGGCGAATTGCGAACATAGAGAAATCGCGTCACCACCCCGAGCGAGAAGGATGCTGATTTTGTCCATGTCGTTCTGCATCATGGCATGTGGCAATGCCTGATTTAAGGCAACTTCGTCGGCATGTGGTGCAAGCAATAACAAGATTTCACTTGTGCAATTCAGTGCCGCTTTCTCCAATAAGTTGCTGCGAACATCTTCTTGGTTTTTGTCGGACATGCGTTTCCAAAGGCTATTGCTCTTCCTTCTCTTGAGGTTGACGTCGGCATCAAAGTCTTCGAGAAGGACCTGCACTAGTCCTGGCGTCACATTATCGATGCTTGCTTCGGCAATCAACGCAAGGACGGCGGTGGCCTCTTTGTACGTGAAGTCACTGTTGGAATGACTTTGTGCGTTCATGAGTTCTATTGCTCGTTGTTCATCTTGCTTGGTTCGCTGTATATGACTGTCAAGCCGAAACATGGATAGCCTCTTCTTCGGGCCGCCGAACTGCCCTTGTGGCATATTTGGTGAATTCATGGTGATAGTGGAGGTGGTGCTAAAGGTTGACTTCGCCGGCGACATTGCCAGTCGTTGCTTTGTTGGATCGGGAGAGCCGGGACTCATCATGATGATCTCTGGTGAGTACGTGGCAGCCATTTTTGCTCAGTGTGAATGAGTTTGAATCAACTATAGATCACTGACTTGATAACAAGACCGTTGAATACCACGAAAGCAACTCTAAAGGCATGAAAGACGCTCCCGAGTCACTGGGGGTATAGCAAGATACCTATTTTGCGAGCCTTATCATTTTAGAGGATGGTACTAAAGGTGTGCCGGGGGTCCATGAAAGTGCACTAAAAAGTGCACTAAAAAGTGCACTTTTTAGTGCTTGGGGCTGAAACTCGGAACCAGGGCCCCAAATGAGTCGCCGATGCATCTCAAGGTTGGTAAGTTGCAGCAAGCTGAGAACTGCCGCTCGCAGCCTCGCAGGAACTTATTGCCCAAGTACTCTTTTCATGACCAGGACCTGTTCTAATTGTGGTGGGAGTCTGCATGCACAGTGGCTGACGTTATGCCAATAAAAGCAAAGATGTTCTGAAACCCCACCCGCTATTTGGTCAAGGGGGTTCCCACCTGCGGTTCAACGGGGTTATGTTTAGAAGCTAGTGCTAAACCTGGACTATACGCAATATCTTGGCGTTTGGTGTCGCCGAAGGTCATATCAGATCATGTAATCTTGTACGCACCATCAAGATTCGATTCTCAAGAGTCGAACATAGAACTCATTCAAAATCGACGCCTCAACACTTCGGCATAGATTTCAAACCACCAGCACAATCAATCAGGAGATGCGAAAGCCGCGTCCTATTCACAAAGCACAATGTCTACTCCAGGTTCAGCAGAGTATCTGGCCCAGCATCTGAACGGTCGAGGCTTAGGCTGCTCTCACTTCCCAAAGTATCATGCCGATGATCTTCAAAGCCCTCGACGATATCCCAGTCGTCTTGGATTCTTCCATCTCACTACCCTCTCAATTTGTATCAGCTTTCTAGACACAAAGAAGTTGTGTGAAGCATGTCTCGACTCGGTCGTACCCAACGGGTTCAACTATTGGTCAAATTTTCCACCTACATTCCCCAGTCTTGTATCCGAAGATGCACAAGTCTCGTCATTTCAAGCATCTAGTCCACCACCAGGAGTTTGGCCAGAAGTCACGGTGTTCAGCAATGTGGATCCGAGGATGTTCCAAGCTGGTGCCGAAGGCTTTGTTGCACAAGGAGTGCAGACTGATGGCACCAAACCGCAGCTGATCACGCCCCCAATTGTGCTGCCCATCTCTCAGATTACTGGGGCGGAACAGCCTTGGTCATGGCTAGTACATGAAAGAAAGCCCTTCTATATCGCCCAGCTTCACATCACCAAAGCATGGCATCTCTTGACACACAAAACGCTCGAGGCTGACGAGGCTATTGCAGCCCGAGCCGGTGCATCATACAAATCACTGTTCAAGGAGCCACCAGTGGTGCCGGTGCCATCTGCACCTAGTATCGGCCCGTTGGCGTTTGAAACGCCAGAAAGACCTGCGATCGAGATAGCGGCAGCTGATAAGCCAGCCCGAGACAAGTTGGTGAAGGAGAAGTCTACAGCCGACAAAGTGCCGAAAGACAAGACTGCGGCTGGAAAAGCGCCCAAAGAGGCGACAGCAGGCGAAGAGGCACCCAAGAAGAAGTCAACAACTGAGAAGCTAGCGAAGGAAAAGTCCTCAGTCGCAAAGGTACCAAAAGAGAAGACCGCTTCTGATAAGGTGTCCCAACAGAAGGCAGCACCTGACGATGTACCGAAAGAGAAGTCGGCAAATGAAGTGGCAGCAATCGAAGTTGCACCCAAAAAGAAATCAACCGCCGAAGAGGTGCCCAAAGAGAAGACTGCTTCTGAAAAGGTGCCCAAAGAGAAGAATGCTTCTGATAAGATGCCCAAAGAGAAGACTACTTCTGAAAAGGTGCCCAAGAAGAAGGCAGTAGTGGTGGATGTACCAACGGAGAAGTCAGCGACTGGAGAGGCACCTAAAAACACATCATCCGCCGAAAAGACACCAAAGGAGAAGTCGACATCCGAGAAGGTACCTGGAGAGAGATCACTTACTGAAAAGACGCCGGGAGGGATAGCAGCTACCGAGAAGGTACCAAAAGACAAGTCTGCGACTGAAGAGGCACCCAAAAAGAAGTCCACTAGCGGAAAGACGCCAAAGGAGAAGCCGACTGCCGGAAATGTGCCAGAAGAGAAGCCGGTGACTGAGAAAACAGCTACTGAGAAGACACCAGAGAAGTTGACGGTCGAGAAAGAACCGAAGAAGTCAAGCGCTGACAAGGCGGTTTCCAAGAAAAGCTCCTCATCTGCTTCGAATTCTAAAGAGATTCCTACTGCCAGTACAGTGAATGAGATCCTGCCAGTCGCAGCAAAACTTGCTGCTGAGACCGTACCCAAAACGCCCAAGCCCTCCAAAGTATCATCTGTTGAGGACAGTTCATCAGCCGTCAAGAAGAACAAATCAACTGTGTCGGGTACACCTTCCAATGTTTCCAGAGCAAACAATATGGTGGAAACTAGCCTCAACCCCATCACTGCATCACCATCCACGACCAAGACCAAGAAGCCTTCCCTAGATATCTCAAAAGCTCTAGATGCGGCATTGCCCCTTTTGCCCCTGGCTACCACGATGATTGGCGCTGCTACCGGTGCGGGTGCCATTGGCGACATTGCTGGCGTCGTAAGCTCCCTTGTGGCCCAGATACCCGACGGATCAGCGGGATCGGCCAAGAAGAAAACCTCGAGCCAGGGCGCCAAAGGTATCGAGACTGAATTGGTCACCAAGAAGGACAAGACAAAAGTTGTGAAGCCAAAAGCTGCTACTGGCTCAGTATTGTCTGAAGAAGTGCCTGTTCAGCCGACGTTCACCAAGAACTGGACAAGATACGACCCAATTCCTTTTGACAGTCCAATCGTCAACTTGACATTGGCTGATCATCAACGCAGTGCAGATTCGATGGGCGAGAGTAAGGCTATCGAACTCCATGGACCCTTGATGCGCCTACTGGAAAAGGCGAAGAAGCGGGACGGTGGCGGCGAGGTGGTCCTCCAAGGGCCAGGTTCGCCTCCTCCCAAGAATGACCAAATCATGAAACTCCTTGGCGCTGCTCAAGATGGCAAGCAGAAAGACATGGTCGCCAATACTCAGTTTATCAAGTCCATTACGGAGTCAGCACCCATAAAGCCAGCGCGAAAAGAGAAAACGGGGACCTCCGCCGCTGGTGATGATCGGGCGCGGAACAGCACTGAAAAGATTCCCAAGACCAAGACTCCAGGTTCGGAGCCTGACCATGGAACCGCCAAGGACAAGTCTGGGACAAAACCAGAAATCAGACCAGGCAAGACTGAGAAGGCCGCCAAGACTGAGAAGGCCACCAAGACAGAAAAGCCGGCAAAGACGGAGAAGCCAGCAAAGACGGAGAAGCCAGCAAAGACGGAGAAGCCAGCAAAGACAGAAAAGCCAGCAAAGCCAGCAAAGACAGAAAAGCCAGCAAAGCCAGCAAAGACAGAAAAGCCAGCAAAGCCAGCAAAGACGGAAAAGCCAGCAAAGCCAGCAAAGACGGAAAAGCCAGCAAAGCCAGCAAAGACGGAGAAGCCCGACCGGGGCCACTCGAGCAAACCACCTTCGCCCAAGCCACCAGGTCGTCACGGAGACCCTGAGCATGAAGACCCTGAGCACAAAAAGCCGGGGAATGAAGACCCTGAGCAAGAAGAACCGGGGCCAGAAGAACCTGGACAAGAAGAACCGGGACATGAGGCACCGGGACACGAAGAACCGGGGCACGAGGAACCTGGGCACGAAGAACCGGGGCACGAGGAACCTGGGCACGAAGTTTCGGAAAGTGGTGAACACGAGCATGAGGGACCGTCTGGCGTTGACCCAGCAGGTCAGCATTCTGGTAATGAAGATCAGCAGACAGGGCCTTCCGAGCCGAATGTTCCTGATACAGACAACTCTGGGCCTCAAGACAGCACGGATGTTCCTGCCGCGGGAGGTTCCCTGCCTAGTGATACCAATGCGGGTCCGCCGAATACAGGAGGTGTTGGTACTGGAAGCCCCGACCCCAGAGCTGGCGACACGCCTGTAGATTCCAGCCTGCCCAGTACGTCTGGAGGGGGTGCCGATGATGCAGCCGGTGGTGACCAGCCAACTACGACAGATGGATCGCCTGAAAGAGCCGACACACAAGGTGCTACTGGCGAGAGTGCCAACCAGCCAGAGCCTTCCAACACCAACCCCTCACCAGCGGAACAAGATATTCCAATCGAGCCTACTGGTGATCATACTGGACCTGCAGAGAAGCCATCTGATCAATCGGTGGATTTGAATTCTACGCGGAGCGCCCCATCGAAGAAACCGCCCAGTTCAAATCCAGCCGAACCACCGAATACGTCTAATAACAAAGTTTCCAGTCAAGATAAACCCACTGGGCTTACACCGCCCGGGCTCAAGAATGGTCAAGAGAAACCATCCGGGAAGCCCGGCCGGGATCAAGTGCCCAGAGATCCAAATCATTCCGCGCCAGCAACCGGTCAAGGCGATCCTGCTGGTGCAAATTCGGCACAGCAGACTTTGTCCGATCACGGAGCTCCAGACACTGGCGCGACGGGTTCTGGAAATGCGGGTTTTGCTGCTGCGTCTTTCACTGCTGGAGCCGTTGCGGGTGCTGCCGGAGTCGTCGCGGGTGCTGCTGCAGCCAGCATGTTAGACACGGGCAGTGCGGCAGCGTCTCCGGAACCAAGCTCTCCAGTAGACTCGGAGCATCACGCCTCATTTGCTGGCTCTGTGGCAGCATCAGTATCGGGAGAGTCGGCAAACTTGGATGAAGTTGGCACTGATCACGACGACGCCGAGTCCAATGCAGACGAGCACAGTGCCATGGACTATGACAGTGATGCTGAAGGCCACGATGACGCGAACCAAGGTGATTCTGACATCGACAATCACAGTGACCACGAGCAACAGGCTAGCGATGGAGAAGATCATGGCGACGGCGAAGATCACGGCGACGGCGAAGATCACGGCGACGGCGAAGATCACGGCGACGGCGAAGGTCACGGCGACGGCGAAGATCACGGTGATGAAGAAGATCATGGCGATGGAGAAGATCATGACTCTGACCATCATTCTCATCATGATTCTGATCACGATTCGGAGTATCATTCTGACCATGACTCTGACCATCACACTGACCATGACTCTGATCATGACTCTGATCATGATGCCTCTGATCACGATGCCTCTGATCACGATGCCTCTGATCACGATGCTTCTGATAACGAGTCCGATCACGAGTCTGATCATGAGACTGATCAACACACGCCTGAAGGCAGTGATGATGAGAATGACACAGAAGATCAAAGCCATGATGACGGTGAAGACGACGAGGACGGGTCAGATGTGGAGGATGATTCGGACAAGGACAGTGATGATGACACAGATCACGAGGAACAAGAGACAGATTCCGACGGCGACTCTGAGGACAATGGGTCCAGTGATGGAGAGCAAGCTGATGATTCTGATTCTGATGATGACGGAGACAGTGACGATGGTCATCCAACAGATGAGAGTGATGGCGATAATGATGACAGTGATGGTACCGACGGAGATGATGAGGATGATCACCAGCAGTCCAGTGACGATGATCACTCAGATGACTAAGAGGACTATGATTCCCCTTCAGCCGATGATGGTGATCATGACGATGACGATGGAGCTAGCTACGATGGCGGTAGTGACTGAAGGGATGAGCACTGAAGTGTTAGATAGACAGATATACATATCTAATAAGTATTTAAATTCGCATCAAATTAATTCACCAATCCTTCATTTTGAGATCAATTTTTTATTTTGAGATGAATACACCCCGAATGTCGAAGTAATAGAGCCTTGGGCGCACAATGCTACGACGGCTGATTGAAGACATGGCAGAAAGTAAATTGCGAGATAGATGCGACAACATGATCATTCAATTTCAGTTACTGCTTTTGTTCGCCGAACTCATACTCGCAGCTATTAGTGGGTTAGGTGTTAATCACCAACATACACAAAGACGGGCTACTCAGGTATTCCTCTCTGTCGTTTTCTTTGTTGGTGTAGATCTGCTAGTCTGTTTGCGGAACAACAGGTACAGATCTGCGCCGTATTTTCCATCATAGACCCAGATGGTGCATTTGTCTACCGCCGCGTATGGATAGTATTGTTGTTCATATTGCTAGCAAGCACTGCACATGCGCACGATTCATGGCGCAGAGTGCGCAAGTCTTCGATTTGACAGACCCGGACGAAACCGACAAGATACGCAACGAGCTCATTGACCATTTCCAAAACAGACGTCCTCACTGGATTTTCATCAGGCCCCTCGGCGACGGAGAAAATGCTGTCGCCATACTCGTGAGAGAACGAAATCCGTATCTGCCTGGGCGGCTTATGGTGGTGAAAAGGGCGAAAGGTGGCGAAGCGCCAAAGGCATCGTTGAAGAAAGAGATCGAGTACCTCACGGTAAAAGTCTCCGCCTCGAAAATTGATCTTTCTTTTGCTGAGACAGGAAGCAATTGCGCGGCTGTGAGCATATCGTACGGATGCTTGCGAGTCGGGATGGCTCGAACCCATGTAAAATATCGTCTTTACTACGTGTATTGAGCAATAAGACGCAAAGGTTCGAGACTCCTGCGAGTCTCGCATTCTGGGGTCTTGAAGATCCCGTCATCGGTTTGGAGTATCTTCGAAATGGGACGATATCACAGCTCATGAATCGACTGAGAGAGCATGATCTACAGCTTCCCAACCGCGCGCTTTGGTCATTCTTCTTATGCTGTGAGTATTCTCCATTTTTATTGACGGCTGGAATGAGATGCGACCTGAGCTCGAGTCGAACACAAATCTAAAGAAGATCACAGTGGCGCGGGCTTGTGCAGGTCTTTCGCATCCGCCTTCCACCGTCCACGGCAGGCGTCTCGAAACAATGACAGACGGTACAACCCTGGATCTGATCCACGGAGACTTACATGGTGATAATATCATGATTGGAAAACAGTACGATTCACCGACGTTTCCTGAGCATACCTTACTCCCGCCCATGAAGCTGATCGATCTTGGCGAGGCTTACGAAGGGGGGCCAGGTGCAGCCGCGGAGAACATACACAAAGTCTCCTTGGTAAGAGAAAATTCTGAACAATCAATCATACGATTGATCTTCCTGAGTGTGACCTTTCGAATCTGACGTTTTCCGACCAGAGAATCCTCGGTCCCATAGCGAGACGTCAGATCCGCCCACGCGAGAAGTCCACATACAAGGATTACGAGACTCTTGCCACCGAAATACTACCGCACGGGAACGGCCAATCCTATCCAGCTCTTGATAAAGACTTGCGTGACTTGATTGCTCAATGCGCATCTACTGATCGGGGGAGACGACCGACTTTGGAAGAATTGCTCACGGCAACGCAAAAAGGCGCTAGGAAGGATCCCGATACATACAAGCCGAATGAGACCTGGGAGAGCGACTCTGCGATACACGAATTGATGAAAATAGTATTGTATGATGCTCATCCGGAACAGGTTGATACAAGTGTTGCGACCGCCGTTTTAGGGGAATGTGGCGCAGTGGATGGAGGTGATTCAGGGGCCAGAGATTCATCGACCGCTGGGAATGAAAGAATATTCAGCATTGGCACTCTGTCTTTGGGATCGCTGTGGATACCGAAGAGACGGAAAACGTAGTCGTGGCAAGCTTAATGATTTTCATTTGAACAAATGCATTGCTTCGTAGTCCTTGGCGTCGTGTGCAACAACACCCATCAGAAGAATTTCGTCATTGCAAACGGCCACCATTTCCGACCCGTTTCAAACGGGTTGCCCACAAAGAAAGACGTATAGGTTTCAAAAGACCAAACAATTTCAACAATCAAACAAAGGAACCACTGGCTGCTAAAAGAGATATTAGTCTAGTGGTAAGGGCGCGACCTTGTTATGACCAGAAGTATAAGCCTGGTAGAAGTCCGTCCGTCTCCTGGCAGGCATGGGGCTTGTGTAGGGGCTCGTGTTTCCCAGTTCCCCTAAACCTGTCGATTGTTTTTTTTCCCTCCTGTTATTATTTTAATTTTTGGGGGGGCTCCAGCATCACTAGACTAGATCACTCTATGCACTATGTATAAGTAGCAATTGATTGAACATGGATTTCTGTAATTTGATTGCAAAGTCTAACGCTGCTTCATAGTGAACAGTCCTGTAAATATGTGGACGACAACATTTCCCCCATTCTCTCTAAGCTCGACCGTTTTCCTCTGGCACTTCATCCTCCGAGCCCCACGAGGCAAACGCCGGAGCAGCAACACCATCGCACGAGTACTGAACAATGTAGGGGCTGTTCTGAGTGTCGGACGTCAGGAATACGGTACCATCCGGCGCGGTAACACTGAGCTGGAACTCGGCCGGATATGCGCCCTGGCCAAACATGATGCGGATGGGCAGGTACTGGCCCTGGACCAAATCCACAGACGCGCTGCCGCTGCCCCTGCCGATGGGCACAATCAGGTCCGCGTTGGCCCGGGTCCAGCCAGAGTAGGCCCTGGGGCCGAGCCATACGAGGACAATGTCGTCGACGTGCGAGGTCGTAAACGTGTAGGTGCCGGGCAGCACGGCAAAGAGGTAGCCCTTGTGGTCGAGGGCGAAAAAGTCGCTGTAAAAGGTCCGACTGCTGTCGTATATGCTGAGCTGCGTTCCGCCTGGCACGCTGATGCCGCCGATCGTGGACGTTATGCCCCAGACGCCTGGAATGCGCGACTTATATATCTCTGGGATGAAACTGCTAAAGATGTCGTCCCGGTTTTCTCCGGCATCGCTGTGGTACTCGGCCCAGAGCAGGCCCTGGTTGTCGCATGATGTCGGTGTTGGGCAAGCAATCTCTGTCGAGGTGTCCGTCACGGTAATCGTGGTTGTGGGTGTAGTAGTGGCCAGCGCCGCGGTAGACACCAAGCGGGTAACGGTCGGAGTGACGGTGCGTGTCTGGGTGACGGTCGTGCTGGGCGAAGGGATACTCAAGCAGCTGCAGGCCAGGGAAACCTGCGCGCTACCAAAAATGGCTACGGCAGCAGGTACGCTGACTTGAGCGCTGGCTTGGATGCTGGCCTCAATGCTGGTTTGGGAGAAAGGCGTAGCTGTGCTTGCAGATATGCTGCTTGGAAATGTAACCGACAGCTGGCGCTTGTTGACTGTATTGAGGACGCATGTGGTAACCGTCTCGGATCTGTTCACTGATTAGTTGTCAACTGTCGACTTGTCAGTGCAATCACTACATACTCAGTCTCTATGACTGTCACCGCCGCGGCAGTAATGATATTTGTGCCTGTTGTGGTTGGCTTCGTCGTTGTCGTAAAGACGGTGGAGATTGTTGTCACAGTGCTGGTGATTGTCGGAAGATTGAGATATGACGAGCAAAATTCGGTTTCTGATGTCAATGCCGCCAAGACTTGGATCACGACCGTAACAACCAGGCATTCCACATCTCCCACAATGTCAATGGGTGTGGCATAAATGGGAGCGCCGAGGAGGGCGACAATGCCAAGAGTGTGTTTGAACTGCATCGTGATTAAGGCTTGTTTGAAGCTGAATTGGCGAGCGATGAATAACAGCCAGATAGTGCTTCGACTTCCATAATATTTATATACCTCGTTTTGATCTTCCATCACCGAACCTCGAAAGCAATGAGACAGTAATGCTGGAGATGTGAGTGGTTGTCATGCTCACAACTTCATTCGTTGGAGGTTGGCGATCAAGGCTTGCTCACATGAAGGCTATGCGGTCACTGTGGACAATGGTCAAGCCTTAGATACGGCTCAAGTGTGATCCATCAGTCTTCTCACCAGTCAGATATGGTGTTGATTCAAGATTCGCTACCGCCTGTGCCAGCCTCGTGTATGTGCCGCTCTTGATGAGTTCGCCAAGGCTTGAAAGACGTAGATGATCCACGGGGTTTCAAACGAACTTGCAACAACTAAAGCGATGAATATAGACTTGGATAAGCATGTACGTATAAAGCGAAAATGAAGTTCATCGAAACGGTCTTGTCATCTCAATCTCCAAACCTGCATGACCAGCAAAGACGAGCTCAGTCAATACCTCCAGAAAAAGGGCAAACATGTCTGCAACAAGAAGGACAACAATCGCAACAACGATGTCCTCGGCGCGAGTAACATTCTGTGGAACAAAGACAGCAAAGATAGTAATTGTCTCAATGGCAGTAATGTATCGAATTCTCTAATGCAACAATATCCATGTCAGTTGATGAAAGCCACTGCATGTCAGCCATAGGCAGGAATTGCCCACTAGTGGGCGGGTGAAGCTATACACAGCGAGACATTGTTCTCACTTGTGGCCTGACATTCTCGGCTCGGGCCTTGCCAGTCAGCCACTGGATTCGAGGACCGCTATGATGGCGTTCCCAGTTGCGAATAATTACATGCCAGACGTTGACGTGACCGCCAGTACAAAAGAGAGTCGTACTAGCACACGCTTTTCACACTACATGGCGGGCAATCCCGAGACATGTTTGAAATGGCGCAATTGCTACAACAGTGCCGTGCAAAATCAACAAGCATCCTCACGACCCAGAAAATAATAAATACAGCGATCAAAAAGTGCAAAAATGTGGAGAAGCTGGGAATCGAACCCAGAACCTTTTCCATGCTTTTGAGCATGCTAAGGAAACGTCATACCACTAGACCACATCCCCGGAGGTATAATCCGCTTTGAAGGCGGTTGGAATCATCGTTTGATGATTGGATGTTGAGATCGTGGTGTAAAAGACATTAATTCACTGTGTTATGAGTGAAAATGGCGCATTGTGAATGTGGGCTGGTGGGGGACGGGATTGTGCGGGACTACTCTCTGTGGGGCGCTTAAGCATCCCCTTCCGCGGGCTCAAAATTGCAGTGAAGCGGCTTAAGCGAACCGAGAGACGGGAAAAGCAACAGCAGCCAGCCAGCCAGCCGAACTTGCTAGAGGAACCTTGGACAGCCCAAACTCTATGGTCTTCGTTTTCCTTGCGTCTTGTGAGCCACCAGTCAAATCATGGCTCACGACTTGCTATAGTTTTATCTGCTCAACATGAAATCACAGTTGATAAGCATCGCACTGTTTTGAGTGAAGGCAATCCTGAAGACCCCAAACTTGGGATTTTGAGTGGATTTGCCCAAATCGATCTCGCTCACAGTAGTGTTTGATGGGCGCTGTTGGGTGGTGGTGGTAACACGGGTGACAACAAGTAACATACTTAGCAGGAGCATCTTGGCACAAAGGCAAGAAATTTACATAGTGATGAGAGTGGGACATGAGAGAGCTGATAGCTGACGGAATGCTGTCCAACATCAATGTTTTCGAGGATGAATGCTCATTCAGCAGGCTCATTGAGGAGATCATCTCGTGCGCTACGCGTCCCGACCAAGAGACACAGTTCCTTGCCGAAGTCAATTATCGACCAGGCAGGACAACCAACGACAGTAGCGTTGAAAAGTTGGTTCAAAATTTGGGAGATATGTTGAAGAATGATGGCCAGAGTCCCATGAGATATTAGTCGCCAGCAATAGTCAATTACGCTGGTGACGGAAATCAGCCATGTTCCATGCAGCAGAACGAGAGTCGGAACGTGGACTACGGGCGACAGGCATCTATGGCGAACCCCAACAGCAACATAATAATGGCACGTATCCATCAATTGAAAATCGTCAAACATCCGACAGCCAACAGGTGCCCGATGGTCAACACGCCCTCGTAAATTGATCGCCAGAGGGCCGGAACATCCGGACGATAGGCATATGATGACCATCATCTTGCCCAGGGGCCTGGAAGTTTCGAATGTCGTGTTGATGGGCTGCAAAACAGCCCCGGCCTACGCCCAACGGTTCATGGACCGGTTGCTCGCGGAGCAACGCCAATACGCAGATGCTTTCATCGACGACATCCAAACTTCCAGTCACACACCCAAGGAGCATTTGGCACACGTTCGTAATGTTTTCCAGGAATTCCAAAGGGCTGGAGTCTCCTTATCGCCAACGAAAACATGGCTATTTGAAAGGAGGACAATTTCTGGCGCGGTCCTAATCCATTTCCTTTTTTTTTTTTTTTTTTTTTTCACATAAGAGTTCTTGCCTTTGCTCACGTTTTTCGCAAAGGGAAGAAAGAAAGTAGAGAGAGGAAAGTTCACAATGCAATAAGACTTGGGTGTATTTGTAATTTTACTTTCTTTCAATTGTTTTTGTAACAATATTAAACTATATACTGGAAGTGTTTGCATGCAGAGCATACAATTTTTTGGTTCATCATCATTCATCATTTGACCGGATACTTTGCAGCCCGTTTGGTCTTTGCTTTCATCTCATCCCTCCTCATTCCATGCAAAATCGTTAAGCTGTTTCCAATCCCATCATATCATCTCATATCATCCAATCGACCTAGGGACCAGCCGTGGAGTCGATTATTAGTTCTCAGTTTCATATCCATTTTTCCAATGTTTTTCTTCTTTCTTTCATTTCAATTCTTTTTTTGTTTAGCAGGCACCGTAGCGGACACCACGCTTGCCGAGCTCCTTGCGGCCAACGGGGTCCTCGGGGAAGACCCAGCCGCGGGTGCGCTTGGCCTCGCGCTTCTCGGCGAGCTGGGGCTGGGGCATCCAGTCGTCGCGGGCCAGGGCCTTGCGGCGGGTGCCCTCGGCGGGGGCGCCGATCTCGGACTTGTAGCCAGCCTGGCCGGGGACGACCTCGTCGGCGGCGAGCTGGCAGAGACCAAAGAGGGCCAGGCAGGCGGTGAGCTTCTGCTCCTCGGTGTCGTCGCTCTCGCCGGTGGCGGCCAGCTGGACGGAAGCCACCTCGAGGAAGCCAAAGTGAGGGGTGCCCTCGGCGCCGTTGCGGACGACGACGAGCTCAATCTCGGTCAGGATGAAGCCGTAGCGGCAGCCGTGCTCGCGCATGACGTGGTGCAGGTGGGCGAGGCCGCGGAGGTACTCGACGCGCTTGATGTTGCCCTCGACGCGCATGCCAGTGTTGAAGCGGTCAAAGGACTTGGTCAGGCCGACGATGCGGGCGGTGGGCTTGCCGCCAAACATGGCGGCGGCCGTGGCGGACTCGCCGCTCACATTGGCAGTGAAGACATGCTCCGAGGATGAGCTGGCCTGCTTGGTAGGGGAGGCCGCGGTGAACTGCAGGGGGCGCTGCGAGGAGAGCGACAGAGCCGAGTTGAGCTTGGGGATGTAGTACGAGCTGTGGATCTGGTGCAGAGCAGCCTCAGTCTCGGGGTGGCGCGAAGAAGCCGCGGGCTGAGGGAGGAGAGGTGCTGGGACAGGGCAGTTGAGCAGACCCTGGGTACCGGGGAGCGACAGGATGGTCGAGGCGTTGAAGTCGTTCCACTGGCGGATCTGGCGCACATCCCACCAGAAGTGCTTGGTGTTGGGATCCCGGAGAGGGTAGGAGATGGTGCGGACCAGAGACGGGGCGGGGTTGGCCGAGGTCAGGTAGCTCATCAAGGTGGTGGAAGCAATGGGCTCAGGCGACGAGGCGACGCTGGTCAGAGCTGGCACAGGGGAGGCTCTGGGAGTGTACTGAGAGTACATGTACGGGTCCATGTGGCTGGGCTGGGGCACGGCCGGCACGTAGGAAGGCACCTGGCGGTAGGTCGGGTAGCCATACTTCTCCAGAGTGTTACCATCCAGATCGATGGTAGATGCGCGATGCGATCGGATGTTGTCCTGGGGGAAGATGACGGGCGAGCACATGAGCGAGTGCGAGTACTGGGACTGGTCCTCGGCAGGCGTAGGTGCTGTGAAGTATTGTGCGGAGAACTGGGTCAGAGTCTCGGGGTTGGTGTAGCTGCGGGCGTGCGAGGGGCGGTATTGACCACCGGCGCGGCGAGGCTTGGGAGCCGGCGTCACCGATGTCCTGGCGCGCTTTGGGGGTGTCTGGTTGATCTCCTGGTCCTGGGAGCGGATCTTGGGCAACAAGATCGGGCCATGTTGGCGGATCGGGGGAGACGACCGCGGCGGCGTGGTGATGCCAGTGCTGATTGTGTCTGAGGGCGATGTCTCAATGGTGGACATCATGGGACCGTACGAGCTCGAGCGAGCCTGCATGGGGTAGAAGGGCATGTCGAGCGAGGAAGCATCAAAAGAGAAGCTTGGCGGAGTAGCAGGCTCGCACGAGGGGAAGATGAAGTCAAAGGACATGTCTGCTGCCAGACTATAACCAGGCGTGTTAGTCTCAAGAACGCCTCTATAAGATAAGTGGGGGCAGAGGATGCCGGAATAGGAAACTTACGAAGCCATGTTTAAAAATGTGTGGTTTTTGTTGCTGTCAACCAGGACAACAATGGATTGAGAAATTAGTCTATCGACAGGAAAAGGGAGACCAGCTCCACTAAATGTTTCTGATCCGTGAGGATCTTGTTGATATGTACGATGACGGTGCAGAAGTTGCCGTGAGACAGGAAGAGATACCAAGGTCGCGTGTTCAGCGGCCTACTTTTGCAAGAGATCTAACAATAGTCGAGACAAAGGTGGATAGAGAAAGGAAAAAGAAGAAGAAAATGGAAAATGGATTGGATGATGGAGTGTGAGTGGATGAAACTGATGAAGATACTGAGTAGAAGGAAAACGAGTCGATGAGAGGACGAGAGAGCGTCTACTTATCCTTGAGAAGCAACGGGCCACGATGGGCCACACAATCAGCCCACTAGGGATGATTCTGATTAGATGATGTCGATGGCATATGCAGATAGGGACATCTGAAACATGGGAGAAAGAAGGACTAGAGAATTCGTCCGTCGGCTTAGACGGTAAGCGTGCTATTCCAGAGGGTCGAACCAGTCTCTTGGTCTGGCCGATGGGGATGGGGATGGGTCCTTTCCGTCGACCGTCGACCGTCGACCGTCGATCCTGGGATCAGGCATTGGGGCGGTCGATGTTGAGATGGCAGATGGATGCGAGCAAGGGTATACCAAAGATACAAAATGCGGAAGTAAAAGCTTGGCGCCCTTGTGCTTGGTCGTCTGCGGCTACGTAGTACGGGCAGGGCAGGGCAAGGTACGTACGGCAGTGTGTATAGGTCGAGTCGAGCGAGGGCCAAGTATGGAACTGGACGGTATAGGCGCGGAAGACCGTGTAAGTCGGGACAAAGCGGTACTCGCCCGGTACTCCCCCTCACTATACAAATCACTACTGTAGTATACAGGTCACAAGGGAAGAAATGTGCGCTGGCACAGTGCCCAACTCGCAAACCCCCCTGTACGACCACATCACAACATACCGCCTATCAAGCCGCAAAAGGAGAGGCCGGCAAAAGGCACATGCTTCCCAGGTGCAGGCTTTTGGCAGGCTGGGCAAGCTGGGGGGAATCTTTCACCGTTCGCAGCCCCGTTCTGCACACTGACTGGATCAACCAACTCATCGTCGACACCCAAGGCCCAGCACCACGTACCTGTGCAGTAGTGTACATCCTACTCTATACATTTCGGGTAACGAGCATGGCAAGCGTCGGTGACTCACGCGAATTTTCACTTACTGCTTAGCGGGAAGACACCCAAGTGCTCTTTTGTTGCGGGTACTGGCAGTAGTACCATCCGAAAGAACAGTAGTCGAAATCTCATTCTCATCTGCGCAAGGTCTACCGTACTTGCCAAGACGCAAGCAAGCAGAGACCAGCCCTGTTCTGCTTCCTTTTGCTTCTGCCTGTGGAGTTGCTACAGCACACCGCATCGTGGTTGCATGGTGTTCTTGCTGCGGTGTACTGAATCGCATGCAGACTGGCTGTGGGGTTTCTCGCGGTTGTGCTAGGATGCCAGGATGGCTAGCACGCTAGGTTGGGGTGAGCTGCCCAAACAGAACCCAAGAATGGAGCCTAGGGTATTTTCGCTCGCTTCTTTTCCATTTTCATGCTTAGCATCTTGGATCTACCCGCATAGAACCACCCAGGGCACCCAGGGCACCCCAGCGCCCCTTGCCCTGATTGATGTCCCCCTAGTGGCCCTTGCCGGTGATCTGCTCATGGCGACGCGACCCAACGCAACGCAACGCTCCCGGGTTTTCCTTCCAGCGCGCGCACCCACGCACCCGCGCACCCACAGACTACACGCTAGAACCAGTCGCGAAGACACACGATCCCCCCCAGAGCGCGCAGCCAGCAAGTAAACGGACGTTCCCTTCTGGTTCGTTGCCCCGTCGCGACGAACCCACGATGGGACAGAGACGAGTCGCGACTAGACACGCACAATGGAATGCACTGATACCTACCGCGTGTGCAGCTGGCAAGTGACAACCGCAGGTGCTGTCTGCCACCACTCATACCCACAGTTTACTCATGCATATCGTCGAGTGTTTGCACAAGTCGACTCCAATGCAAGCGCGCACATGATCACCAGTCATGCCCAATTCTTGCAACGCCGAACCACAAAATCTCTTGATGGCTCGGCTCAGGCATCGAGAAGATTACTGTACACTACACTACAGTACCCTCTGCGCTTCTGACCTCAAACCCCGTCGCTGATCTCCCTGAGCCGGGTTCCCGATACGCTTGCTCTACCAGTGACAGTGACGAACAGCCCGTACTGAAAAGACGTCAAATATCTTTTTTCTTCAACAATGCGACTCTATTTTTGTGTCGCTCCTTGCAGGGCCGCTTATTAAACTTGCTTTTGCCCGTAGTGAGGACAAGCGGCAGCGGCTGCTGAGATGAATCAAAACGTCGGACGGACGCCTGGCCGAGCATGCGAGCTTACAGGGGAACAGGGACACTGAGGGCGGGAAGAAGCGTCGTAGCCGCCGTTGGTTCATTTTTAAACGCACATCCGCGCGGGCGGCTACACACTGAAATTAACGATGAAGGAGGGGAGGAGGGGGGAGGGGGGAGGGGGTACGAAAGGACACTGTACACAGTAGAGTGCACATTGTATGAAGAGTGCACCAGAAAAGGCCCCCAATCGTCCAGAGGTCTGCACAGTGCCTCGTTGCAGGTCATGACTTTTGTGTGTGCAGCGCCTCCCCCATCTTGTTACACCACTGGAGCATGACCGAAAAAGAGCCCTCTTGGTGAGCGGCAGTCTCATTTGGCGAGATGAAGAGAGGTGCAAAACCTGCTCTCTGCCTCAGGTCAAGTGTACAGCCATGAGCGGCTGGAGAGATTGCCGTGGGCCTGGGGAAAGTCAGCCCGTATGATTTTCGTGTTCCTGAAGTGGGTTTCTACTCTTGTCGCTCACATGATCACGCTTATTGTGCTGTCCACGATAATGCTTCGTATGGACCTACAACACGTATCGAGCGTATATTCCCAGGGTGTAGCCGGGCTTGGCCCACTATACCAAGCTGGCCGCGATGGATGGACGAGGCAATTTTAACAATCGCGCGGCAACTTTAGACAGGTCTGGCGGATAGCAGCCTCGACGTCCGACAGGTGGCAGCTGGAAAACGTCGAGAAGGGATTACTGTAGTATTTTGCACAGCCTCGTCCTCGAGCAAGAACACGGGCGCGTAACGCATAGTCGTGTGGGAAGGCTCGCACACGCTCACACGCTCACACGCTCACACGCTTCTTTGCTCCCCAGTCGCGACCGTGCCTGGTAGAAAAGCGTGTTGAGCCACGCTTCACGGTTGCACGGTTGGGGAGCCACGCTTTCGGGTCTTCCACGCTTTCCAGCCACGGGTCTTGTGAGCTTCGTGATTGGCCGTTCACCACGCGCTCGACCCTGGCTCTCGCGCTGCCCAATGGGGCGCGGGCAAGGCCGTCAGCTCCATATATCCCATCATCGCGCCCGCGTGGATTTCGGGACGATTGGCCCTCAGCGTCCCGACCCTCTTTCGAGCTTTTTTGTCTCCTTTTGGCACCTTTTGGCACTAGAAGCCTTTTCCCCTGCCCTATGCCGCATTCGTCTCTTGTGTTTCAGGTTCTTCTCTCCTAAACGGAAAGGTCACAGAGAGAGACAACACACCACTGAACTGCCCAAGGGAGACGTATTCCTCCCAGACCGCTGACCGCTTGCGGCACTCTGCCCAGTTCTCCCGAGCCCGGCAAAAGTTCGACAGCCTGGCCTGGCAATAGCATGGCAGAAAATGACAAGCTGCAGTAGTGCGCAGTAACTAACCAGCAGCCCAGCAGACCGACAAACTAGAAGCCTTCCAACTTCAAAGTGACTCACCCTTTTCTGGTAACATTGTCCCCTGGAAACGGTATAGTCTTGCTGCACCTCATGCATGATCTACGGAGCCCTATTGCTATAGCTTAGGAGAGAGCCTCTTTCGCCTCTGCTATCTTCCCAGAATCCGCATTATCACCCATGATCCTCAAGCATTGTTGTAGTATCCATCGCGGAAAGTAAACAGAGATTTTTCTTTCCTTCTACCCTGCTGCTCTAGAACTATTGTCGACTCGCATTGCAGTAGCATTTGAACATGGTCAGTGAAATGCCGCAACTATCGGCCGTCCCGAGGTAGCTTTTGTCATGTCCCTTGCCTTTCTGTTGAGTAGTATCTTTGGTATCCTCCTTTTTTCTTGACCCCTCTCCGCTGCCATGTCAACAATCTGTCTCTTTTTCTCTCCGACTCCGAGCCCCGGATCTGGGATCTAGATCTGCGCAAGTCGCAAAACACAAAGTAGCGCAATCTATCAGCCACCATCCATGGTTCTGGGAGTTGACCGCCTCCCACATTTTCAATGGCTAGGAACGCTCCGAAAGTAATCAAGTCGATATGCAGGGGGTACTCGATGACGTTCCCGTAGAACAAAAAAGAAGGTGAACTTTGACCACTTTCTTCTTGTCTGTCTGTTATTGCTCGGCTTCGGAAATTTCTTGGGTAACTTTTTGATACTTGTTGCAAATCAGTAAACAAAGTCGATCGAGGTGTCCTGAACTCGACAGACCACACCACCCAACCCGTTCATGGTGGTGTGTCGTCAGCTCCTCTGGGTCTCTGGGCCTCGATGAAAGGCCACCCAGACAGACCTGTTTCATGGCCTCTTTGTGATCACTGGACAAACACTGCCACCTCCTGGTAACCCGTATACACATAGATAGACATGTGCGTATCATCATCATGATCACCACATTAAAACGGGTGGGTTACCTCCGACTCGCAGGACAAATCGTCATGATTCCAAGTCCGTCCCAAGGTCTTTGGGCATCTATCATGTGAGGGGATTTTGTCACCACATTTGATACTGCTGTCCACAATCTACTATGGATAGCCCCTCCTTGAGCCAGCACATCATCCATCATGACAAGGTGGGATTTCCCCTCATTCAGCATTGACCAAGATATCATATCCACATACCCAACGGGCGTTCTGACAGTTCTAACCCGACATCTCTTTTTGACTCGATCGTCTAATCTGGTTCATGAAATCTACTCCTCTAACGTTCCCTCTTGGACGACCAAGGGCTCACCCGGGATCTGCTGCGCGTCATTTGTTTCCACGCTAGGGTCATCTTGTTCACCTTGCGCCAATGACTTGCTGCCGTTCTCCAAGGATGGCTCGAAGGAGCCTATGACCCCAGAGTCTACCACATGCTCCATCTGTCGTCTTGCCTCGAGCTCGTCTACCATCGCTTCGGTCTGGGGCCCACCGACCGAGTTCATTCTAAACACGGGACCGGGAGAAACTTCCTTTAGTTTCCGCATCGCACGATGCAGACCCGCCAGCCTCTCGCGCTCAAGCACGACCATGCCTCGGGCGAAATCCTTGATAGCTCTTCGTCCCAACTTTTCGTGCATGTCCTGCCAGCCGGCAAGCTCACTGGCTACCACCTGCTGCGTATACCTGAGTTCGCGGCCAAGATCATCAGCCTCTTTTTGCTTTTCCCTGGCTTTTTCTTCCTTCTCTTCATTCAAGCGTTGACGAGTCTCGTCTAACAGTCCGAGCGGCCAACGTGTCGAACGGCTGAGTGAGCTATATGACCTTTCAATAGACCTCCGAGATGCTTGAATCTGAGCAACTATCTGAGGTGGACGTGCCAGTGCTGCTAGCATGGCCGTCATAGTAGACTGTAATGCCAAAAGGGTATTGTGTAAAGTTTGTGTTGGCGATGATTGTAATGGCAACAGCGTGCGGACGTAAGCGTCGAAAGCAGCAACATGTGTTTGAGGTAGGAATGTCAAGTTCCCCACTTGCCTGTTGAGTAGGTTTGCAGCTTCATACAGGTCTGCCAAGAGTCAGTAATGTCTCCACGATTGAAAGCGGTGTCCTTGTGCGTTACTTACCAGCCCCGGCGACACAAATCCCATTCGATCGGCGTGCCACGCTCTTAGTAGAAAAGTTGACACTACGAACCATGTCACGAGCATGGTCCACGAATTGCTCCACTTCGCGGACGTCCTCCAGTGGTTCATACTCTTCATGGATATTCTCGGCACGTGTCTCGGCCTTGAGTTTGCTGCGTTGTTCAATCATCTCTGGCTGCAAGTCAGGCACCAGGAAGAATTCCCAAAGCATTTCGTGAGTTGCAAAGGTAGGGTGTGCGAGCAGAATCTTGAGGAACCAACCAGTTCGCACCTGAATGTCCTTGAGGACAGCTCTTGATGGTTTTGCGGGAATTTGAAAGGGTGACCGTTGGCTGTAGACAGTGGGGATCCACGATGCAGGGTTCTCCATAGATAAAAGGGTAGCCAGACGCTCGAAATCTGCCAGAGACCGACGGCATGTCGTGATAGTAAAGCTATTATTATCACTCGGCGCGCCGGACTTGATGACGAGACGAATCGTCGCATCTTCGACAAAGAAGGATCTCACCACTCCCGTAACTCGACCATTCTCGCCGGCTGGCATGGAAAAGAGTGCAAGGTCGTCCATCTTATTTCGGACTTCGTCGTCTTTGGCCAATTCCACAGCAGTCAATCCGCGATGGTCCTTGGCGCCCACATCAAGTCTCTGGTCACCGTACAAGGCTCGCACCATGTCATAGCGGCCATACTTGCTGGCTACCATGAGGGCGGTGAATTTCCTGTCGTTGGTTGCGTTTACATCGACATCGCAGTACTGCAAGATTTGTACAGTTACCGTAGCGTCGTGAACAATATGCAATAGTGTATTTCCCTTAGAGTCCACGTGATCGTCAAGGTGTAAAGCTTGGCCATCGCCCTGAGATCTAGTCGCCGCTTCAAGTCCAGCTTCGATCATGGATCGATAATGCGTATGGTCATACGACCGGCAGAGAGAAAATAACGGTGTCAAGCCATTTTTGTCTTTTTGTCGCCAGGGAAGTAATTGGCCTATACGCCCAATAAGAGAAGGTGCATGGAACAGGTAGTGGGCGACGCTGCGACCCATGACATCTTGGAGTGCGAGGTACTTGGCGGTTTGTTCTCGATTGGTCCTGGATGTGATGAAATCCAAAAGGATGTCAATAAGTTCCGTGTGCCCTAATTGCACTGCTGCACTCAACAGCGTCGTTCCCTGGTTATTACTGTCTTCCAGGATGGTTTCCGTGGGAAAGAAATCGTCTAGCGACAAAAGGTACTTCAGCATCTCTGGTCGCATATTCTGTACCGCCATCATGGGAATGGACTCGCCAAGCGCGTCTTGTGTCTGGCATAGCCGAGCCGCAGATGTGTCACCTTCGATGCCACTGCCCATTGTGGTTGCTACGCTAGCCGCCCGAGAGTGGTACGAGTACTCTGATCCACTGGACATACTCCTCGTGTCCATAGCAACTCTTTTGATGCGCTTTGCGGGTAGGAGAGAAGGTGCCTCGCTGGTTTCACTCTGAAAGGGAAACACATGACCCAGGCCGGAGCCCTGTGAATATGCATCAAAACTCGTATATGTAGTGGATGATCGTCTGGAGGAGCCATTGACCATACTCCAACTCACAGAAGGAGCGTGACTTGAGACTGGGGATGCTGGGGGCTGAGGCTCATCTTCGACAGCCTCGTTCGCAGAATCCATCATTCTCCTCAATTCTGTGGTGTCTCCCCTAGCCGTCACGTCCCACAAGGATTTGTTGCGCTTGCTTGCTCGCCTCAGTGTACTGGAGTCCCTCATGAGATACGACAAGACGGCCTCAAATGTGCTCAGTGCGTAGCCAATCTCGCCGCTCTCTACGTCGTCGATGAAGATAAAGTGTCGGATGTATTGAAGTCGCGCTTGAAGATGTTTGACACCAGCCCTTATAACGACGTAGAGTAGAAGCGAGACAAGGGTGTCAGCGTTGATGGTCAGTGGTGACTTCTCCATACCAGGCTTGGACATCAATTCTGGTCTCGGCTGTTCGGTCAAGGTGGTGACGGCCTTCATAGTTGAGAGAAGGAGCTCCATCATCTCCTGGGGCCCCATGGCACCGCCCATTTTGCCAAATTCTTCCACGGCCCGCCCAAGTCTCAATGTAAGCTCACGTTTCTCTCTTTGGCCGCCGTCGAATGCGATTCCAAGTTGTGAGATATCGATAAACTCCATTTGGCGAATCTTGGCCTCCAATTCTAGATCGTCAGGTCGGCGCATAGCAGCAAGTCGCGGCCAAACAAAGGTATGCACATTCTCGGCCACATATCTCTCGATGAGACGCTCTACCAAAGGTCCGGTAAGATCGGTCGTTGCGCCAAGCATGGAGAGCTGCTGCTTGTCAACGCTCTGGAACAAATCAATGGCCGTGGTGACAGCCGTCTCCAACGAAGCACGCATCACATCCTCATCATCCTCGGCGAAGAAGTTTTCCGTCACTCTGTTGCGATACATGGAGCTGGAATCATTGGCACTAGATCTGGTTCGCTTTGGCGAGTTGTTCGTCCGCACTTGTTTCATAGCAGTTGCGATTGGGCCATCTGGCACGGGATCGGGAATATGCGAGGCAGAAGGTGGTGGAGGAAGTGGCCTTTCAAAGACAATCGTAAACTCCCTAAACAGCTTCTCGAGACCCGGTTGCATTTGTCTGGCGATTATTGGAAAATTATTCAGTAGATCATGAAAGCTCTTAATCTCCTTCTTTTTCGGTAAGCTCGGTTCGCCATTTTCGATAGCGGCGGCTTGTTTGTCTTGCGTGAGCTTTCGTTTGGCCATGCCAGGAGAGAAAACAGCCGGTTGTATGACTATCTCTTCCCATATGCCTACGAGAGGTCTCGAGATATAGTATATGAGCCATTGTTTCGGTTCGAGTGAATCGGCGTACCATATTGTGTCGCTAAGTATCTGAGCTTGTGCTAAGGTACGGAATCCTAAAGTCGTGGTTAACATCACCGTGAGGCTGTGCGCAAGCTTGAGCACAGCTGGAAAGAGCTATATACCTTTGTTACTGTACACAAAAGCATCCTTGATGACGACACTTCGGCCGTTCAAGGTATTATACTGGCGCGCCTTCCCCCTGAGCTCACGAAGATTTCCAACTCCTGAGTCCTTGCCTCCCGCTGCCGCCGCACTGCTGGGTATCTTGAGCACATGACTGCTCAAAAAGTCCTCCGAAGCTACGAGCTCCGCAGGCGATACGCCGCTGTCGGTTTCGCGGGAGGTAAGGAAGAACTCGGTGGTCGGGACGAGTAATACGTGGTGATGTACAGGAGAGCTCTGGGCGATGATGGGATTGCCGTGACGGAAGAAGGCTGCGAGGAAAGGGTTCAAGGGAAGCATTCAAGCAGTCTGATGCGAGAAGCCTTTGAAACACCTCCCCGCCTTACACCAGGGTCAACGTGGGAGATCGTGGTGGTGGATCGCGACGCCGTGGCGGCAGATGGCCAGATAGCAGGTTGATCGGTAGTCGATGAAGCCAAGGTAGGTACTTGTCGCGAAGGGGGACGACAAGTCTCTTGTTCGAGTGGCAGGTGTCGTTGTTGGTAGAGATTGAGGGTCCGTCGTCGCTGAGACAAGACGCTCCAAATTTTCGTATTTCGGATGCTCGCGCAGGAATGTTGTGATAGAGATGACGTCGAATGCTGTGTTGGAATAGGTTGCGATTTAGCTGTATCTCGGGGATCAGCTCACTCACGTTGGAGATGCGCAGCTGGCGGTGGATCATCTCCCTGGTTAGAATGCCTGAGTGACGCACCCCAGCTGGAGCTCATCCTAGCTCATGGGTGACTTTTAGTGGCCTCGTCCCCGGAAACACGCTACCGATCGCAAATCACTATGCCCGTCGCCTATGTCACATGCCGAAGCGACAATATCATCAAATTGTTTTTCGAGTGTATCGCAGATGCCTTTATTCTTCCCGCAATCTATAACCCTGCAACGATGCAACTGAAACAACGGATTGATGAGGCTCTGGCTTGTACTTGAGCTACGGCAGACCGACCAGCTGTCCGTTCATACTGGCCAGATCACTAGGCCCGATTCACAGATTCAATCGGCCCCCTAGTAGACAAACGGCTCCATCCAACTTTAACCACCACCAAAGAAATATAGCGACAATAATGGTGCTTAGCTATAATCCGGTACTTTTCTTGGTTGCGCCCATAAGCAAGAAAGTTGGTCTAATGAACTCTTTTTCCCATCCTGGATGCTTCTTCAGATCCTCCTCTGTTGGGCACCATTCAACAAAATCGGTCAACTCAAATCCGGACAGGAATAAGGTGTTGATGTATGTTCCAAGTGTATGATGCTGCTTCTGCACCCCATCAACAAACCATGACCGATGTCTCAGTCCTTCTTTGTGATAAGCATCGAGAGGCCAGATCAACCGACCTTCTGCGTCTGTAATCATTCCTCCCCGCGTTGGACCCGTGAAGATTGGGTGCTCAATGGAAAACACCAGCTTTCCCCCAGGCTTCAGTGCGCGCTGAATCTGCGAAAAGCCCTTCGAGATTGACCAGGTAGTGAAAGGCCAGGGAACTGAAAACCAGGTCATATTCCTCAGTAGCGAGATTCAGTTCATTCAAGTCTGCCCGCTGATACTCAATGTTGTCCGTGCTGGTCATCTCCACCGCTTTATCAAGCATGTTTTGCGAAAGGTCAAGTCCCAGAACATGTGCAACTCCTTGCTCCTTGGCCCATCGCGTGAACCATCCCATGCCGCATCCCAAATCGAGAATATGTGAGTCTCGAATATTTGGCAGCATGGCTCTCAGTTTAGGCCACTCTGGCGCACCGTCCAGGCCCAAGACCTGCCGATCAAGTTTGATATATCCCTGGAAAAACTCGGCAGTATCATAGATATTCTGTGATGTGCTCGTCGCCTGTAGCGTCTCCGTTTCATTCGACATGTCTGCCCATTGGTCAGCATGGAAAATGGGGTCCAAGTCTGTGGTTAAGACCGAATTGCCAGTACTACTTGCAACCCCGCTCCGGAGCTTGACTTGCCCCGAGACATACTCACCTGTGCTTGTTGACGATAAATGCCAAAATAATTTTGTGGTCCTCGAAAGCTTAATATGACACCCTCCCAAATTTCTGGATTCGCTATTTCGATAGGAGTTTGTGATTGTGAATTTCCTTTGGGCACGTATAATCGAGGATTGTCGTCAATAGAATATGCTCAACGGACATATGACTCATTCGGCGTATCATCAGCTTCATGCAGCTCAAGCAGCCGACTTCAGAAAGACCTGATTGGTCGAGTGCCATCTGCTGAAGTCCTGCAAACCCGGAATATCTCATGAGCGTTGCGCAAGACTGGGATCTCAGCTAGCTCGCTGGCTAACATGAGATGAGACTGATTGTGATATCTCTACCAATTCAGCCCAGAAGATCGATAAAATGAAGAATGCGTAGTTGTAGGTAAAGTGGAATTTGATGGCGTCACGGTATGAGAGAGGTCCTAGAGTGGCTTGATAGCGTTCCATAAATATATACAAGAAAAAAACGGTTATAAGAATAGGTGAAACTGTATGCTCGCTCATGAAAATCAAAATCGCATCACTTCCGGCTTTCCGAAAATCCGTTGTCGAACGTCTGTAGTTTTATAGGTTCCTTGACGCCTCCTCTGCCTCGCTCCGGATCCGCGTTGGACGTGATCTTCGCTTCGTAGCCATAACGCTGCCACGTAGCGGCTGTTATCTGGTCTTCTGTCGAGGGGAGCTTCCGTGAGGAAAATGTGTTGCCGAGCTCCTTGATCAATGGCCTCAGGACGGGTATACATTGTACCATAATTGTTCCAGCGACTTCCGACGAGTACCTGGTTGAGATTAAATGTCAGTACCACGAAAATGAGGAATGCAACACCGAGTGATGCCGCGAGCCAACCCTTCGTCTAAGGAACGTTCAAACTAACCAGATATTCGACATTGCGTTGTGCCCTGAGTAGACGTGTTAATATTCGTCCATCTTTGTAAATGAAAGGTCAGACTTACAGTAATACCAAGGATTGTGCTTGTTTCCATCGTCTTTCCACGCTGTTCTGACAGCAGAAACAATTGCGACGCTACATAACATTTGTTAGTCAAACATCATATTAATAGGATCAGGTTTATACTCACACCATACCAAGACTCATGGTAAAGCAGAGCGCAAGCTTCTCCACCTTCCTCAGCTTGAGGTTCCATGTGATCCACCAGGGAAACAGAGCAAAGAGGAAATCCATGATAATGTTGACAACTATACTGCCGCGTTAACAATGATTCTCGAAGAAACATTGGCAGGTCCGTTGGGTAACCTACTCTGACCTCCCTCCTTGAAGTCGTCGCGGAAATCGGAATATATGCAAAAGTCCAAACGGTAGTCGGCCTGGTAGTCGTTGGTCTTGTCGCAGACCTTTGCCCACTGAACAATGCATTTGGCAATCATGTAGGCGTTCATGACGAAAATGCAGAACCAGACAATGCTTGCTTGCAACTTGTTGCTCATGCGCAGTAAAGTAACTCCCAATGCCGTCTTACTCAGCGCCTGTCCGAGAAGCGTACCACAGGATGATACGTTGATGAGTATGTGCATATGTTCATCCCAGTCCCCCGTTGGACTGACATATCCGGTGGCGTATTCGTAACTGATGAGTGCGTTGTTGGCCAGAAGGATGCCCTATTCACAAAATTTATGTCAGCCTACTAAACATTGCCCGTGATTCAAGTATGAATATCTCTTCCAAGACTTACCCATGAGACCAATAGAACATGATCGTCGTACCACAGGCCGGAGCGGTTGACTTTTACCCAAATTCTCATCACCAGAAAAAACGTTGCGCCAGCAAAAAGTAGCCATAATCCCAGATTTAGCTGCAGGGTCGGGTCAACGACGGCAGTCTCGGAACCGCCGTCGTCGCTATCATCGCGGATCATGGGCGGGAACATGATGCCATACTAGCGACTACGGGAGAAAAGAAAGAAAAATGACTTCTGAAAAATTACAGAAGAATATCAACACCACCTCCAACAAGTTCTCGTGAAAAGGTTTGAACAATGCGGCGCAGCCATGGATAGAAAAAGGGAAACAGCCCACCCAATTACCACGTGTGAGGCCACCCCATTACGCTTCTCTCTAAGCCATGCGGCATCGTCAGGGTAAGAAAGTTCATCAGTCACAAAGTGGATCTCTGCGTAACCGAGACGTGGGTTGAAATCTATACAATACCGAGGGGCGGAACACCAAATCGGGCATCCGAGCAGGCTGATGCCCCCAGAACGACTACCACGGTAAACGTTCTCGAACGCAGCGGGCAAATCACAGCCTCTGCTCGTGGCTGCACGATTGATGTAAGCACAATTTCATTCTGTTTCATCTATAAGGTTGTCCGGTTCGTGTTCCGGGGTCCTGGGTACCAAGCTTTGCCCTTCTGGGCTGGGAATTTCCGCGCCATCCCCACTCACACGCGGGTCTGCATGCCCAGAACAGCCTTTTTAGCAGTGTCCACGATGAGCCGCAAGGGGAGTCTCGTCGTTAAAGTCAGAAGCGCATCTTTTCATGCTCTCAGCTCTTGCCGATGAGAGCTGAAAAAGCCTGGACCAGAACGTATGATGGGAAAGAGATCTTGGGGGCCAGGTATCCACAAGGATGAATCGATCCAAGATTGTTCACGGCAGCTAGGGATGAGATGCCCAACTAACACGAATGCAGCAGCTCCCTTGCAGCCTGCTGAGCGGGTATCTACGCGAGAGCCACCAGGGCTGCCACCTTCATAAAAGAGCCTCGGTGCAATATGGCATAGGGTAGACATGGTGCTCCCTGTCAACTAAATTCCACCAGTCGCAAGCTCGCGGCTGTCGTGACTTTTATATAATATCGAATGCAATCTCGTAGCCGGCAGCTTGGCTTGTATATACCCAGGTCTATAATACCAGAAATGCATGTCTTACTCAGTGTATAAGAATCGATCCAAGTCTCCCAACAGCCCAACGGCACGGGATGCCAATGCTGCATTGACAGCCGTTGACGTCGGAAACGTCTCCGACCCGCAGTTAACCTACCCGTGCAAATCATTTTCTGCAGTGTCATGATGTGGGTACGTTTCTCATGTTTATGGTTGAAAACGCCTGGGCTGTGGATGAAGTCGCCGCCAAGGTAAGATATGGAACGAGCGAAACAAAAAGGAGACGCAACGTTGTATATGGGACCTAATGATCCTTCAAACATTTTCCAAAGTTGCGCCTTTGGCATTCTTTCCGCAGAGCTGCGACAAAGATGCCAAAAGCAGACATGTCGTCCTTGTTATGGACTTTGAATAAACATGCGCCAGTTGGCCAATGCCGAGGTCCCACCAGTGCTAAGCTCACGATGGCCTAGTAAGGGGACGGCAAAGAGATGCGCGATCACAGATCTCTCTAACTCCGAGATGTTCGTTTGCAAAACCAGTTAGCCGCAAACCGACTTGGTTTCACCATAAACTCTGCGAATGTGCAAGAGCTATCCTTCTCTGGTAGCGCCCCGAACGACAAGCTGTAGATCTCTCGCCCATGGCACAAATCACTTGCTTCTTGGTGTATGCATGACAATGCAAATTGAACATGCATCTGATCGCAAGCCACGTCAAAGCATTGCGTTAATGCTCATAGTCAATTAACCTAATTGCATCGTGGAGGAAAGTGCATGCATACCTGGCATCTGCGGTCAGTCACGTGCCTATGACTTCAAGAAAGACTTGAAGGCTTTATTGACGGATATAATCACATAGGTAGTGAAATCTATAAAATAAATCTCCGGGCGGGTAAAAGGCACTTGTTTGAGTGGCAATGTTTCTACGTACAGATCTGCAAGACAAAACCTCCGAGTGGGCCAGGATGCGTTCCGCTGGTGGTTTTGCAATGAGATCGATTGAGATGGTGCGCCGAACTTGTACGTGGATGCACCCACAAGCCGCGGTCCACCAAACGGTTTCAATACATCCACCTATCACCACTGACCGGAATGATCTGTCTATACAGTAGTGCTCAATATCAATTCAGTACTAAAAGGATTCCACCGCAAAATCCGGTAGGGGGGATCCGAAGCCGATAGATTAAAGGGCAGAGGGGTTTACCGTGTTCTCACACGGTTGACATTACAAATTATTGCTAAATCAACTTCTTTTCAATTTGGAGCTCTGTTATCCTTAGAGTAACGGAAATCAAATCAGAGTTTATTTGCTGAAAATGAGCACGAGTGGCCAAAGAGTTGAGGAAGTTGCACAATATCGAACAATTTTTTAAGGATAGTATAGATGTCTCTATTTTCAAACGGGATACGTGTGTCACACCGAACCACTTCAGGTCCCTCTCTGAAGGAACCGAGTTGGTGCCTATATATTCAGCCGTCACAGATAGAGATCAGTTATGGCGAAAACCTCCCGGAAACCTTCCAGGCTAGAAGAATTATATTTAACTTGCACCATCTAACTACCAGGTAATTAAGTTGTCAAGATGGTGCGCCACCACGAATGCTCTTCGGCGCGCTCCATCTCAATATTCTCATGAAGAGAGAGAGGGGGCGATTGACATAGAACGCGACTGCATAAATATACTGTCTTCGGCTGGAAGGAGTTGATGATATGCTCACCGTCTTCATTCAATTTGAAGAACTTGTCGCCGTTGCACAGTAGCTGCATCCCAAGATTCAATGTATTCTGGATATAGAATATTCAGAAAGTATGGCAAATCTGATTGCGGCCAGGGGCGTCTCACATTGGCTTTATCTACCTTCTCTACAGGTCGCCGTGCAAAAATTTGATTCTAGGACACAGCTCATAGCTCTGGGTTCCTCTGCTGTCTTGTACGATTGATATTCGTCTCCTTCAGATTGGCGAGGTATCATTTGCACATGAACACACGCAATATTCATCATTGAAATTCGTGAGCTTGTGGCAATACTCAAGTGGCTTAGCTCTGAAGCGTCTAAGCTCCAATCTCAATTACCACCCCAGGAATCGATAAAGGTCACACTGCTGTATACTTCACTAACCGTAGTATGATCAATCATATTGATGTTGGAGAAAACGTCGCGGCGGAATAAAGAGAGTGTCTATTCCGGGAAGTGCTCGATTTCGCTTATCTGTGTCTATCCACTTTGGGGATAGCGCCTGTTATTGTTATTCCTTAGCGACTCAGTCAATACTGACTGACCAGCCAAAAGCGTGCCTACCGCTAACAGCCCTAGATTGCTGAGCCGATGAACGGCGTCCAGTCCAGCTTGTGGTGTGATCTGGGGAAGTTACATATTATACTAACTTTTGAACACCAATGTGAAGTGACAAAGTTTGATCTGCTCATGATCGTCACTTACTAGAGGCATGGCGATAACAGAAGGAGGGTTTCGAGTGTCTATGATTGAGTCAGAGCACGGTCAAACCTCACAGCCATCTCGTGGTTACAAGATTGTACGCGATTGCAAAAGACAGCCAAACAAATTCTGCAGACAAAGCCTCATGCGCATTGCGGATTCGAGATCCGCACCCACTGCGATATCAACCAATGACATCATTTTTCAAGGTTCTACTTTCCAGCTCAGTGACTCTGGGGGTCCACTGGGTGGAAGCATGCAGGCATTTGGGCAGTTATTGGGCACTGCACTAAATTTTGGTGCAAAGTTGCGAATCGCGATTCAGGCACATGCTGCGATATGGGAGCCATCGAAGGTAGTAAACACAAAAAAATTCTAGACCTGGTCGAATCGTGCCGGTTTGTTATTTAGTGCGCCAAATCTTTGGTGGTGTCTGCCGTTCCCTCAGGTACCCGGGCCCGGATACCAAGCTTCTTGTGTCCGCCCCGCGCCTGAGCTGGTAGAATTGATTGCTCGCTGGCATGCGGCTTGGGTAAATAGCGCGTGACACACAGGCATTCTACCGGCAGTGGTTGCCGCCCCGTCAAGTCAGTCAGTCAGGTCAAGGCAGGCAGTCAGTCAATCCCGTCAGGTCAGAGCTGAGAGCGAGTCCCGTCCGTCCAGTCTGGGTGGCTCAAAAGGAGGAAGCGCATCGAGTTAAGGAACAAGCCGGGATTTCTCGCTTGCAGTTTTGGGATGCGGCTTACCACTGTCAAATCTCCATGCCTCTCCAACCCATGCATCAATAGCAGCAGCAGCAGCCGGCCCTGAGAATTATCTGAAGCAAAGCGGCCCGCGCATTGCTCTCTCTGGTTCTTGCGAGGTCTTTGGCTTGGTGCCTACCTGTATTTAGCAGAGTGCAGTCCAGTGCACCATCGGACCGTGTCGGTACGGTACCCGATCTACCCTGTGCAGGATGCCAGTAGCCTCAAGACGTGCCTCCAGTGCGAGCTCAGCTGAACTTGGTCGCCAGCGCAATCTCAACAGATACTACCAGCCATGGCTCAACACCAAGAAGCTGGGCGCCGTGCCCCCTTCCAGTGACCTCACGGCATTCAGTGAAGCGGCCGCCAGTCCCCGAGTCTCGCATGACACCACCTTGACGGCCCTTGCCCAGCTGGCGGCTTTGAGGTTGAACGTTAAACGGGCCATGGTCTCTCTGATTGATACCAACACCCAGATAATCCTCGCAGAGGCGACTCAGACTCTGTCGCTCGTGGACGAATCACGCCACGCTCCAGGCGACAACATTTGGCTCGGAAACGTTTTGCTTCCTCGTCATGACTGCATGGATGAGCATGCGCTCAGCGGCATCATCACCTGCAAGGATGCGCACGGTGAGCAGGTGGATATGTCCGGCATGGTCGTCAATGACACTTTTCACGATGACCGCTTCAAGGATCGCGTATATGTTACCGCACCAGACGGCGTGAGGTTCTATGCTGGTGTTCCCATCATCACAAAGGAGGGTCACTCAATCGGCGTGTACGGTGTATCCGATACTCGGCCGCGACCCAATGGTCTTACCCATGACGAGGTCCAGTTCATGCAAGATGTCGCTGAGATTGTCGCTGAACATCTTTCCAGGGTTTGTAAGTATTGCCTGCCTTTTCTATTTGCTCTTGATCTTATTCTCCAAAATGGGCGACACGTTGCCGGCTTATCTTTGAAGTTCCGCTTCTGGTGCTGAAAATTGTCTCCACACCTATGGATTTCATGTTCAACAAACTGCACAACACTAGCTATCTAGGTATACATTAGCTGACAATACCTGATGGCTCAAGTGGATAGCGTGGGTCGTGTTTCTGAAAGGGATTTCATGAAAGGAATATCCTACTTTCTAGAAGATCAGTCTGAATACAAATTTCGTCTGAGTAATTCAGAGTCAGACGCCAAAAGATTGGACACGACAAGCAATAACAATACTTCACACGTACAAGCGACTGATCCTCAACCTTCGCCTCCACCATCGCGGGGTCGCTCAAATCACCAAAGCGTTTCCTCGCTGAGCACGATCAAGTCTGCATCGCCTCTCAGAGTCGAGAACAAAGGAGAAAAGCCTCCTACAGCCGGAACACGAGTGCCTCGGTTTTCTCGAGATGTTGGCCCTCAAGACAAGGATGCACCCACAGGATCAGAGGACAACACGCGTCAGATATTCGCCCAGGCTTCTCAGGTGTTCTGTGACCAAGGCAAAGCTGCGGGCTGCGTCTTTGTCGATGCCTCATCAAACATCTTCGCCACCTCGCCCGAACAAGGAAGTTGCCCGCCCACTAGCATTGACCCAGCTGAAGGCCAGGAGGATCTAGATTTTGATACAAGCGAAGATCTTTCCGACGGATCATCACAAGCAAATGTATTGAGCGTAACTGTTGCCGATGACGACGACCACAACAATCTCGCTCAGGGTATCATCCGCAAGACCCACCTCAGGAAATGTATTTTGCGCTACCCTTTTGGAAAATCATTCTATGTCAATAAGGGCAGGATTGTGGCCGATCAGAGCGATGTGACAGGAGGTCTTGCTGGAGATGATGACGAAGAAGCAGTTGAGCACAACCCGACAGTGCTCACCAATTCTCGTAAGCTTCTTCCTCTTGAAGTTCTCGAGTCCATACCGGATGCAAAGTGGATTATTTTCCTGCCACTTTTCAACTACGCCCGAAGCCAATGGTGTGCCGCCGGCTTCATCTGGGGCAATGACTTCAAGATGGGTGACCCAGACGAGGCATTGCCATTCTTCAAGGCCTTTGGGTGCTGTATGATGAGTGAATTTGAGAGCATGGAAGTTCTGAACATGAACATTGCAAAATCCACCTTCATTGCCTCTGTCTCTCACGATCTGCGATCCCCACTTCACGGCATGCTTGGTAGCCTGGAATTCCTCGAGGACAGCATGACTTCAGCATATCAGATGAGCTTGATTAGCTCCATGGAGACTTGTGGAAAAACGTTACTGGATACAATCGACCATCTCTTGGATTATGCCAAGATCAATAATTTGAACCGAACGAGCACACCTCGACGGGTACAAGCGAATTCCAAAAACCAAGGACCCATGGCCCTCACGAGTCAAGAGATCTCCGGACCTACGTGTTTTGATTTCTCACTCTTGCTTGAGGAAGTTGTCGAGGCCGTTTTTGTTGGCCAGACTTTCCGCAAGGTTACACTACGAAATCGGGATTCTGTGGATGAGGCCAGTGCAGAAATCAAAGCCATGGCGCTTGACGAGTCATCATCCGCTGACGACCTTATCCACGAAGGAAGTGCCAAGTTTTCTGGACGCGTCTGCTTGGTGCTGAACATCGATAGATCGCCATCTTGGTGCGTACAAGGCCGTGCTGGGGCCCTTCGACGGGTCATCATGAATGTTGTGGGAAATGCGATCAAATACTGCAAAAAAGGCTACATCGAGGTCTCGGCCTCGATGGAAGACGTCGACGCAGACAACACCAAGATTCGCTTCTCGGTCAAAGACACGGGCATAGGAATGTCCGAGGACTTCATGGCCAACCATCTATTCAAAGCATTCTCCCAAGAAGACTCCTTCACCCCTGGAACTGGACTGGGACTCTCCATCACCGCTCAGATTGTGGATAACCTTGGCGGAAGGATCAGAATCAACAGCGAGAAGGGCGTTGGAACTCACGTTCATGTCACACTCCCAATGAAAACAGCACCGCCTAGTTCGTGTATTTTGGGTCAAGATGATCTAGTAATGGAGCTTGAGAAGCTCTCGGCCGGCAAGAAGCTCTGTTTCTTGACTCCCAAGCAGTCGCAATATGGGGCTATTCTTGGAAAGTCAGAATCGAAGCTCGAGAACTCCATCATTGCTTTTTGCAGAGACTGGTTCCATATGACCTGTGTTGGAAGTCACGATGCTGCCCACCATCCAGATACGCATATTTATGTTTACGCCGAACCCCCACCAATTGAGGAGCTTGTGCAAATGCACCATGATCAGATAGCTAGGGGACGTTCAGTCAATGATGCTGCACTGCTTATCATTTGCACAAATGCATTCGAAGCCGCAGCTCTGCGAGCTGCTGGAGTTGATCACTTGTCCTCCCTGGGCAGAATTGTCGAGGTCACCAGTCAACCAGTTGGTCTACGGAAGCTAGCAAAGATCATGATGCAGTGTCTCATAAGGATAGAGAAGGCTGCGATTGCTGCGGGTGGCGGGGGCTCAGTCATGTCATCACGCCGCGATATGGACTCTGAAGTACAAAAACGCGCCGCCGAAGTCAGGTTGAACACTTTATCACTTGTTGACGATCCCCGCGCAGGGCGTAGCCGTCCTCATCTCGAGGAGCTGAGATGGAAATCAGATGAGCCGCGGAGGAAACTGACCTTCGTGGATTCTAGCGCAGCTGGCTCCTTGCGGACACTGGGCAAGCATGAGGGCCACGACGCCGCGCAATCGACGTCTCCCGTGGGCCAAGGTACCAATGAAGAGACCCGCCGCATCCCGCGTGTGCTCCTGGTTGACGACAACGCTATCAATTTGAAGCTTCTGGTGACGTTTGTAAAGAAGATCAACTTGCCCTATGCGGAGGCGTCTAATGGCTTGGAGGCATTCACCAAATATAAAGATGCCGAAGAGCCTTTTGATTACGTCCTGATGGACCTGCAAATGCCTATCATGGACGGCTTTGAGGCCACCAGGAAAATCAGAGAGCTGGAGTCGGAGCGAGGCATCACCAAACCGGTGACTATCATCGCGATAACAGGAGTGGGAAATGACCGGGCTCGCGAAGATGCCCTTGAAGCTGGAATGTCTCGCTACCTGACGAAGCCAGTCAAGTTCAAGGAGTTACAACATCTTTTGATCAACTAATAATGTCGTTCTATTCTTTCGGCGGCCTGCATAGTCCTTTCACGAAGTAGAGAGATTGGCGTTACAACATTTCGGCGTTCATTGGAGCATAGTACCGGCGAATTGGCATTGGACAGCCAGTGGGTCTCGGGGCGTTACCTCGATATGTTAGACTTCTGTAGCCATCGTAATGGCTGCCCTTGAATTTTTACCGGGGCTCTTTGGGACACGGGCAATAGACAGACCACGAGCGAATTCATCCTCATTTCCAATTGGCATTAGGCATGCACAGTGTCACCGTTCTTTGGCTGCTTCATCTCGAACAAGATGCTCCTCGTCACGATTGAGGCGCTACAACGCCAAGAAAGCTTCTGGTATTGGTGCGTGTATTGCAATATGGGAAACGGCCGTCGTCGGTTCTCGGTAAGCTGGCAAGGGGCTCTCCGGAGTGGAGCCATCGGTCAGACTAAACCAGTCCGGAACTTTTGGCGTGTTCAGTTCGCGCATCTCAAGGTAATCATCTGCTCAATGCTGACCAGCGCTGATCAACTTATTTCGAGTCTTTAGAAGCTCGCCCAAAATGTCAACTGATGTCGCAAACTTCAACCGTTCGAATTGCGAGACTGGGTGACGACGCGCTAGAACTCTGCGCTTACCAGAGTGCTCCTGAGCTGTTTCAAGTTAATAATTGTCATTAACACCCCTTGAAATCAAGCAGTTGATGCAGAAAAAGCAAACTCAAAAAAGAAAAGAAAAAGAAAAAAGAAAAGGAAAGGAAAGCCCTGTTCTACCTTATCTAATATCTCATATAGGGACGTTGCCCACAGCGCCGTCTGTTGTGTGAAATCCTCCACCGATCATCGTCGTAGTTCTCAAATCTCACACCTGGCGCTTATACTTGGACGGCTATAATTGAGCATCAAGAGAACATCAAGCAACAATGGCTTTTCTCCCTACCGAGCTTTTGGTGCACATTTGCACACACATCCGGGACCCCTGGAGCCCCGAAGATGGTCCCTTCAGTTCAAGACTCTCGGATGGTAGTCAGCGTACTCTGGCGTGTCTATGTCTCACATCGAAGCGATTCCATGCCATTGCAGAGCCTCTTCTATACCTCGAAATGCAGCCTCGTGAACGCGCTGCTATTGGCGATTCCAAAATTGACAGGCTGCAGGACTGGAACGCACAACTTGTCTCCTTCGTTCGCACCTTGGAAAGGCGCAGTGACCTCGCTGCCCTCGTAAAGCGCATAACTGTCAATGCATATTTTGCCTTTTCCGGTGCAATGAAAACCCAAATGTGGACGCACCCATTGGTGACCATGGATGATATTATTCGTCATCTTCCTAGTCTGGAGCAATACTCGCTGGACTTTCGTGGATCGTACAAGCTGTCGTCATCGCCTGACTCCAAGCGTGAATTCGACGTCTTTTCGGCAGCCTTTCCCTTGTCTTTCGGCGACCGTGATGGCTTGGAAGATCTGATACGCTCCGATCTGGGGCAAGAGCCCTGGCAAGCAGTGACCTTGAGTATTGACACTCTGAATTTGCGTATACCGAACAACTTGTTTCGACAATACAAGACACGACTGATCAACCCTTCGAGGCTAAGTCTCGAAATTGACACCTTGCGGATTGTACAGAGTGATCTATTCCCGATGGAGCTAGAAGATATACTTTCCAGCTGTGTCGGACTGAAATCCTTCACCTACGAAGCAGCTCGACCAAGTCCCAGCGCTATCGCTGATCCTGATTGTAAGAGAAGCTTTTGTCTCCGGTCCATTCCTCCGGTTCCTTGCTGACCGACGCCATCTACCTATAGCTCGTATTTCCCAGTTTGACGCGCCAGACGTTGACGAACCTCTCAGTCTTCATCAAGACACTCTCGAGGAATTGCACCTGGATCTACGGTACGGGCGTTGCTACTCAATGGGGTACTACCACTCCTTGCCCGGGCTCGCACACTTTTCAGCGCTCAAGACGCTCCTTATCAGCGCTTCAGCCGTTTGTGCGTTCCAGGCGGATGAAGATAATGCTGCGCCGGAGAGACTTGTCCTAATGCTGCCGCCCAATCTGGTCTCCTTGAATATTGTGGGCTGCCCCGGCAATGCGCTTCCCTGCTTTGCAGAAATGTTCCTGGCACTCGCGGGATATATTGGGATTGGGATGTTCATACACTTGAAGCACGTTACGTGCAGTGCGAGGAGCATCTTTACGCAGGAGCTCAATGACACGTTTGACACGCTCGCCGTCGCCGAGGCCTTTGCGGCCGTTGGTGTCGAGTTTGTCTATGAACGCCCAGCGTTGGACAGTCGAACCTTTGACGACGCTGAGTGGATGAGGCCGGGAGCTATTCTGGATGCGGATGATGAGCGGCCTTTTACTTACTTGTGGGAGGATGAAGAGGAAGATCTCGTCGTCGAAGAGAATGGCGAGCAGAATGATCAGCAGAACGATCAGCAGAATGAACAGCAGAACGAACAGCAGAACGAACAGCAGAACGAACAGCAGAACGAACAGCAGAACGAACAGCAGAACGAACAGCAGAACGAACAGCAGATCGAACAAACTGTCGCATAGGGATCTTTTCAGGTTCCTATACGTACTACCGAACAACCTAGCGTATAACCGGCCGAACATATTGCCGTGTGGTGGTCTGCACAGAATGATAGTGATGAAGAATCGTGGGCTGCACAAGATGACAGTAATCTCGACAATATAGATATGACCGATGAAAAGCAAAAGGGGTCACAGCGATCCAGCGCGGAGAATCAGAGGATTTAGTCACTAAAGACTATGTTGCGTCAAGGCATCGCTTTCGAGCGATTGAGATTCGTGTCTCAACCGTCGTGAAGTCCGAATGGTGCCACATGGGAAGGGTTATCAAGTCTGTTTGTTTACACATTATTTTCTCAGAAGTAGACCATCCTCAATTCTACTCTTCATTTTGGATACTGGCCGTATCACGTGAGAATGGAAGGGACAAAGGATCTTAGAATACTCCGCATTCATTCCACGGGTTACCATGACCAGTTTGAACCCTACTGAGGTCGACTGTCGTGTACACAAGTTTGTGGGGCATACACTTGCGCCGTTGCCGTCAAATATGGCGTTGGCGACTGTGCGGGAGCATAGTGCGATTGCATTCGGCAGGTATACTTAGGTCATGTCACATTTAATGAGATACAATGCTTCTTACGCGGATCTGATACATGTGCTGACTCATCGATCATCACCTACCCTTCTTAACATGCGCCTATTACACACAATTGGCAAGGAACCCGATCAAAATGAGTAATAAGGAGCCGAGCACCCGAAAAACTTGTTCAGTTTGGCGGAGATATTGGCCTTCTATAGCCACACACCAGCCATGATTCACGCCAGTTGCCTTGCCTCATATTTTTCGAGCGTACAAGTTGTCGATGCTTGAGCGTGGGGGCTCTAGACGATATCTTGACAACATCCATTAAGTTTTACCAAGACCTGTCAGTGCCAAGTCTGGATGGTTGCACTATAACCGAACTCCTAGCGCTAGCGGAGCTACTGCCGTGCCCGCTATTCCACCCCCCGTGCAGCGGCGCACTGCCGTTAGGCGTTGGTTCCAATTGCGGCATTAGCGCGCGCACACAGTAGATAAGTGCTTGTTTGCGACTGATGTCGTCAAGACGCGCCACTTCCTCTCGACCTCCCGCATGTGGATCGCCATGTAACGGTTACGCTTATCACAATGCCTTCATATATTTGACGAGACGAGATTATGGAAAGTCGCCATGCCATGACGATAGAAATCGCTGTGTCATTGGTGCGTTCGACTTAGCAGCCTTGCGTACGCGTACGCGTACGTCTTTGTTGCGTCGTATACTCTACACACCGCGATGAAACTGAACATTGCCTTGCTTCACCTTCCTTCACCTAGGTTCTTGCAACAGTATGTTTCAAGGCAGGTGACTAAGAAGACATTACTTTGCGAAACTTGCTGGCTGCAGAGCACGTTGCAGTCGGAGTCTCAACCGAGCCAAACTCACCATCTGCGATGGCTCGCAAATCTTGGTTGATAAGCACATAGCGGTTCCATACCAAGTGCAGGTTCTATAAGTAGGTAGGAATCAAAAATCGTCATTCGAAATGGATCATGTATGACAAACTAGTGCTCTCAACCAGTCGTCCCTTTCTCGAGTAGCTGACAGCTCCCCTTGGCCTCAAATGGCCGCCTCAACACGCTCTTTTACAGATCTAGTCCTGTCACAATGGCGCGATCCTTCATTGTCAATCAATACGACTCTGGCCGTTGATGGAGGAAGCCTGTCAATTTCCGATGTGGTGGCAGTAGCAAGAGACTTGGAGCATGTGGAGCTCACATCCGAGTCCATTGAGGCCATTGAGTTGTGCAGCAAAATCATCCCGGAGAAGATCGCTCAAGGAGAAGTCATATATGGAGTAAACACGGGATTCGGTGGTAGTGCAGACACAAGGTCAAACGATGTCGATAGAGTCCAGCAGAGCCTAATTAGCCACTTGACGTGCGGAATCGTGGCAGACGGCAAGCAGGAGCCTATCTCGTTGAACAATGGGCATTCAACCCAGACCAATGGCGACTCTCATGCCGGCAGAGACAACCCGAAACGGCGCCGTCAGCACGCGCCGGTCAGAAGCTCGCTTCCATTGAACGATGCACTGGCTGCAACCTGCATGCCAGAGTCGTGGGCGAGAGCGTCCATGGTCATCCGGCTCAATTCCCTCGCTGGTGGCGCGTCGGGTATCCGGGTTGACATTGCGGATTCTTTGGTAAACCTGCTCAACAAGGACGTTGTGCCGCGCATTCCCGTCCGGGGAAGTATCTCGGCTTCTGGAGATCTCAGCTCACTCGCGTGGATTGGTGCCCTGATGCAAGGAAAGCCATCTGCTACAGCCTTTACCGGTCCACGAGACGTTGACGGGAGCAGGAGGGTTACTCGGGCAGATATTGCGCTGTTGGAGGCTGGTATTGAGCCAATTACCCTGCACGCGAAAGAAGGTCTCGCCATTGTCAATGGCACCGCCGTGTCTGCCGGAGTAGCTGCCCTCGCTGCGCACGAGTCCCTCAACCTGGCAGCGCTTTCTCAGGTGCTCACAGCCATGAGCGTGGAAGCACTGAGAGGTAGCGACGAGAGTTTTGAGCCATTCATCGCTCAGATACGACCGCACCCTGGGCAGGTGGACAGCGCGCGGAACATCAAGGCATTCTTGAAGGGCTCACGGCTGCTCAATCGACACGACAGCCAAAACGTCGCGACACTGCGCCAAGACCGCTACTCGCTGCGCACGGCAAGTCAGTGGATTGGCCCAGTGCTGGAAGATTTTTGCTTGGCGCACGATCAATTGACAATCGAGCTCAACTCGGTCACGGACAACCCGCTCATCGACGCCACGACGGGTCGCGTCTTCCACGGCGGCAACTTCCAGGCCCGCGCCGTCACTTCGGCGGTCGAGAAGCTGCGGCAGGGTCTGCAGAGCATCGGGCGCATGCTCTTCACGCAGTGCACCGAGATGATCAACCCGGCGACCAGCTGGGGCCTGCCGCCAAACCTGTGCTCCGACGACCCGAGCGACTCGTTCCTGTTCAAGGGCCTCGACGTCGTGGTCGCGGCCCTGACGTCGGAGCTCGGCTTCCTCGCCAACCCTGTCGGCTCCCACGTCCAGACGGCCGAGATGGGCAACCAGTCCCTCAACTCGCTGGCCCTCGTCTCGGCGCGCTACACCCTCGAGGCCGTCGACGTGCTGTCTCAGATTGCGTCGGCGCACCTCTTGGCGCTGTGCCAGGCGCTTGACTTGCGTGCTATTGAGATGGAGGGAGGTCGCTCCCCAGACGGTGCCGCACCTGATGCCACGCCGTATATCGGCTTGGCTTCGAGGCGCATGTATCGATTCATTCGAAATGATCTCGGTATCCCGTTCCTGGGCGAGGAGCACCTGGCTTCCACCGAGGCCGCGACGCTGGATGGTGTCACGCCTAGTGTTGGATTGTACAACACTAGGGTTTACGAGTCTATTAGATCCGGGCGTTTGTATGACGTTGTTTTGGAGAGTCTACAGGAAGTGAATGTTCAGGGGAAACAGACCAATGGAAATGGGACGAATGGGGGTTCTTCGCATTGAGATTCACTAGACTCAGACTCATAGATTACTTTTTCGTGATGGTGGATGGAGGCTTGTCCGCCCGTCGAGTTTTATCGCTGTTGGCGCAATCGCTTGGACTTGCGCATTTTTTTTTAGCATCGCTACGTTAGAATTGGTCTCATTCTCCCGTGCATTCGTACAGGCAAAAGATTGTCTTTTTAGTAGATGGAAACAACTTGTCATTCCTTTGCTTTGTACATCAAGATGATGAAATCTCACTCCAAATGCATGATTTCATAACAGCCTTACGAGATGTGTGTATGCGTTTGCGTCCGACGTCTTGGCATTGCAAGTGGCCGATTTAGGTGGTGGACAACTCAACACGCAGCGTGCTTTCCACCCCGGCACAGAAATTGGGCCATGTGTCCCCTGCATAGTCGTGGAGTGAGAGGACGTTGGCGCGCACGCATCAAAACTGAACCTCATTGGGCGAGCTGCGTTTCGCTTATCTCAGCTATTATTGTCTTCCAGGGGCGGCACCAGCTGAAGAGCAGAACGCGAGGCTGGCAATTTTTCCCGTCGCCGCCCAAAATATGACCTTCGAACTGTTCGACCCATCTTCCAACTGATTCATCATTGTCATGTCGCTCACGTTATACATCATTCTCAGCCATGGATGAAAGCGATCAAACTGCTCGGTCCGAGTCCCTTCTTGAAGAGGCGCACAGTGATCCGGCCATTCCTGTGATGCCAGCGTCGTCACATGAGAGATCTAGTGTGACTATGGATCAAAACGAAAAGCCTGCCCAGTCTTTGCCACGGAAATCGATCGTCCCATGGGCTACTAGAGACGGGAAATGGCCACAGTCCCCGTTTCATTCTCAGCGAGAATACATTTTGGGTAATATGCAGTGGAGCAGTGACGCCGATGGCAACCCCGGCCGTCAAAACTATGCGCGGGCATATGAGTTTCGTTCGAGTGAGCTTCCTGGCCAGCAACGATGCGACATGTGCGAGTTCACTCAGACAGATGGGAATATCAATGATGCGACTTTTGATGCAAGTATACAGCAATGGATTATTGAAACACGGCATCAAGAAGCGGTCACAATCCGCCTTTTTATTAGCTATTTGTCGAAGTTTAAAGGTCTTGGGCACAGCGTGTCCCTCACGCGTGGAGCATTCGAAGCAATAGAGAAGGAATTCGAACTCCATTCTGCGACATGCAGAGTGTTTACCACCAACACTGAGGATCCTATTGGCTTGGACTTCGCCTGGATGGGCCAGAATGAATCTCAATCGTCAGATGATGATAGTTCTTGGTTTGTCTCCAACTTCGAACCCATGGCAGAACAGGAGAGCTGGGCCATGAGTCTGAAATATAACCAGCGAGCTCAACGTACAGATGCAATGGTATTCATGACTTGTGATGGAGCGTGGCTCTTTGAAAGTGTTCTAAATGAACTCTTAATGCTGCATAAAGCCTGGAAACAGTTTCGAGTTCTGCCAGGGGTTTTACTGCAAGCATATTTGAAGAATTATTGGTGGTCCGTGACTGGTCTTGCGAACAGCGTCTCACAAATGGAGCGTGAGCTTGGTGCTACTCGGAATCGGGAGGACAGCCGGGAAATTGTTGATGAGTGGCCGCACAATATCGACGTTCGACAAAAGACGGCTGAATTGCACGAAATCTTATTTGACATTGCAGTCTGTGGCAACATATTGCGAAATGTCAAACAGGTGCAACAAAAACTCGGGGACTTGCAATCCCGGTTGGATCTTGCTCAAATACTTGAACCGAAGCCGTCAACTGGTGCAGGCGAACTTGACCAATACTCTACTTGGACAGACACTCTGTTACGACGGGCTGATATCATGCTTACGGCAAACCATGAGCGTGCTCAGGTTCAAGCCAATCTTCTTTTCAGCATGGTCAGCCAGAAAGATAGCCGTGAGGGTATCTCAATGGCGCAGTCGGCATTTGTTTTCACCTTTATCACTGCATTGTTCTTACCATGCACTGTTGTAGCATCAATATTTAGCATGAGCATGTTCGACTGGCAGCCAGAAACAGAATCGGGTTCATACGTCTCCGACAAATTCTGGATCTACTGGGCCTTTTCGCTACCATTGACCATCATAGTCATGGGTGGATGGTATTGGTGGTCTTTGCAAGGCATGAAATTGTGGAATCGGTCGTCTAGTAAGGACAATGAGGACGCTCGGGGCTGGCGAGCAAAGTCTCGATGGATCAGATTTCTTGGAAAACGACCCAAGACAAAGAACGCCTGAGAATGGCGTTTACACTGTACGACGCACGATGTTTATCAGCTGTTTGGATCAGACACTACTGGGTACCTACGTACAAAACTCCCCTCACTCGCCTTGCCGGTCAGGCTTCAGGCAAGAAATGGCCGCAATGGGTGACAATTGGTTCAAAATGTTTTTGATTTACGTATCGTGAAGTTTGAATGCGATGTTGCATATCTCAAGTGATTCAGTATCGGGGCGAGTGCTCAAAGAGATTCTCCGGGTCGATAGGTAGGTAGTTATATCAATCATGAATTCAACGTGTTGTGGGCTAAAGGTAATTGAAAAGCCTGGCGGCAGTGTAAAACCCAAGTCAGACCGGTCTGGTCCAATGTGTGCCCTGCACTAGAGCGCTGAATAGTGGAGGTTACGCCCGCGGGAGCTCAACCCCACGCGCTCAATTAGCTGCCGTTGTGCGCGGCGTCGCAGAAGCTGATACTCAATCTCAGCAGTGGTGATTTCATGAGAGCTGGGCAGTGGACACATAAATAGGCTGTTTAGGGTTTGTCTAACACATTCCAGTGCATAAGAGCATGTTCTTCGATTCCCCATTGGCGCCGGTACGGCTGACGGGAGGCAAATTGTTCAGCTCATGATTTTCAGCTTTCGTTGACGCCAGCCCACTGCCAATTTCGGCACTAGGTTTGTATAGTGCCATGAGATCTGACCATCCAGGCTGCATGTGGCTTGATTGGCTGTTCCTGTTTTCGAGCGAAGTTGAAGTGTTCAGTCGTACAGGGCGCATTGCACGGCCACGAGAGATGGCAACGACATGAACCAGATCAATATGGATCCGCTGCTATATAAGAACGCTCCTCGCCCTCTATTGGGTTGAACTGTTGGGTGGTATCTGAATGGTATATGCTCACTACAGTCTATACCTGAAAATCAATTCCATCATTCATTTTATTCCAAACTGCGCCCTTCAAGATGCCTTCTGTCATCATCGATCAGGAACAAAAGGTGTTGGCCAAGGCTTTGCAGAAGAAAGTCGGCGTATTCAAATGCCTTGTTCCCGGCACCATTGAGTACTCCAGGGCAGTCTTTATCGGCAACCTCAACTATCGCATGACCATGCCCGCCATTATCGTGGTTGCGCGTACCGTCGAAGATGTCCAAAATACAGTCGTCTTTGCGCGACAGAATGGCGTTCGTCTCACTGTCAAGAATGGCGGCCACTCGTACATGGGCTACTGCCTGAATGAAGGCGGCATCGTGCTGGATCTGGAGAAGCTCAATGGCTGTTCCATTGATACGGACGAGATGACCATCACGATGGAGGGTGGATGCATCTGGAAGGATGTCTACTACAAGCTGCTGCAGAACTGCCCGGAGAACATTATCATTGGTGGTCAATGTCCTACGGTCGGCGTTAGCGGTTTTACCTTGGGCGGTGGGCTGAGTCCATTCTCAAGAAGTTATGGACTGGGCTGTGATAACGTCGTTGAGATGACAATTGTCACGGCCAATGGCGAGCTGGTCACTGTGTCAGCCGAGGACACGGACGAAAAGAAGCGCGACTTGTTCTGGGCCCTGCGTGGCGGTGGTGGTGGCAATTTTGGTATCACCGTTGAGTTCAAGAGCAAGATCCACCGACTACAAGACCCTCGTGGGCGCGTTGTCTGTGGCTCCCTGCAATGGGATCTTACCAATGACGAGCAGAAGCAGGACTTTGACCATATGATGGATGCTTTCAATACCAGGAGATGGCCGGATAAGCTGTGCATCGACGCCTTGTGGAACTACGATGCGACCGGAAATCTGCAAGGCGGTATGACGGTCATCTTCAACGGCACGGCCAAGGAGGCGTATAAAGTGCTTGACCCACTGCTGAAGTGCGGTCCGACGTCGAACACATTGAAACAAATGCACTGGACTGACTGGGTCCATCAAGCTGAAGGCTGGGATCCCAAGAGCGAGGTCTACCATCACCATGCGTCCTTCATTTTCGCCGAGGGCGCTATCACACGCGAGGTCAATGAGAAGATCAGCAACCTGGTCAAAGAATCCGCGAGTCATCTCGACATCAAGAACGGTACCCAGCTCAACGCGCCGAAATGCCATGTCCTTTGGGATCATGTTGGTGGCGCTACTGAGCGCGTTGGAGCGACTGACACGCCATACTTTTGGAGAAAAGGCCACTATGTGTCGACGGTCAAGGCACGGTGGACGGATCCGGACAAGAAGGAGGAGGCCATGAAGTTCATTGCCAAGTGCAAGAAAGAACTGCTCCCATATGCCATCGAACACAAAACAACCTATCTCAACTATATTGACGGCACGGTGGGCAATTGGGAGGAGGCATACTATGGTCACAACTACCCCAGACTGCAAAAGGTCAAGTCAGACTGGGATCCCGACAACTTTTTCAGGAACATGCAGAGTGTGCGACCGCTCAAGGATGGAAAGGCCAAGAGTATTAAAGATGAAGTCGCCGTGCCCTCGTTGGATGTCCTGCTCAACAGCCGCGAAGCCACTCAGACACTGGACTGGTGGAAGCGATACTCTGTGCTGGTGACTCCAACAGACTTGGGTGTGATCAAATCGGATGAGCAAGCATATGCGCAGGATAGCACCATCAGACAGCACTTGATTACTTCGAACTGAAGACGAAGATTGGAACGTGGTCGATAAGTCATTTCTGTAATATATTCTTTTTATAGTTAAAACTTTCATTGTGAGATGTAAGGAAAGAAATGACGTTGTAATGAAAAACGATGAAAGGAAATCTGAAAATGAATGATGCGACTCAATATATACCCAACTCTGAGCTCTCCAGCTGCCCCAACACAACCTTGGGTGTCGCCATCATAGTCCTCGGACGCCATTATACCAGACAATCTACGCGGTATCTCCGATATCAGATTGTCGTCCGGCCCCGCCAGAGCGGTTGGTGCAAGTCTTGAGGTGACGTAGATGGCCGTCCTTGTCGCTATCCGGCGTACCGCATCTGCAGATATAGATAGGCTGATTGGGATCAGAAATCTTATCACAGTTTTTGACATGTCGCCGATGATTGTCCTTGCGAGTTATCAAGCGGGTGCTGCATCTGCATTTGTATCCATCGCTTGTGTGCACATTTCGTTCGTGGCGCGTCAAGCCTCGTTTGTCTGGAAAACACCTGCCGCATATCGTCTCTTCTGAACGTTTCCCAGTGCTTTGACGGTGGCATTGGAAGAGTTGCGGCGGGCTTGTCTTTGGGGTTGATGGTTGAGCATAAGTAGAATCGTTTGTTTCCTGAGAAAAGCCTATCGTATCAGATACTAGGCCGGCTCCCTTGTTGTTTGGAACATCGGCCCATGGAATATCCCAGAGCTCTTGATCATAGAGTGTTTCGAGGTCGCTGGTAGTAACATTGTGGACGGAAGCATCGAGACTATGAGGCTGGTATGCGTCCCATAATGTCAACGGGTTGTTATTGGGAGATACGACACCCAAGGTGTGGTACGGTGCATCTTTGAGACAGGTCACAGTCTGCGCATTGAAAATTGGGATGTCGGGACAACGAGCGTGGGTCATGGTTATCTCTGGGATAGTGGATTGGTGACGCATAAGGAAAAATATCCAGCTGCTCTCTGGAGATGATTTCATTTCCCCAGCATCGTTCGCCGCCACCGGCTTCATCATGATGGATAGAAGATTATTGTAAGGGTTATTATGGAATCTGTATGTGACACATACAAGTAAAAGCGGCGTTGATGACTGGTCGATATGGTCTTCACAAACGGGATACGATGAAGATGGGGAGACTGAGACATTTATACATCTGAATTATATTGAACCAAGCACCTGAGATACAGGACTGAGACTCCATCGAGGCATCACTGAAAAAGGAAGGATGACCGGTGCTCTCGAGCGCTGATCGCTCGTCTGCGGGCCGTACTCTTCACAGTATAACGCCTTTCGGCCACAGCGTGTTGAAGTAGACCGCGCCTCAAAGGCCTTCAAGCAAATATAGATATAATTCCTGTATGATTTGTTTTCGCAAGCAAAGGAGCTAAGAAGACTATGACGAACCGAGTTAGTGCTACTACCTAGTACCCACCAGGTTTGGGTCATTTTCGGTAGGGAGGGGCATGCAAATGCTGTGACCATAGTAACTTCCAACCAGGCTTCAAATGTTGAATGTTCAATGTAACAGGACGCGCCACTGTCTACCCGGCGGGCAAATCCTTGTGATGGATGGTGTGGTCCCTGATCAGGGCCGTCTGGTAGGAGTGGGTGTCTCGATGTATCCGTACATTTGACAAAAGCACCAGTGACTATAGAGACGTGTGTGTGTGTGTGCCTCTGGACACTAGCGAAGCGACCTTTGAGAAGCTGCAAGGTATAGTCTTGGACGAGGTAGGGGATCCTCCAATATCGGGGTTCCACTGACTTGCCTAAGTACTCATTAGCTGGCTGCATGGAGCCTGCAGCGCTGTCAGTCAAGTCAGTCTCTCATCGGCTTGGCTTACAGTCAATCACTTACAGGGCCCCCTAATCTAAGGTCTGGGCACCCATATAATCTACTGTGTAGGGATGACAAAAGCTTTGACGTCGTTGCTACTGATGGCTTTCGAGCCAGTCCATAACGAATTTCTTTATACCTATTTCATCAGAAAGCTCGCTCATCAATCATTGCAACGCGCGAGTTTCGTCGCCCCGCGGCGGTGCAAAGCATGGTCGTCGTATATAAATGACCTCAGTCCCTCTATACTCTGTATTTGGAATGTCAATTTTCGGCTCTCGAGACCTGTCATACAGTAAGTCAGGAAAGGCCAGCCCAGGTGCCGAGAGTGGTGCCAAAAAGAGCGCCCCCTTGCGACCCTAATGAGGAGTTGATGGAATGTACTTGAAAACTTGATAATTCTGAGGCGCTTCATTGTGGTAATTGATCAAATTGGTCCGCGACGAATCAGCTTTTTTCATTCGGCCCCGGAGGAAGACAATGAACAACTCGTGCCCTTGATACGGGAGTTCATATGTCTAAACTATAAGGCTGCCATACGTGTGTCTCTAAGGCCTGTAACGATACATTGTGAGTACGGGCCAGAAAGCTTTAAATTGATGCCGATTGGCCGGGATTCCTCCCAAGCTGGCGGACCATCATGTGCATTAGTGCCAGTGTGGGCCGGTGGTCCATGTGTAGAAGTATCTTCGTGGCGTACAGCAAGTCTCGGTACTCTGCAACACCTTTACACTCTCCAAGTCTGCCCAGGCGATGCCGCAAGGGGCTAACCCAAACCTATCCCGTCCCAACTGTTCCGTGGTGCAATGTTTTATGTGTTCTGCAAGTACTCTACTCTGTACGTACACAGAACAGTAGTGCATCGGCCCCTTGAGTGGGTCAAGAATGGAGTTCACACTAACTTTAGCGTACTGCCTCTACGATCATTGATGCATTGCACCTACATATGCAACTTCACCTTAGTACATCGGGTGTACTGCCTCTACGATGCGTTGCACCTACCATAGTATGCAACTTTACCTTAGTACATCGGAGGAGAAGCCACTGGTCACTATGTAAAGGGGTTCCTGTCAATTACTGCTAGTATCAGGCTCTATCGCGCAGGGCGATCTGGGGCGTGTGCGTGCGGTGCGGGGGACGAGGTGCCTGGTATTCGTCATTGACAGCATTGACCAAATAGCTGCCATCAATTCCTATCGCCAACACGCGCATAACCGAATCGCAATTGAGCAGTCCGACAGGGGGTGAGTGATGCTGGGGTGCTCTCGTCTTCCTTCTTCGAGATATCGTTCAACATTATTGGCGAAACCATGGATGAGAGACTTGTTTTCTTGATTACAAGAGACGTGCAAGATGCAGAGAAGATTTCTAAGCTGACCTCCACGGGAGCCTCTTTCGCCTGCCTGGCCGTATGGTGTTCTATACTCCGAGTCAGCGGTGACGTGATTTGACCCGGCCCAGGGTCATGCGTCGTGCCTTTTGTGGACCATACCATCGAATTCTTCATACCGTTCATTGGAGTTGTATGTCGAGGTCCCGCGGGCGCATGTGCTGTTGATGAGCTCGGCGTTCGTGACGTTACCCTTTCGTGTGCCTCTTCGCCAGCAGGCTGGCTGGCAAAGCAATGGATGTACTCGCAATGCGTGAAGTCTGATTCAAGATATCTAGGGATGTTCTCTAGTTGTGGGTCGAATGAAGCGTTGGAACACACTCAACGACTTCGTTACCAATCGCAGTAAGTAGATCTCCTATCATTGTTCAACTCGCAAGAAGATGGCAAACCCAAGAAACGCACAGCGGAGTAAAAACTTCTATATTTTTGATCATTTAATCGTGTCCTTGAAGTCCTATAAATGTATATTTACATCATTTTCAGGCAGTGATGCTCGAGACCACCATACCATCCGGGAATTATTTCTTGTCGATCGACGTCACATCTCTCACAGCTTCCAAGTTATCAAGACGAGCCTGAGACTTCATCTTGATGAGCTGGTAGGCTGTACTCGTCAAAGGTAACCACAGAGGTACCTTGTCGTCCCGGCTGGCCACGAGGTATAATACATCAGCAATAGCCGAGGCCGGGACACCGCCAGCGCCGCTGGCGATACCTTTCTTCACCCACGCTGCGAGCTGACGTGCTGGCATATCGACGCCGTCATAATCCTCGTGGATCTTGGTGAACTTTTTGCTGCCTCGCTCGAATTCGGTTTTGACACCACCTGGTTCAACGATGCAGATATTGACTGATGCGAGGGAGTCTATGTCAGTGCATAGGTCACAGAATCATGACCAGAGGCAAACTCACTGTTCCAGTCTGGATGCAGTTCTCGCGCGAAGGACTCCGACCAGCCTTCCACAGCAAACTTACTGGCGTGGTAAAACGCCTGACCAGGGAAAGCTGCGACACCAGCCAACGAGGAAATGTTGAAGATGATACCGCCGCGATGCTCTTTCGACTTTCGCATCACTCTGGTAGCCTGTGTGGCTACGCGGACTGTGCCGAAGAAGTTTGTCTCGAACTGAGCGTGCATCTCTTCCTCGGTCGCGGCCTCGGTGTCCCCCGCAAGCTCGTAGCCAGCATTATTGACAAGAACATCGAGAAAACCCTCTCCGAAACGGTCCTCCGCTGTCTTGAAGGCCTGCTGAACCGATGTAGGCGATGTGATATCGAGGGCCAGCTTCAGGATAGAGTCGCTGTCGGCTAGGTAGGACAAGCTCTCGAGGTTGCGAGCGGTTGCGATTAGGCGTTGTCCTGGCTTGCTGGCGACCAACTCTGCTATGGCACGACCGATACCACTGGAACAACCGGTGACTATGAACCATTGCTTAGCTATCGAATTGCAAAAGAGATAAGATGTACTTACTGAGCCAGGTTGCATCAGCTGGTAGCTGGTACGGCTTAGTGTTCACTGGGTTCATCTCGTGTTTAAATTGATTCAAGGCTGGTTAGATGTGTCTTATGGTTGAGGCTGATTGTTTCTTTTGATTGATGCATCATTCTGGTCGTTTGATATGTGTTTATATACACGCAACTTCATATTCGATGTTTGGTGACGAAGGCGATCGACGTCTGACATGATACTGGCCGATGGAGGGATTGCTTCACGGCAATTGCGTGTCTTATACCTAGCGCTCGGCGAGCCCAAACGGGGCATAGAACAACACTAGTGACAACATTTAGCGACTGCGACCGGCCATGTTGTACCTACACTTACCTGAGACCACTTCCTCTGATTGGATGTTCCATTTACTTCCGTTGGATTATTTCCCGGAAGATCATATCTGACCTAATGCGGTGTACATTTACGGTATAGGCACAGAATCCTGAGATGTCGGCGAGATCCTGCAAGACTAGGTAACCAGATGGCGCATCAAGGGGTTCTAGCCAATGCACAGATCGCAAGGCGTGGGAAAATCATGAACACGCGCGAGAAGTCCTCTTGCCAAACGATGCAGATCCGACTCACCAACTTCTCTGTACGGCCCATCGTATCTCCCTGATCAGACGTGTATGAAGCCAAAGCGTTAGTTACAGAATATTAGTTCTTTGAGTTGAACCGGTCCTGTTCCCATGATCATTAAGTTCCCTTCTCTATCCCGGAGTTCTTGCCCATATCGCACCAAGAAATGATCCGGTTGCTCATCTTCGGCATAATCACCTAAACGACAAATGCCACTGTTCCAACTCTTTGGGGGTGCTGGGTCGTTATAAATGAATACCACCAGAGCATCCAAGTCTGGACATAGCCCTTGCACAAATAGCTGAACCGCTCGACCAGCTCCTGGATGAGAAATCCAGCGTGTGCTAATGGCTAATCGTCTGAGCCCTGTACCAGACGGGTCGCGAAAGCGCATGTCGGATAACAACAGCGTCATTCGATGAAAGTCCATTTCCCCGAGTACCGCGATTGTGTCTTCCTCTGGACAAATATACAGCACTCGATCAAGGTCGAGACCATCGCCCACCGCGTGGTAAGGCACGTCTTGTTTGAGCGGTAACTTGATGGTGTATTGCCGCAGAGCCACATCTCTGGCTTCCACATTCACAGACAAGAGCGCCGGGTTCGCGCATCGACTCTGCCATTTTGGCACAACACTGCCGTTCGCTTTGCGAAAAGCATCAGCGTAATGAGGCCTACAGGAATGGATCTCCACCGCCCGTGGCGAAAACGAGAACTGCCATATCCTTTGCCGGAGCTCAGCCGGTAAACTGGCGAAGCGAGGAAATCCTCCTTCTCCCTCGAGCCTCGGAGATGGACTTTTGGACATTTGCGCCGTGGCGTCAGTGAGGTGAGAGCGAAGAAGCAAGATGAAAAGGGGGTTTACGATATGTGAAATACGCGCAACGCGCTTTTCAACGCACGCACGCACACTGATTGATACGAGGTGTGTTGCTACTGGTCGGCTCCAGGAATCAGCAGCGCGGGGCAGGGACGAGTCGTCACCCACCAGTTTGTTGGACTGTCGACAGAAACTTCTACATTGCTGGGGACTTCCGACGTCTTATTCAGCTCGCTGTTCGTCGATCAACACCTTCAACAGGTATACTGCAGCATAAGTTAGCCTCTTTAGAACAAGACGGTTGTAATATAACATGTCAGAAAAGTCAAGCAGTAATAAAAACCACCGCTTCAACAGTGAGGTTATGATATACCATTGAGGTGACCAAATACCTTGATGACGGGGGAGGTACCCAACATTGAACCTGTAGTGGGGTCGCACCGTCTTATAGGGCTGTTTAGTGGTAAGTCTGCCAGTCCATTTTAGGAACCACTTCCAATGGAAGTGGTTCCTAAAATGGAATGGGTCCTACTGTTGGGAGGATACACACAGCTTCGCAAAGGCCGTCGGTTATACGAAGTGATGTTCTACTTACTATTCATTCATGTGTAGTCGTACAATAGCTTGGTCAAGCCGAAAGGCTTCATTCTGGAGATTGGTCGCACCATGGTCTTCTGTCGCTCTGAGATCCAGACACCTGTGGATGAGGTATGGGAATCAAGTCTGTTGATGACTACCAAAGAAGCAGTGGTGAGAGATGAGGAAGTTGGGAAGTTCACCCAAGCTCAAGCTGCACCGGCGATCTACTGGTGGGGCTGGCGCCTAAGGCGGCCACCCTACATCACCTGTTGATAGATTTGGTGCAGTTTCACCGATGTGTAGTGTAATGGCAAGTTAGCATTCGCGACGTCGGCACATTCGCGTTTTGAAAGCCTTATTGGACTTGATGGGATTGAATTCAAAAGACTCATAGTCACGGCATCGGTGAAATCCATTTGTGATGACAGGACTTGTCCGGAACCAAAGTCTCCGAAGCCACCGAGCCCACCGAAATGCCCGAGATCATCGACACCACCGAGACCACCGAAGCTGTCCGGCACTATTTACAGCCATTATAAACGGGGCATTTCGCAATCATTCGAGCATTGGGATGAATACGACAGCGAATGAGTCTAGTGCACGAAATTTGTTATTCACCTGTTGTTTGCCGTAATTACTTAGTTTTTTAATATGTACTACAGGCCTAATGAAGATGACCACGGACTTGCGCATGATCCATTCAAGGTATGTGGTGGGCATTTACACCTTTTGACCCACGGTACTGACTATACACCAGGCTTGCGTTGTTCCACGGGCTATTGGATGGATATCTACCGTGTCCAAAGATGGCCGAGCAAACCTCGCCCCATACAGCCAGTTCACCAACTTGACGTTTGATCCTCCATACGTCATGTTTTCTTCCAACCAGACCCAAGACGGGCATCGGAAGGATACCGTCATCAATGCTGATGAATATGGTCACTTTTGTTGGAATCTCGTCACATGGGACTTGCGCGAAGCCATGAACATCACTGCCGAGCAGGTCCCGTACGGTGTCGATGAGTTCGAGCGGGCCAGCCTTGAGAAAGAGACGGCAAGACTGTCAAAGGTGCCCATGGTGAAGCAAAGCCCAGTCAAGTTTGAGTGCAAATACCATACCACCGTCCGCTTACCTGGTAATTCTCCGACTGGAACAGTGGATATTATCATCGGCAAAGTTGAGGCCATTCATATTGCAGATGAGGTTCTCACAGATGGTATTCTCAATGTTCGCAAAACGTTGCCAATTGCGAGATGCGGCTATTACCAGTACACGGTCGTGAAAGACACATTTGAAATGAGGATTCCAGGAAACTCTGAGGCTACATTGAATGGCTTGGAAGGCAATCCAAAGAAAGTTGCAGCTTTCGAGGCATCTCGCAAGACAAACTCAGAAACTTGATGAATAGATTGAAGATGACATAGACATAAGGAGTGTTTTTTTTGTCGTGTTTATTTACTTTCCCGGGGCGATTCAGCAGTCCAATACTTGTGAAAAGCATGCCAAGGACTGACTTATAGTGGGTAAAACCAGATCGCGGGGTACGGAGTTATGGAGATAACCCGCCATACGTCAATTGATAGGTACTGTTCATAGAGCACTGACGTCGCTACCATACCTATGCAACAGATGTTTACTGTGATTTACCTGACCATTCACTTATGCGTCGGACAGCTACTGGACTCGATTGATTCGATGCGATATGTGTGCGAGGGAATTAGAGCATATCGCGGGTTGAGTTACATCTGTCTGTCTGTCTGTCGTCAGTCCCGTCACTTCTAAGTGTCGCGCAGCACGATTTCGTTCGCCAAGTCCAGCGGTCCTTGCTGCATCATCCCCGATGGAGAGCCGCCATCGGCAGGTACCGTCCTGGCCTTGGGTTCATAGAACTGCCATTCACGCCCGTATGAAACAGAATCGCGTACACTTTAGCCCCGCGTCTTGGCTCTCTTTTAGGAGTCTGGTCCACAGCGAGCTGGTCGTCAATTGAGCTCTGTCCTCCTGCAATTGTACTCTTCCTTCATATTTGATAAAGACAGCACCGACGACAGTCATCATGGGTTGCTGTACTGGTTGCGCGCCACCACCCGTTATCCCGAAAATCGCACAGACTGCTGCTGGACACGATGCTGGCGTCGCTACAGACCCAAAGCTAACCCGCAGTGAAAGTGCAGACTGCGCTGATGTCTGCTGCGATAAGCCCATGCAAGCTGAGGAAAGTGAGGCTGATAGGGCAGGCATTTGTGGCGAGTCGATTGGCAACGATGAAAAGAAGGACGTGAACACAGCAGACTCTGGTGATGGCATTTGTTACAAGCCGGCTTCGGACAACGCCGCCGTAGATGCAAGTGTTGGTGACTGTCACACTGGCTGTTGCGGATCAACTGATACAGAACTGGGTGCCGTCATGGCTGTTGACAGCTGCGATGGTGACAGTTGTTGCGCTCCTAAGGTCGTTACGTGCAGTTCCAATACCCTCCAAGACGCGAAAGAAGGCTGCAAGACTGCCGAGATCCCAAGTGTGGTTGACTGCAGCGACCGCTGCTGTGCCGAATCTGCCCTTGCCGACGAGAAGCCAGAGCAGCCGCCCTGTTGCACCGGCAAACCAGCTCCGTGCTGCGACACGTCTTGCCTGGATCGCCTAGCTATTCGTGAGTGTCGAGGGATCACCGTTGGCCGTGGCAAAGAGAAACCTACTCCATGCAGCACCGATGGGTGCGACGCAGGGAAACCATGCAGTGAACATAAGCGCCGAGTTCGGTCACGCTTTGCGGCTCGCTTAGAGGCCCTCGAGTGTATCTGCTCCGCCTTGGTAGCTCTGGGTCAGGCGTCCTGTTGTGTGTCTACACCACGTTCCTCCGTCGATAGACGCCGCCGGATTTCTCGGCCTCAAAGCCGTATCTCGATCGATTCTTGCTGCTCCCCTGGTCCCATCGTCAGTTCTAATAAGTACAAAAAGAAACCATCTGCAAAGAAAAGTCCAGAAATTCGAGACACTTGTCCAGAAGGTGCCCCAAAGCGCAGTACAACTAGCTCTTGTGCAGACGCTTGTTGCCGGGAGAAAGTGCCACACGATGAGCCAGCCGAGGCTATAAAGCATGTCGCTTCCAATGTCGCATCTGCCACGGATCTTGAGAATGGACCCTCCGGCCATGAACATGTTATCCTCAGTGTCTCCGGCATGACCTGCACCGGTTGTGAGACCAGGCTCAGCCGCACTCTTGGGTCTCTCAGTAACGTCAAGAACCTGAAGACCAGTCTGGTTTTGTCTCGAGCCGAATTCGATCTAGACCTCCGGGCCTCGTCTGTCGCTGAGACCATAGCATATATGCAAAAACGCACAGAGTTCAAGTTTGAACGTATCAGCCAACAGGGTTCCACAATTGTGGTAATCCCCAAAAGAAATGTCAAGACATTCCTGGAAATGGACTACCCCGTGGGAGTAACGGAGATGTTAGCCATTGATCAGAAGTCTGTTCGAGTAATCTTCGACGCAAAGATTGTAGGGGCAAGAGACTTGCTATACAAAGGGTTCGCCACTGAGAATCCTCCAGAGCTTGCCCCTCTGCAAGCTGATCCGGCACTCGCCGCCGGTTCAAAGCACGTCCGCCACATTGGCTACATGACTTTATTGTCAGCAATACTGACCGTTCCCGTCCTTGTCCTTGCATGGGCACCTCTGACTGACCATGAAATCATCTACGGGTCCACATCATTGGCCCTGGCAACCATTATTCAGTTTGTGGTCGCAGGTCCTTTCTATCCCAAGTGCCTTAAAGCCTTGATCTTTTCACATGTTATCGAGATGGACCTCCTCATTGTTCTGAGCACTACAACTGCCTACATATTTTCCGTAGTTGCATTTGGTCTGATGGTATCTGAGAAGCCACTATTGACAGGACAGTTTTTCGAGACTAGCACCCTGCTGGTGACCCTCATCATGGTTGGTCGCTGGGTGAGCGCATTTGCACGTCAAATGGCGATTGAGTCAATATCCATTCGGTCTCTGCAAGCTTCGACAGCTACACTCATCAATGAGAGTGGGGAGGAAAAGCAGATTGATGCTCGGCTACTCCAATATGGCGACTCCTTCAAAGTCAATCCTCATTCGCGAATCCCTACTGACGGCACAGTGATTTCCGGATCATCAGAGGTAGACGAGTCCATGATTACAGGAGAATCCCGACCTGTGGAAAAGAGCCCCAAATCCGCAATCATTGCTGGATCAATTAATGGCTCGGGTACGATTGTTGCACGTCTTACTCGTCTCCCAGGAGACAACACGATTAGCTCGATTGCAGATATGGTCGACGCGGCCAAGCTATCCAAGCCCAAGATCCAGGAAATGGCAGACAAGGTAGCGAGCTATTTCGTGCCGGTCATTCTGGCCATTACAGTCATTACTTTCGCGGTGTGGATCGCGGTTGGTATAGCTGTCAAAGGTCAGTCGGGTTCAGAAGCCGCGGTGGTGGCCGTCACGTACGCCATTACTGTCCTTATCGTGTCTTGTCCTTGCGCCATTGGATTAGCCACCCCTATGGTGATTGTGGTTGCAAGTGGGAGAGCAGCAGACCGAGGTGTCATAATCAAGTCTTCAGAGGTCCTCGAAATCGCCCATAAGACGTCTCAGGTGGTATTTGACAAGACTGGCACTTTGACCCAGGGTAAACTGACCGCAGTTGTCGAGGAGCTGTCTGCTGAGAGCCAACGCAGTACCACTTTGGGTCTTCTACTTGGAGTTTTGGGCAGCATCAAGCACCCGGTTTCAGTTGCAGTAGCCACGCACCTCAAGACAATGTCGGTCCTCAGCGCCCAAGTCGATGATGTCAGGTCAATTCCTGGTAAGGGAGTCGAAGGCACAACGCCACTGGATCAGACTCTGCGAGCAGGCAACGCGCTCTGGCTAGGAGTATCCAACGACCCTCGAGTTCGGGCTATTTTGGACCAGGGCTATACCACTTTCTGCTTCACCGTCAATGGATCCTTGGCTGCAGTCTTTGGCCTCGAGGATAGCCTGCGTCCTGAAGCTTTGGAGGCTGTCGCCAGCCTACGTAGAAGAGGCATCGCCGTATCACTCTTATCTGGAGATGACGATGGAGCCGTTCGCAGTATAGCTTCACAGCTTGGCATCCCCGACACCAATGTGCGCTCCCGTTGCAGTCCTGTAGACAAGAAAATGTTCATCGAGGACTTGCTAGTCCCCAAAACGACTACTGGCAAGAAGCTCAAGGCCCCAGTAGTCATATTCTGTGGTGATGGCACAAATGACGCTGTCGCTCTTGCTCAGGCTAGTATTGGTGTTCACATCAACGAAGGTACCGACGTTGCGCAGTCGGCTGCCGACGTGGTCCTTATGCGGCCGAACCTGCTTGGAATTCTAAGTATTATCAACCTCAGTCAGCTTTCAGTCCATCGCATCGGCTTCAACTTTGGATGGAGCTTTGTATACAATATGTTCGCCATCCTGTTGGCTGCTGGTGCTTTCGTTAATGCTCGCATTCCGCCAGAGTTCGCCGGACTCGGAGAGCTTGTTAGTGTTCTACCAGTCATTGCCGCAGCACTTCTTCTGAGGTGGTCAAAGATTTGATCGACCCGTGATCATTCAAAACAGGTCATATTTCCAATTAAAGAGTAGCTCCCATATCACCTTCGTCTGTCGTCACTCAAAGGTCTCCATCCCAATATTCGGCTGGTCTCGACCTTCTACCCCCCGATTCTTTTCTTCTTGATTTTTCCTTTTCCCTACACTCAAGCTTGACCTTTCATGTCGCATCAATCTTTTGGTTTTGAGCCGCAGTTTCTTTCAAGCACAATCATTAACCATTAACGTCAATCAATACAGTTGCTTCCATGACTTAGCGCACATGCTGATCCTGAACACTAGTAGCTTGTCTTGAGAAGGTTAACTCGGCATTCCCAATACAACATGCTGCCAAGAATCACATTTTGAATATTCGTAGGGTTTATTACAAATAAATGAATTGATCATATCGGACATAGGAGCTTTCGCAAATTTTGGAGATGCTGGCAGGATGCCTTGCAAAAGTTCCCTGCATGGGCGTCAGCAGCTGAAGCCAATCAAGACTTGCCCCGGAGCTGTGATCTTATGTCCGCATTGGACTGACAGGAGATGTGATTTATCCCCTATTATGTCCACTATCCGCGGTGCGACATACCTTGCGTCCAGCTTATTCAGCACCACGCAGCTATACACTACCTGCCTTATGCAAATATCGCTTGATCATCATGTCTATAGTTGGAGTTTTGTGGACTTGAATAGATCTCGTACAACCGCAGCCAAAAAGTGCACGACCACGCAGGCTCGGAAGAATATAAATAAGTATGTAGAGCCTCCCACAGACACTGCTCATGATGTATTGTACGCATGTCTTTTGATCAACAAGTCCCAAATCATACTGTTCTTCTCCAAAATATCACCGTACACATATCTGTTCGTTAGTGACATGGCAACAGAAACAATACTCATCACGGGTGCGAATGGGTATTTGGCGTTACACATCATACAGCAGGCTATCACCCAAGGCTGGAACATTGTCGGTACCGTTCGTTCAGAAGCCAGTGCAGCCAAAGTCAAAGCCCTGTTTCCAGATGCCGGCGACCAATTGTCACTTGTTCTCATTCCACATCTCGAGGACGTCGCGTCTTTTGAGCAAGCATTCAAGAATCATGCCATCACGGCAGTAATCAACGCGGCCTCCCCCATCCTCAGTGACCCCAAGGACCAGAAGACGGACGTGGTCGACCCCGCCATCCACGGAGGCTTGGCGCTGCTCGAAGCCGCCCACAGCTATGGCGGCACCGCCCTGAGGCGTGTCATTCATGTGGGCAGCTTCACCTCGGCCATGGATTTCGCGCTCGGCGATGCGCCCGGGCACGCTTTTGGCCCTGAAACGTGGAATCCCATCACGTACGAGCAGGCCGTGAGCGGCGAGCATACTGCTGGCTATGTCGGGTCCAAAGTCTTGGTCGAGCGCGCCATGTGGGAGTTTATGGAGACGCAGCGCAACTTTGATTTTGTCTCCCTACTTCCTGCTACCATTTTCGGTCCCCATGTCGCCGCACCGGGCCTGGATCATCTCAACGTCAGTAGCTCGTTGCTGTGGGAGTTGGCGTCGCCCAGTCCCAATCCCTCGCCATGGCACAGTCGTCACATGGGTGCTTGGGTTGACGTCCGCGATACCGCGAGGGCACTGCTGCGCGCCGGCGAGGTGCCTGAGGCGGGCGGACAGCGGTTTGTTGCGGGCCAGAGGACGCACTGGCTGTGCATACGCGACGCTGCGAGATATAGCGATGAGCTGCGCAATCGGGTTGAGCCAGGCACGCCGGGCGCTGGAGAGGCCGCAAGGGCCACTACATATGATGTTGATGGGAGCAAGGTCCCGAACATTTTAGGTGTAAGCTATACTGCATTATCTGTCAGTGTGAGGGACTCCTTTGAGCAGTTACTTGCTATCGAAGAGGCGAGGTCGATGAAAGTGGATTAAATCAGATGGATTGAGAATGTTGGATACTAGTACTTATAATAATATGATAGCGTTAGCTCTGATGCATGTAAGAACTACGTGACCCTAGGAGAACCGCCAAATGATGGGGCCGCCGCTGGGATCATGCTCCTTCAACGGCCGCGTTTCGACATGTGCCGCCACACTGTAGAAATTGGCTTGAGACTTATTGAACCTTCGCTTTGAGCCCTATGGCATTTTGCTCCTAAGCGGGGCCAAGCAGACTTGTGATGGATGGAGCGCTGGGTGAGAAGCTATAGTCGCTCGCCTACAGAGCGCTATCGAGCAGAATACTAAAGACATTGTCGGTGCGGCTTTTCAACGACACCTTTCATCCAGCTGCCAGCCCCGGACCACTTGATCAGGTCATGATGTGGATGATCACCTTTACCTGTGCAGATTTCTGTCTCCTTCGTATATCCTAGTTCTCCGCTACTCTGTGCTTGCGCCGTCATTGGGCACTGTCAGTCAGCACGAAGGATTTAATGCTGGCGATCATTAATGGTTCCAGTGGGGAGGACGCTAAACAGATCCCCCTAATGTTTATAATTAGAAGGAATCCAGCCAGGATTCCGCCTTGCGAACAAACAACTGCTCATGATTTCTCGCGACTGAGTAGCTGGATAGCTTTCACTCTTCTTTCTATCTACTTGCACGTCCACAGAAAGGTGATACCAAGACTAATTTCGGTTGCACGGACAGTGCTAGATCTTGGGAAATGGCGACCACCGGAGAACTATCGCCGCCCCCGTCATATGGAGCGGACACACTTATCAGCCCCACGGAATCTCAGGCGGAGAAGATCAGCGTGCACACTACAGAAAGACCGAGCTCTACAACACCAGAGAGTCAAAAAGAATGTGTCAAGTACGTGTAATGGACACTGGACTGTTTGCGACGCCAAACTGACAAGAGGTCTCTGTCGCAGAAAAGCCCCCCTCGTTATTGACGATGGTGGTCTACCAGAAGTGTTTACTCCCGAACAAAAAGTAGCGATTGGGGCAGACGGCCCGCAACCAGTTGTCCTTCCAGCGTCACCAGTTCATTCGACCACACCAAGGCTCGACGGCTTCGACACCGTGACACCATTAAATTTACTGGGTGATCAGTCCGACGTGGTGGACTGTCCATTTTGCCGGCGGCGGGTAGAGACACGGGTGGAGAAGAAGCCGTCAACAGCGACGCAGTAAGTGCCATGGCATTTTGTCACAATGCGACCGCCTTCGAAATGCAAGGCCAGAGCACTAACAGCTCTCAACCTCTAGTGTCGGTGCTGGAGCACTTTTCCTAACAACACTCGGGGGCGTTGTGCTGCCCTATAAAAAGCACTGGAGACACCATGTCCACCACCACTGTGGGAACTGCGACCGTCTTGTAGCGCACCGGCGCTACGATGAGAAGGAAATGCAACCACTGGGGACACCGGACCATTTACGAGTTAAATCATTATACCCACCGAGCGAGACTTCGGTACAGAAGTAATCTTAATTGCGATGAAGGAATGATGTTTAAGGAACCTACATGTTAGTGCATCGGAATTATACGTTGCAGATTGCGTTCTGTTCTTCTATACCTACTGTCGCAAAGCAATTTGCGAAGATACACCCTGGCGAGTTCGAGCTGCCATATTTATCTACTAGGCGTAGAGACCAATAGTAGTGAATGAATAAATGGAATGAATGACGACCACCAGAGAGGCGATTCATATTAGCATTATCCTGATTCGTCCGTGAAAACAATTCCCAATGCACTTCCAAGTTGTTTGGTTACTGCCAGGTAGGGCCGGGCAACATAGAACGGTTGATGTGCCCCGCGCATTGCATGTACAATTGTAGTATGACACACTAACTCCTATGGTTCATACAACGCCCGATTACCAGCTATATTATTAAATTGAAAGTGGTGGTGCCCTGAGAACAAATAGCCCTGAAATGTTTGAGATCATAGAGAAAAATTCATCAAATTTCATTGACATTATGCAAAATCTACATAATCCACATGCTACGTTGTACTCAATCCATTTGTTCTGAAGCCACTAGCTATAGCACCAAGTGCCCCGCGGACCGACCCGTGGCCCACTTTCTTCCACTGATCAATTCTCGATATAGGCATTGCTACAGGGACAAGCAGCCACTATGGTACTGCTTTTTCTCAATACGAACGTAGTCCAGTCTCTCGCGCCGGCCTGTCCATCTGGTTTCATCGCGCACGTATGATTATATAAGAAAGACCATCCATAGTAGGTATGAGTTACTCTTCAACCGTGGATTTCGAAAGTCATTTCGTTCACACAAGCTAAGGCGCTATTCCTCGCCAGATCGAACGATGAAAGAAACCCGACGCTGAAATACAAACTGCCTTCTGAAGGCCACTACAGCAATTCTGCGGTGTCCACGAGGCTTATCTGGACGTTTGAGCCTCAACTATAGCTAGGTTCCTGAAAGTAGTGTAGGCGTGATCACGCGACCAGTGAAAGAGCTACCCAATAATGATAACATTCTGTGTGCGACAATCGTGATCTTGCCTGGGTGCCCTGGATGGTCCCTCCAGCCAAGGTTTTCGAGCAACGTTCTATAGTGGTTCGATAGTGATTTTGTCGCTATATCTTATAGTTTCAGCAGTGAAGTTGACCGCTCTGAGCCAATCACATCAGGGCCGTATCTCGAGATTAGCGACAATTGCTTGGCGGACGGCCAAGGGCAATGCGATGTGACCTTCCTCAAGAAAAGCTATGCCAAGCAACCAGGGTATTATCAAGAAACGGTTCAAATCAACCAGAACAACCTTTTATAAGACCATGAGACAGCAGAACTACTTTTGCCAGAACTTGAAGACACTGGTATCATTGCCGTCAAAATGAAGGTTACTCGTTTCTCCAGTTTGCTGGCACTCCTGCCCATGAGCTGGGCTGCAACTTTCACATCATGTACCGATGCCCAGATTGCCACACTTGAGGTCGCTATTGACCGGGCCACAAACAAGTCATTCGCCGCCATCGAGCACCTGGAAGATAATCCTAATGGTAGCGATATCCAAACCACTTGGTACGGCACTTTTAGCACCGAGCGATACAATCGAGTGTTGACTGCCTTCAAAGTAAGCAGTGTTACGTTTTGTTTAGTCTAACTATCGAGCGCTAATCCAAGGCGCACAGAAATTCGCGCCCGACTTGGCCACGACGTTCAGCTACGACTGCTCCTGCGTCAGTGATGTCGTGATTGCAACAATCGGTGGCACATATGGAGATGTCAAGATCTGTAGCGTGTACTTTAATGAAGCCGTGAATCCGCCTTCTGGACAACATCGCAACCAATGGGAGTAAGTCAAAGTTTCACACAGAGTCAAACGATGCAGCACGTACTAACGAAGTGACCAGTACCATCATCCACGAAGCCACGCACTTTCGCGATGTTCTCGGCACCAGTGACCATGGTTATGGAGTAGAAATGTGCAAGAAATTTGCCTTGGAAGATCCGGAAGAGGCTGTTGACAACGCCGAGTGAGTTATATATACTTACGTTATACGTGAGAAGCTGTGAGCTTGCTGACACCCCTGCGTCTAGTAATCATGCTCGGTTTGCGGTTGAGGTACCTCCATGGGGACCATAGATTTTCATGACGACCTTATCAAGTGATGGAGACAGCCTTTTTCAATCGCGTAGGAATTTGTGGGCAAGTACGTTTTATCACGTTTTCTGGATTGAACGGTCCAAGTATTTGAATGCAAATAGTGATATTCAGAGTTTCGACCGATATTTCTGGTCGGTTAGAACAAATAAACAAATCCAAAATCATGCCAGCAAGGATAATAATGGTACTGATTCGATATGACTTGTAGCTACAGTGCGTGCTAGTGACACCAAGAGTGGTAGTGGGGTCAAATTTCCAAAGACCTCGTAGTTCTATGGCTTCCAGCGACGTAGACGCTGTTGTGCGATCCTTGGCGCGTGCTAACACTAGTCTCATAGAAGTGAACGCAATTTCTGAATAATTGTCAGTTTTCTTTTCCAAGTTGTGAATCAATTTCTGACAGACTTACCTCCAAAACACTTAGGGAACTATCTCCTTGTCCGTCTCCTTGAGACGATAATAGGACATTGGCAAGCTGCTGCTTAGACTTCTGAAGATCCCTCACAGACTGTAGTCGCAAGTCAACATTGATGAACTTGCTATCATTTATCATATGAATGGATTGCTTACCTCTTCAAATGAGTTCCTCACGTAAAGGCGGACTGTCTTCACCTCTTGTGTTTGTCCAATTCGATGTATACGAGCCAATGCTTGTTCTTCCAGGGTTGGATTCCTAATCAAGGTTAATATCTCAACAGAAGAGCACGGTGGCTCAACATACCAATGTGGTTCTAAGAGGTAGGCACGGGATGCCACCGTCAAGTTAAGACTGCAAATATTATTAGATACATTTTACTTCAATTCGCAGCCGAACTGCTGAATTGTTAGTCGAGCGGGGAATGAACGGGGATGCTTACCCAACTGCACCACATGATAGTGTGAGGAGCATGACGCGGATAGACTTGTCCTTTCGGAATCGATCCACGACGGACTGTCTATCCTTCTGAGCCAACTTTCCGTTAAACCGCAGACACGGTAAGCCAACGTGTTCGAGGGCTTCCTTCACGATATCTAATGGACGCCTCCAACTAGAAAACACGATGCTACAACCCATAGTTAGTCATGCGTATCCGAATTTGCAAGCATAGTCACTCACCATTTATTTTCTTGTGGAAGGGATCGAATATCAGCTACAAGGGCTTTGATCTTGGACGGAAGATGGGCACTTGAGCCAATAACATCACTCGTTCCCTCCAGAGCGTCCGCTTCAGTTGAGACCAGTGCACTAACACAATCGGATGGGTGACCACACCGCATCGCAGAAACAGATCTCCGGGAGCATTCCACGCAAAGAAACTTGAGGCATTTTGAGAATCGACCTTGCTGTCGAAATTGACTTCCCTCTGCAAACAAGCTTTCTGTCAGATCCAAAATGGAAGCACACTGGATACAAATGATCGGCCCCAAGTGCCTCTGAGCGTTGAAAACACTTTGAGCCTTCTTAGCCCAATCGTCGTCCTGCTCACCGGAGCTGTTACCATCTTGATGCCTCGTGTGGTACTTGATTCCGAGACTGCAGAACATTCGAAGGGCTTCTATCTGCTGAAGAACGTTGACAAAGACATTAATGTTGGAGGATCCGTCGTTACTTCGGAGGACTTCGTCTATACCCACAACAGTTTGTTGATGGATACGCTCGTAGGCTTCCTTTTCCTCAAGATCGAAATCCACAGGGCATTCAAGATCAGTCCTAGTCGGGAGCTCAATGGTTGTCTTGGGTCTGCGAAGGAGCAAGCACGAAGAGAGCCGTTTCAGTCGTTTGACTGCTTCCTCGTCTTGACCCGACTTCCAGAGCTGCGATATGTCTACATCAAACTGCTTGGTATCTGTGTAGGGGTATGCGCGAATGAATTTGAGCAAGCTGGCTAAATCTGCCAGGCGGTTCTGGACGGGCGTTCCCGTGACGGCCCAGCGTGCCTGAGAATGCAATGCGCAAACGGCTTGGGCCATCTGCGAGCTCACATTGCGGATGAAATGAGCTGGAAGTGTCAGTGCGTGCGATATCACGGCTTCCAATCAACATGCCTCTGAATCTTACCTTCATCCAATACGATCCTTTTCCAACATACTGAGAAGAGTGGAGATTCGCCGGAGACATTGTTTTGTTTCCATTCAGATGACACTGTATGGTAAGTTGTTAATACCAAGCGGTCGGTCTTCAGTGTTTCTCTCGTAGCAGTTTTATCATTGCCATGGTATCGACTATGAGGCAAAGCACCAGCCACGCAATGGCTAGCAAGAAGTCAGCTCTATCTGATTTCACCAAAGCATTGGACTCACTCTGCTAGTTGTTCTTCCCACGCGCTTAGTACTGCTTTTGTTCAGCATTTCACGTTGATAAGGATTCGATGGGCTCGACCTACACGGTGGTGGTACGATGACTAGTGTGGCCGGAATCCTGGGTATAGCTATGTCGCTATCGCAATCATAAGCTACTTCCATTCCCAATTCCTGTTCGTTGTCCAGATCGGCACCGATCAACGCAATCATGGTCAAAGTTTTGCCAAGTCCCATCGGGTCCGCGATTATGCCGCCGCGTATCCGGTTAGGGGGCTCAATTTGATGCGCGTTGGTCAAGGTATTAATATAGCTAATATTGGATGCATGTTAGTTCGTGTTCAAGTCGCAGCACCTGGTCGCAGTCACTTACAATGTGCCTCTGTCAGTGTTGATTTGATCCCAGATATCTGGAATCCTATAGCGCTTGCACCATCCTTGTTCACGGCAAATCATAAAGTGCAGCGCTTGCTTCTGGTGTCTACCACGATTGTCAGTCATGAAGAATTGGTAACTGTGCAATCTAAGAAATGGAGAGGGGGGCGGTTTAACGTGCCTTTTCAGAGACGACTCAATGGCCTGGGGCTGTGGAGCCTCTTCCAGCTCTATGGAGTCGCTAATATCGTCAAGTAGATTTTGTCGTTCAGATACCGTTTCGAATATGAGCCCTGGGTCGGTTCTGATTATTTCTGAAACCATTGGTGAAGACTGAACATCAACGAACGAGAGTTTGTGGGGATTGCAATATTTGACGTCCAGATGGCATTCTCTTGGGTCCTGTAAGTAAGAATCAAAATATTGTAGCCATTCTCCCACCCAGTCAAAATGGTCCAGATCACCAAGAATTGTCAATTCCAGCTCGCAATCTACCAATGTATCTCGTCGGAGTTCCTTGACTTTTGTTGCTGTCTGTAGTGAGTAAGTTGCGCTTATGCTGAGTTCAGGTTCATCCAGAAGTCCTTTTACTAATTCGTAATGTCTTTCACCAATATAGCCGATTGTTTTGCGTTCTCTCGTGGATAACTGGATGCGGGCAATGAGCTTTTGCTTTTTCGGGCAGAACTCTTGCACCGATTCGACATGTAATTTTTGCAATGTCTCAAGCTCTCCAATATTCAAGGGTTTGACATTGCTCATTATTCCTGATATCTGGACGTGTTAGAGAACAAAAGCTGTACGAAGAAAGAAAGGCCCTCACCATGCCATAGCAACAGACGCGTTCACTAGAATCAACAGTGGTCATTTCAGATGTGACTTGAATTGGTTCCCCTTGTACACCAACATTTAATCCAAGCATTTCTTGGGACTGCTGAAGATCGAACGGTTGGGTCTGATAGACGCCGTATGGGTTATTGCAAAATGTCGAGAGCTCCATAACTTGAAAACTGTTCGATGGCGCTTGCATCATGCCCATCTGGAAAGGATGATTGAAAACCATCGCGGGCTCTTGAATAGAATTTTGTAATTGATAGGAAGGCGTATTGACTGGTGCAACAGTGCCGAAGTTGATCGTATCAAATGTCGACCAGTCCATTGGACTCTGTCGGAAAGTTGGCTGAGTTGGGAGCCCCAGATAAGGTTGGACATATACGGGTTGGCCAGGTGGGAAAGGCATGTATGATGGTGCTTGCGGATAGCTTGACCACTCAATTGAGTAGTTACCTGATACGTACTGTTCATCTGCTAATGATGGTTGCAAACTCGAGTCCGGTGTTGTATAAGTCTGCTCCGTGGCATGCGTGAATGTTGGATAATCCCCTCCGATTTCTGCCCCACCAAGCCGTGGGCGTTTCGCGGGGCGATGATAACCGCCTGTAGGATACATGTGAAATCTACGCTGCGATACTTGTTGTCGGGAATTCTCTTCAAGATGTGAGAGTAGGGTTTGTATACGGCTAGAGGTTGTGCCCAAAAAGACGATGAGATTTGCACAGCGGAGATCGAGCTTCATTGTTGATGGAGACGTCTTTTCAAATGAGGGCTGTGCATGCTAATGTTGAAAAACCGGAATGCCAAGACTTTCGGTGAGAGCACCCATGTGCAACAATGATATGCACCTCAGCCGCCTTCTGACGTGGCTAAGCCAGTCCTTGGTTTCTCGCACCCAGTAAAGGTGTTAAAGCTACAACCCGGGGCACATCTTTTCATCCTACACGGATTTTCGCAGAGTCGCGTTGCGCCTGTGCGATAGATGAAATCCACTTCTCGCAATCGACAGAATGCCGCCGAGAAGCATACCAACGGTTTCTCAACCAGCAACGCGGACGATCGATGCTGCATTTAAGGACCTCAACAGCACGATCACCGCAGCTGACTCGCGGGATTTTCCGATAACAACATTGCAGGATGTTAAAGCGGCAGCGGTGGAGATCGAAGCACAATTGGCAGCACGGCAATCTCTTCGAAATATGCGACGACTGATGCCTTTGTTTCGAGGACTGGAGCACTATGCCAAAGTCATGGATGTTCTGTGCAATGGAACTCCCTACCTGGCCTGGATTTGGGCACCAATTACGCTTATTCTGCGTGTGGCCTCTGAATACGTTGAGGCATTCGAGGTCATCATGAGGGGCTACTCGAGCATTGCAGAGTCACTCGTTCGGTTTGAAATACTTAATGCCGCTTTTGTTGACAATCACGAATTTCAACAGACGCTTGCAGTCTTCTATTCCGACATCTTACAGTTCCACAAGTTTGCCTACACCTTTGTCAAAAAAAGCAGTAAGTCATGGAATACAGTTCGACGATTGATTATTGATAAAAGTAGGTTGGCGATTGTTCTTCTTCACCTCCTGGGGTCGCTTTCAAAGACGTTTTGACAGCATCATGGAAGACTTAAAGCGTCACGGAACTCTCATTGACCAAGAAGCCAATGCTCGGCACATTGCTGAATCGCAAAGACGATGGCAAGAGGCGAAAAGATGGAGAGAGGAGGACCAGGAGAGGCTGGCGGAACAGGAGATCAAACAAACTGAGAAGCAATATCGCGCGATCGCCTCGTGGCTCAAGGCCGACGACTCCGAGCAGGTCAGGATCCGTGATATTGCATCATGGGATGCTAATCGCTATCGGGTACCAAATTGTTGGGTTTTGAAAAATCAAAAAATCGTCAAGTGGCTTCGGGAAAACACTGACTCGTGCCTTTGTTGGCTGCAGGGCATTGCTGGTGCAGGTAAAACTGTATTAGTGACCCAGATTCTTGCTTTTTTGAAGGCCCGGACGGCGATATCCCATTTCCTCGACGAATCACACTCATCTTCCACCAGATATGACCAGGTTCTACGGTCGATCTTGCTGCAATTACTAACAAAAGATGCAGACCTAACAGCATATGTTTACGAAACCTACGTCAAGGTGTACAAGATGGCTACCGCGGCCACTTTGGAACAGTTACTCAAGACTCTATTCACTGCAGCCTCCCACAGCCCAGGGCAACCCCAATTCATATGGGTTTTCCTCGATGGTTTCGAATCATGTGAATCCAGCAAACAAACCAGCCTGATTAGTCTAGTGAACCAACTTGTATCGAAGAATTCGCACTCTGGCGGCACAGTTTGCAAGGTTCTCATTTCGAGCAGGTCTTCGCCAATACTCTCTAAACGTCTTTATAGAAATCAAGTCATCTCGTTAACGGAAGAAAGGCATTCGTTGAATCTTGCCATCAGGGATTATGCTAGGCAAAGATTGAACAGTCTCCAGGATACATTTGACCAACTGCATCTCAGCCATCATGACCTTGGAGACATTGAAACAGCGATTACGAAAAAGGCTGACGGTGAGACAGCCCTTGCTCTATGATAATTTATAACTGACGGATTACAAGGAATGTTTCTGTATGCTCGACTCATCTTAGACTACATCGAGAGAAAGATTTTCTACTCCCGGGACGAGGTCAAGAAAGCAATCGATGACCTTCCACAAGAATTGACTGACTAGTAAGCAACAAAACATGCCTCGTTATTGCGTCGGATAGTGCTGGTATGCTAATAAAAGATAATCAAGCTATCGAAAGATTCTTGCTCAGATCATTGCTCCACTAGACGGCCAGTCCGTCGAGAGAGTCAGGTCGCTTTTCGGTTGGCTAGCGTTCACCATGCGGCCTCTAAAGCGACTTGAATTGCTATCTGCAATCACGTTCAGCTCTTCAAACCATTCCATTCCTCGTCTAGTGCCCGACTTCATCCTCAAGGTCTGCGGACCTTTAGTTGAGGAACGTGCCAACGCTACAGTGTCTTTCATTCATAGCACCGTTAAGGAGTATGTAGCAAAGAACAACAACACATTCGGCAAGCAACTAACAAAATTCCTAGATTCCTCGAGTCAGATTCAAGCAATCTGCCATTGAACTGTCTAGAAGCACAAATGGAACATGGAATTGCATCAGTCACTTGCCTGCTCGCAGGTATGGATCTTTTTCGTGGCGGTGTATCAGAGCATGAGAAGAATCTCAAAGTTGTCACGGGACTACACGGGTTCCACCTCTATGCAGCTGATTATTGGATCGATTACCTGATGGATGTCATATCAACCTCATCTAGCACCACTTGCGAAGTTCCACTATATCAGCTTGCTGTAGCTCTCGCTGTACGAGGAGGCGAGAGTGAGAATGAGATTATTCTTGCAGATGACGAAAAGATACCCCAAGAGATGGAGGAAAAGATCGCAAAGCTTCCCGATATACCACTGAGAAAACTTGCAAGGATGGCTCTTTTGTCAAGAACCTCGAAGGCGCTAGAACACATGTTCTTCGTATCCAATGGCATGACTTCCCGACTAGGTGTTATTGTAAGCCATTTAGCTAACATATTCTTTTCAGACGAGGACGGGACTTGTAGGAGACGAGAAGAAGTCAGGTATAGGACCCTGCTCCAAGTTCTTGTCGCAGATTATCAGGATACAGTCAGATTTCTTCTGAAACGCAGTGACTATCCACATGTTCTCTCTGAAGAGCTCCAGAGGTTCAAGAACCAATTTCTTGACGCCGCTTTCACTTGCAGGCTTGGCGCCTGTCCTTTTGCCACCGCTGGATTTGATACCGAAAAGGCACGAGATGAGCATGAGATGGCACATAACAGACGCGTGGCGTGCCCTTTTCCTGATTGCAGGTATCCGCCGTTTGGTTCAACACAAGCGATGAAAAAGCACACTGAGAGATACCATTCGGCGAAAGCTCCCCGCAAGCCAGTCTATAGACCTAGAAAGGCTCCGTCGGGGACGGCTGGCATAGAAACTGCGACACAAAGCATCGTGCCGGCGACTGCTGACGCACATGGTTTCCCTGAAAATCATGCGACAAACATATCATCTGTAGCAGAACGGCAAACAATCGGGGATGATCCAGCAAAGCAGCAAATCCCCATTGTCGGAGACCATCCTGTGGTACCAAACGCCACTAACCAAACCCCCATAACGCAGCAGTCAATGCGACCACGTATGCGGCAGCAGGATTGGCTCAACACGCTCATGAGCCGTATTATGACGCAGCAGCAGGAGACGCCACCCCCATCTGGCTGGCAGGCCGCTTTACCACCTCAACATCGCATCACTAATGCTGGTAATCTGTAAGCTGAGTGCCTTTATCACTCGCCTTCTCCTGCTGACATTTCACTAGAGTAACCAACACCGTCCTTGCCAACCCGCAAACGGATCAAAATCAGACCATGGACATGATTATAAATTTAGAAAGAGAATGGTTCCTGCACTCGCCTACCAAGGTATATCCGTCCACGCCCTTGCGAATAAATTGAGGTATTTTACTCGAGGCAGCTGAGGTACTTATCAATTTCGCAGGAAGTATATGATCAGAAGATTCAAATGAAGCTGCAGGAGCTCTTTCTTAAACGACAGTCCAACGAAATGAATCAGCAAAACGTCATGAAATAGCAACACGCTGCGGAAATGCAAGGGTACGCACCGAACCCGCAAGCACCCCGAATGAATCAACCAGGCGTGATACCGCAACAAATGCGAATGTGCCAGTTTCCACAGCCGGGCTTTCAGTATTTGGAACAACAGATGCAGGCATCTCCCAACACATGAATGCTGTAGGCAGTCTTGCTAATCCCTTTGCTCGTGTTCCTGCTGCTGTAAAGGGTTTGACGAGTAATCCGAGTCCAATCAAGAAGAATCTGAGTCTAAGCGACTACAAGAACCGCAGGCAAGAAGAAAAGTCGGGAAAATTGACCACTTAAGGCCAGCAGGCCGGGATGGACATGCCCAACTAGGGCGTACTCTTCATGGGCGCGAAACTATTCACAAAAAGCAAGTATGGGATTACAACATAGAAAAAGGCTCGGAGTCAGGTAATTGTACGTTAAGATATTTTGTTATCTGAAGCGTTTCAATGTAGGTGCGCCCTCCATCGAATACGAACTAGGAAGGTCATCCATCCTAAAGCTGTTCGCGCGTCCATGCTCCGGAGAGAATTTCGAATTGTGCGGATTCATTCTCAAATTGAAGTCATCTTCGTATACGTGCAACCTCTACCCACTTGAAGCTGTTTTGGCCCGCCGCACTGGTAAGTAAGACTACTAAAATGACTTCGACCAAATCATTGATGATTCAAAGGAACGCAACTCTAGAAGAACAAGCTTGGCTCGCATACATCGACTGGGCCAGACCCAAGAGGTAACCACTGTGCGATTGTACATTCGAGACTCGTTCGAAGAGGTACACGTTGCCAAACTATCGTTGAAGGTTTCAACAGAGCTAATGTCAATGTGTAGTCTGTCAGTGAGGTTCAAAAGTCGAAGCAGGCACTTGCTAACGTCCTTTTGTCGTCGCAAAGTGATGGACAAGGCGACACTAGCCTAAGCGTTCTAGAGGCAAGTCACGCATCAAGAATAGTAAGCTATGTCCCAGGACTGACCGTTTCTAGAAACTCCGCTCTCTTTTGTGATTCGGACCCGAAAGATGAATGATTGACTTTGATGATGGGGGCTTGTTTCGGTTTTGTTGCACGGCAGCGCAAATCGTCACTTACATTGGGACAATATGGATCTTGAAGCATGCGCCACGGCTCCTTCTCGCCAATTGTGTTGACTAGATGCATATGTATTCCCAAATCATCGTCGTCTTTATAAATGTCTAGAAATTTGTCGCAGCCACGGTAAATCGCTTCCTATAATGCCGTTTCGTACTACTTATGTAAGGCCTTTTCTTCCCGAAACTTGATGCGGTCATGCTTTCGCATGAACTATCGATGTCAGCTTACGAAAGTGTATTCCTGCCTTTCAATCAGACGTCACTATAATCGAAGTTTTCAGTACGTAACGTGGTAAAATGTCTTAGTACTGCAGCTGCCGCGATTGCTGAGTAGACTTTTGCCAGTTCAGAATGATGCCGGCTCAAAAGTACCTACTGTGCCTAGATGCTTATCATATGGAAATGTGTAAATATATATAAGTGCTTGCTCGCCACAGTCTCAGCAAAAATGCAGACAAGCTATCGGTTATCACAAGAACAAAAAACACTTATTCCACAATCTCACGAAATATTTTTTTGTCATGAAGCGTTCAGCAGCACTATCGTTGGCTCTTGCCACTTTCGCCATGGCCAGAAACTGCACGCCAGGCCTGAACTACTGCGGCAGCACTCTCCTTGACATCGGTAAGTCCAACTGGATTGAACTTGGATTTGTGTTTGATTCTCACATCACAATAGGAGACTACCAGCCTCAAATCGACCAAGCCTTGGCCGATGCGGGTGAGGGTAATGACAATCATGCAAGAGATTACCTGTTCCACTGCGCTGGTGGCGACAATGGTGTGATCGAATTCCTCCAGCGCTGCGAACATGGTTGCAAAGATGCAGGGGGCGGCGTCAGTGACAGGTGTCTCTAGAGACCTGAAGCAGCCAATGCTTGAGGTTTCAAATACTCGAATACTCGAGTTCCAGAGTATTGGTCATCGAATGCGAAAGAAACTTGACAGGAATTGCATCCAAGCTGCCAAAAATATCTTTGTGTTATTCTCATGTCATAGTGTTCTTTCTATAGCCTATGTAGGCTAGGCGTCCAGGGCTGTAGTACTAAAATACAGTATGATGGACGATCGCCTGAAGTTGTTAATACGCCCGATGTGAACAAAGTAGTCCCGGTATCACTATGCGCAAATCTGACTGACGGTCCCATGAAAACACTTTCAGAGACAGACTTCTCATTACCTCTGTAGATATGCACAACGACAGCGGGCCATTAAGCGAGCTCAACCCGCTGAGCCGTAGGCGAGCGCCGAATAGGCAGGAGAGCCGCCGGAACTGCAGGTGTTGTTGCATCCCTGTACAAGCGTGTCTGAATCACCTGTCCGCATTACCTTCGCGTATCTTCTCACCTCTTGGCAATTGTCTCTAGACATAATGTCGTTGGTTGCCATCGATACTTCTAGACAGTCAAAATGGCTTCGCCACAAAACAATGAGGATAATGTTGTTTTGCAACGTCTTTCGCAGACTCGATATGCTTGCTCCTCGCTGTCGACGCTAGCGACTCGGCCCGCTAACTTTGTTTATCGCGGTGTGCTGATCGAGCCTCTGCCCGCCAAGGACGGATCGGCGGCTACGAGCGTTATAGTCAAGCACTCTACGGATCCCGTGCATACTGTAATTACGAGTTTCTCTTATTCTCTTAGTATTTCGAATTGAAAAACATCAAGACATGGATCATTATCTAATATGTAATTCAATACCAGGAATTTGATGAACTTCTCCTCAGCTCGCTCGCCAACTTGACACCTCCGCAGGTCACCACAGATACCGTCGTGGTCAAGGCACCGCGACTGTACTACTTTGACCGCGAATCCAACACGCAAGTTCTAGAGGACTTTGCTGATGCGGGTGGCTTCAGGCCGATACTCTTCTCGCCTAACGCTGGCACCCTACGTCCTCAACCCATCGAGATAGGACACCATCTGGGATCTTGGCTGCGTTCTTTCCATGAGTGGGCTTTGGAGCCTAGGCAAGCTGCTCTTAGAGCACAGCTTGGTCAGAAAGATCCCGTCCGGAAGCTAAAGCGCTCCGTGACATTTGATGTTTTCCTCACGGTACTAGAAGGCTTTCCGGGGCTGCTCAATGGTCATCAAGAAACACTGCAGGTCGTTCAAGAGGCCATGACAAAGGAGTTTCTGAAGCCAGCGATGGACGAGGATGAGGGGTGGGGGCTGGTGCATGGCGACCTTTGGTCGGGCAAGTGAGTTGACCTTTCCGGCGTACGCTTCCACTTGGAAATATTTAATGTTGGAATAGCATTGTCCTCTCAAACCCTCCATGGCATGAGCCGCCGCGTCTAGGCATCATTGACTGGGAATTTGCTCAATTCGGCCACCGTTCCTACGACCTGGGCCAGATCGTGGGCGACCTCTACGAAAAAGTCGTGTATCTGGGAGCTGACACCACGTCCGTGATGGAAGCCATCATTCGCGGCTATGGCGTCTTGAGTGACGATATGGCCTTCTGGACTGCCATTTATGTGGGCATCCACTTGGTCGGATGGTACCACCGGCGACCCCGCAGTGCGCCGCCCGTGGCCCTGGAAGTGATCACTGCTGGACTGACGATTGGGAGAGATTTCATCTGCAAAGGATGGGCAAGAGACAAGCAATTCTTCGAAAGCACGGCATTGAAATCATTATTTACTCCAAAGTAGATGCCAAACCTCATATCCCATTTTCCGAGCCATTTCCCCAAAACTCCATATAAATGAGTGCCTAGTATGACCGAGCCAGTACAATTTCAATCGCTAAAAGCCAACCCCCCAAAAGCCAAATTGCGCCCCACAGAGCACTATTTACAGCGTCCACAATCCGCTGCGACGTTTGCCGAGAGGGTAAATCAGAAGGGCAGAACCGAATAGTCCCACAGTGATACCGATGGCGATTTGGATCATACTAGCAGCAAAGTTGAACGCCTGAAATATACTGTTAGCCGCTGATATGTCATAGAGGGATGTTGACAGGGGATAGACTTACGAGAGCGTTCAGCTGGGTGTTGTCCGTAGTAGACTGGGTAACACGTAAGTATAGCTGATCGGCGAAAACAGATGGATAGAGAGTGGTACTCCGTCACAGGTCTGCGACTTGGAAGCCATGAGGAAAAGTAAATACTGATACTTACATCCGAGGTGCCATTAGTCTGGGTAAGCAAAGTAGCCGTCTTCAATCCAACCGTGATAGCACCGCTGGAAGCCAAAGATCCCGGCACCTGCACGTAGACGGCGGGCAACAAGATCGCGGCCGCCACATCGTGACGTACCCTGCTATAGAGGTTGGCCAGAATGCCGACAACGAAAGCGCCAAAGGTATAGGCAATCGGAGCGCTTGCTGCAAACTTTTGCGACGTGTAAAAGTTGACGGCATAACCAGCCAGGGCAATGAGAATCATGACGGGCATCTGCTTCCACTTTGCCTGGACTGTGAAGAGCAGGAAGAAGATGTAGCACGGCACAAGAAGAAAGGCCCAGTACTTGCTCAACGGGTTTTGACACGTTGTTGATGTCACTGCATCCGAGTCTACTGCACCGTACAGGGCCGTGCCGACAGTAATACCATAACCAAGGAAGAGCGAGTAGATGATGGCATACACCATGCGGATGGAGCCCGGTACGATGGCCTTGGAATGGAGTTCGAGCGCCGACGATAGCACGAGCCAGCCGGGAAGAATCATGGCAATAGAGCTCTGAGTCAGCGCGGAAAAGCAAAACAGGTTACCACCGCGAACGCTGGCAATGGCTCGGGACAGAAAAGTCAACAGAATGGATGCGCTGACTTCAAAGATGGTGTTATATGTGGCCGAAACCGGAGCAATGACGAGTTGCAAGACGCCAAGGAGCGAGCCGAGAACAAAAATGATGGGCATGTCAATGAGGCGCGCCGAGAAGAATGTCGAGACCGCCGTACTGGCCAGCCCGTACATGATGATACACAGCCAGACGGGCCAGCGATTATCTGCCTTGAGAATTGCTTCCAGTCTAGAAAGTGCCTCATCCAGACCGATAATGTCGTGCAAGACCTCCTTGTAGATGAGGTGCACATCCTTGAGCTTGCCGAGATTGACACCCTGCGAAGCTCGCACCATCTTGACCTCGGTCGTATGGGTCAAGACATCGTCAAAGGAGATGATCATGCAGCCTGGTATATACAAAAACTGACACTCCATGGTCAAGACCTTGGCGGTTGTGGACAGGTATTCTTCAAGACGGTGAGACGGCGCTCCATATCTCATGAGCGCAAGACACATCTTGAGGATATACTTTTGCCTCTGCAGGATTCCGGCAACGTGAACCGTGATTTTGGCATCGTTCTCACGCTTCAGGCCCATGATGGACTTGATGCGTCCGCTCGCTGTGCGGGGAGCCGTCGGCCTCTTCAGCACTGGTGGTGTGTCGAGCGGGACGCCAGCCTTGACGCTCTGCACTGCGAGTTTCGAGGAGGATTCCAATAGTTGTCCGACAGTCTCCAACGAAGGCGTACTTTGGTGTGAGTTCTTGTACCATTTCCTGCGTGTAGGGGTGGAGGGACGACTGGATGGGGCCGAATGCTTGCCGTCCGGAGACAAGCTCTTCTCCTCCTTTTCATTTTTGCGATTATTATTATGTTGAGCCTGGTTGTTGTAACCCTGCAAAATATGGAAGAAGAGACCGCCACGTGGATTAACGGTAACGATATGGCTGTCATCCGTGGGCGTAGTTTCCGTTGTTTGTCCTGAGAGAACGTTAGCTATGTACTTGTAAAAGAAGACAAAGACACTATTGAACTTTGTGAGACTGTGCATATAAAATTTGATCAACATACCTTCAGGAGCTGGACTAGAAACGTGAATATCAGGCATATGGGCTCTGAGAAGAGACTCGGCTTCTTTCAGAGCTCCAGGATCCTGAGTGGCATCTGCATGGGCTGGCTGAGAGCCATCTGTAGTAGTACCAGGAGTCGCAGTACCATTCTCGAAGGAACGCAGATACTCGTCCTCCTGTGTAGGACTACTCTGGGACGAGTATATTTCGTCTGACCGATATGGATTCTCGGCAGAAGAATCACCGCCCGCGGTGTGCGCCAGTTCCCCCTGCATCACCGTCGATAGTTGAGATTCTCGTTCGGCTTCAGGCTGATTTGATCCAAAGAATGCATGCTTTATAGCGTCACTATTGAATCGAACTCGCCGCCCCCAAGTTCCCGGGCCTGACTTGTGTTCTGCACTAGCCCTAGGCACTGCACCGTCGGTAGCGCTCGCACTTGGGGCTAGGCCGTCGGCGTGATGATCACTAGGAGATTCGCCATCAGACCCTGCAGAGGACTGAAAGATGTTGAGGTTGAACGACGTGCCGTTGTTGGAACTCATTTTAATAATAGTAATATTAACAACGATCACGCGGACATGGCGTTGGTGGGAAAGGAGTGTGCGGTTGGGAGGAAGAAAATTTCATCGTGGCTCCGTCCGTCCATAACAAAGCGCGTGCGCCTCCTCTGAGTTTACCGTCGGTATGATGCGGTATGTGGGTTTCATACCAAATCTGGAACACAAAAGTGCCCCCCGAGAAGCTGTTGACGATCATTAAACCTTTTTAGTTGGCCCACATGAGCTTGACAGCTCGACTCGTGAACTGTGTGCCCCAGATTTTCACTTCCCGACGCAGTTTGGTCTGGACTGTGAGAGACGCTCTGAGAACCCGTGGAACCACGAGAATACCGGATTGGGGAAATCCATCCAGTCGGTATAGATCCAATCCCCGGCAGGATCCGCGCCACGACCCACTTGGTATATGGCGAAAGCTCAAACAAGAACCACTGGAAAACTCATTGACCGACTGAAATATGCCGATATCGGTAATAAGCCGGCTCATTCAAAAAGTTTTTGTCAAACCGGCCGCAACAAGTCTTGGAGTCTCCTCGGGTTTCCATAAGTATCTGGTATTCTCGCCCAGGAACGTTGTCGAGAGTGAGGAATCACATCCAACCGGGTCAATATCACGATGAATCGAAGATCCAAGTCGGCTTAGTGCCAAGGTCCCCTATTTTTTCCATCCTATTATGTAACAGCCACGGGTCTCGGGAGTGGGTCCCGGAGCGACCTTTGGAATAGTTACGTAAAATTTCAGATCCGGATCCACGATGTTTGCAAAAAAAGTCAGGACTGGACTCGCCATTGTGGATTCATCCCGAGTCGTTGCCAGTCTCATGTGCGACCCGTGTCTCGCTGCCCAACTTCAATATTTCGTTCGGGATCTTGACATGGGAGTGATCATGGCTCCGAGAATCCGAGATTATAATTTGGAGAGGGAAAAAAAATTGTGAAAAGCCAAAGGATTCAAAGCATTTCTATACGCCTTTGTGTGTGCGCAAAGGTTTTGTGAAGAAGCAGATGTGTAAGTAAACGCCTTCGTACATTCACCTGTCATCGACCGTGTGCCTGTAAGCTCCGATGATTGGGAACACGATGGTGTAAACGGCTTGATGCGAAAAATAAATGATTGATCGTGCAAAGTGAAAGCCAATTTAAAAAGAATGAAAGAAGAAGAAAAAAGTTCGGCGCATGTGACTACACCCAGACCCGTAACTGGTTCCTGGCAAAAGTGAACGTGCGTTGTCAGTGGCCCCCGGCCCCTGGTCAGGCAAATTATAAGACCAATGCTATAGTGGACTGACTCGATCATGTATACTCAGGTCTTAAATCCCTTAGACTATCGACTTCATCTCACTTTGCTTTCCACCGAGGCTATTATAGAGCTCGTGGCTCGGGCGATTCGGGAACGTGTGTATGAATGTATTTGGGGAACAGGAAAGATATAACCTAGTTCAAACACCAGGTGGTTGGAAAATGGTTGAAAGTGAGTGCGGTCATTCGTATACAAGACGTCGAGGTTGGCGAATATTGCGACTAGAAAAGCCGGGACATGCTCCTTACGTTTCACTGACAGATATTTCAGAGATCATGTGTATCTGTATTTCATCGCTATATAAAGTCTATCGCTATTTTTGATCATTGCTTCAAGCATCATGGGTATCATGGGTTGTATGGCGTGTTTGGTCGCGTTATATACACCTCACCCACCAGAACTGCGCAACCGACAGTCATGGATATGGCTATAATAGGCAAGTTGACCCGCGCAAAGTCGAGGCTCTTGACACGAATATGTTTCCGGGCAAGGATATCGCGCCACAAGAGACCAGCCAGTGACGCGCTGAAGGCTGTGCTAAATGCTCCATAGTTGACACCTATAGCCATGGCATATACCGTCGCCCAGAAGGTCCGCTCCGTGATGAAAGTATCGCGCAGTTGGTTGATTTCTACCCATGCTTGTATAACTCTGGAAAGAAGAATTGTGGTTCCAATGTTCGTGCCTGCAAACTGTATCGTCCGGTTGATATTAGTACGTATTTAGTGACAAGAGTAGAATTTGTTCCATCAGGTATGGTACTTACGTTGCAAAGAATCACTGAGAGGAAGCCCATGCCACCGATTGCTCCAACGGTTCCTGTCTTGGCAACCCAGTGATCCCATCCGTGCGCAAAAACTGCGATCCATCCTTTCGTCACCAAAGCTTGTACAAGCGTGAACATGCAGAATGCAAAAGGTATCAGAGCAAATGGCAGGTGGGAGATGACTGCCGTCATTGTTGGGAATGTCTCCTGTGACCATCTGTACCTTTCTGCAAGAACGATGGTAAGGGTTCGGTGGCTTTGCGTCCGGGTGCCGTTTGTGGGCGAGCCTGTGGAGCTATTCACGACCGTGTCGTTTTCTGACGATGTCATTTCCTCCTGAAGGCGCTCTTGATCTGGCGCCTTACCTGTGAATAAACCCTGTCGTTGCCGCAACCCGTCTTGAGAGCCTTCTTGCTCCATCTTTTCTGCGATTGCAGATTCAACTTCCGTATTCGAACGAGATGGCTCAGGAGTCTTCTCATCATTGCTGGCTTTGTCCTCTGGTGTGGGAGTCTTGGCCAGAGAAATACTTTCGTTCTGTTCCCCGTCCTGATGGGTATTTTGACTCAAATTTGGGAGGCTGACCTGCGCTTGTCGCTGTCGCTCTTGTTCGCCACGGTACTGCTCAACTTCCTTTCGCCCATCTTGAGCTATTTTGCGCGTTTCTTTTCGGTGGATCCATCCATAGCTAAGATCCCAGACTAGCATCACTATGGCGGCTGGCAGTGTGACATAGAAAACAGGTTCTTCTTTGCCCGTGGCATTTAATGCGATGAGAGTTATGAGAGTCGCTGCCATTATGACTGCACCAAATGCTGCACCACCCATGTCCAAGAATGGATTCATGATCTCTTCGAGGGATAGCAATTGCCCTGCGTCATCGTTGATGTGCTGATTCTCCTCCTCCTCGGCGCGGCCCCTGGCGTTGGGAATATTGGGGTTGACTGGCTTCTTGTTTCTGACTTCCTCGGGTAGCTCGTGGATGTTGATCTTAGAAGGAACAAACCTCTCATCATTAAAGATGATATATAAGAGGAAGGGGAACAGCACAATGGCGGTGGCGACCACTGGTACTATCATGTTGGCTGTATAGTGTATGAATTGTATCTCGAAAGCTCCGGCCAGAACCAGATTTGTGGGATTAGATGACACTAGAATTGCCGAAGCAATGTTGGCAATGGCAAATTGAGCAGTGATCCAGGCCCTCGGGTGAACAATATTGCTAGACACCCGTGTCATGTATGCCAAGAATGCAGTGCCAGACAGAATGATGGGATCGTTGCCAATGAAACTGCCGAGGACGAAAAAGAAGCTGTAGAGGTACAGGAAAAGCCTGTGGCCGGCACCGCCTCCTTTCTGAAGGACTTTGAAGGCCAGCCATCGAATGAGACCGGACGCGTCTATGGATATGGCAATATAGGCCAGTGATATAAAGAACAGCATGATATCATATGGCTTAATGTTGTTGGCCTCGATGACGCCACCGTATACTTCATCACGGCCAATGGCAAGAATGGCCAAGAGGAACAGGTCGGCTATCAGCGGTGCAGTCAGAAAGTTCATGGGGAATCTGAACCGGCAAAAGGCGCTGAGCGTGCCATGACAGGAGCGCGCCTGCCTAGGCGAGATGATTCTCAGAGCGCTCAGGGTATCCAGAATCCACTGGACCAAAACGCGTGGAACGTAGATGGGAATATGGTACGGGAAGAGCACATTGATATCTACATCCAGGTCAGCATTGTTGTACCAAAGTTGGAGGGACTGACACCTGAAACGCGACACCGATTATTGGCGTGATACTCACTAGTCAGTACGAAGACAATGAGGGTGACGATTGACCGCCATTCCCTGATCTTGTCCGTGTTCAGGTCAGTCTGGTCCCCGTCTTGTGCCATGTCAGAGAGGCTCAAGGACTAGAGCTGTATCACAGCTCCAGTTAGCGGGGATTTGACGTCGCCCGAAGGGTTGACAGTTGCAACGATGTCAAATTCTGGGAGCCTCACGTTCAAGTACTCCTGCCGGTCGCACAACTCCAGACTTAGGTTTCTGCCCGACCGCTAATTGCCTATCCACTGCTCGTGCCCAGCAGAGTCTGCCCAGAAGATTAGAACATTGCCGAGTGCGCTAGCAATCAATTGGGCGGAAGGACAAGACAAAGGCGTGAATTTTTTTGCGCAGAAGAGGCTCTTGGTGATAGAAAGCCGACAGAAAATTCGAATTTGCTTCTTGGCTGCTTCCACATTAGCGTAGATGGTTTTCTTGTCACTGTTGTGCTCAGCGGCCCAATAGCGCACGGTCTGATCGATGTGGTTGTGATTGGCGAGGAACAGCCACCGCCACGACCCGGCCAAGTCATTTAGGGTGATGATGGTTACCGTAATCAATGTTATCGGGTGGCTTTCCGGTGCTCGTGTCAGGGCGTCTAAGCCTCCCATCCACTGGCGGGTACGTCACCAGCTAGAAGGAAGGAAAGATGGAAGGAACTTGGAAGTTTTAGCAGTGGAGATTAACCCCGCAATCCGCCAAAGAAGCTAACCAGAAACTGGGGTGTGGGTTTTGAGTCTGACTGACAGCAGCCATAACACCGAGCCTCACCACCACAACACCACCACTTCGGTTTGACCTTTGCTGGTCGAAATCCCAATGCTTCGTCTCTTTGGAAGGTTACTTCCGCGCCCTAATTTATTAGCGGAAAGGCATGTGGAAGATGCTCTGGGCAGGCTATTGAGACATAGACCTTTGTTAGAAGGTCATCGCCGTATTGAGCAATCATCGGCCATTCTGTCGATTTCTCGCATACATTCCCTTCTAATCTCAGCAGTTCCGGTCATCTCACTGCAGCCTCCAACCTCCCTCTGCGTCGGCTCGTGGTCGATTTCCGCAAATCAGCATCGTGCTGCGCCATATTCGCACCGCAGGCACACGTCCTTTTCCCGAGCTGCAGATCTTACCATGTCAAAAGCTCGAAGGATTCGCTTAGCTCCTAAATGCCAAGACACAAAGCACAATTGTGCAGACGCCCACTTTTGAGTTCGTGGCTTCTTTCAGCCCTGTCTCTAGCTGATCCAGAAGTCCTTCGGTGCCTTCCGGTGCCCTCAACGGTCTATACTGCCCAAGGTCGCACAATGCCGCGACTTGAGGCTCCCATGAATTCTGCCGTTGAAAAAAACTGCCTTGCCCATGTCTTTGACGACTGCAGCACTCATCCACTCTCCTACATCTGCACCCCACGTTTTTTGCCCACCGACAACACTGCTTTCACCGCTGTGTTGTGCCAGCCGCTGAGCTCTTCACTTGAGTAGGAGGAAATGCCGACATGCCGGCGATACCGGCGTCCGCAACGCTGCTGCATGGCCTCGTTGACCGCGACATAAACGCTACTGCCGACCCGTTGAAAGTAGTCTGCGCTTGGCCGGTCAGTGGCCAATATGGCCCGGGGTCGAGGTATTTGTATGAGCCTTTCACTCTAGCACGTAAATAATTGCTCAACTTACTGACATTCTCCTAGATACTATGTTCTGGTTATAGCATGTCTGCTTGCCCGGAGAGTAGATTGGCTCAAGCGGGCTTGCCTGGCTGCCGCGCTCATCTTACCCGCGGTCGCCGCCATACACGGCATTGTATTGGCGATCTTGCACACCGACGGTACGTTTGCTGTGAAGTCATAAGTGTATAACCCCAACTAATATGATGCACTAGATGCGGTTGACATGGACTTATACGGGGCTTTCCAATTGTGCTCAATTGGCATCTTGGCTGGCCCGGTTACCGTCAAACTCTCCGACACATACTTTCTTGATCGTGGCCGAAATATCATTTTCGCATGGACTGGGCTCATACTGGCCGGGCTGCTGAGTTTGACTGTCGAGTTCTATAGAACAAATAGCGTGCCTTGCCCGACAGGTCCTTCCGGCGAACCACTTGTCAACAGCAACCCGGGCGCTTTCCCCTATGACGGAACCTTCCAGTGTGGTCTTCGCTGTGATATCGGTCCCGGAAACCCTTGGTCTCCCATGCGTGCATGGGATTCGAGCACAAATAATATCTATGTAAATTTATCCCCGATACTGGGCGGTACGTTTTCTCATGTTGGCTGACAGTGTGCTGGCTAGGTAATTCCGGCCCCTTATGCTCTTACCTTTGGTACCGCTACGCTTCTTGCAGCTGCTTGCTGCCTACCCGCCATTCTCAATCTCGTCACCATGTGGAATCGCATTGCCGAGTTCAACTGGAGACAACGTTGGTTCCGTCGAAACCCAGAGAACCCTAACGAAGTCATTGAAGGAACCAATGGCGCTACTCCCCTAAACATGTTCCATGTGAATGAGGACATTAAGAAGTATCTGAGTATTGCCGTTGAAATGCCTGTCTTTGGTGCTGCTGTGTTGGCGATACTAGTGATTGGCGAGAAGAACTTTTGGAGTAGACCTGTCAATTACATGACTGAACCTATAGCCAGTATTGGTGAGTACTCCAATCCCGGGGAACCAAGCTGATTTGCCTTGCTGACTTGTCCTTTTAGGTCAATGGGGATCAATTGTCGGAACCGGGCTTGCTGTCATCGGTTCAATGTTCGTAGTTATGGCCCGAGAAGCAGACGATGAAGCTGCGTCGCAAATTTCCGAAAACAAAGAACCGCATTCAGATCATCATGAAGGAGTACTCCAACACCCTACTCGACCTTTGCCAGCTGTACAACAAGCGGGGCAACATGGCTCTCCGAGCGGTGGCAGACACGAGTCCTCTCCTCATAATTTCGGATCCAGCCTGGTGACAACCTTTACTAGACTCTCCCATGGGACCTTTGAAACAGACGCGGGAAATAGACGCAAGTTCGCTGGATACCTCAGCAAGGTCAGTGACTACATCGGCACGCCCTCACGCAAAAGATATGACGTTTCGGAGTTCCAGCAAGGCCCCGCGATGAATTATCCCGAAGTACCAGGAGAGACCAATCGCAATGAACATCTCAGAAAAGTGAGACAAAGGTGGCCAACGCCATCAATCCGGGAGGCATCACGGAGCGGTAGCCCTGATTCTCACATTGATTTTGGGAACGACACGCCAGAGTCGCCACAATCTCCTACCTCAGATCAATTGCCTACAATGCCCCGAGCGACTAGAGCCAGTACGCTGCCCACTTCGGGCGATAGGAGCTTGAGTTTCGGCGAACCAGCATCGTCAGGAGAACATCGTGGACGTTCCAGATTGCGGCGTGATACTCTAGAAGTTCCCTCGCCAACCCGCATTAGTCATATTCGGAATAATCTTTCAATGCCATCAACACCCACGATCGCTTTACCAGCCAGCGATCGTTTACCCGCCATCATGATCTCTTCGGAAACAGAACCAAATTCGGCATCGAGAAGCCCTAATTCTCCGAATCACCATTCAGTACACAGTTAGCCATCACATAATGAAACCACAGCATTTAGCGATGCCTTTCTATTCCAAATATATCAGATATGTCAGACGCCTGGGACTGTGTCGCTGCAAAGGAAGGCCTTATTTCCATAGTGCGGCATCGAATCGAATAATGATGGGCGTCCATGTAAATGTAGTGCTTTTGGGGGAGTCAGGGAAAACAAGGGTTTGCGCATTACGAAATATTTAGGTATGTGAATGGCGTTTTGGATATGGGCATTTGTATCGCCACGGCGTCTGGGTGAATTGATGGTGTTCAAGATTGGAGGGTCGTCGTAGGATGTAGTTGCGATCAAATTACTTCTTCTGAGACAAAGCCGGATAGTTACTTCTTCGATGATACCTGGATAGAGAAACAATAGTCGTGGCTTTCATAAGAGCGAATGCACCGCGAGAGATACCGACATCTGGAGCCGTAATGTGAAGTCGAGGCAATCATTCATCATGGGGAGTGATTATCATTACCGCGGTCCACTGATTGACAGCTTCGAGAACTGTCCTACTTATTTTGCGGGATGAGATCCGCAACATCATCGAGATTTAGTCTCAGTACCGTGGCTCTTCCGAAAACGTCGAAACCCCAGAGCTCAAGCGTTTCGCTGAGGATTGCATCTTCTGTGGTTGAGACAGCGGTGAAGTTTTGACCCAGCCTCACGCACCGGAGCGCAAGAACGCTGATTATAGCGTACCAGTTGGCAAGTTCCGCGAGCTAAGTACTAAGCATTGCCTCTCCTGTAAGCATGGCTGATTTGTACAGGGCCTACCTGATCCAAACAAGGACAAGAAGATATTCGACGACCTGGCCATTAACGAAATTGAGGCACGCATCAGCGGTCGCAAATACATCGCTCCACCGGAGCGCCGCAGGAATGCGCCCGCGTGTGTCGGGTCCGGCGCGACAAGTTGTCCTTCAACATCATCTATGACTGGCTCGACAGCAAGGAAAATGGGCTCCCACACGAGCTACAATAACCGAGCTGAGGTCTGCGCACGGATATATTATAATTTCAAATTTTTTTCTCCCTTTATTTCTTTTATGATATTCTCATCTTTTTAATAAATTTATTGGGAAAAAAAAAAAGCGCAAACTGCCTTATTTAAAAGAGATTTCTTACATAACTATTGTTATATATTCTTTCCGTACTTTTATTCTTGGTAGTGCGCAGAGTTCTGCTTGGTTAGTGTATACTGATTTGGCTTGACTGTAGCGTGATCATTTGCCAGAGAGAATTTGAGCTTTGGTCGAGCTTATTCGTTGTATGGTAGATACTCACGGGTGATCTGCTGTGCCTCCGTGGAAGCAGCCACGGGCTATCGATGTAAGCATCAATGGACGAATCTGTAGGTAGATCTGCCGATGTGCTTAGCCGGCGAAACGCTTGATCTAGGTCTGACGATTGATCGATTGGAGCTGCTGGCCGTCACCAATACCAAAAGCTTAGCAGCAGGGCTATCACTAAGCATTTACTGCATGATGCAATCAATGCGAGAACCAGAGGTGAGCCATTGTATGGATGCTACGCGGGGATTGAGTTTCCGATTAGTCAATTCAATTCCCCGCAGGCAAGGCAATACATCATGTGTACGCAAGATATGTGCAACCGGCTATAAAACGGCCACACCCCAGCTATAAGACCATTCAACTGCTGTAATTTTTATCATTGCCTATCATTGCCTAACCAAGTGCAGTCATTGTAGCGAAACTTTGAAGCAGAGATGGCCGAGATGAGAACGACACCACCACCCGAGGAGACGGCGCAGTCCAAGGCAGAATGCAAGCACAGGCACCGCTATAGCATGCTGCTAGACGAGGCAATCATCAGCCGGCATTCGACGCGATTGTTCAAATCGCAGCCGGTGCCGGACGACGTACTCCGGTCAGCGCTTGAACTAGCAACCCACGCACCATCCAACTCCAATACGCAGGCCTGGCGGCTGTACATCGTGACGGGTTCCGCACTGGACCGGCTCAAGGGGGCGCTGTACAAGGAGGCGTCGTCGGGCGGAGCGCCCAATATCCCGCCGCTGCCGGAGCAGTTCCGTGCCTCGCGTTCCGAGCTCGGGCGCAAGATTTACGGCGATGGCTGGGGCATCCCGCGCGAAGACGCTGAAGCCCGCAAGAATGCCGTGCTGCGAAACTTTGAGTTCTTTGGTGGGCCGGTCGGGATTATTGTCTGCATGAGCAAGCAGCTTCCTGGGGTTGCCGCAATGAGCATTGGAAGTAAGTTTTACTCCATATGAGATGCTGAATGACTTGATGGAAAGTACCCCTGCTGATCAACGTCCATTAAAACAATAAAGTGTACCTGCAGACGTTCCTCCTAGGACTGACAGAGCAGGGCATCGGCAGCTGTGTTCAGGTAAGCATAGCGGGCTACCGGGACGTCGTGCGCCAGGCTGTAGGTGTGGCAGATGACCTCGAGATTCTATGCGGAGTGGCCGTTGGCTATGAGAACGATGAATTCAACGTCAACAAGGTGCGCATTGGGCGATTTGGCGTAGAGGACACCACGGTCTTTGTCAAGGACTAGCGGCTATAACTGGAGCCCCCGGGAAGATCCAATACGAAGAGTTGAAAGCCGGACCAGAAACAAGCCAGAAGGGCCGATAGACAAATACGATAGTCCAATTAAGATCTTGTTGCCTAGCATTGAAAATTAGTGATGGTTGACTACAAAGTACCTCTAGCCGCGAAAGATTCCTGCAGCAATGATTCGTGCAGTTCGCGATTACTCAGCGGCATGTGCTCTTTGCGCGAATTCCGCGAGAGAAGAGGTCGAGATATGTATTGAAAAGCAATGCTCAAACATGTGAAATGCCAATGAATTTGATAAATATCGTGCATCAGAGCGTATTGTTCATGGCCCCTCGGTGATACGAAGGATGAAAATTGCATCGATTGCCAGGGATGTTTGCTAAGCATTAATGTATGATCCGGAGATTCCGTCTTGGGCGGCGGAATTCCCGGTCAGGATTTAGATTAGCGACTGCGCTTGGCCCCGTCCCGATTCAGGAACCACAAGGTTAGCGAGTGGACATTCGGAACCCTCTTGTTTCACGAAACACGCAACGTTCCTCTCGAGATTGACGTATTATTGGTAAAAACTGCCGTTCATGCTCCATGGATGAGGCCCACGGATCGATCCACTCCGCCTCTTTTCGGCATTGACAGCCATGCACATTGCATCTCATCCTTGCGTCGAATAAACCTTCAGCACTTTTACTGCAGTAAATGGCAGAAGCAAAAAAAGAGGACACGGCCGACCTCCTGGGACGGTGTCCGATAAACACGCCTGTGCCCTGTTCCTCGATCCACTGCAGATCATCAAGAAAGTCGCAACAGCCCACATGGTCTTCCCAAAAGATCCGTAATGACGCCCTGAGCCTCGCAGATTGGGAACGACTCCCCGTCTTGTTCGCAGTCATGACTGGGTATTGGATCCGGAAAGTGCGGGTTCATCATTGACCCTTATCCCATCGGCAAATATGGACGGGGCCTGGCAGTGGACTGACTGGCAACGGGCTCCCCTATATACATGATCATGTCCTCGACCTTGGTCCTTGGCGATGATCGTCTCAGAGTACCGTCTTCCTTGTCCTGTCCAGATCGCCAAGTTTGGATAAGCTCTCGATATCAGAGCCCTGCAACAATCCTTCTCGGATAGTTCTCTTTCGCGAAGCTCATACAAGGGTCATCTCACAGTAACGGATCTACAATGAAGACTGCAGCCGTCCTCGCCTCGGCCATCTCGCTGGCCGCTGCCTTTCCCCAGTCTCTGGGAAGAAGGGCAGGCAACGAGAGCATTCTCGTCGATGAGGCTCCTCAGTATGCTCGACCATACGCCCTGCGCAAGGGCAGCGGCCAGGCAGTCCAGGTCGGCTCCCAGATCTACCGCTTCTCGGTCACTGGCAACTCCTCCGACGGCGCCTTTACGCTGATGCAGACCAACGCCGCCACGGGTGCTGGCCTCGGTGTCCTGCCTCACATTCACAAGACGCACTACGAGAACTTCTACTGCACCAAGGGCAGAGTCCAGCTCTGGGCAGAGACTGATGCTGCCGGCGAGTCCGCTCGTCTCCTGTCGCAGGGTGACTACGGTGCTGTTCCTCACAACACCACCCACACCTTCCAGATCATGGACCCCGACACGCAGCTCACCGGTGTCATTCAGCCCGGTGGCTTCGAGGCACTCTTCATCGCCCTTGCCTCGAGCACTTTCGACTCGGCTGTAGGCTCCGAGTACATTCCCGCCGACATCTCCGACGCCACTGCCTCGGACTCGTCGGTCATCTCCGCCCTCGAGGCCTTTGACGTGTACGCTCAGCTCGAGTACAACCCCCGCCGCGACATGGTCAACGGCAGTGCCGGTGGCGCCGCCAACTGGCACAACGGCACCAACGAATTGGGCGCCGACGCCGCCACGCCCAACTTTGTCGCCAAGGGCTGGGGCCCCAAGTACCTCAACACGGACGGCGGCATCTACCGCATCATGTCCCCCCTCGCCACGGGCGACCAGACGGCCGGCAACTTCACCATGGGCAACATGGTCATCAGCCGCATGATGTCCAACATGACGGCCGAGACCGTGTCGTACCCGGCCGCCGTGGCCTTCCAACTCGAGGAGGGCCAGCTCGTCGTCGACGTCGACGGCTACGAGAGCGTCTCGCTGATCCAGGGCGACGTCGTCTTCGTCCCCGCCGAGACCTCGTTCAGCTACTACGCCACCGCCGCCTACACCAAGGTGCTGTACGTCACCGGCGGCGGCGACGGCTGCATGGACCACGAGCTCATGCAGAGGGCCGAGGCTTGGAACTACACGACCTACCCGGTCGAGGCTGGTTACAAGGCCAAGTATTAATTGATTTGCGATAATACCATTTCTATTCAATATGTATAAAGCTTGATAAAGTAAATAGACAGCATGAGAAGGAGCCAAAAATGAAAGCGATTGACAAGATTTTGAACGTTGTTCGTTGTTAGAGGACACATTATTCCATGAAAAACGACTTGTGACTTGCAGACAGCCTCGTGAACGTGAATGAATTTGCTATGCATCAAATCAATGTTGGTGTCCGGGGGACATAACGGGCATGAGACTCTTGATTTTGAACAGGCAAACGTCGTCAATGTGGTTCACGTCGAAATATGGCTCATCCAGATGCTGACAGTAGTGATAGCGGAATTGCCGGTCCGCCAACGGGCCGCCAGTCACAGTCAAAACCAATGGTGTGTCAGGTCGCATCCGAGGAAATCTGAACACCTTCCATTTCAGGGTCGTCACGTTTCAATCAGCAGGAGGCAAGATAAAACGTCATGGCACTTCGTGTGGATTGGAGCCTTTGCAGGCCTCCATGATCAATAATCACATTGGTGTGATCCGAACCAAAAATAACATTCAGGAGTCTTCCACCTAACGACAGTTTAAGACTGTAGCTTTACGAGCTATTAAGAGATCATACTCCATCACCGATTCAACTACATAAACTCTGAACAGGATGATCGGCCAAGGCGTTCCAGAGCCGGCGACAGAGCTTGGTCGGCACAGGATATTCTCCTCAAGCGCCGCCATGAGAGTGTCTCCTCTCCAGCTCGGCGGCATGTCCATTGGAGAAGCATGGGCCGGATTTCTGGGCTCCATGGACAAGGAATCCTCGTTCAAACTACTCGACGCCTTCTGGGAGGCTGGAGGTAACATTGTCGATACTTCGAGCAACTATCAAGATGAGCAGTCGGAGACGTGGATCGGCGAGTGGATGCAAGAGCGAGGCAATCGCGATTCCATGATCGTCGCCACCAAGTTCACGACAGACTACCGCAGCTATGCCGTCGGCAAAGGTCCCCAAGCCGCCAACTTTAGCGGCAACCACCGCAAGCTCATCCACATGTGCGTCCGGGACTCCTTGAAGAAGTTGCAGACCGACTACATTGACATTCTCTACATGCATTGGTGGGATCATACGACATCGATCAAGGAGCTCATGGATACGCTGCACATGCTTGTAGTGCAGGGCAAGGTTCTCTACCTCGGAGTCTCGGACACGCCAGCATGGATCGTGGCAGCGGCAAACACATATGCTGTCGAGCAAGGAAAGACGCCGTTCAGCGTCTACCAGGGGAGATGGAACGTGATGAACCGAGCGTTTGAGAGAGACATCATCCCAATGGCCAGGCACTTTGGAATGGCATTGGCCCCGTAAGTGTTCCTTAACTGCTTCTTGACTCGTGCTATAAAACTTTCCAAACTCACAACTCCACGTACCGATGGAAACATGAGACTAATTTGACATTGGGCTGAAGCTGGGACGTCATGGGCGGAGGCAAGTTCCAGACCAAAGAAGCCATCGAAAAGCGCAAAGAAGCCGGCGAGCCACTACGCCTACTGTCCGGCGCATACCAAACCCCAGAGGAAGTGAGAATGAGTGCCGCCCTGGCCAAGGTCGCGGCCGAGCACAATATCGAGTCCATCACGGCCATTGCCTTGGCCTACGTGCTGCACAAGGCGCCCAATGTGTTCCCGATTGTGGGAGGCAGAAAAGTCGAGCATCTACAGGACAATATCCGCGCGCTGAGCATTAAATTGACTGACCAACAAATTGCGTTTCTGGAAAACGTGAGACCATTTCAGTTGGGCTTTCCTCACGACTTTATCGGGCCCGATCCTAATTTGACTGGCAAATCGAATTGGCTCGCGCGCACAAGCCACGTCATCTTCCCGAATGCCCAGAAACAGAAATCAATCTAGGAGAGCATGGCGAGATTAAGGCTAACATAATGAAGATCATTTTCAGTTTTGAATGAAATTGAATATCCTCTCTGCTACGTATTGACCGCCGTCAAAGACGGGTGTGAGGTATATAAACACAAAAGTCAGCACAATGGCATGTCTTTTCTTTCTAGTATCGCTTTCCATACTTCATGGCGCGCGTAGTGTAATTGCTCAAGGCGCCCGTGTCGAGGACCGCAACGCTGAGGTTGGGCAGGACAAACTCGAACGCGCCGGCGTCGTCGGCGGTGACGGTGGTCTTGGTCGTCGTGACCACGTTGACGCCGGTAAAGGGGTCGTTCCAGCCGTAGGGGTCCTCGGGACCCGTGAGGACCGTGAGCTCGGCCGTGGTGCCGGCGGACACGCCGTCAAAGCTTAGCGACACGGGCAGGTCTGCGCCGTCGGTGGAGTTGTAGACTGTCGCCTTGAAGATGTATGCACCAGTGTCTTCGTTCTTACCCGCGACGTAGTAAGCGGGGTTGAAGTCAGCGGTGGCTGGGAGTGTGTGCGTGAAGATGTGACCGGCGAAGAGCTGGGTATGAGCATTAGTCAAATATCAAGCAGAGTTTGGAATAGTTGAGCACTTACCTCCCAGACGAACCAGCTCGTCGATTTGGTCGTCAGTGCTGGATCAGCGGCGAACTGGACCATTGTTGTAGCCCACTGCCATCTGTCCAAGCTTCGAATAATGGGGGCCTGCGAGAAATGTCAGCGTCACACAAAAAGATCTTCCTGACAAGACGACTTACGTATAAAGCTCCCAAGATTCTGTCCGAGTTCCTCTCGTATCCGATCAAAGACGCGGCCTCGCCGATGGCACCTCCCCACCATGGGTACTGAAGAAGACCTCCGTTCCAAGCTGTTCCACCGTTGGGGTGAACGGCAGCAGCCTCACCAATCAAGTGCGGGATGGTGATGTTATCAAAGAGATCAAACTGGTCGACCATGTCATCAGGCGTTCCATAGATGTGGTAATCGCCATCAGCCGGCGCGGGGATATCGTAGCCGTCGAGGACGGAGCCGGAAGAGATGACCTGGATGTCAGGGTAGGCGTCGTTGATGGCCTGGAGGAACATGGGGAAGCGGTACTCCTTGTAGGTCTCCCATCCCTCGGGGGCGCCGGCGAGCCAGTCCTCATTTCCGACCTCGACGTACTTGAGCGTAAAGGGCTCCGGGTGGCCGTACTCGGCGCGAAGCGAACCCCAGGTGGTCTCTTCTGAACCAGTGATGAACTCGATCTGGTTGAGGGCGTCGTCGATAAAAGGCTGCAGCTCGTCTTGTGGCGTGACGTCGCCGTTCAGAGCCAACCCGGCCCAGACTGCAACAACTGTTTCGCGACGTGTTAGCCGATTGCCACTCAAGCACCGCCTCCGAGTGACTCACCAAGTTCAAGGCCCATATCTTCGGAAAGCTCCAAGTACTCCAGAAGACCGAGGCCGTTTGTTTGCTGGTAGCCCCAGACACCAGCGTAGCCTGGGCGATTCTTGAGAGGGCCAATCGAGTTCTTCCAGTCCCAGTACGAGCTGTTCACAAGACCTTCGAGCATGTTACCGCCAGGAACGCGGAAGAAAGTCTACAAGGGAAGTTAGTAAAAGTGTTCCAAGTCGTATGCTCTGAGAACACTAACCGGGTGGAAAGCTTCAAGCACTTCGGCGAGATCAACTCTGACTCCATTGGCGCGGTTCTTATACGTCGGAGGGAAAAGGCTGATGAGATTAAAGTCCAATGATCCGTCCTCAGCGCCCTAAAAGGTGTCAGTCATTGGTGGCACATGGTAGCAACATCCTGGCAACATGACTTACAGCAGAGTCAAAGGTGATGGCAAACGAGTTGTTCGAGCTAGGCGCATCAACAGTCGGGATGAGTTCAAAGGTGTGTTCAACCCAGGCATCGGGTGTGCTCTGGGAAGTAACCGCAACGCTGCCAAACACCTCGCCGGTAATGTTGGAAACGAGAGAAGCATTGAAGTCGCCCGTGTACGACCCCTTGACCCAGAAGGATCCGGTGTAGGTCTTTTGCTTGACATCCATTCCCCAGTAGCCGTCATTGTAGAGACCAACGGCGCCCTCGGCTTCGCCAGCGGCAACATTGACCGAGGTCTTCAGGGCATCCGAGAGGGGCGTGCTCAGATTCTGCAGGCTGAGGACGGCACCATTGACCGAGTACCAGCCTTCGAGCGTGGACGGGTACGAGTAGCTGGACTGGAAGGCTCGGTTTCGAATCAATTCGGCGTATAGACCACCGTCTCCCGAGTTGCTGATGTCCTACGCCATACAAGTTAGGGACTTCGTACGTAAACACCAAATTGATCCTTCAATGCGTCTTACCTCGTGGAGGAAACCATATTGGTGGCCACTTGTAGCGTTGCCGCCATCGGAACTGACGCTGATGTTCAAAGCATTGCCGAGTGGCAGTGCCACGGCCAGGATACCAATAGCTTGAGACCACATCGCAGAAAGGCGTGAACACGGTACAGCTTGGGGCAGTCTAGAGATCCTGGCCACAAGAAGACGCGAATCGCGCGCTCATTATATAGCTGTGCCCAGGCTCTCAACTGCAGTGCCGAGACGGCCGCGGGCGAAATTTCCCATGCGGAAGACGTGAAGCTCCGCACAGGGACTTTCAAAGTGCCAGGGGAACAATTGGAGTCTTGCCATTGGAGAACCCATCATGTTTGGAGAAAATATCACCATACAGATCGACGTCCTTGGGTGGAGGGCAAATATGCAGCTCGCGAACCGAAGCACCACGTTGCGGCTCCAGCAAATGTGTATGCGCACCTATCACATGGCTCCGCATCGAGGAAAACATGGTTCGTCTTGTCATTCGAGGATAAGGCTAACTCGTCCGTCCAAGCGGTAAGGTCGATATACATCGTTCCCCAGTCTCGCAAGTGCAACCCTAGCCGGCACTTTTTGGTCGGGCTATACGCGACTCCGGCCCGTGATAGGTGGAATACTCCTGGTGCATCTCGCGATCCTAGTCGTTCGTATTTTGCGGGGTATATGGGCCCATGGGGGAAGTTTGCGGGGGAAATTTGGAGAAGCGGTAGCGCTTGTCGGTTCGTGAACGTCAACAAACTTTCACAGTTGCATCGGATGAGAGATTCGTAATGTTACCCTTTCCAAGCCCTTGGTTCTCCCGGTCAGGTTCGCAATTGGTGAGGGTAGAAATGCGCATACTGAGAAGTTCACGTGCTTTGTATCTTTGACTCATGTCTCTCGCTCTATCGCGACCATAGGCGTAAGTTTCGAAGGCCGTTCAACTAGAGTCATGATACATTTCAATACTCATTGGTGGCAAAGCTGTGAAGTACATGCGGTGTGTCCTTCCTGATGGTCGCGGATGCTGGATAAGTCCCTAGGTTAGATAAGAAAGTAGTAGAAGTACAATGCGCTGGCTCTCGATTATTGATTGGTATCACCGTGTGCTAACGATAAAAAGAAAGAGAGAGTCACGGCAGCGTCTCGGTCTCCAGACATTCAGTTTGTTCTGAATCAATCCAACTCAACAGCACCGGCCATGGTTCTAGGTCGTTACATATTGGATTGACCCGTAGCTTCGCAGCTGGCAGGAGCTATGACGCTACTGTGTCTTGTCTCGGACCAGGATCGTACTGTACCGCGAAGAGGACCTTGGAAATTCTTGCCATGATACAGTACATTGGACTAAGAAGAACCAGAGTAAGTATTTGTGTCTTTCCAGTGCAAGATTGGGTGACAGACTGCAGTACGTAGCTGGCAATTCCGTTGTCCTTGCAACTGAACCAAGACGTTGGCGACTGTGTGACCAATTTGGACTGCAAATGTGGACCACTGACGCCAGCCACCGCTAGCTTTTGCTCCACCAACTACTATCTACCTCCGCTTCAAGTACCGATCAAGACAACAGCTAATGCAGGTACGCAACGCCCATTCTTGATCACAACTCATCAGTCCCTCCTCCATTTGACTTGCATCATCCACGATGCCCCTCGGTTGGTACCTCGCCCAGGGCCTGGTCCCATTGGGCCCAAGCAGCAGCGATGATGAGGAGGGTCCCTGTGAGCTGCCAAACGGCCGTCTCGTCTGCGGTCCCCACGGCTTCGTTACTTGTCACAAGTGTTGCAGCGACTACAGTTTCATGGAAGAGGTTCTTGATGAAGAAGAAGACGACGATGACGAAGACGATGGTGAAGACCACCAAGAAGCAGATGGAGTTATATCCCTCGGGAGAGGTGATGCGGCCATACGACTACCTTTTGCGACGAGTGGCCTTGCTTTCCAGGTCCCCGCCACGGCCATGAATACCCAACATGTTGAGCCCATGGATGCTCAGGCCGAAGCCATGTACTGGGATCTTCCTCCAGAGATCAGAGATGATATCGATCGTCGACATGGTCCTCCTCCACCTCGCCAGATCTCTGACGCTCAGGCGCACGCAATCCTGAACCAGCTCCGTGGACTGCCGCCTGATCGTTTCCCAGAGAAGAATAGAGGCACCGGTCGCGCCTTCCCCACAAAGTTTTTCCCGCCGAATAGCACGATTCATCCGATGCAAGTTTTCCCAATCGAGGCAACGGGGTGAGTCTGAATTTCCTACATCGATAGATAACCGACAGCCTCGTCAAGATCTATATGTTGACAACGCGAGCAATTTCATACATCATAATGATCCAGGCAAGCGCCTCCTTTTCACCGATGGAGCATGCTTGAATAATGGCCAGCCGAATCCAAAAGCCGGCTGGGCTGTATATTCTAGGTTTGAGGGCCTATTGAGTGGCCGCCTGGAAAACGAAGGCCCTTTCGGCGGCCGCAGTGCGCAGACGAGCAATCGTGCAGAGCTCCGCGCGGTCATTGCTGCACTGCGCTGCGAGGACTGGTTTCGCAAAGGCTACCACGCGATTGTTCTCGCTACAGACTCGGGATATGTCGTAGAAGGTGCTACAAAGCATGCCAAGAAGTGGATCAGGTATGGCTGGACGACGAGAGAAGGAACGGATGTCAAGAACAAGGACCTGTGGGAGATGCTTCTGGGCGATGTTGAGAGGTTGGACCGCCAGGGAACCAAGGTTCACTTCTGGAGAATCCCGCGGGAGTGGAATGAGGACGCTGATGCTGCTGCCAAGTCGGCTGCTTCTCTTGAAGCCCCAGCAAAGTGGAAGGATCGCTCGTTATAATCTTGTTAACGCAGTAAGGTTCATTCTACAATCTGGAGTATGTAGTGCCTAAGGTCTCTCAAAACTCATTGAACGTGCCCGAGGTTGCTTGCATTGGAGAATGCTGATGAGCATGGAAATGGGAAGGGGCCAAAGTACATTACTATAACCCAAGAACAATAGTTGCCCCAGAAGCATCAACGAACTTTTACTATCATTATCTCGGCTTCAATGAAGAATGGCTTGCTAGACGTCAGGGTCCGATTAGATGAGTAAGGCCCTTCAGCCGTCCCAGTAGCAGCGTAGTCGCCGACCAATGTACAAAACTTTGAGATCATATTTCAATTCAAGACATACTCTCGAGTGGATCTCAAATGCGCGTCTATGAAAATGACTCAAACTTGACAGCGGATCCTAGTTACCATAGAGAAAATATTCATTACACAGGCGGGTATCGATCGCCCGGTCCCCATCATGTCGGCGATTCAATGACTGTTAAGTCATCCCTATTTCAACAAGCAACAAGCTCGGCTAGCTCAGTTGGTTAGAGCGTCGTACTAATATTTCCATTCGGAAATATCAAGTCAATGCGAAGGTCCTCAGTTCAATCCTGTGGCTGAGCAAGTTGAATTTTTGCCCGTTTCTACTAGGTATTGTTTTGCAAAATCGTGAGGAGGAACGCATCCCGGTATGAAGTGTCTGTATTCTCCATGTGTGGACGTATTCAGGGGAAAAAATGACAAGTATGATTAAGCATGATATTTCACGCTGACCGCATTTACACTCAGCTAACTTGTTGTCTATTTGATACATGATACACGCGCCCATTGGTATACAATGCTCTGCGTGGTAAGATCACTTTGTAGTGCAATGACAGGGCGGGCTGCATAAAAAGACTGTGCTCAAGTCCCGGCGGGCAAACCTTTTGCTTAAAATTCTGCAACTAGTTCCCCACATTCCGCCTCGCCCGACCCGACGGGTTGGTTGGCGGGTCTAGAAAAGTTTGAATTCGAATAACCGCACTACGCAAAAATTGCAAAAAAGAAAGAACAATGATATCTCAGTCAACTGAGATGCATTGGGAATTGAGCCCAATGCGGGGGTCGAACCCGCAGCCTTGAGATTAAGAGTCTCACGCTCTACCGATTGAGCTAACCGGGCAAGTTCTTTGTTGATGAACGACGAGGTCTTATCAAGTCTTGTGATAGAAGATGACTGGGTTAAGCCCTGGCGTAGTTGATTTACGGGGTGGCCGGGGTCGAGATCCATCTCCTTCTCAATTTGGGGGCCTTCTTTATAGTTAGTACTCATCACATTAGCACGTACCAGCATCTACAATAGTCACGGCCCCCAACAGTTACTTGGCGAATGTATACCGTGTACCTAAACTTGCCCGAGTGAAACAATCATTGGCTACGCTGATCAGTGGCCATACTCTTACTCCATTGATATGTGCCTTGACGGGCAAGCTTCACGGACGTCACCCTGCTTAGGTCCCTTGTCAGTTTCGGCGATTGGCTGGGAACATCAAGGTCAAAATGGTAAAGGGACGGCGCCGGGTGCCCAAAAGACGGGACGATCTCGAGGAGGCAAGCGACACGGACGAGCATGGCGAGAACGCTCCGAGTGCGAAGAGAATCAAAGTGGAAGACGCACCTCCTTCACAAGATCCATCGCCATCCGAAAAGGGCAAAAATGTGGCGTCTGGTTCTAGAAAAACGCCGGCTCGGCCATCCAGTCGCGTTCTCACACCTGCGGAGGCTGCTCGGGCCAGATGGGCCAACCCGGGCGCTGCGGCAGCCGGGACTTCCACGGCGGGACCATCAGCGCATGCCGCGCAAGCAGCTCCCGTGGCCGGTTCAAGCACTTCTGCTGCTCCGCAGCGACAAGCTATTCACCGGCGGCCCCAACCACCCAGACCACCAAATACCAGCACGGGAACCCGGGGATTTGCGGGGGATCTGAATGACTGGGCAGGATTGTCAGGCGTAGCCGGTTTTTTCCACCAGCCTCCCATTGACAGAAGCCAAACTCCTTTACCTTGGCCCAAGCGGATCTTGAGGGCTCTCGACAAGCAGGTCGGGAAGCACCAGGAGTCGAGCAATCACGTTTACATCGCGGCGTGTTCGTCCACCGACGGTTACAAGGGAGGTGACGGACCGGAATTTGAGCTCCTGGGCACGTTTCGTTCCTTCGAGAGTGCGAATGTCAAGGTCATGGAACATGTGTGGGAGCATTACGAAGAATCTCTCGAGACGGAGGAGCTCATCAACGCCCCGATTCTCCGTGACGTAAGCTATGATATGGTTGCGCTCGTGTGGTGGGTTAACCCCGACGATGGATCTCTGGTTTTGCATGGACTTAATGATAAATGGGGATCATACAAGGCTTGGGTTGAGAGGAGAGAGATAGAGGCATAACGTTGTTATATCTCTGTAGTACTCTTGGTCTGTAGACAGAGAACAAGGCAGGTTGTAACAAAGTCCCCCGAACACAGGTCTCATTTTCTATGTTTCAGAGCCCAAGCCTTGTGTTTGCTCGAAATAATCATACCAAACTTACTTTGGACACATGATTGATTGTAAAAGCTCTACACTTGGAGTCGGCTTTCATAAATTTTTGATCACCCGCAATTGTGTGTGGGAGTCACCATGTGGCGCAAAAAACTTGAATGTGTGTCCAATACTTAGTACACTATCCGATGTAAATGAAATCTTTACCACTTTCTCATGTTAGAGTGACCACTCGGGAGATGTTCAGCCGGGACGGTTTACAAGCATCGCAAATGAACTGCCGAAACGATCTGCTTTGGCCTTCTCGAGGACGGCATTCAGAAGAGGGAACACTCTTAGCTAGTATAGGCTGATGTTGGTCATGACGTAGAATCTCTAGCATCTAGTCCTCTTATCGTGAGTAGTACAATTGAGATCCGCAAGCGTGCATCTTTGGGCTTGACTTGTTCAGCTCCACACTGTCAGCTACACTAGGGCAAATGCCGATGACTATCCAGGGGCCGTGGGAGTTGAGCCTGTACTCTAGGGCATCACCCGCGTTCTCATTCATTTGTGCCGCGCATTTCGTTTGTATCAAAGAAGATGGGTTTTAAGCAGAATTGAATGTCGACAAAGTCGGGCTGAATCGCGTTTTTGATCCAATTGTGCAGGTTGTACGAAGTAATGACACCTGCCAATCATGTCGATTAGACTTGTAGCTCTTCAGCCCCATTTGGAGCTGACAGCATTAGCGACGCGCGTACGCTGGGAATGCGGCATCGTGCCATTTTTGTTCTCTTTCTAGAATCTAAAGTGGCATCACTGCCGACGCACAACAGGCAAGTTTGGCAAGCATCTCAAGCCTAGATATTATGCTTATTTGGCTGCTAACCGACGAGAATCTTTTGAAACAGCTGGTAATTTACCACGAGCTGTCGATTACCCACGGGGTCCCTAGCAGCTGCCAGGTATCGAAAACCGCCATGGTTATAAAAAAAATGCCATGCTGCCAACCGACGTTGTGGTACCTCGTCTCGGCTGAGAGTAGCTTATGGGAAAGAAGGCTCGTGGTTCGGCAAGGTAGGTGAGCGTGCCCCTGTGAGAATCATTGACCAGTGTCCCTCCCCCCGGCACGCTCGGTAGGTGTGGCCCATTGAGCCCCGTCGTGGAGTCTAATCTCCGTTTTTGTAAAGCCACGCACGTAGACCAGCTGGCCAGACTCTCTTTCCTCTCTGATCGGCGGTTGGCGAACGCGGCGCAGCAAACTTCAGACTTCTGGACTCGTCTCTGATGGTGGACGAGATGGGCGAGACGGGACCAAGGTGGGCTTTTTCCGACTCGGTACTGTTGGTAGATATTAGAGTGAACCGTGCCGCGATTGATGAGGTCCAATATCCATTGTAGTATATTTAGCATAGGCAATCTGTCGCGTCATGGGCTTTCGCTCCCAAGCGACGACGCGAACAATCTTCTGGGCGCGGCATGGCCAGGGGGTGGTGGTAATCATTGGCAATGAGCCGGTAGGAGGAATCAAGTGCAGGTAGTATGCAGTTGGCAGTAGTACTGTTGTATTGCAGGAACTAATCTTAAAAAAAACCCGCCCCGCAGGCACTGGGCGGCCGTCGATTTGCCAGCAAATAATGGGGACAAGGTGCCTAAAGGTAGCGGCCGTGGGCTTCGTTATCGCCGCCGTCAAAACACCATCAACCACTGAGAGCTTCGAGGGGTCTTGTCTTGGGGGGTTTCTCCTTGCTTGCACTCAAGCCTGAATGAGGTCACCCCCCTGCTAGCGAGCTTGAGTAGCGCCGATTGTTGCACCCCAAACTGACTGGCGATCCCCTTCTCCTTTTTCGCTGCAGAAGTATCTTTCTTTCCATTGAAGGTTTTCCTGTCTGTCGGAGCAGCGACATACTTTTCTCGTAAACACCACAAACATTCGAGAGGCTTTGAGCATTTTTGCAGCCCCTCTGACACTCGTTTCTGTATTTTTTGAGTTTCTGCACGCTCGGTGGATTGTTTTGTCAGTGGTTGCCTGCAGCACTTCGAAACCTCCCCATTGGTGCCGACCACCCGCCTCCCCCGTTCTCCAGAACCTTGAATCCTGCCTGGGGACTTGGCACATGAACGAATCCCATTGAAAGCAAGAACCAGAGACAAACCACTTACCCCCGCCGTCGACGGCTCCGTTCACCTCAATTAATCATACTCCCGCCACTGTCCACACACAACCATGGGAATCGACTCCATGGAGAAGGGCACACGGGTACGGAACTTCGTCTTTGCACGACTCTCGCGGTCGCGGGCCATAATCCTAGGCCTGGTCGCCCTTTTCCTCACATTCTACGTGCTTTCGCCATACGACAGCTCACTTCGCTCTACGATACGATGGCAATCAACCGTGGCTAGCGACTACGCCCAACACTTGCACCCCGACGACAAATGGCTTTTCAGGGACCAAAAGTATCCCATCGACCCCTCCCAAGATATCGGCGTCATTGTGAAGACTGGCTTCGGAACTAGGAATCGAGTGCCAAACGTGCTGGCAGCCTTGGGCAACGAGACGTTGGATAATGATGTTCTGATCATTCAGGACTACCCAGTAAACGCAAGAAAGCCATGGATCACTGGCAACGCAAAGACCGTGGAGACGGTCGACATTATCAGCTGGATGATCCGCAACGGCAAACTCGCCGACCATGGAAAGAACGAGAGGCTCATGAAGTATGAGCATCTTGTAGACGCCATCGAGGATGAGGACTACTTCATGGCAGACACTCTGGCCAAGGGATACGGATGGGAATTGGATGCTATGAAGGTATGGAAAACCCGGCTGTTCTATCATTATTCCCGTGTTGTTTCTAACAGATCATGTTTCAGTTCATCTCGGGCCTGCAGTACGCCTGGGATAAGATGCCCAAGAAGAAGTGGTATGTCATGTCCGACGACGACACATATGTCATCAAGTCATCTCTCGGTCTCGCCCTCGGCCACCTCGACTACAGAGTCCCTCATTACCTCGGAAACCCGGTTGGTGATTTTCTGGGACGTTTTGCCCATGGAGGTTCATCTGCCGTCATTTCGGGTGCGACCATGGCCAAACTGTTTGACAGGAATCCCGTTGCTGTCAACGAGGCCCACATCGAATCTATCAGCGCCGTCTACGGCGACAAGCTTCTCGCAACGACCCTGATGAAAATTGGAGTCTACCTCAACGAGGACTATGCCCGTTTGTTCAACGGCGAGCCCCCACACATGACCCGTATGTGGGCAGACCGCTTTTGCCTGCCCCTGGTTTCTTTCCACGGTTTGGGAGATGGTAATCTCATGGAGGAGACCAACGAGCACTTCAAGCACATGAACCAGCCCGTCTTCTGGAGGCAACTGGCCAGCATCTACGGTGCTGCCGACTTTCAGTCATTTGTGGCCGAGCCAGTCCGGGTCAACATGGACTTTGTAGGCCGTCTCGACGAGCACAGCACAACGGTAGTCAACACGGAAACAATCGAGGATTGTGTTCGCATTTGCGGAGATCACTCGACCGAATGCCTGGCTTGGACCTGGGACCAATACAGCAAAACTTGCCACTACGCCCCCTGGGCAATCATTGGCGACTACCGGGAGGGCTTCCTCTCTGGCATCAATTATGCTCTGGCACAAAAGCTGACCGATGGCTGCCATGGTACACGGTCACCTGCCACGGCCACCGAATAGACTTGGTCCATAAATTCCGTTATGTTTTTTGCTTTCCACATGTACATAGACACTTGAGGGTACGAGGCGTTGGGGTTGCACATAGTTCGAATGTTATGAAAGAGCTATTGGACTGGTATATATACTTAGAGCTGCTGAAAGCAATCGGCTCGAGCTTATTAACATAGATCTCCTAAAAGGAGACGATTGAGGAAAGGAATTAATGAAGCCACGGACGACAGTGTGCCCGGAGGCATGGTAGAAGTAAGATGGATTACGCCTACGTCTAAACTTAATTCCAAAATATCCGATTACAGACATTTCTGATGACACATGACGCTCGGTTCGTGCAGGCCAGAGCCAAGTATTTGCAAAGTCACAACGTTCAGAACGGAAGAGTTTTCAGAATCGCGTAAGTGGCCCCAAAGAACGTCTTGATCTGTCAACTGACGCATCACATTCAGCAAGATATGAAAGCCAGAGCCTCCGGAGAAGAACGTTGCATTTAATGCTTTCTCGACGTTATTAATTCCACCTGCCTAGTACTAAACAATGTAATTGACACAAATACAATCCCGGTCATCTTACACAATGTGTGCAGGATCCATGCGGCGGGGCAGCTTCTCGGAAATCTTGCCCATGGCCTGTTCCTCCAGGGAGTCGAGCTTGTTGTCAATCTTGTTCTCAAAATGCTTGGCCTTCTTGCTGAGGAACGTGCGGAAGACGCCCCAGCCCGTGGTGGCCATCCAGAGGAGGACGTTGACGAGGTCGATCCAGACGGCGACCTTCATGAGGCGGACGCTGGTCCCTTCGTAGTCGGTGCCGCTCTCGCGGTGGAGAAAGATGCCGGCAAAGACGCCAAAGACGACGAGCCAGCCGACGGACAGCACGGCGTCGACGACCCAGAGGCGGTAGACGGGCACGAAGGGGATGCAGTAGACGACGGCGGTGATGGCCGACGCGCCCGCCACCACGGTGCCGTACATCCAGGCCGCCGACTGCAGGTGGCTCTCCTGCCGGTCCTCGTCGACGCGGTGGCCGTACATGCCCACGATGATGAGGGCAAAGATGAGCTGGATGCCCCGGGCGATCCAGCGGGCCATGTTCTCGTACAGGCCGATTTGCTTGGTGGCGACGCCCTTGCCGGCTCTAGCGGCAATCTTGCGTGCTGTGAGGAAACCCATTTTGTTTGTTGGTTGATGATGATCTGTCTAGATGCTTTGTTTCTTGGTGTTTGATGTGGGAATTATTTGGCCGGATATGGGCGGCTCTGTCTGTATGGTTTGTGTGACTTGTGGTGTGGTCTCTGTAAGAGTTGTTCTGGTGTCTCGACAAGTTAATGGAGACGGTGTTTGATGATTAAAGTGTGTTGTCGTGAGACTGTATCGTAATAGTGAATGACTGCCAGCGTCGTCCGTCTATGATTCTGATGGTGATGACCGAAAGAGAGAGAAGTGGAAAAAAGAAAAAGTTGGTTGACTGGTAGTCTGAGTGACTAGGACGTGTTGTGAATGACAAACAAATAATGGAGGAATAGATTTCAGAAGGGGAACCAACACGAGTAGAAATATGAAGTCTTGAATCTTTTCTTTGTGGGCTGCCAGTTGGTCAACAAGGGACAAACGCCCGCGTCTCTCGTCTTTGATTGTTCCCTTTCGATTGACGCTGGACATGCCTCTTGAAACAAAGAAGTACTATAATCAGCATCAACATGGTGCATCGTGAGCCAACCAAAGACGGGGTATCCACTCGTATCCACTGTTCAACGTGGAGGTGGCCCGTGCTTTGCCGCCGTGTCTTGTCGCAGGTCTAGAAAAGCGCCAGGGTCACGACTGGTTGTCAATGGCCCTTGAACCCTTCGACCTGCAGCGCCTAACTATTTCGTCGGGATTGCCTTTTGCTTCTGCAATGGCCGCGCGCTTCTCCCGGGGGAGGCAGTGCGCTGTAATTCCCGAAACGATCACCGCGGACCCTCTATTCACGTCCTACAGGTCAGTCTTGTCGCTACGAGCCGTCTTAAGCGCACTGGGCTTGAAGACAGCCATGTCAGCGACGACAGGTCACGCTAGGCTTGTCGGGTAATTAGGCACAAATTGTGGATCGAGGACAGGGCACTCTGGGGGAGACGCGACGGTGATAAGCTGCTGCAGCTGGGAATATCGTGACTAGGAATCATATGAGTGATTGCTTGGATCTTATCGCTTCTACCAAACCACCAGATCGCCCATCCACCGCTAGGCACAGGTCGTCACGTGCGCATCTCTCTCCCTTACATTCACCATCTTCGTTCCTTCGACAATATGGAATGATTCTTTCTCTCCTCTCTTGTCCAGAGCGACCCTCCTGGATGAACTCCACTGAATATTTACCTCAACGCAATTTCTCCCTCTCTCTGTCCAAAGATGCCCTATTCGAAAGTTAGTGATGGGTGAGACCAATTGCGCTGTTCTGCAGATGACCTACCAGGAACTTGTTTCCAGCATGGGTGGCTCTGGAAATAAAGGACACTAGCTTCAGCACGGCGACGAGCAGCATGAAAACAAAGATCAACACCAAGATCCCAAGCAGAGTCCAAAAGCCCCCGCCATTCTTGTTGCTTGGGGGCGAAGCAGCAGGCGGCTCATCCCCTCCCAGAGGCGCCCGCTCCTCGATGCCGTCGCACCAGAATCCGTAGCTGCCTGCGTCAGACGAGGGCATCTCCAGACAAGCGCCGAGCAGGTTCTCGCCGACGGCCGCCAGAGACGCCGGCTCTCCGACGCAACCCGGGGTGGAGTAGCGGGCGAACAGCGCCTCGGTCCCGTTGCCGCAGGTGGCGGCGCCGTAGATCTTGATCTGGCGCAGGGCCTCGATGTTCATGCAGACGTCGCTCATGGGGTGTCGGAAGGTCGGTGCCCTGTTCGGTAGGCCGCGCACCCAACACGCGTTGTCGGAGACGGAGCCGGCCTTGTTGGCGTCTGCGACATTATCGGCGTTGGCGACGTAGCTGGGTGCAGCGCCAATGAGGCTTGACGCCAGGCCGAGAACTAAGACTATGGTCTTTAGCATGTTTTGTTACCCTGGTGCTCGTTGTTGATAGAATCTGCCCGCTCGATGATAACTTCGTTGGTAAGTCCGTAGACGATGCAGGCGGCTTGGCCGAGGGTAATATGTAGAGAGTCCAGATCAGTCTCTGATGAATCCTTCGCCAAGGCTCGCATGATGCCGGGCTTTTTACGAATGTCCCATTGACCATGTCGACCAGTGAATGCTGACAGCACAAGTGGATAAATAGACTATACCATGCGTTCCTGCGGCACAGTCGTATAGAAAGACAGCTGAACGTGGCGAGGCCACTAAAATTGATTTAAATCAACAGCGATGTTACCTCGATTGAGGCTGGCTGCATAAATGCCTTGTATTTGGTTGTGCTCGTATGATATGATGCCAAACGCCCGGCATATATGCTGCCTAAATATGACTGGACGGCTACAAGGTTACGCGATGCTCGCATGTAATGGTGCCAAAAGTCCTTAATACGTTCAATCCCCGGGTTATCAATTGAAAAGATGCGAGCGCTCGGACTGGGGAATCCTTTTTACTAAATTATCTCTGCAAAGGTCCGTACATAGTGATCTCGATATGGCTCCAGTACCGCAATTAGTCCAGAGACTGATTAAATATAATTTCAAAGAAGCTGCACTTTGAAAGAAAGCGAGTTTTCCTTTGACTAAGCGTTAGTTTAGCCAAGTCGCGAACTGTGCAAAAGAAGGCGAGAAATTACCAAAAGAACATAGAAAGAAGCGAGGCTGTTTTATCTCGAATGGAGTTAGGTACAAATTAGACATGCATGAACCGGGGCTCAACATCGCCTACCCAGCAATCTACAACTTTTGGCAACGGAAAGTAGAGTAATCAAGATAGGGCAAGAAGATCCCATACCTTAGCCAGTGATATCGATTCTGCAGCATAGTTCTTGTTTGTAAGTGAGGTCATTCCTGCAAACGTCTTGTACTAGAAGCATCGTGTGATATGAATGCCTAAACCTCCGGATATGCCATGTCCCGGTCCTGGTTTGCATTCACTTGCGCTCGGGCGGCCGATCCATGTTGCAACGATTCCGACCAGCCCAGTGTAAAAATAAACACCTATACCCTAAAGATAGAGGGGAAGACGGCGTAGAAGTGAGCCCAAAATCCATGACGACCCTTTTGACGCTGAAAAGGGGTGCATATTATAGCTTCTGTCGACTCAATCTAGCGAACTGAACTAATATACTGTCAGCCTCCAATTCCCCGACGGTTCTCGGCATACGAGCTCTCTTCTTGTTTATTTCAGCAGTGGAGGTTGGTCCAGAAACCGAGCAGGTCAATCGGGTCACGAGCCGAAGAGGGTGTTGTGCACTGGCCTTTCGAGCATTCAATCGAGATTCGTACACAGCGTTGTAGAAACCGTCCAAGAGGCAAGGTCCTCCCCCCACACGCCGATATCCTTAGAAAGTCGGAGTAAAGGAAAATAAACTTTGTTCGACGCTACATTAGCAGAGCCAGGATACAGCCAGCCTGTTCCTAAGGACTAGCCGGCACACGACCCGTGACGCGATTGACTATAGACGGTGTGGGTGGCAGCTCGATGCGGTATCTCACGGACCCGACAGCTTGGTAACTTGAATGCCAGGGAGGCGTTCTGCATCAGAATCAGGAGTGATCATCGACAAGAACGTTGGTGAAGCTCGGAAATAAATTGGTGTGCATGAAAGAGCGCACTAAACTCAATTATAAGCTTGTGTGTGGTAAGATTGCTCTAAGTCTATTGCCGCATCACGATGGCGTGCGGAGAGGAGGGATAGTGTATGGAGTATCGGAGCATTTCTTGGCATGGCAGATGCTATATATCCACACATCTGCAATGCGAGCGAATATGGAGCTATATGCTGGATGAATCTATTTCAATTGGCAATTTTCATGGACAAGATTGTTGCAGATCATAGTGCGATTGGCCTTGGCTGGGTTGCTCTCAAGACTATGTTTCCTGTCTCCTCTTCGCCCCTCGCATCCTCTGTATGAGTCCCGTAAAAGAACGCGGGAGAATGGGGATCTGATGCTGAAGCCATCCGAAAAAAGTTTTGTTCAAGGCCTTGTGTATGTCATTTGCCTGTCTCTTCAAGAATGAACCAGACCATGGTACACTAGATTCGTCTTTATGACATAATAATTCTGCACATGTGACCTGGGTATAGGCCCAGAGTATGGCAGCACTTGCTGCTTGGTGCAGCAACACCACCAATCATATTCTAGGTGATCATGGTGGTGTGAAGACAAAGTCGCTATCGTTGACAGCGCCTGGAAGAAAACGAAGCCGAAGCTAGATGGTCCGGTTTACCAGAATGGAGCGTTCCTAGGGAGCCGATTTACCGGGACACCATACAATCCTTGGAATCAAGGAGTGCATGTCTAGATCTGTCCGAGTCTCCCGAATAGCGACTATTTTCCCACTCGCTGAGAAAAAGGCCGGCCTGCGAGACTAGTCGATGATGCACCCATCACCGCCTCTAGTCTTCCTTGTTTGGGTCTTGAACTCAAGTTTACGAATTCGAATCCGGTGATCTTCTAAGTGACTGCGCGACTCATATGCGTGTCTATATATATGAACATTGGCAATTATCCTTCAAGCTTGCAGATGCCATTGGCGATCTTCTGTCCAGCTTGGATCTATTACGTGCATTCTTGATATCAGAGTTTGGAAAAGCCGGTCTTGGTATCCGTGAGCTTTGAAAATCATCATCGACCTGCGACTCTGCTATTTTTGTCCACAGCCGGTGCATTCCATGAAATTGGGAGCAGATGTCGGTGCCGATCGTAGCATGAATCTTCTTTCAGGTAGTAAAAAGCGCCATATAAGTACCTGGGATCATTCCACCCTCAATACTATTTCAATCATCAACATTCTGAAATCACTTCACAGAAATTGATCGAAAGTCACAATAAAACTCCATCATATATCATCATGCATTTCATAAAAGTACTCGCAGCCGCACTTTTGCCCGCCGTCGTGGTGCAAGCCGCTCCCGGCGCCGAGCCAGAGCTGGTCACGCGTGGTGGAAGTCAATCCTGCTACGGCGGCCAGTCTTGGAACGACAAGGACAAGTGCTGCGAGTGTCCTGACGGCAAAGAGTGGCAGGACAACAAGTGCAAGTACAAACCCATGCCAAAGCCCAACTGCAAGAACAATGAGCACGCTTGCTGCGCCAAGGACAAGAATGACTGGTGCTCCTACGGTATGTTGATTCCCTGCGTTGTCCCTGTTAAAGGAAACTCGTGGTCCAAGGCTGATGATCGAGATTAGATGATTCCAACAAGTATTGTCGGAACAATGGAAAACATGTCACTTTCTGTGCCAAGTGGGGCAAGGAGCAGGAATGGTGCAACGATTACTACGGCTAGCAATCTGGGACAATCTGGGAGATCATAAAAATATGGTCCTCAGAGGCTCATTGTCAATTTCTGCGAATTTTAAAGTTAGTGATTTTGTGCGAGAGAAAAGAAGATGAAAAAAGTCGATATGGAATCTTTTGTTGTTAATTGGGGTTTGGCCGATATTTCTCATTCCTTACCTCTTTGAAAAATGTGTAATAGCTCGCACAGTGTCTAATAATGTTGGATTATTGTCCGTGTTTTGCGCTCATCAAGGCGTGCAAGTCTCACTTAAACCGGTGCGGAAGGTGATGAATTGTCAGATGGGAGTGATTGTCACCACGCCACTCTAATCAATCATGGCCAAGTGATTTGAACAATTGATTTTATGCTTTCGTGTGACTTCAGCCACTCTTTGAATTTCAAGCATCTCAGCGACAATGTCTCTCTGCAATCCCGTTAGATCTTCAATGTTTTGTTGCATCGTTCTCAGATGAGTAGCTGCAACGTTGACCGAGATGCTATTAAGGAAACATCCTTCGAGGCCCTGTAACATTGAAGCAGTCTCCTGCGACGTAGAAATCGTGCACTCTAATGCGCGCAAGAGTATACTCTGTACAGAGCAAAGTGGCGCCCCGGTCGCGGTCCAATAGGATGCTCAGAGTGCGCCACGGAAATCGCCGTCTGAACACTCGCGTCAGATTTGGCTCACCCGGATACGCCATTGCACTAACCTAGCCTATTGTAAAGCGCGACAAGTCCGGATCCTATACAGTGACTCAAATCCAGCGCGACAATTGGATGGGAAAGCTGAAAGTACTTGTGTTGTAGCCACGAGGTGCAGACACAATATCATGCTTTCGAAAAGCCTTTTATCCGAGTGCCAAAGTGATTGAGAGTTTGTCAACCAGTATGATTGCTTGGGGAAGAGCGGCACAAGAAATTTGTACGCCACAATTGATCCATGGCGCAGCCTGACAGGCTTTACAAGATATAAATACACCTGACAAAATAAGCTTACATTTAGGAATACGGACTATGATTTTCGTACCATGATGCTAGCTCGCCAGGATACTCTTTTTTGTCTTTATCCTAATCGCAATACGATCCTCGACATATAGTACTACTAGATCGCATTGACTAATCGCCTGGTATTGATTGGAGACAACGCCTGTAGGTAATCGTTACGGGCAGGTCTAGGCAGCTCAGTCCACTCATCCACTCACTAACCCTTGCTGACGGGCGTCCCTGTCACGATAGGTGCCCAGCTCCGACCGAACCGAAATTGTCGTGCGCAATCTTAGCTCATCACCAACTTGCCCATCCCGGTGTATAGTCTGGCAGGATTCTAATACTAGGCCAATCAGGTTTGGTACGATATGACGTCTCTCGTATCTGTGCAGGAATCACACTCAACTATTGGCGGCACAGCCCATGGGCCTCTCAACGGGTTTGCGAAAGACCTAGGCAGGTACCCGTAATTGATGCCAGAAACTAAACGAACTTTTTTGCTTTTCGATGGGAAAGATCGATTCCACGAACGATGATGATGTGACTAACATGTCGAACCAGGGAGCCACTGCTCTTGTCATCTGTTGCCTATTCGTCCCATATTTCAAGCATAAGAAGAAGGTATAAAGGTCATCTTGATCTCCTCGAACATCCTGCCTCCCGTTCATCAACTCCCATCTTCTTGACATATCTTCCAGCCAACCCCCCCTGCCTTCCCCACCACCAATAAGTGTATAACTTTTTAGCTGTATAATCCGGAGAATTTCTTTGTCAAAATGCACAGCCAAGCCATCCTCGCTACCGTCCTCCCCCTGGTATCGTATGCCGTCGCGCGCCCCGTCCTCGAGTCGCGCGACGCATCGACCGACATCACCATCACCAGCCTGTCCGCCACTTTCCCCTCGTCGGGCCCCTATGGAGATCCCGAGGTGGACTCGTTTGTCACCATTGGCGTGACCTACCCGGACCCTGCGGCCGCCAGCAACTCGACGCTCAGCACCACCTGCACCGTCTCCTGGCCCAGCGGCACCGACCCTGCGCCGACCGAGTGGACCGACTGCGCTGACCCCACGCTGTCGTTCCGCCTGCCGACGGACGGGTGGACGAGCACTGGCAACTTCCGTGTTGAACTGTGGGAGACCTTGACATCAGACGGGTAAGTGACCAACAAATGAAAGAAGAAAAATAAAAGAGGAAATTCTGCTACGTGCGCGCAAGGAACGATTGGCTAATGTTTGTTCTGCAATAGCGCTGGTCTGGACGCGGCGCACCTGCTTCGGATGAATCCCAACGACCCAAGCAGCGCAGACTCGCTGCTGTGGTGCCAGACGTACGGCAAGTTCAGCCCGACGCAGTGCACGCTATCGGGGCCGTACGGACAGACACCGAGAACCGTCACCATCTCGGCGACCGAGGGAAGCGCCAGACCAAATTAGGATGCTCTTCTGCGCAAGAGGAAAAATGAAAACGACACCAAAAAAAGATTGCCAGCGGCCGGGAAAAGCGGCCGGTGATAGACAAGGATAGACAAATCTGGGGAATGGGATAGAACCGGGGGCACAAATTCTCTTGACATCGATGCAACGAGCATACATAATCATTAATTCTCGTGGAATTGGTCTCGTGGTCGGTGCTCGGCTCGGATCAGTTATCACGAATCAATATAGTCAATCAAAGATTACAACGTTCCAATCATCTATCTGATTGATCACCTCGGGGAGAGACAGGAGATCTCGGCTTGAAGATCATGTGCTTTCAACCTCGGATGCAGCTGAGACTAGACTCGCACTTGATTGCCAGCAGCGCGCTGTGATATTCACAGTATGCATTTACACAATCCGAAGTCGAGAATCGTGCTCTCATTTTGACCATGCTGCCATCTAAAATAACCGAAACACATTGGCAGACGGCAAGAAATCTAACGATTTGCATTCCCTCTAGAGGACACATCAAGCGGCTTAAGATGTGTTCTTTTGTCCTCGTAGTCTGCCTGAATTGCCATTTTGAGGCAATCATCAGCCTCAAGCAACGCGTAGACCCCTGGGACCAACACAGCCAGCCATCCGGAGCGGGTTGGAAGGTTGCAAGGAGAGGAACTACTACTTGGGTCATATGAGGGGAGGGGGAGAAGAAAGAGGGAAAACTGTTGAGGGTGATATCAACATTGTCTTATTAACTTGACCCGAGGAACCATTTAGCGATAGTGGTTTGGATGTGATTGGCCATGAATTATCGATCTCATATCCCAAATCTTGGTCACCTTGGCGCAAAAGTCCAGAACAGTAGCAAAAGACCCGCCGAAATCAGCCATCACTCACATGCAGGCCAAGACTTTTCAGGGTCCTCTGTGCTTGCTATCCCCTCTCCCCACCTTCCCCCTCGGGTCATGTCGCCCTTGTCGCTAAAACGTGCAATTGGACTTGGGGACTTTGGGGGGTTCTCGACACTGGGCAAAAGAGACAAGAACTTGCGCCGATTATCCGTGGTTATCGTCCATTGTCTTGTACATGTGCTCTCTTCTTGGGGGAGTCGCATGCCGATGTCTGCTCGCATGCTGCTGTCTTGTCGCATGCAATGGTCATATAGACCGAACAGCGCAGCGCCGCATAGTGACGGAGGCGGCGCGGCGCAGAATAAGGTTGCAGGGCCCAATGCTAGAGCTTTTAACTCTATTTTCCTTACATATATCGAGATCTGAAGAATGAAAACATGTCCGCTATACTGTTCTGGAGAGCGGGAATGTGGGCGGTTGTCCGAGGTGCCAAGTATACTTAGGCTATTGTTGAACAATAAAATTCCCGGCACTTCCCCAGATAATCTCACTTCTCTAGTGTCTATAGCTAGTAACTAGCCCTACTGTCGGTAACATTTGATCTAGTCTGGACTCTCTCACTCACTTTCCCACTCTCTGCTCACAGGCACAGGCACAGGTGATCGACTCTGTGGTCTTGGCTTGCAGCTACTGCATATCAGTGCCGTCACGACCCATGTTTCAGGGCTGCCCACCACGACGCTAACGGCTATAAGAAGTGGATGGCCGCCTACATGGCCCAAAACAGTATGTGGTTAATCTTTGGCTACTTCTCTGATAGAGATAATGGAATAGGAACATTTGTTGCTCGGTTTTGTGGTGCCGGAGCCGAGATCCGGGTAATTGTCCATTTTCGTTCCATTGTACCCAATAGCCAATTGCCCCCCTCTCTGCCATATCTTATTATAGGCATGCTCCAGAGTCACCAAACTCTATTTAGTGATAACGCAATCCGGACCCTTGGTCATTAGTTAATCGACTATCTGCTTTCATAATTCATTAGATCAGATCCGGGTCCGGCTTGCTTTCACCTAACTCTTTCCTCTCCCCCACGGCACCCCGGACCAGCGCATGCCAACGATGGCTGGCTTGCTGTCCTGCTGGATCGCAACCGTCATCGCAATCATCAGTTACTCTTTGACATTTTCTCATAATGTCGTCGAGGCCGTGGAAGTGCTGGGAACAAAGTATCCCGACTTGCGATGCGAAACCAACGCCCCTCCGCAAAGGGCTCTCAACTTTACCTCGGTGAGCGTGCCCGTCGGGCCGCGGCCGTGGGGCTTGGTATACCTCAATGAAAACTTTGCCTTTGCCGCCATCAACTTTTCTATTGGCGTGCTGGATGTTCGGCAATTGGAGCCCCGGCTGCTCAACATGATTCCGTTTCCAGAGGAGTACCAGATGGGCAACGATAACATCACGGCTGACGGCTACGGATATCGCGAGCTCATCTTATCTCACGACAAGCGAAATTTGTACGTCGCCACTGGCTATGGCGCTGTCATTCTCGACACTGCAAAGGCCATCCTGGGGAGTAATGATTCCATTGCGGGTGTCCTGAGTAGCGATGGCTATGTTGGCAGAAGTGCCGTGGAACTGTCCATAACGCCGGATGATAAGTTTGTTTTCATCAGCCAAGAATTTGGAAGCAATGCCTCGTATAATCGTGGGGCGGTGGAGGTGTTCAAAGTCACAAGAGAGGCCGATGGTAAGGTCTCAAGCATATGGCGAGGTAGGCAAAGCCCTGTATTTAATTAGCTGTGTGCCACATGGATGTCACTATAGAGTTCTCTGAGGATTCGACTAGACTCGTCATGCTAACCTTGAACTCGTGCAGGCTTCATCGCATTAGGATTTGCAGTTGTCGGCCAGCAGTTTTCGAATGATAACACAAAGTTGTTCGTGACTAGCGAATTGAACACGACCAAGGGAACAGTCAACGACACGGCCGGTGTTATAAGTGTGTTGGATGTAGCAACACTCAAGGTGACACCAGGCAAGGCACTGATTACCAAACTCAACAACGGATGTCGCCCAGTTCGCTGCGACGTGTCGGTAGACGGGCGACAGCTCTGGGTTACGGAGCGCGATGCCAACACACTGGCCATATTCGATGCCGAACAGCTTGCCCTCGGAAATAACAATACCGATGAGGTCCTCCTGGGTGCCGTCACCACTGGCACTTCACCTATCGGAATTGCCGAGGTGGGAAGATTTGTCTTGACAGCCGATTCCAACCGGTTCGACTACGAGAATGCAACTACCGGAGTCACCGTGGTGGATACAATAACAATGCAGCAGCTCGGACAAATACCAACCTCAGATTTTCCACGGTCACTAGCGGTCAGCCCCAGTGGAAATAGATTATTGGTTTCCGAGTTTGGGGCGGGCACCATACGTGCGATAGACGTGACGTTGCTCAACAGTTTCTGAGAGTCGAGCATATGTAGAAAGAATCAGATGTATATAAGCATTACTCACTCCATTCATAGACAGTCGCGAAACTGATCAATCATCTGGCTTCGCCCTCGTAGGTGCCTTCACAACCATATACTAGTCGGAACAAGCGACAGTAAAGTGGGAGTGTCACATTCCAAGTCACGCAAAATATCTTTCCATTGACTACCTGAGGAGTTGCTTGCGATTATTGCTGATAGTAGTTGGGAGGGTAGCTCTGGTGATGTTGTTGATATTGTGGGTCGGGAGCTTGTTGAGAGTATCCGTACTGCCCACCATGCTCGTTAGAGGGAGGGTAGTTCTGATACTGCTGGTGTTGTGGTGCAGAGTTATAACTCTGCTGATGGTATTGTCCACCTTGGTAATCATTGGAAGGCGGTTGGCTCTGGTATGATTGGTGTTGTGGAGGGTTGTAGCTTTGCGGGGGATACTGTCCGCTTTGTTGCTGCTGGTGGTGCTCAGTAGTGGGTGGAGGAACCGCCTGATGTCCACCTCCCAAATTCTGTGTCGGTGTGCCAACACTGACACCTTCATTACCGATATCGTCGGGCACCTCGATCTTGACCTTGGGCAGATACTTCTGCACCTTTTGCTCAACCATGCCATGCACAAAGAGCCAACTCTCCATCTCGAGCTTACGGTGACCACCATTCACCACACCAAGAATGCTCTGGCGTAATGTCTCTTGGAGCTTCCGTACCAGACCACGGATTTTCTCCACAAGCTTGAACTTGATGTCATCTCCGAAGCCACGGTCGGCTGTCGTTCCAGCATCGCGATCGAGCTGCGAGTCAAAGGGGTTACCTCCCAGAATCTTCTCCAGGGGTCTCTGGAACTGATCAGGCAAGAGTTCGAATAGCCGCTTTTCGATCTCTCCAAGGAGTTTACGGAACTCGATTCTGACCTCTCTGTGAACCTTGGCAAGACCGGTGGTCAACTTATCGCTGATGACCTTTGAGAAGCCTCCACCACTACTTCTATCCTCGCCACCGCGATCGCCTTCGCCATCGCCGAGACCCCTCGAGGCACCCTCATCAGAATGCTTTTTACCAAACAGACCCCCAAGGCCCTTGACCAGGTCTTCCACGTGATCCTTGATTTCGGCCTTGGCCCCGTCACCCAGGTCTCGTGCACTCGAGCTGCCACGCAGCCACTTCTTGATATGGTCCAGAGCAACACGGGTAAACTGTTCTGCAATCGGGCCGTGCTGCTCTCTCAGCTTGGCACCGACCTGCTCCTTGATCTCGGGAGAGATGGTTCGAGCCTTTTCCTCGGGGCTGCGTGCAGCGTCCTTGATGGTGTTGCTCATGACACCCAAGAGACCGTCAAGTTCGAACTTTGGGCCTCCTCCCTGACTCTGATTCTTGTCGAGGTGGTCTTGAACGACATTGATGGCGGCGGACAGAAATCCCTTGGCTCCAGAGAGACCTTCGTTGCTGTTGAATCCACGTGACTGCACGTCGGGGCCACCGCGAGACTGCGAGCCGCCATCTTCGGTGAGGTTGAAGATGTCCCGAAGGTCATCCTCCGCTTCATCGGTGATCTTGCTGAAGCTGCGTGTCAACTGGGCGACCTCGTCCGCAAAAGGCAGGGACCTGTGGCCGTAGGAATCTGGAGGAGCATCGCTCAGGCCTCTCGAACCTTCTTCAGAGCGGTCCTTCTTGTTGAAGAGCGAGCGAAAGGCATCAACGATGTGGTCTTCCAGGCTGTCAATGGTCTTTTGCTGAAAGACGTCGATCTCAGAGGCGATGCGGGGTTGAATCTGAGGCCCTAGAGAGTCGACATACTCGTCGACCTTTTTCATCAGCACCTCCGGGACGCCGTGAGAAGACATGATGACGATCGTATTCAAGCTCAGTATATGAACCTGGCCGAATCGAGAAGGAGAAAGAAAGTTACAAGGACTGAGTTGGGACTAGCATAAAAGGTTGTGATTATGTTTTGGTGATGGAGGTGGGGAGCTCAGCCCAGTGAGCTCACAGTAATTTAGTGGACATGTGTACCGCCCTGCGCCTGCCGCCTTACTTACCCCGCGCCCCACCAAACGAGACACAGCCCCAGTCGACTCCCAGTATTCTTGCAAGAATGTTTTCAGTGTGAATTCTATCTTGGAAAAACAACAGCGGAACTATGAAAAGATCTATTATCCTGTCTCATAATACATTATATGCTCTATTATCAAATATGCTCATTATACATCCCTAATTACTCGATTGCGCTCAATTAAGCTATGTGCCAGATCTCAAGCGCAACATGGAGCTCTTGGCGCAGCGTTTCAGCTCGTCGATATCGGCGGCTAGATGATTGCCTTGCTGCCCAAACATCACGGAATAGCACAAGCGACGAAGTCTTCCGCAGCGGGAGCTCAACGTCTACACAAGCGCTACGTAGGTTGATGTGAGCAGGGCCACAATTACGACTTCCGCAATGACTACCATTGGCCATGTTATCCATGGGGCGAATCTCCAGGATATATCATAGTCGATCTTTCAATACATCCGAGATATAGTCGTTCGATTGGAGTTTGGGAATCAGAGATGTTCATATGCTTCGCTGTCGACTTCCGTAACGATGCACTAGACCCGACGGTCCTGACTTAACTGACTCGCGGCACGATAAGGTTGGCGGGATCACGGAGCAGCGCTTGAGTCGCTTTCATCCTGATTCGGAAGGCAACTTGATTCATACGAGTCTGATATCAAATTGAGCCTTGATTTCTTCCGTATGATTGACTATATTGCAGGGGCGACCAATTCGAGCACCGATGCCACTATGTTTCCTCAAAATTGGAAACATCTGCCGCGCCAACGCCCGGAATCTGTAAATTACTACCATGTCGCAGAGACCAGTCCTCCACTGCTTTTGACATTGGTCGGTATTCTGCTTTCTTGCACAAAATCACTTTCCCCCATGCCTGCCCGGCGACCCAACCGGACTCGGAAAGATCGTGGCGAAAGGAGGTCTTTCGACGTTCCATAACAACCTTCCGCAAGTTAGTCAGTTTTTTTCCGGCTATGATCTCATGCAGTTGATCGTCGAGATGCCCCTCTTCGCCCTCACAAGTGTATAGACGTAGTTCCTCCAGGCTGACAGGCAGAACTTCGCCAAGCTGCAGAGACCTCTCCTTTGGGCCACTTGATTCGTCATCACTATCCTCGTCGCTACCATCATCTTCGCCAACAAGCATATCATGAGTCAAAGCAATATACTTCAACTTAGACAGCTCGCGAAGCGATCCTATCCTTCCTGTGCTTTCTCCTTCCTCGTACATGAACGCTTCACGAATGTCGAGCGTGAGTCGTTCCAGATTGCCGCCATGTTTTCTGAGTGCGTCACCCATATCAGAAAAGTCGAGATTATCATCACACCCGACTGTGGATGGACCCCACTCGATGCGCAATGTCTTTAGGTCGGGACAATGAAACAGCATAGCGGAGAGACTGAAGCCGTCACAGAGAGACCAAGAAAAGTCAACGTGTTCCACGCTCAGGCATTCAGAATGCGTCTCTACATGTCCGTCTGCCCTATCGTCTGGGTACAATCCGCCCCATTGGACCGACCAGCCCCTCAAGGTACGCAGCGTGGGCAATGTAAGGAGACCCTGCGGTTTGAGTGTATCGGCATCTTCCGTGTCACTGTGCCGGATTCTCAGCTCGCGCAGACGACCCAGCGCAATTGGCGGCCCGCTTGCGTCGGCCCGGATCTCGTCGACCAAGTCGCACATTTCATAGTCCAACTCTCCCCGGACCTCAATCTCTAGCAGCTCCAGATTGGGCAGGAGGAGCAGGACAAAGGCGGAGTCGAAGCCTTCACTCTCCAGGCCGGCACGTGCAGTGGCGATTTCCTCTAGCCTCGCCGAGACGTTGAGCCTGGGCTGCGCTGCACGAAAAAGGGACATGAGTTCAGAGCCTGCGATGCTGCAATCGCCCATATTCATGGCCCGGACCAGACGTGCGAGATGGGGATAATCCACAAAGGTGCGCAATAAGCGGTAGCGATTTTCCGGGGACAGTTGTGGTATCTTATCGTATAATGCCCGTTGCGCAAAAGGCTGTAGGCGTTTCGACAATCGACACAGCCTGGACAGTGCTCTGGTCTCATCCCCTGACACAGCAGCGCCATCGAAGCCGCTTACAAACTCGTCGCTGAGGCTCAGGTGCCTACATATCTGCAGCAGCAACTCGTCGGGGAGAGCTTCCAAGGTTGTCATTGGATTTTTTTGGGCGATGTAAGGACGTAAATTTGGTATTTGGAGAGAAGTCGTCCATGTCGATGACGGTTGAATGGAGTTTTTGTAGTTACCGTCTCAAGGGCGATTAGTCTGGGGGCAGACACTAAAAGCTATAGCGCTAGGCAGCAGCAGCGCCGTTGTATTCTAGCACTGCGCTGTGCCTGATTGTGGACCCGAATCGCTTTTCAACATGCTATAATGCCGACCATAACATCAACGTCAACATTGAATGCGGATTCGATGGTCGTCTGCAGAGATCACTTCATTTATTAATCAGATGTCTATAAGCAAGGCCCGGATTGCCGCTAGATAGCATATAATTGTAAATGACAAAACTGCTTAAACGAGACTAATCTTCTCGTCTGTGAGCTTTCCGTCCCGCCGCAACTTTTCCAGCATGCCATATCTCTTGTTGAAGCCTGCAATGAAAATTGGACCGCCTAGCCAGCCTGCTCAATATGGTCAACCCGGTCCTGCTCAATGTGATCCTGGTCACCACGGCCAATACGGCCCTGCACCCACATACGGCGGCCCCAATGGCCCTGCATATTCGAGCGGTCAATCGTACGCCTCCAGTGGCCATCGTTCATCTGAGCACGATCCTTTTGGTGGACAGCACAATGTCCATCAGCCCGCCGTTCCCGAGTGGCAGTTGGCCAACTGGTTCATCTGTACACACTGTCAAATTGCCCGGCCAAGCAACTGTCTCGAAACGAGACGTCACCCTAACGGAAAGAATATTAAGAATAAAATAAATAAAACGTTTCTTTTCCATAAGTAATTTCTTTTCGTAAAAAATTATTTTAAAAGATTTATCTACAAAATAAAGGTAAAGGAAGAGAAATATAAATAATATAATATCCGTGCGCAGACTTCGGTGAGTATATCATATAACTGCAGCATGAAAGTGAGTGAAAGTCACGAAGTACAAAATCATTCAATAACAAAGGCTGCGTTGGGATTGGTCCAGTATGGACTGATATTTGTCGCCGCCAATCGGCGCATCTTCTTCTCTAATGAATCTTGGAGCTTTGCGCCAATTCATATTATATTCTCAATATGACCCAAAGATGAGAGAATGAAGGTATGAAAATTATCATTATTTATACTGCTTTTTCCTCAGCTCGACTGTGGAGCAGACAGACCACAGGCTACAGCACTATCAGCGCCCGGCTCTGCGGGGCAATAGGTGATGACCCACTAAGCTACCTACAATCCTCTGGGCTCAATTGCATCGACTACTCCCGTCCTCTTACCCACCACAAATTCCATATTATCTTGCCTCTTACCGCGGGGGGCCGTTTGCCTTCTCCTCGTCGCCTTTCTGGAAGCTCTCCCCACTGAGATACTCGCCGAAGACACGACTTTCAATATCCATATCTTTCCACGCTGCTCCTTGTGTCGCCTTGGCCGCGCGGCGGAAATAAACGCGCTTACCCCATTTCCAGGTCTCGACTCCGAGGAAGAAGAGACCCGCCGCGATGAAAACAATGGCCCATTCCCAGCTAATGCCTGTGTGTTTGAAGACGGCATGGTTCAAGACTGGGATGTAAAGCGCCGGGAAGAGCGTCACAAAGCCGAAAATGATGGCCCAGAACAAGAACTTGTTGCGCCAGACGTCGTGCATCCATTGGGTAAGGTATTTCTTGCTGCTGGGTTGCATACGGAAGAAAGATCGCCGCATGTCAATCATTTCCCAGGCCAAGAACAGCGCAAACCACGTAAGAGTCGCAAAGGTTGTCGCACGGGCGCGGTAAACGGTATCACATACCTCGGAGTAGGTCTCGTTGCACCCTTCGCCCAGGTCCCCATTACCAAAACCAAAGACGACAAGGGAGAATGTGGCCAGACAGAGCGCCGCGATCCACAGTCCGTAGACAACCATATCAATCAGGAACTCGGCAGTGAAGACGCCAGTCTTGAGGCTTTGTGGTGGGCGTTGCATAATGCCTGGAACCGCGCGTTCAAATCCGAGGCCCATGTCTGGCATTCCTGATGTCACCATGATGATCCAGATAATCTCCACGGGCGCAAGAGGGAATACAGATAGTCCACGGGCATCTTTGAAGGCAAGTCCAACGAGAAGTGTACCAGCCTGTGCGATATTCTCCGCCAGAACGTGTAACACAAATTTCTGGATATTGTCAAAGATGCGACGACCCTCCTCGATGGCGGCAACAATTGATGCAAAGTTGTCGTCCATGAGGACGATATCAGAAGCATCCTTGGCGACGTCAGAGCCTGACTCACCCATTGCGATACCTACATCGGCATGACGAAGAGACGGAGAATCATTGACGCCGTCGCCAGTCTAGGTAACCGTCAGTGTCTGTCAAAACATGAGGTCTATGGTGATCATAACTTACCATGGCACAGAATCGCTTGCGTCTGTGGAGTGCCTCAATCATGCGCACCTTGGTGCTTGGGGCGCAACGGGCAATGACCAAGGGGAGTACGGGGAGCGCATCAATCTCATCATTGGACAGTGCATCAAATTGTGTCGCAGTCATGACCATTGATGCGGCAATATCAGCACTTACTCGCTCCATGTGCGACGGAAGAATGCCAACTTCAATGGCGATCGCCTTCGCAGTCTCATGGTGATCACCTGTCAACATGTGTACGCTGATACCCGCTTCATGGCAACTCCGAACTGCAGGTGCGGACTCGGGCCTAGGCGGGTCATACAACCCCACGAGGCCACGGAAGATGAGGTCTTTCTCAACAAGCGCCCGATCAACGTCCGCACCAACCTGGATCTCGGATTCAATTCGACGGCTAGCCAATGCGAGCACGCGAAGTCCCATGCTAGCAAGAGACTCCATGTTTCTGAGAATCTCTTTGCGGTAGTCGTCAGTCATGTCGCGATATGCGGACTCGTCATCGACATCGCGATATCGGTATCTTGTGCAAGCGCCAATAACACGTTCGACTGCGCCTTTGGTGAAACCCCAAGTCTCACCTGTGCTTGAGTTTTTCATAACGACACTCATTCGCTTGACATCACTGTCAAACGGCAGCTCTGCCACGTCGGTCCACTCCAAGCCGTCGCCCACCAGTTCCAATCTGTTTCGGGCGAATCGGCTGGCAAAAACCTGAATAGCAATCTCTGTTGGATCGCCACGACCATGCCACGTCCCTTGACTTTCATGGACTGTTGCGAGATTAGCTAGAGAGGCAACGGACAAGAAGTCCTGCAGATTAGTAGTGCTGTCATCAAGGAGCTTCTTTGGTTCAACTTTGACACCACCAGAGGAGTCTTCTTTCAGAGCTTTGAGATTGATGTCGCACGGGCTGCGTGAGTCATAGACGATGTCGCCTACTGTTGGATTGAGTGGCTCATCAGAGGCTTCGACAGTGTAGGTTCCCCTACCTGGGATCCAAGCCGCACGTGCGACCATCTTACCCTGAGTAAGAGTACCAGTCTTGTCGCTGCAAATATCGGTCACGGCGCCAAGTGCCTCGAGCGATTTGAGGTTACGAACCACAACGTTGCGCTGCACCATTCTCTTGGTACCTGCTGCCATAGTGATAGTAAGAACCACTACCAGACTGGCAGGAATCATAGAGAGACCCGTGGCCACAGCATAGATGATAATCTCTTGCTGAGAATTGAACTTGTTTGCACCTAAGACGATGATGGCGCATACGACGGCAATACCAAAGAGCAGCATGGCCAGCTTACTGAGTTTGCGCTGCAGAGGTGTACCCACGTTTACGCCAAGGAAACGGCCAATGGCGTCTCCCAGGGTCAATGTGTAGGCCTCAAGGTACCGGTGCGGGCCTGCGTGTCCGTCTGGCTTGCGCTTCACGGGTCGAACCTTGGAGTCCTTGTTGTTCAATGCTGTCGCGATGGCACCAATCTCCGTGAACTGCCCTGTAGCAAAAACAACTCCTTTGGCTCGGCCTTTGGAAACAGTGGAGCTACTATAGGCGACATTCAGGCGATCCCCTGGTCCAGTTTCCGCATTGAATATTTCTTTCTGGGCTTTTCGTACTGGCAGCGATTCACCAGTGAGCAAGGCTTCGTCGGTCTCGAAATTCTTCGCATCAACGAGTCTTGGTAAATGTGTTAGTCATGAAACAAAGTTTTGATCAATCAGTCACTGACCTGATATCCGCAGGGACGGTATCTCCCATCTTGATCTCCACCAGATCGCCAGGGACAATCTGAGTTGATGGGATAACCTGGGATGTTCCAGAGCGTATGACTGTAGCGGTCGGGGAGCTAAGAGAACGCAGAGAATCCATGGTCTTCTCGGCCGAGTATTCCTGGAAGAAACCGACAACTACATTCAAGAGGACGACCGCTGCAATGACGCCGCCCTCAATCCATGATTTGATGCCAAAACTGACGGCCATGGCAAGGATAAGGACCTTGAGACGACCAATTAACTTCTCTTCCTAGACGGACATGTAGTTCCTTCATTGTGACTCACCAACGTCATGGCATTTGCAATCTGAGCGATGATGATCTTGAGGGGCTGCACGCCCTCGGCACCTTCAAGTTCATTGGGACCGAACTTTTTCTCCCGGCTTTCAGCCTCGGCCGAGTCCAGACCGTTCATCGCATCGGTTCCGAGTTCTTTCAGCACATCTTCCCAGCTGAGGGCGTGTGCAGGCTTCGACAATGGTGAGTTGGACTGTCCGGAGACGTGCTCCGGAGCCGAAGCATCTGTATTCTTCGCCATGTTGACTGTGAATGCTCAAGTCAACGATTGGAAAGGGTCTTTGAAGAAGAGAGACTTGCACGACAAGAGACGAACAAGCAGAAGTTGGGAGTAGCCATTGCTTATAAGGTTGAAAGGAACATCAATCCCCACGCCAGTCAGCCTTGCTTGGCTCGCATTCCTAATACCGTTGGACAAACCCGGCCCCGATTTTCCAGACATGGTTCGCCACAACTGTTGACATTGTGGAACGTTATCAATGCAGTCATAAGCAAATCAACCCTGCTCTTTGCAAGAGAATGAACTCATCATACAGAGGATTGTACGATAGGAAAATCTCTATGATCATGCCCACGATGACGCTAGGGCTACTATGTGTGGCTTTGTAAGGCTAGGGGCGTCAACGCCGAGACCGCCGCTGGAGCTTCCGGGGAATGCCAAGCAATGCCAATCCGGGAAACCGGCACCGCGACGGCGCTGCCACGGCGGTAGTCCATATTGTCAAATACTCGGCGCGATTAGTAAATTACTTTTTGAGGTTAGTCTGTGAATGATATTTCTTCCTGTCTAGACAGTAGCGATACTGTATTCAGATTGCAGCGATGTCTTAGCTGTAGTCCACTGTCGGACGTGCACTAAGAGATTGCCTTTAGGCACCCCTAGAGCAGCACAGTGGCAGTTTTAGCACTCTGTGTCAATAATTACAGCCCCTAAATGAGTTGAATAGCGCTGTCGCCAAGGTGTCATCGCCGCAGAAATCACTGCTCAACTAATGCTCAAATACCTTTCTCCTTGCGCCAGGACAGCAATATCGCAGCTTTCCTAAGCAGTGATTGATTTACTTTGCTCTTTATGTCGCCAATCTGTAGCTTGAACGTAAGCCGTGGTCGGAGTTCGGACTTGATAAAGCTGCAATGGCTTTCGAATCATTTGAATACCCGATTGAGCCTCACAGCCAGTTACATGGCTATAGCCCAGCTGTCAACAGGCAGCAACGGCATGGTGAGACCAATCCGAACACCGAACAGTCAAGTATGATAAAACGTGAAAATTGAAGAATCAGTGGTTTTCGATCATTTCTATCATCTCATCCGCCATGGCGACATCAAATAACATCATTTCATTGCGACGCCATGATTTGGATAACCTGCGCACATTTCTCACAGCCTTGGTCACTGTGCACCACACCTCGATTGCCTATGGCGGGGCAGGAGGATGGCCTTTCAAGTCAGCTGTTTTTGTCGGCACCTCGCCCTTGATCTTGGGTTTCAACATGTTCAACCAGTCCTTCTTCATGGGAATCTTCTTTTGGATATCAGGACGAGTCTCGGCGCAGGCACTGCCAAGAGCGACAAGTTTATCCGGGTTCCTCAAGACCAAGACGTTGCGACTCGCTGTGCCGGCGCTGGCGTATACGCTGGTGGTGAATCCGATCATGCATGCTCTGCTACAGCCGAATCTCAGTGTCAGATCAGCAGTTGCTTTTGTTCAGAACTACTTTGTCAATCTTAGGGGCGTTAGAGGTCCCGTGTGGTATACAGCCACATTGCTTTCCTTCGATGCTGTCGCGGGACTCATTGCCACTTCTCAGGGAAGATTCATCAGTGGAAACAAAAGAGCACATCTGTACGAATTGATGAGGAAATATGGTTGGCTGGCGGCGGCAGTTCTCAACTTTTTGACCAAGACGCAGTATCCAGTAGGCAGGGCGTTGCCAATCATTAACCTGCAGCCCGCATACATGTTCCAGTACATTTATGCGTATGCGCTCGGTTACCTTGGCACCTTTCAAGGGGAACAAATCCTAGGCAGCCCTTTTGATGGCTCAAGTCAGATCCGCCACGGGAAGAGAGATGCATCACCTGGAATCGCATCAGTGAAAGGCATCTCACTGGGTAATGCCTTCATGATGTCTGTGTTGTCCCTGGGAGTCATTTTCCTCCCTCGGTACTTGGATTCACCAAATTGGCTAGACAAGACGACGGAGCAGCTCTTTGGGGGTTGGAACCTGCCGTCGCTCCTCTACGCCGTGTGGAATGAATTTTCGTTCAACATCTTTGGCCCTGCGCTCATGTACTACTTTCAACAGAAGTACAATCAACAGGCCACCCGTTCAATCTGGAATGCTAGGTACTCGTATGCTACCTTTTTGCTTCATACGCCCGTCACTGTCATTTTGCAGGTCTTGGCAGAAAGTCTTATGTTTCCGGACTTGGTCAGGACAACGTGGATTGGCAGTTGTGCGTGGCAGGCCCTTGGGCCCGTGGTCATGACAGTTGGTGTTGGAATGGCGTCTGCTTGGGCCTCAACATGTGTCGCCAGCATGTTGCTTGAATGGATACCGGCTTTGAAGAAGATTGTTTGAATTGTAAATGTCCAATTCATTCTTATTTGCCAGGACATATCCCCGTCTTTTGATGAGGGTTACTGATAGCCGGTTTACTCTGCCATTATGTATATTGACATTATCACGGCTGTAATCATTCTGACATCCTTGCTCCTTACGGCATCACTTTATTGCGACAGTGGTCTCTGGGTGATAATCATATTCTTTACTTAGAACTTGTAGACTACCAACATCCAGGACTTTTTAGAAGGTTGTGGCACGCGTGCCAGTTACTCAACTTTAGACCGATCTTCGTCGTCCTCGACAGCAGTCTGTCCGGGAAGCATGACGGCGCGATCCAACGCATACGGAAGCCCACGGTGGCGGCCACGAATCATCATTGCACAGATGACGAGCTTGCTGAATGTCGTGAACTGGCCGCTCAGGGACGTGTTGACAGAGGGATGACCGAGACTCAAGCCTACATTTCCGCTGCATGATTGTCAGAATTTTCCGTGTATCACTGTAGTGTCAAACTTACTATGCGGAGACTACTTCGAAGAGAGCCGAGAACACGGAAAACTCCTAGCGCCAAAGCTGGATTAGTTTGCTCCTTGAAAATAGGTAATTGTCTTAACTCACAGGCTGACTGTCATCGGCAATCCTAGTAGATTCCGAGATGCATATGCAGAACGTGCCCAGGAATATGTACCACAGATCAAAGCTGAGCTGGTTCTTGACATGGCTCATGATGTAGGACCTGCCATGAACTTCATCCGGCGCCTGCTCCGAGCCGTAAAGGCCCAGGGACCTCTCCTCGTACGTGTTTGAAGCGCGAATGCTGATGGCAATGGGAAAGATGGAAATGTACATCATGACCACGAGGCTGAACTGGACCGCGGGGTTGACCTTGGCCAAGTTGAACGTCGATGTCCCAGTGTGTCGCGCAGACGCTGCTTGAAAGATTGCCGAGAGATCCTTGGGCCCATGGCGAGGTCGTTTACCGCGGGATTGCTCAGATCCAACACAATGATTAAGAGAACGTCGATGAAATTGAGGGCCACGATGATGCCAAAGAGTATCCAGGTTGGTGTGCTGGGAAACAGTAGAGTATAGCAGCGTCGCGGATGATCCAGAAGAAATCTTAGGGGTTCCTGCATGGGAGATTGGCGCGGGACTACTTTTGACGTTGTCCAAATGGCCAGTCGAAGGAAGACGGGGTACAGCGTTTCGCCGGCAAATGCTAAGAATGTCATGACCAGCAAAGGCCAAGTAGCGTCGCGAAAGCTAATCATGGAGTCGGGAGTGAGTGTGAAACCAAGATTGTCTACCATGGTCTGCGCGGAATAAAAGCCCCTAAAAAAGGTCAGTCGTCATCTCTACAATTCTGCAATAGTGCATTGTTGAATGCGAGACTAACCACCAAGTCTTATCTTGTCCAATGGAAGTCAGATAGTCGGTATATTTACTATCGGCTCTGTGTATCCACGGGACAAGGCATATGGCACCAAAGATGTGAATGCCAAAGAAGTAGACTGTACGAGTTCATCAGCGGGAACCTAGAATTTCGCGGAATATGCCAAACTTTACTAGAAACAATCTTGAGCAGCAGCTGGAGACTTCGGTACTCAATTCCTCCGAGTATTCTACGATCGCGCGCGGAAAGATTGCTGAAACGAGAGTTGCGCCCAATTGTGATATGCCGGGAAAGCCGAGGAAGCCGTCTCACAACATTGGGGGTGGAGCTGGTGTCGGCTGTTGATATCGTTCTGTCGCGACTGCGGTCTGGTCTCAATACGAACATGTCCGTAACAGCGCGCTCCAAGGAGCGAGCATGGGAGAGTCGATGGCCCCCTGTCTCTTTGGACCGACGCCAGAATCCCGACACCCCGTGTGAAGCTTGGGTAGCAGCTCGATTGGTATCATGTTCATTTTCCGTCACGTCGCATTCAACTACGGGGTAACCTGCGAGATAATTAGACTGTGTTCCCTTAAAAGCAGGAATCCTTTTTACCATTATCCCTGTCGCGTGGTGGTGGAATATGCAGTGCCTTGCGATCAGAGGTGGGCGCTGGTAAATCCTCAACAAAGGTGATCCTAGTCGATGCTCTTTGCTCCGTTATGGCTAAGTCTTCAGCATCTTGCAGGCTCTCAGTTTCATCCAAATCCTGAGTAGCCAGGTTGGTTGGTTCGGCCTCGACATCTCTTTGTAAATTAGACGACCCCTCGTGCTGGATTGATGATGCTAAATGGTACCAAATGCATGAGCAAGACTGCGCTGTGTAGGTGCGGTCAACGACTCACCGTTTCTTTCAATAGACTTTTCGAACCAATAAAGCCTTGCAATGACCACTACAATGTTGATGAAGCCCAAGTTCGTAAACATTGGAATGAAATACAGATACAGTTGCTGATAAGTCTTCAGGTTTTTGACATCGACACTTGTGAGAATTAGTCCCATGACACCAGCACCAGTATATGCTTCGACTTACGTATTCAGTCCGGATTCAGTAGAGGCACTCGCACCGAAACTTTCGACAGTCAGCAACAATGTGGAAATCAAATGTGATGGTCTCTGTACGCACAAGTACGAATCGACTGCGGAGACGTTACCCAAGGGGTAAATCACAGCGAGTGAAAGCAACCCCATGAACAATATCCAGGCATCTTCGTTCAAATTAGCGACTGCAGAAAGGACGGTGATACATGGACAACTTACAATGTAGCGTGATGAAGTTCAAGCCAATTGGAGGCTTAATCTTCAACATCTTGTAGCCGAGCGAGTGATCAAATGCAAGGAAGAATAGGTATTCTCGTGGCGATTTATGGTATAAGAATTATCAAATTCTCATATACCAGATACTCGGTCTAATACCTGCGTTGAATCGATGGTCAGTGTTGGAGTCTAGGTCTAAGAGTGTACTTGGGGGCAGTATTTATTTTGAGCCAAGATTGGTCGCGTTTGTGGGTGTCAATCGGACCCCATTGGGCGCTGCGTAGGAACGGAATAATGTAGCCGCCCCGGAACAGCGAATGATTCGATTACGTTATGATCGAGTACGTCAAATGCCGGTACAGAGTCCCCCAGCTAAGCGGATGATACCGTGCGACACTGTTGATGCAGCTCCAAGGATCGGATGCAAACGCTCACGCACGTTCTTTCCTCGGTCTGATAGCCTGTCCGTCTTCTGCTCTCATCCTTGGCTTGTCAGAAGCTGTACACTCAGGCGTGGGGCTTCTGTACGCCCAGCAGGTAGCGGTCTAGATTCACTATGCACGCAAGACTGGCAGGCCTTTTCCCTTCTTTCACAGAATATGGAACGGCCAAGTGACTCATCTGGCTGTCGTTGGTTGTTGTCTGTACCAAATTGTTACGATCCGTAATTTTCAAGTTTTGACTATTAATCTTTCGATGTGTTCGTTGAATCCATCACTGAAATATTATTTTTGAAATCTTTTTTCAGTTTAATTTTAACAGTTTCTTAAGAGTGGCATTTTAGATTTGTTAATGTCCTTTCCACGTGGTTTCTGGGCCCGCTATCCGGCAATTGTGACTGTTCTGCTACCTAGACATGATTATGGCATTGATAATTCCTCGCATATAGTTCCTCGATTTCTGACTCGCTATAGACCTCTGCGAAACCCTAAATATTCGCGTACCTAGAGAGTATCATTTCCATCATTACCATCAAGTTCGAAGACGTCTTGTATATCCTAGACGTCACAAGACTGGCAACATCGGATTGCATAACCCCATTCTGACCTTAGGAATTGTGAGGCGGTGAGCCGTCGCGAAGGTACAGGATCCAACATGGAGTAGACGACATTCTGACTTTGAGTCTACCACGATGTCAGCTGGGTTTCTCTGGACGAGGATGGTGGACCTACATTTTCCAACGACTCAATAGGCGCGAATCCCTTTTCTACTCGTCGGTCTTTGACATACGTGGTATACAATTTGTCGTCAACCTGAGCAGAGAGCCAGAGATAACGAGCTATGCGCATGAACATGTATATCACCCCGCAAGCCCAGATGTCTGCGGCACGAGCATCAAACTTGTCGTCGGTATGCTCCTCTGGTGCGATATAGGGTAAAGATCCGCGCATGCCAGAGAGCAGCTCGACTCCATTCTCTTTTGATGGAGCCAAGTCATGACAGAATCCAAAGTCGGTGATCTTCAGAGTGCCGTCGGGAGTGAGGAGCAGGTTCTCTGGCTTGAGGTCGCAGTGTGCCACATCAATCTCGTGTAGGTACTTGACGCCGCGCATTAGCTGTTTCAAGAAACAGTCTGCCTCCTCCGCGTCGAGATTTCCAGCCGACTGGACGAGCGTGAAAATGTCCCCACCAGCGCAGTATTCCATGACTTCGTAAAACTTGTCTTGATCGGCGTGAAACAGGTCGAGGATCTGTATGATGTTTCCGTGTCGCAGGCTACTCACCAAGGAGTATTCGGCCACGATTCGATCACGATACGAAGCAAACTGCTGACGGGGCTTTCGATGAAACTCTTTGACGGCAAACAGTTCTTGGCTATGACTGCTCACGTCTATCTTGCGATACACACTGACGGTACCGTAGGCACCACGGCCGATGGTCTTCCACCTTGTGCCATACTTCGTTTCCAAATTTGCTTGTGTTTCTTCGATGTTGCCCAAAGTCTCTGATTTCTCCTTTGTGTCCTTGGGGTCGCTGGGGGAGCCAGCTTTTAGTGTGGGCAGAGAAATCTTTTTCCGTACTTGCTTGTACTTGTTGGATAGTGCAGTTCTCCAAATACTTGGTTTTTCTACCTCAGAAACCAGTCCGAGGGAATGTCGATGGCCCCCGGGCAGTTCCTCATTTTGAATGAATCGTCGATCTGGGGAATACCTTGACGATCTCTCTGCTGATTGTCGAAATCGGTGAGTATGTTTCTCAACGCTTCACCATCAGTCCGAGCTGACTTCAGTCCATGTTCATCTTGGGACGGTTAGATGCTCACCGATGGATGTCATCGAGTTACGCCCACGGAGGCTACCGATCAAGCGGTTCTGAGCGTGCAAACGTTGGTGCAGGCTCGACGAATCTGGCAAATCTCTACATACGCAGAACCACTATCGCTACCCGGGCTCAAAGCCAAATTGCAATCGCGTGGAAGCAGAAGCTGAGGGGTCGTTACCCTTCCTACTCACCTGCCTGGGTGGGCAAATAGGTGCCCGATACTGACATCGTGAAAAGGCAGCATTTGGGGTATACGAATCCGGTTTAGCGCATATTATATTTAAAAGTCAGATATGAGATACATCATGACGAGCGCTGCCAGTGAGGTCCGCTTTGTCAATGCTATCAGACCAATTGCTGTCGCTGTTTAACCTTTGGCTTACCGCTGCCGTGAGACGTGATCATTTCCGTATTGCCGCTTCCAGCATTTTTCATTGGTTGAATCCGGATGACCGGACGGCACAAGAGCGTCTTAAGCCCGAACTTCCGGCTGTAAGCTATCTGATTGGTGTAGGGAGCACAACACCGCAACCCTGCTCCAACGGGCACAGATCAGCTGCTTGGCATGCCCTTGGCAGACCCGGCGAGAACATGGCAACGAGTGTGGAAAACTGCACAAACAATGTACCGACTAGCTGATATTGTTCCTTTTTGGGAAATCCGCAGGATGATTTTCCTGCTGCGACAGTCTGTCGCACTGTGCATGCGAGGCTGCCTCCCTGATTGACGTGTAAGTCGTGGTATCACCTCCGTGTGATTTGACGACTCCAGAACCCGTGGGCTCTGACGTTTGTCCGATTCGAGCAAGATCTATTCTGATCTGGCGCCTACAGAGATCGACCAAGAGACCCGACTTTCGATCGTGGACAGAGTAAAATGGCTCGGTCTTTGGGCTTTGTCTCGTCGACATGTTCGACCTTGACACTTGCATCACTCGCGAACGAAAATACGCTGCCTACTGCCTTCAAAACGCAAAGTGACGGCTTATAGGAACAGGCTCGCATTCAGCGAGGGGCACTGGCTCGGTCCGAAATGGCATCCACTATTCAAAAATGGAATACTCGACCGAAGATGTCAAGCACTGAAAGCCATGTCGTTTGTCCGAAAAAGGATATCCGACGGCAGACTATGTCCAGTCGAGCATAGACTTGGCATGAGCCCTGACAGCAATCATTGGCTTATGCTTCTATACGCCCGCCAAGGTTGACAGGGGGAACTTGTCACATCTCTCAGGGTCTTCTCCACCCATGTAAGTGGAAAGCCTTTGGCACCATATTTCCCGACAGGTCGTAGGAAGAGGACAGTTTCATGATCCGGTCAAGGTATGGTGGTGCACAAATCACATTGCTAAATCGCTCAAGATCGACTCCGCGCAGATCTGGACGACCATGGGATTATGTTTGATACAATAATCAGGCTCGTCTTACTTGGGTTGACATGTATGACTCCTTGGCTCCCGACATCCATCAGCCTCAAGGGTGCCTCGCCGGTGCTCCATCCTCGTCCGTCTATATCGCCGCGTCTGACACCTCGATAGCCGACCCAACAATGGTGGCGTTTGTCCATGTCGAGCCAACAGTGCGAGATAAGCTTTGGATGGTTTGTATTTGACCATTGTGTTCCAATACCAATCCTTCGGAACAGTTGAGCCAGGGTATACGAGTCTCCAGCGTGCCAATAAGATGTGCTCCATCTTTCATATGGCGTTCGCGTGGGATTCAGGTTGTTCAGCTCAGCTGAAACCACCACATAAAGCCCTCATTGCCCGTGCACGCCGCCTGCGACCCACGATCTGAATATATCAAGCAAGTGTCATCTGTCGCGACCTACATGATAATTCTGATCTTCATCGTTCTGTTCCTCGAACTGTTGGTCAGGGCATTTTCATGGGTTCAACGGCAAAGACCGACGTCCAGATCATGAGTCTGGAAACAGGCTCATGGGACACCGAGAATGAGGAGAAGGCTCGACGTATTGCTGAGGAAGATCTCAATCGAGGCCACAAACAGGTGAGGCGAACGTATTCTTGGATTTTGGTATTCTGGCTAATCACGTCAATCGACCAGCACTACAAAGGATTCATCCTGCTATGGCTTGCCTGGCAGAGTACCGGGCGTGATCTACGGTGATATCGGTACCAGCCCGCTATACGTATACAGCTCCACATTCACATCTCAACCATCGTGGGATGACTTAGTCGGCGCTCTGTCGATTATCATTTGGTCTCTGACCCTCATCGTCTCCGTCAAATACTGCCTCATTGTCCTTAGAGCCGACGATGATGGCCAAGGCGGCACATTCGCTCTCTACTCCCTACTGGCACGATATGCCAATATCGTTCCCCGAGACCCGAACAAGTCCAGCGTGGTCCATCTGTCTCGACACAAAACCAACGAGCTCCGACCCGATAGCAGAACATTTCGGTCCTTTATCGAGAAGAGCGCCTTCTCAAAGGCAATTCTCAAGCTCTTTGGTGTTCTTGGTGTGTCAATGGTCATGGCAGATGGCATGTTGACTCCGGCCCAGTCGGTCCTCGGCGCCATCCAAGGCATTAAGGTCATCAACCCGGATCTGGGCACGAGTACCATCGTTGGAGCGTCTTGCGCCATCCTCATCGCTCTTTTCCTGATTCAGCCATTTGGTACCTCAAAGGTCGGCACGGCCTTTGCCCCGATCGTTATCATCTGGCTCCTCTTCAACCTCTGTTGTGGTATCTACAACTTGGCGCTTTATGACTACACGGTTCTGAAAGCGTTTAGTCCATACTTTGCATTCAACTATCTGATCAGAAATGGAGAGGACGGTTGGCGGTCATTGGGTGGTTTGCTCCTGGCTTTCACTGGTGTCGAAGCACTGTTCGCAGACATTGGTGCTTTTGGCAAGCGGGCGATTAACCTCTCCTGGTTTTGTCTTGCCTATCCATGTCTCCTCTTTGCCTATGCCGGCCAAGCAGCTTACATCTCTGCCGACGCGACCGAGACTGCCTTCACGAACCCATTCTTCTACACAGTTCCACCTGGAAGCTTCTACTTTTCCATGGTGATTGCGATACTGGCGGCGATCGTTGCCAGTCAGGCTATGATTACGAGTTCGTTCCAGCTGCTTTCTCAGATCATGAGACTCAGTTACTTCCCCCACATCAAAACCGTACACACGAGCCAAAGATTCCACGAGCAAGTCTACATGCCCCTGGCCAACTGGCTCCTCATGATTGGAACCGTCATAGTCACGGCCGTCTACAATAACGTGAGTTGATTAGCGATCCTATACCATTTCATCAAAGCTGACTTTGAAATAGACCACCAGTCTCGGCAACGCATACGGTGTTTGCGTCATTATCACCACTTTCATTACCACTTGCATGGTCTCATTCGTTGCTATAATCGTCTGGAAAGTCCCATCGCCTATTGTCGTATTCCTCTTTTTGGTGTTTGGAGCACTTGATGGCGCATACATTTCCTCTGTACTACTAAAGATCCCCGACGGTGCCTGGTTCAGTCTGGTCCTGGCCGTCATCCTGGGGTCAGTCTTTGTGCTCTGGCGGTGGGGCAAGGAGCGACAGTGGGCGGCCGAGGGCAAAGAGAGCCTCACCGCGTCGCGTCTCTTCAACTCGTCGGCATCCACCACCAGCCTCTCGGCGGACTTTGGCGGTGGTGCTGTCACGACGGCGCCCGGCCTGGGCATCTTCTTTGACAAGGTCGGCGCCGGAGACGATGTCATACCCAAGGTGTTTACCCAGTTCGTCCGCAAGTTCCACTCGCGCCCCGAGGTCGTCGTCTTCTTCCACCTGCGCACGCTCACCGTTCCCACGGTCCCCATGGGAGAGCGCTTCATTATCACCCGAGTTCATCAGCTCCGGTCCTGCTATCGCATCACGCTCCGTCACGGATACACGGACGAGGTTCTCACCACGGATCTTCGCCAGGTCATTGTCGAGCAGCTCAACGACTTTGTGGTGCGCATGGGCAAGCAGGTGGGTGGTCAAACAGACCAGTCTGCCTTGATACAAGATGAACTTCGCCGACTCACCGCGGCCGGACAATCCGAGCTGATATACGTGCTCGGTAAACAAATGATGCGCCCGCGCCAGGTCCAGAGCAGCTTGGTCAAGAGATCAGTTCGCCAAATGTTCTTGGGAATGTTCTTGTGGCTGCGGGAGAATACGAGAGCCAAGCTTGCGGACCTCGATATAGATCCTGACAATCTCGTTGAAGTTGGCTGGGTCAATCACATTTAAACATTGGCGGCTCCTGGATCCAGCTGTCTGTAGAGGGAAGGAGGAGGGGTTTAGGGGACTTGGAGTTTGTAGTATAGAGTTGTTCTGCCCAGCTTACCTAACAAAGCCTGATCTCCTTCCTACTCCCATTCTCGTTCACCAAGTGATGTCTCCCTTTTCGTTTCTGACACATTGATGATATGACTCTTCAGAGAAATTAAGATTGTTGTGTTCCATCATCGTATTTGGTTAGTGATGGTGGTGCGAATGATGATGCATCATAAGCCTAAGCCGCTACAAATCTGCCCCGGCTGGCTGCCTAGCGGCCAAGATCAGCGCCTCATAGAAGTCAGCTACAGGGCACTTTCGGTGCTTGTTAGCCTGAAAGATCCCGACGCGATGGCAACCCCGGGCCGTTGGACGCTAAAAGAGATTTAGCTTCCAGCATCGCCCGCTAACCCGCATCCACGATCTCATCCCTTCAGCTGCGGCGTAGATCTCTTCTCTCTTGAGCTTTCTCGTCTGAAGTCCAAGGTCCCGTTTTGCCCGTCGAACTGTCAGACTGTGGAAGCCGAAGCCGGCGCAAGGTCTCGCATCTATGTCCAGACGTCCGCAAGCTCTGTCGTACCCTCTCATCTGCATCAGGCGCGTCACTCTCAATGTCTGAGGCGGGGACGCACGGGCCAACATGGGATGCTGCGCGACGTCCAGTGCCGAGCGGCACCTCGACAAATGCAACGTCTCCTGCATCTTCGCTGTCCCGAGGCAATGAGTTGTCGGAAGATGCAGCGCATAAGTTTCCCGAAAGGTTCGAGCCTCAGGATGGACCCAGCAAACCACTACCTCGAAAACGGCGGCGGACCACCAAAGCATGCGATGATTGCCGCCGAAAGAAAATCAAATGCGACGGGAAGCGTCCATGTTCGAGCTGCGCAGACTTCAACTCTGGTGGGATACTGATCCTTAAAAGCCCGGCCTTTGATATTTATCATAGCTAATTATTGGACAATTAGATTGCACATATGCCAGGGTGACTGGCCAAGAGGAACAGGCTAGGTCTAGAGAAGCAGACTCCAAACCGAGTGATGTAGAGACATTGGAGAAGAAACTGCAAGCTGCTGAATCGCTCTTACGTCGGATCTTGCCTCAGGTTGATCTAGGCAATCCCGACTCTGTAGCCGCTTCTTCACAGACTCTGCAATCTAGGCCAATGCTGCGCCCGACTCCACGAAAGGGAACATCTCCAATCAGCGCCCCCACCGAGTCTGCAGGCGAACGTGGCAGATTCATCACGTTGCGCGATCGTGTCGGTCACTTGGATTTGACTGAAACTGGAGAATACGATTTCCATGGCTCATCGTCGGGAGCTGCCTTCTTGAGTCAGATTGCTCAGCAGTTTCCGGGCCTCTTTCGGTATGATACCAGGCTACCGTTTCTGCCTCAGTCGCCCTCATCTTTTCGAATCGAAACAACGCAGCATCATGGTCATGCTGCATCATCATCGTGGCAAACCAAGGACGACTTCTTGGAGTTGCCAGTGAGACAGCTAGCACAAGATCTCTGCGATTACTCCTTTAGTCGAGCTTCGTGTATCCTGAGAGTTGTTCACGCGCCTTCGTTTTGGAGATCCTTCGAGCGCCTATACCAGGAAAGACCTCAAAGATTCACACTCGAACAACGCCGCTTTGTCGGACTACTATTCTCTGTCATGGCTCTAGGTTCTATGTATGATGTTGATGAGAATGATCCGACCAATCCTGACCATTATGCTGTTGCCATGCAGCGAGGGTATGTGTTCTCTGTTGGATAGCTTCCAAGCGTCCGGCAATCCTACACTGAGTATCGCTGACTCGTGCTTTCTCGCTAGACATAATTATTATAAATCAGCAAGACATTATCTTGGAGATATAACCGAGTGTTCTGATACGACATCATTACAGGCCATGGCATTCATCATTCAATTTCTCCAGGCCACTGGTAACCTGAATGGTTGTCATACTTTTGTTGGCATTGCCCTACGCTCAGCTTTGCGCATGGGTCTTCACCGTCATTTTCCACATACATCCAAGGCGCCGATAGTGGATGAAACCAGGAGAAGAGTCTTCCATACTATTCGTCAAATGGACATTTACCTGTCTACTACCCTTGGACTTCCGTTGCCCCTGCAAGACAAAGACATTGATCAGGCCTGGCCAACCGAAGTGGATGATGAATATATCACAGAAAGTACCATCAAGAAGCCCCCACATGGTCGTCCGTCTTTTCTAGAAGCATCCAACGCACATGCTAGATTGATGCGAATTCTTGCCAAAGTTGTCGATCACCTCTATCCGCCCACCGGGGCAGACCGGGAATCTACAGATATGACATACATGATAAGCGTTGCCAAGATTAGAGAGTTGGAAGAAGATCTTCACAGTTGGCATGAAAGCTTGTCTCCTATCTGGCGTCCGGGACCAGAGGAGAACTTGGAAATTGCCCGGTACGTTGTCCCAAGCCGCCCTATGAGAATTTGTACCTTCAACGAACACGCCCGCAATTCTTGGGTAGTGAAAATTATGCTAACATTCGTTTGTTCTAGTATCAAAGTCCTTCTCCGGTTTGCCTATGCCCACGTCCAAATGATGCTATACAGGCCCTTTCTCCAATATTACTCCCAGCAGACATCAACAGTGAACACGGTAGATGAACGATACTTTGCGCTGGCGACTGCTGGTATCAATGTGTGCCGAAATATTGTCCATATTGGCTTGGAAATTCGAAAGCAGGCTGTTCTAATCGGCCCCTACTGGTTCATCACATATACACAATTCTTTGCAGTTCTTAGCCTCCTACTGTATGTACTGAACAATCAAGACCAGCCCGGGGTATTGGACCTTTTCGCCGACGCCAAGCTGGGCAAGGACTGCATTGCTGGTCTGACCCAGAGGAGTCTTGCCGCCGATAGGGTCACCACAGCTTTGAATGTAAGTCAACACAGAGGCATTCTTGTACTGTTGTGCAACGAGTGCTAACACCCAGCAGTCACTTTTTGATCACCTACCTGATCGCTTCAAAACAAAAGCACAAGCAACGAATCCGATCCCTACACTAATCTCTGCAGAGACCATCCCCAAGCCTCAAACGCCAGTCTTTCTACAGGCTATACTCAACTTCCCAGAAAGCCATCAACGATGGTCTTCTGATACGGTCCAACCTCCAGATAGCGCATCACCTGGAGTAAATACAGCAACTTCTAGTCATGGCTCGGGTAACTACATGTCGAGGCCTCCTCAATACGATGTACCCTCCAGTCTCATGGACTTTCCCATCGAAGATCCATTCGCATATCCATTACTTCCCGGCGTTAGCCTTGCTGACAACACTTTTGCGGCTTTACCCGAAGATTCCTTACAACTACCTATATTTGATGCCAACATGAACATTGAAGGCCAGCTTTTGCACCTCAATAATATTCACTTTCCATCGACATTCCCATCGGCTACAAACGAGATGAGATATCAGGCTTATTGATAGGGCTTGAGAACAGTGTTTCTTACCGTGCAAATCTAAAATCGACACGGTCTTGGCACGCTCACCCCTCCCATCTCGAATTTCTCATTTGATGTCGCATTGCAGCGAGCGCCTTGACCTAATTGCGGCAATGCTGCCGTAAATCATGCATGCGACGGTCGCCTGGTCCGCGTGGTTCGCAACAATGCAGAGCTTGCCATGGCATTTTAATCCGGACGTTCTCAATAGCGTCTTGCCCATTTCAACTAACTTCATCTATGTCTGATAGGTCATCCTCCCAAAGATATTTACAATTTCTTATCATCTACTGAGAAGATGGCTCAAGGCGAGCTGGAATCCCACATTTGCGAACATTGCGCTAAAACACCTCTGAACTTCCGAATCACCAAACGGACTGAAGTTGTAAATTTTGGAATATGGAAACAACAATTTGCCAGCTCATCAGATTTGCAGAAGCTCAGAAATTACTCTGGTCTGGAGGATTTCCTTCGAGCTCAGTTGCGATCTTTTGTCTGGTTTGCCTCTTTCACTCCAAGTGACATTTCAGACGGCGCCAATGACGGCTGTCTTCTGTTTCAATACATCCACGATCGCATCGGAGACACCCTCGCGGCATTTCCGAATCAGCTAGAGAGCCATGTTGAGCCTATGGACCCGCACAAACCATTTGCTGAGCTCTTCGACTGGCGCCGAAAACCAACGTACTCACCATTTGGCCGGTTTTTTGCCTGGTTCTACAGGATAGTGCGTCACGCATTTATCAAAGTCTTTGGCTCTCGCCAAAGCACGGAAAAGCGTGTGGAAGACAAGATCCTCATCTTTATCGAACCTCAAACCGGCCAATACCAGTCCACATTTCGCTTTCGCTGGTTCGTTACACCTTACCGACCATTTCACGCAATGCATTTTCAGGCACCAGAAGCACGGAGGGGATGCCATATCGCGGACGACTGGGTCAACGTGGACCCATTCCAGGTTGTCGTTTCTCCAAAGTCTCAACATGAGATTCATTTCCCTCGCCCTATGAACTATCAGCCCGGCCACATTGGATTTCTAGCGTTTGCTAAGGGCCTATTTGCGACTAGCCGCGAAGAAGACGTCTCCAAGCCACCAAGCTCATCAAACACGCAACCAATCATGCCATCAAGACTTCTCAAAGTCGATGTTGATGCGAACAATGAGCCCACAAAAGTATGTTTGCTGGAGACTGGGCTTATGCCAGAAAGTGTGTTGTTCGTGGCTTTGTCATATTGCTGGGGCGGATCTCAGCAACTTCGACTGATGAATGAGACCAAGTCCCAGCTGATCGCAGGCATCTCGGTTGATTCTCTACCCAGGACACTGAAGGATGCTACGATTGTGACAACTCATCTAGGGATACCATACTTGTGGATTGACGCTTTGTGTATCATTCAGGATCATTCCCAAGATTTGCACAAAGAACTGGCCTTGATGCCAATGATCTATAGGAACGCAGCTATCACCATCGTTGCCTCAAGGGCGAAATCGGTCACTGAAGGATTTCTCCACGAGCGTCTGCCATTCAAGGACACAGCAGAAACTTCTTTCGCTTTACCATGTATTGAGCCTTGGGATGAATCTCACGGTGACATACAAATTGAACCTGCCCAAATCTTTCCGGTCGGTGATCTAATAGGTTATGAATCACCAGATCTTCTTCTACGCGAGGGCGACGAAGATGGTATTCCACCAAACCCATTGATATCGCGTGCGTGGACCTACCAGGAGCGGGCCTTGTCGCCGAGGGTAATAGATTTTGGTCTATACGGAACTCGATGCCGCATCTTGGATCACGAGGATGGATCTGAGTTTATCAGAAGTGATGGGTGGAAGGCCATTGACTGGACAAATGAGCCAAAGCCCCCGAATATGTGCTTGCGTATGATAGAGTCAAGGCCAACCGCCATCAACACATGGCAAGTCATAGTGGGTCACTTCGCAAGCCTCAATCTTACGTTTCCTTCTGATCGCCTACCTGCGATTTCCGCGTTCGCCCATTTTTTTGGTCCCGCGTTTGGTGGTGCACAAGACTATGCCGCAGGGATCTGGAAAAGCACAATGCCCCTCGGCCTTCTATGGCAGACACACAAGCTTGGGAATACGACGCTTGATGGTAAACCCGACGAAAAAAGCCTGTTACCGACCTGGTCGTGGGCCACTCTGACTTCCTTGATTGGGTATCCCCATAGTATTGCAGAGGACGTGCTCCGCGCAGACCAGGGTGCAGAGCTCATCGAGTGTAAGGTGCAGCTTGAATCCGATCAGGTGCAATTTGGCAGCGTGACGGAAGGCACGTTGCGGATGCGTGGTAGGCTTCGACCGGTACGCCTTTCCCTTAAACAAGACACAGATTTAGGCTTCGATTGGCCATTCTTCGATGAGACCCGAAAACAGCAGAAGCTGCGCTATACCCGAATAATTACGAATATGAATCAGGCCGACCCTGAAGACAGAGGCTTGCACAAGCGTGAATACGATCACAAAAGTCGTGCATTCCGCGATTTTAAGCTTCCAATTGCTGTTACGACGGATCGAGAGCATGATGCCACGGAATCAATGATTGGCGACTCATCGTCATTATTTGCTCTTCCAATAGCATCTATACCGACCAACATATCACCTGCGCCTAGCAACGAAGGTGTAGAAGTCGAAGAATTACCTCCTACCGTTGAGTATGGGATTCCCGAGATGTACAGTATCCGGCCGGTTTACGGATTGCTGCTCTTGCAACAGAGCGAGAACGTTTATAAGAGGGTAGCACTCTTCAGAACACTCAGATTCAACCTTGAGAAGCTTGTACTTGAAGGCCCCTTGGAAGTGGAAGAGGCTGCTGACTGGTTTAAAGAGCAGCATGAGTGGTTGGGCGCTGGAGAAGTCCAGGAATTTTCAATCATTTGAGAGTGTACGATCATGTCATTGAAGAGAAGACAGCCAGGTTCTGCCCTATGCCAATCGTCTGAACAGAATATTTAATTGCTCAAATACCTTGACCTAATGATCTTCAAAAGTAGGACCCCTTCTGAAGCCGAAAAAGAAAATGGTGAACCTTAAACAGAGGTCATAATCTGGTCTTCCCACTCGGTCAATAAGCTCATGATCTCTACTGAATGCGTCCAGCTTGGCGATGGTCTTGGGGCCTGCTTCAAGCCAGCGCTGATGCAATTCTCAACTAGTCGTACTTGGCTATCAAATGCGTCAAGCTCAGAAGTAACAAGGATTTCCCGGGCTTCGCCGCCATACTGACGGATCTCGATAATGTTGTCGCCGGCCAGTGGTAGCCAGGGATTGGTCTTGAAGCGCATAGACGCTTTGGAGCCGTTGATCACAAAGGCAAAGTCATTGCCAAAGCTGTCAGTAGACTGTACGGTGGCGAGCACGCCGTTGGAGAACCGCACAGCGAGGGCAGCATCTTGCACTCGGTGGACACCTTCTGTAATCACATTACCAGTCCCAAGGACTTTGCGACCACTGAACGCCTCGCCTCCAAAGGCTGTTTCGCTGATGAAGTGGACAAGAGAGACAGGATAGCAACCCAGGTTGTAAATGGTACCTTTGCCGTGAGGGTTTGCCTTTGCGCCAATGTTGGCAGCATAATGCCCTGACATGGAACAGATGGTGCCCAATTCGCCAGACTTGACGATCTCGGCCACCTTTGCCATCAATGGGTGGGAAAGGTACATCAACCCCTCTAGGAAAAATGTATTGGCCTCCCGGACGGCCTCAGTCATGGCACGCGAGTCGTCCATGGTGGTTGCCAGGGACTTTTCCGACAAGACGGGCTTGCCACGTTTCGCAGCTGCAATCACTGCCATGGCGTGCAGGTGGCTGGGCAGGCCAATATAGATGACGTCAACATCAGCATCGTCAAGTATGTCGTCAATAGAAGTAAAGGTTTTCGTGATGTTGTACTTTTCCGCAAAGGCCTTTAATCGCGTCTCGTCTCGGCCGAAAACCGCGGTGATGCAGGACCCAGAGCTCTTTTGGATGGCCTTGACCACGGTGTGAGAGATGAAGCTGGTACCGAGAATTCCCCACCTGAGCATGATGAATTGTGATTCCAGAAGTACGCGGGCGAAGTGTTTGGGCTACTACTAATTTCAAAGATCAAGGACGATGGCTTATATAATTACACAGGTGGGTGTTGCGCTCCAATACAAGCGAGTTCGTTCACTGAAGAAAGGGAGCATGTGCTGTTGCGGGGTTACATGGTGCACGGGCCTTCTAGAGTTACTGCAGCAGTCGAGTGCTGGAGAAGCCCGGAGACCTCAATTTTCAAGTGTTCATTTGAGAGCCAAATCGTCGAAGTGAGCATTGTCAAATTATGTACTGCGCTGACCAATCCACGAAAGTGTCAAATTACTCAAAGGTCTCGACAAAGTGGTCCCGCATATTGCCCACTGAGTTCTTCATAGCAGATTCATAACCCTCAGATCCACGCGGCCACTTTGTTTTCATCATCACGTGTAACATGACAAGAGATGGTATAATATAGGCCAGCCCGGCAAGCTCGCCTCTACGCAAAGCCTGACTCGCAAACTGCTGAGCTTCCCCTAATAACGCCAGGCCGGCGGATGGGTTCCAGTCCGAGGAAGAGTAGGGTATCATAATGTAGCGGTCATACTCCTCACTCCGGTACACCTCAAAGGCTAACCACAGCGCCGACTGGATGGCCTCGACGCGGAACATGGTCCCGTTGCCGACGAGCAGCGCTGCGAACGGGTCACTGGTCGTTGCCGTGTTGTCGCCGAGGGCGGTGCACACGTCTTGTACATGTCGCCGAGCACATTTTCTGGAAATGTCCCTCGAAAGATAGAATTCCGGGTCATGCAGAGTGGCAAAAGGTCGGTGCAACGTGACGGTATATTTGTGATATATGAACGAGACGTATCTGTCGGCGAAACTTTGCTCGCATGTGCTAGGCCTGTCCGGGACGGGGTCCATATCCAGCGCCAGATCGCGGCTCAGGGCCATCACGTCCTCGAAACGTAGATGCTCCTCATTGTTGACGAGCACGGCAATCTTGGTGCGCGTTTGTAGCGATTGCCTGAGGATCGCGAGGGGCTGGAGGGAAGACGGATCGTTGCCTTCCACGCTGCTGCGGTGTCCATTTGTTCGAGATGAGGGCCACGGCAGCAGCACGGTTAGGTCGGTACCGGGCGGGACTGTGGGCGCAGCACCACAGGCAAGGCACGCGTGGAGCTCAAGCTCGCGCACCGTTTCCCACAATTGTCTCTTTTCCGCGTCCAGCTCGCCGGGGCGATTGAGGCCGAGCATCATGGCCAGCCGGACTCCGGCGCCAGAGTAGACATAGTCGGCAGTGTCGTTGAACTTGAGCGTCTGCTTGGCCGTATTGAGAAGGGCGGCGACGCGCAGGATATCAAGGCTGCACTCGCCTAGCTCGAGGGCGGTGGTAGGGACCGACGAGGCCAGGTCGCACCATACGTACACCGACGATGGAGGAATGGGTGCTTCATTTTGAGGGTAGGTCCCGTTCGCGAGCGCCAGGATGAGTAGTACTTGCACCAGCCTATACACTGGGACACCAGACGGGTTATTGAGCAAGGAGTCGAGCTCATCTATGAACAGGGTCTTGTCTACAACCGGAAGAATAGTGTGGAATGTTTCAAAATACCGACCAACCAGGGTATGGACGATGTCGGTCGCAGGAAGTTCATCGGCTAATGATGCTGTGAGGATTGTGTTTCTAGCCCGGAGTTTTTCCTGTCTCCATTTCTCATAAGTGATTTCTAGCAGTGGTATGCGGTCTCTGCGACGACCTCCAGCTATGGCATCGTCGCCTAGGTAGGCGAGTAAAGGTTCAAACTAGTCATCAGAAAATGTGAGCGCTAATGATCGAGGTAGAGATTGATGAGGTAAACATCTTACCTCCTGCACAGCCCAAGAAAAATGACTGCGACCGCGAATGGGATCTTCTTGTCCCCAGTCGTGAGTTTGTAATTTAGACTCGGACCGCGGTGTTCCGGTTGAAGTACATGAATAGTCCCGGGACGGGCCAAGTGCTTCCGGGGGCACTGCTGGAGAGGGCAGTGATGGATGCGACCTGATGCTCTGTCTGCTTCTCGACGTAGTACGTGGATCTGATCTCTGAGACTGCCCATTGTCACTATCTCCGGCTACTCCCAAATTTTCGGTGATACCATTCTCATGGCCACTGTTGGAGTTACTTGGGGTCGGTACAGCCGATCGTCTCCGGGCTGCACGTCGGGTGTCGTTATGCTGCTCGTAGACGCATTCAGCCGCCTGACCTCGTCTGACGCACTGTCCACAGGGGGCTTTAGTGTCGCATTTGACCTTTCGCTGATGGCAAATGGAACATGAGCTCCGCGGCCGGGGATTCCTGTGTCTTCGGCGCAGGCCCTGCATGGTGCTCGGTGATCTCTGAGTCGAATGATACACACCCAGCAATTAAGTAGACGACCCAGAAGGATGGAACTCTCTAGGGTGTCTCCCGATCAGGCGGAACACTCGGTGATAAAGAAGCACCTCCAGCTTCGGCGATGACAGGGCCGCAAGAGATGATGAGTACTCCATATATTGCATAATTAGAAGCGAAGGAGCTGAGCACCCGCCTTACTTCCGCGATGTCATATCGCCGAGCTGAACGAACTTTCACCGAGACTATTCGCTTCGGGTTGGGGACGAGCCGCACAACTAGAGCAACACAGGATTAGGGCCCTAGCGCCAGCGACTTAGTGCTGAGCACAGCGTCAGAGGCTAAATTTATGCTAGATCAACTATAATCGATGCATAGCGCCCTTGCGGCGTCAGTATCCCTACCAATCATTCCTGTGCACGAAACTAACAGTCTACGCTCATGGTGCTTATTCATCGAGCTAAAGTATTGATAGATGGGCTGTTGGGCGTCAGAACCGCCCTGTGTGCTCATTAGAACGAATATTCTGCTGATCATATGAATTGCATGATCTGTCTTGCGTTAGCTGCTACTGTTATCGTTGTAAATCGTCGTACTCCTTCAACCATTACCTGCCCGTCAACAACGACTCTCAACTTTTTACCATATTATTCTAGTCCATTATCAAGATGCCCTCCGATCAAGATGGACGAGTACACCTTGAACCATTTAGACATACAGACAGTAACGCGAACGATGCGCCGCCGCCTGATTACTCGGCGAATTATATCGTTGCCGACAAGCGCGCAAATGCAGGCCCGTCGCATCGTGGATTGTCAAAGTCCATGAACTTGCGACAGGCACGTGGTCCAGTCTTGGCTCAGGCCATCTGTCGACTCTTATCGACGCTCCTAGCACTGGTCATTGCTGGTCTGCTCGCGAGATCTCTGGCCGTCTTCAACGCAACCAAGGACTACAAGGTGCTCATGAGCTTTGGACTGGTCATGCCTGCCTGGCCTTCAAATTATGGGAGAGCGCTCATGGCGACGTATCTTCTCCTGGCTGCGGCCGTCATCACTTTAGTCTTCGGAATGCTCATAACTGTAGTGTGGTGTCTTGTGGCGGTAGGTCTCGCGCTGCCATCTCTTTTACTAATGTATACTTACGTTGATTCAGGCATCGAGCCAGTGGAAATCTCGACTGGGCAGTGTCTTATCCATCGGACTGCCTTCCATATCGTTCGGGTTGTTCGTAGCAGCATTGGTGGTCTTCAAGCTCTATGATGGGCCAGACGGTCTCCGCGGCTGGAGCTGCATGCATTCGGACATTGAAGTCGACTTTGACAGCAATGAGGTTGGCTTGGGTCGTGTATGCAACGCACTGGTGGGTATCTGCTCCCCCATGATTTGAAAATTCCTCACCTTTGATAATTTTCTGACGATGTACTTCTGTCGCGAGCAAAACAGAATGCTGCTTGGGGTCTTAGTGTCGCGGTCGCAGCCTTCGAGTTCATCACCTTGGGGATTATTATCATGAGAGGTTTCCCGAAGAAAGCTCGCGCGGAGAAGAACCCGCACATCAAGGTTGCCCGCACGGGTTACCACGAACTGCAGCCGATGGTTGATCAGGAGCTGGACTACAAAAACCATCCATCCCACTAAATCTCGAATGCTGAGTAACTTGAAGTAATATTGGACTTTTTGACGTGTCTTGCTGGGTTTACCGGTCCATGTCTTGGCGGAGCTCTTGGGTTCGTCAACACTGCGTGGCTTGAGCGGCATATTGGGACTGGTGTGAAGGACTGAGATCAGCATCCACTTCCATAAATCATTATTCTGGGACGTCGAGTAGTATCGGTACTGGGAACCATTCAAGACTTGCAGTGGAGGCGATTGCAAAATGAGCTTAGATCATGAAATGGTGCTAGCCACCCACCCCATTGTGGCAGGCCACATACTCAAGCCAAATAGATACATATATAACGAACACCGGCCTTATCTACAACAAATGACTCACTCGAATTCAATAAGTCAGTGATGCTCAAAGTTCACAGTTGATCTTATTCAAACCAAGAACGGCAAAAGGCAGACAAAAAAAGCCTCTTAATTGCCCATTATAGGGAAACTTCCAGAGAACAAATATGGCCGGTCGCAGATAGCCAGCACAGAATTATGTGCCAAGATATTATTCGGTTTCACGTCCTGGCCTGGAAAAGTTGGAAAATGCTGATCAGATACGGTGGATAGGAGTCTCAAACAATACACAAGTCTATTTATGGTATCAATCTATAATTCTGAGTTTCTACACCGTCATGGCCAAAAGCGCAGCGCACTGCTTATCGACATCCGCCACCTTGACCGTCTGAACCGCCTTATCTTGCGTTCCCAGAAGAACCATATTGCCACTACCGAACTCGACCCAACCGGCGGAATCAGCGGCCTGTGGGTCTTTGGCAAAAGCCAGCCACATGTCTTGCATCGTATTGCTCGTCTCAACTTCAAAGCTCGAGGCGGCGCCGTTGTACAGGCCCCGAGTTCCAAACACTTGCGGCAGCTCCGACATGTGGTAGGCGCCCTGCCAGAACAGGGGGCTGAGGTCGGTAAAGTTGCCGCCGTATTGGAACAGGTACGTCTTGCGTTGGGCAGAGGCGCGTTCCAACGCCGAAGCATACGCAGGGCATTGGAAGAAGCCCAGTGTTGCCATGTCGGCCAGCGTCTGGTTCGGGCCCATGTGGACCGGATCTGTGGAGGGCGGGACCTGGATGACTCCCTCGTTGGTGTTTGAGCCAAAGATGGATGGCTTGTCCGAGAGCAAACCCTTGGCGTATCGGTCCGTGTAGTTGGCAAACGCGACGATATCGTCCGGAGTTGCGATGAAATTTAGAGTCGGTGTGGTCATTGCCTCGGTGTAGTTGGTCAGAAAGTCGATAATGTCCTTTGCTGGCTTCGAGCGCATACATGAAGCTTCGCCGGCGGGATCAGAGGGGCAGCCTAGACCCTTGGCCACAGTGGAAAAGTTGGAGTGTGTTGGGTCGATCGTGGTCAATCCGCTGCCCAGAGGATACAAGGCGCTTCCAGAGTCGGAAATGAAGCCTTGAACAATAGGGTCAGTCGGAAACGCAAAGTTCTGCGCGTCGACAGCGCCTGCACCAGATGACTGGCCCCAAAGTACCATCCGGTTAGGGTCGCCACCAAATGCTGCAATATTGTCGCGAACCCATTCCATACCCATGCGCTGATCGAGTAGTCCGAGATTGGTTCGGTTCAGGCCCGCGCCGTTGGGAAATCCAAAAATGTTCAGTCGATACTGCACTGCGACGACAATGTGTTCCTGGCTTCGTTGGATCCAGGCTGGCGGCTGCTGATACTCGATGCTGGAGGAGCCCTGTTGAAGTCCGAGACCATGGATCCATATGACGACGGGAAGCCCGCTTGATGCATTTGCTTTCGGTGCCCAGATGCTGAGCGAGAGGCAGTCCTCGTCCCATGGTGCCTGGTTGAAGAATTGAGAAGGGAAAACGCTTCCGGTGCTCGCAGCTATCTGGGGGCATGCTTTTGGCGTGGTTGTCGCTTGCACCTGGGTGTTGGAATCTGCCACGAGGGCCTCGGGAGGTTCGAATCGGAGAGCTCCTGTTGGGGCTTTGGCATAGGGGACGCCGAGGAATTGACGGACGTCGGGGTATGAGGAGTTCACAAAGCCTTTCGTGAGACCAGCGGCAGTTTGTACGGTCAGTCCGTCACTGGAAGCTCCGTTGCTCGAAGATGTTGCTTCATCGGGATGCTGCCATCGTGGATGTTGCCAGGGCGGCAATGCTGCAGACTGACTGATGAAGAGTAGGAGACTGAGAGCCAGTGATTCGGTGCTCACTGAAAGTTTCATTTTGAAAGAAGTAACTAAGTTTTGAAATGATTGATCGTGATGCTATGGTCGTTGTTTTCGAATAAACTGAGACAACAAGACAACTTATAACAAACAGTTATGTTGCCGGAACCGCGCAGGCCAGCAGCCATGCAGGGACACTATCCACTGTACTATACTGTTTCCCTGTTGGCGCATTCCACCAGCGTAATGATCACTTTCATAATTTCATAACTTCGTATAGTCGCGCCAGCCGGATACCGATATCGTGACATTTCCTGTCGGTGCTTCAAGGCCCGCATCTCGTTATTTTTGTTTGTTCGTCATAGATCTAGAATGATGTGGCTGGAAACAGGAGTCAATAGACCCTACGCGATCAAAGCTCACCAAACAATTTCGGCCGAAAAGCCTCGGCGATCTTGGTCTTGGAGCGTGCCAACGTGGGTCTCGGCGATATCTCTGTGAGTTGGCGCCCAAAGACTAGAACCGTCAGCTAGAAATATAGTGCAGACCCCCCATAGCCACCGCCTATGCTAAGCACTAACCTGTACTTGGACAACGAGATGAGTCCTACAAAAAAGCTTCTTTCGACGGTGCCACGTCTGATCAACTCCAGTTGGTCAACCGAGGACTAGTTGTCCAAGAATAGCTCCCGTTCAAAACCCAAGGGACCACTGACCAAGCAATCAAGCTTCCTGTCATCAACGGAAGCCTCAGCCATTTCAAACCTTGGCGGTGCCCGTAAGCGCAGTACCGGCAATCCGCGTTCCGTGCGCAGCCGCGCCCTCTGTTATTTTAGTGATGATTATCCAATGCACAATGGATTTAGCATCATGGTCCGGTTTTGCTTGTCTTTATAGAGGGTGCCCCGTTCGCACAAATCATTCGCGATCGACATCTTTTGACTTCATAAACAAGACAAACAGCCTATCCTACGCTAAGCACTACCCGTTCTCGCAGCACTTCATTCTCACTGCATAATATTCTTCCTATCGATTCTCTTCTAATTTTTCCTTGGGACATTCTGATCAATCAATATGCGTGCCGGAGTACTGGGTACCGCTCTATGTGCTCTTGGAGCATTGGGAGCCCCGAGTGCGCCAAGAAGTGTCCGGAGATTATCTCAAAGAGACCAAAAAGCATTTTCATTCCCTCTTCCAGATGGGTTTCCGAACATCGACGGAAACTCGAGCGCGCTTCAGGCAATACAGGCACAAGCTCATGGCACGCTGCCCAACGGTCCTTTGCCTAGCTCCATCACAGACGTTTCTGCAATAATCTGGTCACTCATCGCATTCAATGAGTTGTTCGAGGTGGCCTACTTTAGCAGCCTGATCAACAACATTACAGACAAGGTCCACGGATATGAGGTGGGAAGCACCGCCGCCTCGGGTGTTGTCCTTAATGCGCTGCAGACAGTCCGGGCCCAGGAGGAACTGCACGCTCTCGGCGCGAACGGTATTCTGAAAGCGGCGGGACGGCACACCATCTCACCGTGCGAGTACGTCTTTCCCGTGGACAACTTTGAGGACGCCATTGCCTTTGCGTCCACTTTTACCGATGTTGTGCTCGGCACACTGCAAGAGGCCCAAACGAATTTTGGTCTCGACGGCGACGTCGAGTTCATTGGCCTGGTCGGCTCCGTCATCGGGCAGGAGGGCGAGCAGAATGGTTTCTACCGATCCATCGGCCAGCCTTCCAAGGTTCCTTCTGCACAACCCTTCCTAACCGCGGCGAGTGGCGTTTTTGCTCTCTCTGCATTGCACCAGCTGGTCGTTGTTCCTGGATCTTGCCCGGACACGATACCGATTCCCATCTTGGATGCGCTCAACGTCGACACGGACAAGATCAGCCCGCAAACCACGGAGATTCAATTCAGCTTCTACACCAATGACACCAAGCTGGACACCGACAGCCTGAGCTTGGTTTATATCAACGGACAAAACCTCCCACTCGTTGAGAAGCTATCCGGGGTCAGGTATGTTTCCACCCACGTCGCAAAATAATCAATTATGTGTTGAACGATATGCTGACTTGATATTGTACAGCAACCACAATGGCATGGTTCAATTCAGTGCTCCATTCCCATACCAACAGTTTCAGATGGACGGCCTTACCCTTGCCGCCGTGACTAAGAGCTCTGGGCCGTTTGCGAATGCTAGTGACGTTGCAGGAAATGCTCTGTTCGGTCCTGGCATCATAGAGGTTGACTAGTTCAATTTTCATCACCCGATATATATAATGATGGAGTCAATTAGACTATCTAGGTAGACAACATTGTGCTTTGATTGTTTCGGCTTGGCGTATCGGTGGTTTTCAGGGACATGATACATCATATAATATAATGATAGGTTTAATTAAGCTCATCATATTTGTTTTCATTCTATATTCGACTTCCATTAAAATGTCAAAATTGAAGAGGTCCATGAAAAAGTTTATTTCGAGTTCTTAGACCCCAATTGCTCGCGACCATTGACCAGAAGATATGGAGTAGATGTCTAGACCAGTACATAAGTTCCACGACGACGTGACGCATACCAGCATTAATTACCGGAGCTGTCCAGAAGACAAATTTGTATTATTAATGATTTGTCCAGTTTGAGGCATCAAGCTTGAAAAGACCTCAAAGATCCATTGCAATGGAGAGCATTGCGCCGGGTGTTTGGATTTGTAATCCTCCTGAGGCGAGTTTTACCCCAGCGCCGCTGATTTGACATGGGCTTAGCAACTCAGCTGCGGCCAGCTGGGGATTTGGGCCTGGGGGAAAGGGTCTGGGGGTGGAGGCGCGGGGTAGGTGAGCCTATAGTTAGCGCTCACTCTCGATTTTTCTGCTGGGTCATCTTATTATTCATCCCAAGCAGAAACCTTCAAGCAGAAACTTTCTGCTTGCAATTGGTCCTGCCATTATTCTGAATACACCAATTGAATGGTCTATCTGGCGACATCATGGACACAGCAGCATTCAACGGTCTTTTGCTGATTCAGCCACAACAAGATAAACTTCCGAGCCAACCAGAGAGAGCTTTTTCTGTGAGTCACCATGGTGCTTCACATGAATCTGAACCGATTGAGCTCGCCAGCTTGAAGCCCACAAACCCGACAGTCTCTGGGCCAGCTAGGACAGAGGCCGCAGCGAGCGCTGCCGCCTCGCCCGTCGCGGATGATGAGGTCGAACAAGTCTTCCCGAGCATCTTTAGCTCCAAGAAAGATAGGCTCAGGCTCGCCGCTTGTTGCAGCATGAGCTTTACGGGCGGTTTGAATGATTCTGCTGCCGGTGCGCTCATTCCTTACATGGAGACGTGAGTTTGCCTCATCATTCAGTCGATAGTTTCGAAATTGACCCTTGATAGGCACTATGATATTGGATATGGCACTGTATCTCTCATTTTCGTGGGCGTTGCCTTGGGCTTCATCACGGCCGCGCCATTTGTCGACAGCTTGCAAGCAAAATTTGGACGCGCCAAGGCTTTCGGCATTTGCATGTTGTTCCTAGTCGCGGGATACATCCCAATCATTTGCGCGGTGCCAATCCCAGCCATTGTTGTTTCATTCTTCTTCGTCGGCTTTGGCTTGGCGACTAGTCTTTCCATGTACAATGTCTTCCTGGCTAATCTCCAGAACGCGGGAACGGCGCTGGGCATGGTCCACGGATCCTATGGTGTGGGAGGCATAGTCGGTCCGCTCATCGCGACAAGCATGGTTTCCAATGGTGTTCTTTGGAGCATGTATTACCTCGTCACTCTCGGGTTTTCTGTTTTCAATCTTGCATTTGCCCCATGGGCGTTTTGGACCATTGAGCAGGAAATGCAGGACGAACTGGGACTGATCGAGACCAACACGACCCAACGTGGCGCACAGCAACTCAAGGGTATGATCAAGGCTTTCCGATCCAAGGTCGTGCTACTGGGAGCTCTCTTCATCTTTGCCTACCAAGGATCTGAGGTATCCATTTCTGGCTGGGTCATTTCCTTCCTCATTACCATTCGCAATGGTGACCCATCACGCGTTGGTTACGTTGCATCTGGTTTCTGGGGCGGCATCACTCTTGGTCGATTCTTCCTCTCGCCCCTCGCGGCCCGGATCGGCGAGAAGAAATTCGTTTACGGGATTGTCGCGGGCGCGGCAATCTTTGAGCTCCTTGTGTGGCTTGTTCCCAACGTTATTGGAAATGCAGTCGCTCTGGCCATTGTCGGACTTCTTCTTGGTCCAGTCTATACTGGTGCTGCCGTCATTTTGACCCGGAACTTGTCGAGAAAAGAACAGGCCAGTGGCATGGCTGTAATCAGTGCTTTTGGCAGCTCAGGTGGCGCTCTGGCCCCTTTCACGACGGGTATCCTCGCTCAAGCTGTCGGCACATTTGTGTTGCACCCTATCGCCATTGGCCTATTTGGAGTGATGATGATCAGCTGGTTCTGCATACCGACACCACGCAAGAGAACCGAGTAAATATTGCTGAACATGGCACAAGCATGGGCCGAACTAGAACAGACCTATCCTTTTTTGAGTTACAATTTCTAAGTATTGTTCGTTACCCAAGATTGCAAGAGTTAGAGTAACTAGATTTCATATTCATTGGTATACTTGAGTGGCCTTCAGACGAAGAAAGTTATCATAACATTGTGTCCATACGTAAAGTCATGCTTGGTGATTTCTCAAAACTGCAGTGTTTTCCAGTCCTTCGAGCGCTCCCAGGCCCCTGCTATCTTGAGACAGGTCACGTCATCAAATTGTTTCCCGACGATTTGCAAGGCAGTCGGCAGTCGAACCGATTGATCATCTGGAGCAGGAACAAAACCAACGGGAACCGATAGAGCTGGATGGCCAGTCGCATTGAAAGGAGCCGTGTTGAGCACTGTACCAGCCATGCGGGTAAGTCTCTCCAACGTTGAATAGTCTCCGCCCTCACGGAAGCTAGGGGTGGCGGGAAATGGTATGGTCGGCATGACGAGGACGTCCACGCCAGCCAGCGCGGCATCATAAGCTCTGGTATACTTTCGGAGCAAGTTGGATGCCTTGGCACTGACCATGGCACCGTACTTTTCAGTGACGTAAAGATACTTCATGTACATGTTTTGAGCACCCGGGCCCCAGGTATCGAATCTTTGTTGTGGGACCGTATTCCCCGGACCACCAGCTCTGTCGGTCATGTAGAGTTCTTTGCGACCAGTCCTGTCACCGAGAAGCCCATCTCTCGCCCCGGCCAATGCTTGAGTGCAAGTCCATGGGGCACAGACTTGGTTGTGCTCTGGAACTGATACTTGCACCACTTCAGCTCCAAGAGCAGCCAGGTCTTCAATGGCAGCGCGGACTGCCTTTTCGACATTTTCATCTAGCACGCTCAGCTCAAATCCCTCTTTGAGGATGCCGACTTTGATGCCTTGAAGTGGCTTTGGCGACGACTCCGAGGCAGTCATGAATGCATCCAGTGACGTTGAGAACTTCAGAGACTCTTCGGGCAGCATTCGGGGTTGCCGGTCGTCCATACCATCGGGACCAGCGATTGCCTCTAGAAGCAGCGCGTTGTCACGCACCGTTCGGGTCATGGGCCCACAGTGGTCAATGTCCGCGTGCAGTCCGAGAATTCCACTGTAGGGAACCAAGCCCCAGGTAGGCTTGAGACCAACAAGCCCGCAAAACGTGGATGGAATTCTTACTGAGCTGGACAAAACATTAGCCATGTAAAGGAGTACCACTGCGGCGCTGCATCACTCACCCTCCTTGATCGCACCCGAGCGCCATGTCTGCCGACCCCGTTGCCACCACACGGCCAGAGCCACTGCTGGAGCCGCCGCAGGAGTAGTAGTCGGCATAGGGATTGTGTACTATGCCAGTCCATGATGTATCCGAGGAAGGCTCCATGCACGCATTTTCGCAAGTTGCCTTGCCGACAATGATTCCCCCAGCATCCATGATCCTCGTCGCGACCGTAGCATCGTACTCGGGAACCCACTCCTTTCCCAGAGGATCCATTCCATTCAAGCATCGCATGCCTGCAAACGCGATATTGTCCTTGAGGGCTACTTTCTTGCCAGCGAGGAGCGAGCTGACCGGCGCCGTGCTCTGGGCGACACAGGTGATGGCCCATCCGCCCTTGTCGCTCTCCTCCGCATTCGCGGGGATCTTGACTTCCGTCCTCGGATACTTGGTTAGGTCGGGACGGGGAAGGTCGTCCTCCTGGCTCAAGACGTCTTGTATGCTGTCCTCAAAAGAGCCCAGTAGCGTACACCAATCCTGGACGAGGGCATCTGACTGAGTCAAGCCCGCCTTTGCCAGTAGGGCCTTGACTTCCTCCGGCTTAAGTTTGGAGCCGCTGGAGTGTGTTAGTCAATGGCGCATACACTGGTAGCCTTCGCGACTTACGTTGGGGCTGATACTATCGCCATGTTTGATCACAAGGCAACAGTGTGGTCAAGGTAAACAACTTTCCAGTTTCAAAGAGATATCCCAAGGATGGTTCTATTACCAGAAAAAACACCGATACTTGGCCAGGAAAAGGAACACGATAATCAATTACTGTGCGATGTAACAGTAGTCAAATCAGTGTTAATGCTTATAAGCTTACTATCACCGAGCCGATGATCTGGGAGTCTCGCGCAAGTCTCAAGATAAGCGGAGGTTCAGATTGCCGCAATGACGAAACGACTGTGTTGGTGTTGGAGAACAAGCAACCGTCGCATCGCTTATCAGCTTCGAATCGGCTTCGAAGACCCCTGCACCACTATACTACAGCGCACTCCACCCCCGCCGGCCACACTCCGAAGGGTGGGAGGCAAGGGAGGTGTTGTGCCGCATCCGGCTGCCGGAGCCAAACATCTTGGCAAGTCGGGACAGCTGTTGACTTTCCGCACATTTTGATAAGACGGGCAGCGTGCAACATCTCGTCAAACATGCTGGAATGGATCGTTGCATCGACACCAAACCGCCTTTGGTACATCTGCTCCCTCTGATGATATATGCCGAGTTGTGCATTTGGCAAATGATCTGCATCATGCATCGAAATGATGTGCATTAACTACTATCAGCCCCATATATTTATCGCAAGCTTTATCGCATGTTCATTGAGGTCGGCTTGATGCTCGCGAACCTTAATTCATTGCCAAGGGCATAGCAAATGATAGAGAAACTGCCAGGACGATTCATAAATAACAACCATGTGAATGCGTAGTAAAATAACGAACAAGTGTGTCAAGTTTCTAGATTGTTCTGTCATCCTTGGTACTTGCACATTCACCTTGCATCAAACCGTATTCTTGCAAACCATAAATTCATATTCACAATGAGTATCGAGAAAGATAAAGATTTACCCAAAAATCAGTCACCAACGGGCTCATCCAGCCCAGTGCTCGTCGGGGATGTGATAGAGACTGAATCCGAGGTGTTTGGCGGCGGCGAAGGCACAGTCAACTTTCGCAACGTGGGATGGATACGCGCCGCCATGTTCATGCTCAAGATGACCTTTGCCACGGGCGTCTTGTCGCTTCCATCCGCGCTGAACAGTCTCGGCGCCGTCCCTGGCGCCATCTTCATCCTGTTCTGGGGTCTGGTCAACATGTACATGGCCGTCATCCAGGGCGAGTTCAAGCTTCTGCACCCGTCGCTGCATACGGTCGCTGATGGTGCAGAGATTGCGGCTCTGCAGCTCAGTTCCGGCTCCAAGACGTGGGCTTTGGTATCCAAGGAGATTACCGAGTTTCTGTATCTCGTCTCTTGGATACTGTGCACTGGTCTCTCCATTCTAGGTCTCTCCATTGCGCTCAATGCAGTCACCCACCACGGGACCTGTACAGTTTTGTTCGCTTTTGTTTCCTACATCGTGGTTGCCACCATCGGAAGCATAAGAAAGATTGAAAAGACGGCATGGATCACCTGGGTCGGCTTCGTCTCAATTGTCGTGGCGATTCTGGTCGTCCTCATTGCGACGGCCATTCGCGACCGTCCCGCGTCCGCACCAGCAACCGGCGACTACGAGTTGGGATTCTCGGCTTTCCCGTCCTCGTCGGTCACGTTCGCCAGTGCATGGTCAGCCTCGCTCATCATTTACGCCTCCTCCGCAAATACCTCTGGCTACGTTCCGGTGATTTCGGAAATGCGACAGCCCCGGCACTACTTTCGAAGCGTCTACGTGACCATGACCTGGATCATTGTGTCGTACATGGTCATCGGCATGGTCATGTACCGCTTCGCCGGACAGTGGTTGGCAACGCCGGCCCTGGGATCCGCCGGCCCTACCATCAAGATTGTGTCGTACGCCATTTCCATTCCCGGACTTATTGCCGGTGGCATGATTTGCGTTCACATCTCGGGCAAGTCCGTCTTTGTGCGGGTTCTGCGTGGCTCCAGGCATCTGACGGCCAATACTTGGCAACATTGGACCGTTTGGCTTGGCTCGACCTACGGCACTGGACTCATTGGTTGGTTGATCTGTGAAGCGATACCGTTCTACGGTTCGCTCGTTTCCTTGATCGGCTCCTTGGGGTTCGGGCCCTTGGGCATCTGCCTTCCGGCCATCATGTGGTTTTGTATGCATCCCGAGTACCAAACCGGCACGCTCCACATGAAGGTTATGTGGTGGCTTCATGTCGGAATCTTTGTCATGGGGTTGTTTGTGACAATTGGCGGCACGTTTGCAAATGTTGTGGTGATCATCGAGCAATTCCGCGAAGGCTCGGTTGGAGGGGTGTTTCAATGCGCAGATAATAGCAATACGGTGGATGGATGATACTTTTGAATATCGGAAACGATTAAGAATACCTTTTTTAGACACCATCAAATTTTCAAAGCTTTCTGTCGGAACGATTGTCGATTGTTTTTTTATTGAGACTATCTCATGCACGCCGTCAGCGAGCGCATAAGTCTCTTTCTGATTTTCTTCTTTTTGGTCGCATTTCCAACTACTTGAGACCTCGCGCTTTATTAAAGGAGTCGACAATTTCTCTAGTAACCTTGACAATTTCAACACAGCCAGGCGAGTCCGAATGACAACATATGCTAGTGGGGTAGTCCTTGACCGGCAGATCTATAATCTCGCCCGTCACGGCCTTGACCTTGCTTTCTTCGACTTGACTCCGGACGTGCTCCCGTACGTCAGCCATCGCCCACGGCTGCTTCTTGCGGTCGATCTTGAGCGTCCCGTCGGCGTTGTACTTAACGTCGCCATAATACTCGGCCCAGAACTCGAGCCCGGCTTCCAGCGCGGCCGTCTCCATGTGCGTACCCGCCAGGCCAAAGACGCGCATCCCCTTGGGCACGCCCGCCCATACGGCGCGGGCCACCTCGAGATCGCGCAACATCATACCGTACAAAACTCCGTGCGGCTTGACGTGATGCATCTCGACGCCTTCGGCGGTGAGAAATCCCTGCAGAGCGCCGACTTGGTAGATGATGTTGGCCGTGTGCTCTTCGGGTGCGAGCTTCATCTCCCTCCGACCGAATCCCTGGACATCTGGCAGGCCTGGGTGCGCACCTATCTTGACATTGTGTGTCTTGCATAGAGCGACTGTCTGCTTCATGATGAGGGGGTCACCAGCACTGTTAAAGATTGGTGAACTTTTCTGTAGTGGACGGTTGGTAGAAATGCTGAACAAACTTACTGAAATCCACATGCCACGTTTGCATGATCAATCATGGGCAACAATTCCTCGTCCGGACCACAGATGTAATTGCCATAGGCCTCTCCCATGTCCACATTGATAAATGCTTTGTGCTGTGTAGGCGCCATGTCCACAGTTCTCTGGCTCTCTAATTCAGGAAAGATACTCGTGGTAACGATTATTGACCATTCAAAATCACGGAATCTCGAAATCTTTGAGATTTCTAATAAGTATTGACGTCGCGATGCCGAGAACCGGGAATTGAATCAGTGTCACATCTCGAGATCGGCATTAGAGTTCGCGTATGCGGGGTGATGATGCTGGGCGGGCGGTCGAGCGGGTGTTCACTGCATCGGATGTGACCGACGCGATAATGCACAAGCAACATGGATCATGAACGTAAAGATCTGCGCCTTGGTCGACCACAGCCAATCTCCATTAGGAAGTTTTATGCCCACTGCTACTCCAACACCAAGATGTTCCCCTCAAAAGGTTGCAACCAATGGTGGGCAATAGCCGATATCTGGCATTGCGTCGCGATGGACTGATCATTATTTTGTTCTTGTGCCACTGCGAGGTAGGGCGCGTTGCACGCTCTAATGAGTCAAACAGGAACGAATTTCGTCTGATAGACTTAACTTCCACATTGTATCATCTCGCTCAACATTATGGAGTTCCTCCAGTCTGTCCTGGTCGCCAATAGAGGAGAAATAGCATGCCGCTTGATTCGTGGTGCAAAGTGAGTGTTTTCGGGGGTGCTCCTTCTCATGCTGACCACAAGACGTACTGACATGCATCTCTAGGGAGCTTGGCATTAAAACAATTGCTGTGTATACAGATGTGGATGTCGAATCGCAACACGTGATTGCAGCTGATGAAGCTGAATTATTATCTGGCGAGGCGAGCACTGCGTACCTAGACGGGTAAGTATACTTCCATCATTTTGAGCCTACTCGCGATGACTGCTAATGCGACATTGCAGAGAACAAATTATTGCCATCGCCAGGAGAAAGGGTGCACAGGCCATTATACCCGGCTATGGCTTTCTTTCTGAGAACGCAGAGTTTGTGCGGCTCATCAATGCTACTGGGCTCACCTTTGTTGGGCCCTCCGCGGATGTTATTGAATCGATGGGCTTGAAGCATACAGCGAGAGAACTGGCCATAGAAGCCGGCGTGCCCGTCGTTCCAGGATCGCAAGGCCTGCTAGTCTCTGTCGACGATGCTGTCACCGAGGCTCAGAAGCTCGAATTCCCGGTCATGCTCAAGGCGACCGCCGGCGGTGGGGGCATGGGTTTGATGGTATGTCATGACGAGCACGATGTCAAGCAGAGCTTCGAACAAGTCCAATCCAGAGGTTCTGCTCTATTCAAGAATTCTGGGGTGTTTCTTGAGAAGTACTACCCCGATAGCCGACATGTTGAAGTCCAGATCTTTGGAAACTCTCAAGGTCACGTTATCAGCATAGGAGAACGAGAGTGCTCAATACAGCGAAGGCACCAAAAGGTCATTGAAGAATGTCCAAGTTCGTTTGTGGAGCGTAGCCCAGGTCTTCGTCACAAGTTGACGAAAGACACCATCAGCCTCGGAGAGAGAATCGCGTACGGCTCAGCGGGGACGGTGGAATATCTTGTCGATGACCATACAGGAAACCACTACTTCCTTGAGATGAACACCCGTTTGCAAGTCGAGCACGGGGTCACGGAAATGTGCTATGGTGTCGACCTGGTCCATCTGATGCTGAAACAAGCAGATCGCCAACTGAGCGGATTAGGTGGTATCGGCACGGAGGAGTTGAGTAACATACAAACAAAATGTCTCGAGCCCCGAGGACACGCAATTGAAGCACGGGTGTATGCCGAAAACCCGGCTCGCAACTTTGCTCCTAGTCCCGGACTCTTACAGCAAGTCAATTGGCATCTGCTTGAGGGATCGCGCATCGATACTTGGGTTCGGCCTGGCAATATCATCAGTCCCATGTACGACCCTCTGCTTGCCAAGATAATGCACCACGCACCATCGCGCGAGCAAGCAATCTTGCAGTTCAAGGAGATCCTCGGAAATAGTGAAATATGCGGGACTCCCACAAATCTTGACTTTCTGCTCAAAGTTGTCGTATCAGATGATTTTCGCAAGGGCCTCACTCTCACCAGAACCCTTGATGGTTTCAGCTATGTGCCGGCTGCCATTGATGTATTGGCCGGGGGTGCACAAACACTGATTCAAGACTACCCCGGGCGTCCCACGGTCGGGCACGGATTCGGACATGCGGGCCCTATGGATCCCATCGCTTTTCGCATTGCCAATACTCTGGTTAGCAATCCCGTCACTACGGAAGCTCTTGAGATTACGCTCACCGGACCCGAGTTGCTATTTCTCGGAGACGCGACCATTGCGCTATGCGGGCCCCCAGTCCAGGCTTCAGTCGACTCAGCAGAGCTACCTCTCTGGACCAGGATTCGCATTCGTGCTGGCCAAAAAGTCAAAATCGGCAAACTCTTGCAGGGCTGTCGGTCATATCTCGCAGTGTATGGAGGTTTTCTCAACGTGGCGGAATGGTTTGGTAGCAAATCTACAAATCCCATGGTCAGTGTTGGGGGCTATCAGGGCCGTGCTCTCCGGGCAGGCGACTTCTTGCGGATATCAGATACGACATCACTTCCTTCTGTAGAGGCTCTGTCGATTCCCTCGCATCTGGTTCCACAGTACCAGTACGACTGTTGGGACATTCAAGTCATGTCTGGCCCGTATGAGACTGGATATCTCGCAGCGGACGATATCGAGATGATCACCTCGACCAAATGGCAAGTCAGTCACAATGCTGCACGAGGAGGAATGCGACTCATTGGTCCTCGCCCCAGATTTGCTCGGTCGGATGGAGGCGAGGGAGGAGCACATCCCAGCAATGTGTTCGAATATGGGTACCCGATTGGTGGGCTCAACTGGACCGGTGATGAGCCCGTGATTTTTCCTGTCGACTGTCCTGACTTTGGAGGCTTCATCTGCAGCTCGACCGTGATCAAGGCTGACTTTTGGAAGCTTGGACAAGTACGTTCAGGCGACCGTATTCGCTTTCGGTTGGTCACACTAGAAGGTGCTTTGGACTGCCGGAGAAGAAATGAGAGCTTCGTGGAAGCAATTTGCCGTGCCATCTGTAATGGCGACTGGACAAGAGTACCAGCATTTTCAGACGTTCCGCTGGCGCCTAAGACCAGCGAGACTGGGTTGGACCTCGTCCATGTCATTCAACCAACAGACTCCAGCCCATTAGCCACTTACCGAGCCGGTGGCGACGACTTCTTGCTGGTAGAATACGGAGACGGCAAGCCGGACCTGAACTACAAGTGCCGTGCAACTGCCCTGAGGAGAAGCATTGAAGCCCTGATGGCCAAGCATTCATCCTCAAAAGATGATGGCTTGCCTGTCCTGAACATGGTCGGATGCGGCAATTCATTAATGATATACTATGATGGATTGCAGCTTCCTAGGAATCACCTCTTGAACATACTTCTCGACATGGAGAAGTCGTTCGGCGACATGAGCGCAGCCAAGTTTCCCAACCGGCGTTTCCGTATCCCCGTGACCTTCAAGCACAAGAAGATTGATGCCATGATGGAGCGGTACATGACGAATCAGCGAAGCAAAGCAAGCTACCTACCCGACCCTTTTGAATTTGTCGCTGCCAACAATGGACTCACAACAGCTGAGCTCAAAAAGGTACTTCTCAGTCTCGAGTCCGTTGTGATTGGTGTAGGTTTCTTCATGGCACTACCAGAAAGCCTGCCCGCGGACCCGCGACACCGCCTACGAGCGCCCAAGATGAATCCCAGCCGCACTTTCACACCGGCCGGCACCTTTTCCTGGGGTGGCTCTGCCATTGCGGTGTACCCGGTCGATAGTCCTGGAGGTTTCATGCCTCTGGGAATGACATTACCGGGCGTCGATGTGTACGGCTCCAAGATTGGCTTCAGCGAGACCAAGCCTTGGATGTTTGAAGACATGGACCTCATTACGTACTATGAGGTGTCCGAGGAAGAGTATGATCGTCAAATGTTGCGATTCCGGGCTGGAACGTATCAATTCGAGTATGAAGACGACGTCTTTGACATGGAGAAACACAACATCTTGTTGCGCGAATCGGAGGATGAGGTGCAGAGGACACAGGCAAGGATTGCTACAGCTCAAGCAGAGATGGCTCTTCGGGAGAATCAATTGCTGGAAGAATGGATTGCTGAGAAAAAGTCGCACGAGACGGATCCAGGTGAACTATCGAGGTTGCTAGAAGGTGATTATACAATAGCCTATCTGCGAATCGTCGCAGTCTCCTATCGGTTATGTCCACCACTGACACGGGTTTTAGATCCATCAAACCGTGTCATCGAGGCGCCAGTGAACGCAAATGTTTGGAAGGTACTCACGAATGAGGGAGTCACTATTCGCAAGGGCCAGACGATCGCCATCCTTGAAGCAATGAAGATGGAGATCAACGTCAATGTCGAAGACGATCTAGACGCGGCGAAAGTTCTCAAAGCTTTGATCCAACCAGGGCAGTCGGTTGAGGCGGGTCAAGCTTGCGTCGTTGTCAGAATCACGGAGAAGAATTAGTGGTGACCAACTCGCATTGATCTGCCACTAAGTTCTGACTGCATTGGTGCTTGGTGATTGTCGCAGTCGCTTCTACTGGCCCAATCAGGGGTCAGCGTATATACGGATTCGTATGCAGATTTCGTACAACATGGGCATGCGTACACAGAACATGACAGGTCATCATAGGTCACGAATGCCGCCCAAATGCTGATGCCGTGGCTTCATTAAGCCTGATGGTGATATAGTTTAGCGGTGGCACAAGTAAGCACATACGAGTAGTGTGTACTGTGGCGCTTATTAGCGCCCGTGACGACTTGTCGTGCTACTCTAAGGGTCCCGAATGCCCTGGAGCGGGGAGGAAAGGCGGCCGAGTCATTCTGATTCATTCAACCGCGACTGGCCCCTCAATCTTCCAATCAGTTTGCTTCCTGTAAATGTAACAATGCTGTAACTCTGATTCTATTTGGAGAAAACCTAAATAAAATCAAAATGGCCAATAACCTGGAACTCTCGGGTATACAACTTCAGTGCATCTCCATCTACAAGCTCGTTGCTCACTGCTAGTACAGACTACATCGCTCTGCGCAGCCTAGCCTTTGAATGGGCCGAGAGCTACGACACCAAGAACTGGGAGCAGTTGAAACAGTGCTTGGCGCCGTCGACAAGCCTCGATTTTCGACTTCTTCAGGGAGCCCTTCATGAAAACTTGTCCCCCGACGACTTTGCAGGCATCATTATCAAAATGATTGGAGACAAGAGATTAAAGACGCAGCACTTTATCGGAGCGACCAAGCTGGAATGTGTAGATGACGGTACGGTCAAGGTTGAGCACCAGATTCGCGTTGCTCATCAACGGCATGAGACCGAAGATCTCACGTCGCCTGTGGTCAACAAGGGACATGGTCACGGAGTTACGACTCACTGGTACAAGAAATTTGATGGTATCTGGAAGATTGCGGGGGCATCATCAAACCTTTATTGGAGTGAATATGATCTCTTCGGGACGCTCGCCCTGGAGGACTCATAGGACGCACATGGCCAAAGCCGTTGAGGTCAAGTCTTGGTCTATTGTTTTGCTAGCTGATAAGGAACCGATCGCGCTTCTATGTTTGGCTTTCAGTTCATAACAATAGTAAATTCAATACATCTTTGTTGCATTAGTTTAGAGCGGATCAAGTCCATGTCCGTTCCGGACTTTGCACCATTCCAGATTCCAATAAATGGCCAGTTGGAACCCCTGGGCAGCCTTAAGTCACTGGCTGCTGGAGAACCAGGATCGCAACCCGGCACCCCGCATCCCCCGAGCAAGCCACTAATGCTATCCCGTGCTGCCCGGAATCTCCTAAGATTTCAGCACTGTAGATGTGACAGCGAGCTTCCCATATAATACTCATACGATACGCTCTTGCACTGCTGCCCTAATGTTGACGCGTCAGCTATTATTATTTCGATCAGTCTCGACTGTCATTGCCACTATTTGGGTTTTCAGCTCACGCGAGTAGCTTGCCAAAGATGGTCTATTTGCCGTTGCGACACCAATAGTTACCTGCTAGCCTAACGGGACACTATGCGCTGCCCCTAAATGCCCACTGCCGGCCACTAAAATGGTTAAAGCTGTCCACACTGGACCTAGGCGCCTGTTGTCAGTGTGAATGTAGCCAGCTGAAATCAATGGTTCCACTCAAAGCTCGCGCATGCATGCATTGGCCAATATAGATCTCTAGATGTCAGTGAGTCCGAAGAGTATAAGTGTAATGAGCAGTGGCTTTTTCAAAATATTGAGGGCACTCAGTACAACAACAGATCTTTTCAAACCTGGCGGCAATGGCACCAAGCAATGACACGAAGGACCGACTTCACACATGGTGGCACGACAATGGAGTCATCGATACGAAGTCAGAAGTTGACAAGGACAAAGTGAGGCAATCTCGGAAATACAGAGTGCAAGTTCGATGCGCGCCCCCAGAAGGACAGGCAGGCGGCGAGTTCTTGGACTCATTCGTCTACGAATCTATCCCCCGGAGCGGACATCCCAAATCCACAGACCTTCCTCCCGAGGGCGATGGAATCAGCGACTTTGAGACAGACAACGAGATCAATATGGCATGGTCTCAATTCCAGTACAATGACGACGTCGAGGTGAAGATCTCATCGATCAACGAAGGGCAGTCGCTTGGCCAGTTTGCACGCATCCGCCCCACCATACTGGGTCTCAAGTTTGAAGAGTATGAAAAGTATCTTTTGGTGCGCATTCCTCGTCATGCCATGGGATTCAGGTTTTCGGTTGAGTTTTATCCCGATTTACTCACGTATCGATCCAATGGCACGAAGTACGTTAGGCCAGGAGAAGCAGGAGAAGTCGTGGGAGAGGAGCCCAAGAACGCATTGCTCATCTTTGCAAGTCCTTTCCTGGCCACCAATGTGACTCCATCTATGGACAACAACAATACACTGGAGATGACGCCTGGAGAAATTGATCCACACCGTGTCACTCGAGAAAACAAGAAAATTCTCTACTTTCCACCTGGAATATACTGGCTGAAACCTCCAGCGGATGCCGATTCGAAGCTAGGGCGATGTCATCTCAAGCTTCCCGAGGAGACCTACTGGGTCCATTTCGCCCCTGGTGCTTACGTCAAAGCAGCCATTGAATATTCTACACACCGGAAATTCTTTTACGCAACGGGTCATGGTGTCTTATCCGGCGAGAACTATTTATACACGGCCAACTCAGCCAAGAAATACATAGTCAACAAGAGCGACGGGGACAGTCTACGCATGTGGTGGCACAAGAATCTCATGCCCGGGCAGACATGGATATGCGTCGGACCGACCGTCAACGCTCCACCTTTCAACTCAATGGACTTTGGGCCAGAGAGACATCCCTGCGCTGTTAAGATCTGGGACTATAAACAAGTCGGAGCTTTCTACATGCAGACTGACGGGCCCCAGCTGTACTTTGGTAGCGAGATGCACGATGTTTTTCTCCACGTCAACGACGATGCTATCAAGGCGTACCACAGCTGCGTCAATGTCGCTCGGGCGACCATCTGGAAGTGTCACAACGATCCCGTCATTCAGATGGGTTGGGATTCGCGCAATGTCTTTGATTTCAACGTTCAAGATCTTTGGATCATTCACACCCGATACTTTCAAGAGAACAAACAGGTACCATCAGCCATCATCGGCGCATCGCCTTACTACGACGCGTCTGACAAGGAACCAGATAAGGGACCAGATATGAACAAGTCCATTTCCATCAGAGTCAAGAATGTCATCTGCGAAGGACCGGCACCCGCCCTTCTGTACATCACTCCGCTGCAGAACTACGAACGGTTGCAGATTGAAAACGTCCATTACACAGATCGTCTATCGCCCGTAACGTGGAGGAGCTTTGTCGGAGGTCTTACGAAGCCAAATCCGGACTTGAATATGAGCATTCGTATAAAGAACTGGACAATTGGACGGCTTCCTGTCACCATGAATGATTTCCAATACCCCAAAGGCGCAGGGAAAATGGACATTGATGCTCAGTACTGGACAAAGTGGTCCATATCGCCCCAAGACTAAAGTTGAGTTAGTGGATCTAGCGAGGTGCCATCATTGTGCTAGGCACAAGGTTTGAATCAATATGGGGGACGGACTTATGAAGTATTGCGTAGATTCACAAACGTCTGTAGTAGATAGGTATTTCCCCATAATGCAGAACAAGGTTGATATGGGCATACTTATTTCTTCATACGTGCTACGAAACTAAGTTCCAGGCCGAGCTCCTCTGTCTTTGAGACCGATCTCTTCCTCTTCCATCCTCAAATATGTCTCGGATATCGTGACTGAAGTCTTGCGTTTACGAGGGTATACGGATATTTCGTGGCTCGGACCATCATTGGAGACATGGACTGAAGACTTTTTACTCCGCGTGAGCGTACTTCGAATGGCGCGCGAGATACCGGACTCGTGCAGGACCTTTGGTAGGCAAGGGACGCAAAGAATGAAGAACCCAATCGTCATCTCCGCACATGCCCAGAACAGGAGGGGGCCGATGTAGTACATGGTGTCGCTTTCGTGGGCGAAGGTGATGGTGGTGGAAAGGCGTACAGTCGCTCCAACGCAAGCCCTTCGTACAAGTCAGTTTCCCAAGCTGCATTAACGAGAGCAGTGACACTTACAAAATCCCTGTTCCGAACACTAGAGACATTCCAATTTTCCTTCTCCAGTTCAAGTGCAGACTCCAAATGATGCGTTGCGGCAACAAGATCATCACAAAATCTGTAAAGACTTGGACACTGGCGGAAGTGAGCATGACCTTGGGCAACTTGAAGCATTTGGATGGCAGGTAGAACTCCCAGATCGCTTGGTGCGGTATGCATTGGAGGTTCAGAAGGATGATGCAGGCGATTCCCCAGCTGACCTGAAGAGCCACAAGCGTCATGCAGGTCCACCAGAATACACTTCTCGTTCGGTCGGGGACAAAGATTCTACACCAGTCGAGCAATATGGCGACTTTGATTAGCGGCATAGTTGCCGAATAGCTGCAGCCGTATACCAGAATCAGCTGTGATTTCGTTAGACGCTTTCAAATATCACGACCACGAGAGTACGTACGTAGAGTGGACGGATCAAGTCTCCATTCGTCAAGTCCCACGTGTGAACATAATAACCAGGAGTAAATATCATGCTATACCCGGCATATGCTGTGCCCCAGTAGGCAGCCTGGGTTACGGTTAGCTGTTTGGAGATATAATGCATCGTTGCGTCGGCATTGGAAAGTAAGGTGGACTTACATAAGCGCAGAACATAAGGACTATATTGAGTTGCATCAGCGTTGCACTGCATTGATTGGCTAAATGGACTTACCTTCTTCTATAGCCGGGACCCTTGAAAGAACGACGCGATCATATGCTCGTATCGCAAGGCATAGTGTCGCAATGACCATACATAGGGTTGTGACAAACCATGCCAATGTGTTTTCATTCGGAGGGTTCTCAAAGTTGGGTGTGATGCCGTCGGGTGGGCTCAGTGCCGGTTGCGCCAGAATTTGCTCGAGGGCAGCAGCCGAAGTGGCCATGATGCAAGTCCATACAAGGAACACCGAACGCAGACTAGTTGAACTCAATGATCTGGAATGGTTCTGTCAAGTCGGCATCCGGCAAGCATCAATGATCTTATATAATGCTTATATAATACAGGACACTTTTGCCAAGTGCATGGCTGTTGAAAAGTTTTCAGAGATAGAGTTTGACCATGTAGATATCTAGTACACGATTGTTCGCGTCGATAAAAGAGCGAGATTACTGCCGCTATTATCTTGAGAAGGAAGAAGGTAATCACCTTGATGGACGAGTCACAACCCTTGGTTGATTCAATCCACACATCGTGTTTGGTTACAATAAGCGAAACGTTCGACGAAATAGTTTCAGGCAGCTCCTGTGACAATCGCGCTGGCGTACGACTGATCTTCGTTGCCCCCTGCATGGATCATGATCTAGTGCCTATTCACGGGACGTTGCGGCGATCCACAGAAGCCGTTGCGCTAAACTGCCGTTAGTAAAGGCTTGCGGCCCGGTGCGCTTGGGATATCATATTTACAGTCTAGTCCCAGCCGAGTGCCGGTTGTTGTCGAACAGGGCTGGGCTGTCGCCATCGAGAGCCAATACGCGGGAGATTGCACATCTCAGAAGATCGCCTCGGCGTACCGCAGATATCGTGGAGTTTAGAGCACTCACGCGGGCACTGCATTAGGGGTAAATTCACCACTCGGCCCAAATGGGTGCAGTGCGACTGCAAACTGCGCAAGTACCTGGCCAATGGTGCTGTCCGTCGCCAGAGGCACAGCCACGGGTTTTGTGATCGAATTTGGTTCAAATGACCACGAGGAGAGGGGAACGCACTCCACAATCAACGCACGTTAGATGAGGGGCCCGCTCTGATCGAATCTCGACTTGAATTGCAACTTACTACTACTGACCATCCAAGACCAGTGCAGATATATGTGAATGCACTAATCGCTGATCGGGGTGACCGATTGATACAGAACTTGTTCAATTCAAGTTGCAACTTTATTCCATACACGATGACTGCAGGTAAGGAAACGCCGCTTACAAACGAGATCTCTACGATAAAGTAACACTGATATGGAATAGTCCGAACCGCCTCTTCCCGAGAGGATGAGTATCCCCAACCAGCAAGCTTGCTGGCCATGATGGCTGACAGGCCACTGCCGATCATTGCGGGAGAGGTACTTGAAATGATCAAGCCAAAAGAAGCCCCAGCGCAGGCACAGCAGGTCCTGGGTGAGCTCAATAGTGCTCTGTCGTCAGGAGACGTTGATAAACTTGCGAGTTGTTTCTTTGAGAGTCAATGTTACTGGCGGGACCAACTTGCACTCACATGGCACCTGCGAACCTTTGAGTCCCTGCGCAACTGTGCTACGAATCTCCTGGAGACGGTGGCCCTGCGCGGCGCCGCAGCTGGCTTTGCGATCAGCGGATCGCCGCAATTCATCCCTGCTGCACCAACTCTGGTGAGTACACCTCGTTAACATAGGATAGCCGAGTCGCTAATTCACCTTATGCATGCAGCAATTCATCAATTGCGACATCACATTCAGAACGTCTGCCCCAAAAGCCACTTGTCTTGGAAGCGCCAAGTTACTTCCTGTAAAAGTTGGCGGGACACTGTCATGGAAAATCTGGATCTTGAGCACTTGGGTAGAGAACTTGGATGTCCACCCTGAGAATACAACTCTGCTTGGATTGCCCGAAAGAAATCTGGATGGTCTCGAGAAATTTGATACCGATGTGTTCATTATCGGAGGTGGAAATGCGTAAGCTCGAACCCTGCAACCCCATATCGACTATAGGCATATACTGACTACTTTTCTGGATAGTGCTGTCGCGCTTGCAGCTCGCCTGAAGGCTGTAGGTGTTGAGTACATCATTGCCGAGCAAAACACTCAGATTGGAGACAACTGGTTTCTTCGTTATGACTCTTTGCGGTTCCACGTTCCAACGTCATTCTGCGAACTGCCGTACACCAGTGAGTATCCACGTGTTTCAATTTACTCTGCAAATAGTTGTTGGTAGGGTACATTCTGACTATAAAATTTAGAATACGATGATAAGTTGCAGACTCCCCATCAACTGTCCAAAGATGACTTGGGGAACCATTTGAAGAATTATGCCACTAAGTTCCGCCTAAACGCATTGACATCGGTCAAGCACCTTTCGACTACTTTCAACTCAAAGGACGAAATCTGGACAATTTCATTCGACACGCCGAATGGATCGAAACTTGTCAAGTGTAAACACCTCGTCCAAGCGACAGGATTCTCCTCTCAGATTCCACATGTCCCAGCTATTCCCGGAGCGGAGTCCTACCGAGGACAGGAAATGCATTCAGCCAGATACAAGAACCCCAAGCAAATTCAAAGCCAAGGTGCCCAGGTAGGTTCAACGGCCCAATTCCGGAGTAACTCAAGATCTAACTTAGTAACTCGCCATAGTCCGTACTCGTGATTGGCTCAGCAAACACCGCTTTTGACGTCGTCACCGATTGCTACAACGCTGGGCTCCAAACCACAATGGTCGCTCGTTCCCCAACCTACTTGTGTCCGGTTGAATACATCTGCGACCACCGAAGCCTGGGAATTTATGATCCTCTCGATGTTGAGGTGGCAGACAACCTTCTGATGACCGGGCCCGCACCCGTAGACGCATATCTATCTAGTGCCTTCTTCACATCCCAGGCGGCTCAAGAGCCTGAGCGATATGCTGACCTCTCGAAGACGGGCTTCCAAGTGATCGATAGTCGGGATCCCAAAACTGTGCTAATGTCGAACCTTCTCGAGCGTGCTGGTGGTCACTATGTCGACGTCGGCGGCTCGAAGCTAATCGCCGAGGGCAAGGTAGCTGTCAAGGGCGGCGCCGAGCCAGTCGCCTATACCGAGAGCGGCCTCCGTTTCTCTGACGGGACCTCAATTGATGCGGATGCCATTATTTGGTGCACTGGCTTCAAGGACGGCAACATACGCGATACTGCTGCGGATATACTTGGCGGAGACCGAAGCCCCCTTGACGGCGAATCCATTGGGGATCACATATTCCTGCCCCGAGATATTGCCGCTCGACTTGACGCCACCTGGGGAGTTGATTCGGAAGGCGAGGTGCGCGGTATGTGGAAGCGCCACCTACGGATGAAGAACTACTGGGTCATGGGAGGATACACGCAGCAGCACCGATGGCACTCACGGACGTTGGCTTTGCAAATCAAGGCTGCGCTCGAGGGTATTTTACCTCCTGCGTATCGCAAGTCAACAGGTGGAAGCACGTATGGGACGCTTTTTTAACTGGTCACCAGTCTGTTTGGATTCTTTTGAATGGCGCAGTGCTGATAAAGACTGGCACATACCCCAGTTACCGATACGCGCATATTCACGTTCGGTATGATGTCGCGCGAGGGTGTATAGCCTCATTGACAGTATTGGCTATTGTTGTGACTTTCATTTGATTTTCAGATTTCACTGTGGTAACAAAGCGGAGCCAGGGGCCAAGCTGAAGCGTGCCACAGATGCAGACGTTCAGGTCCATCGCCTAGAAGGCAACACAGACAGGCGGCGACGGCAAGAATCACAGTTAGACTGGTCTGCGGACGGCACAGACGTCTTCAATCCATTTTTGATCCCTAGCAAGTCATCATGTTCGACTAAATGAATGTTCGATTTGATTCACTGAGGTACGCGCTAATGGTCAGAATGATCACATCAGAATTTCGTTTTCTCATTCTGATCGCAGGATTGTGCATGCTTGCTAATAACGCGAACAGTAATCTTGTGGCTGTTGTAACTCGTGCGCATGGGAAAGACCAGAAAAACAACATCACACGAGCTTTAGAAATGCGAAGGCAGGACCAGAGCACATGATCCGCCAGTCGCCTGCAGAAAGACCAGAAGATCAAGCATCAGGATTCTGCTCTTCGAGGCATTATCTTGAATTTGCTGCTTGACTCTCTGATCATGGTTACCTCGGATTCTAAAGCTCCTCGAACAAGCAAACACAAATCCTTGCCTGCATTCCACTCGCCGTGATCCAGCGCAGCGCTCAAATCAGCCTCCCAGAACCCGCTTTTCAGAGGATATACAGACTTAGGCTTTGCCCACTTCCAAATGGGAACCAGTCCATCTACCAAGGGGATGTCCGCAGCTTCGCAGAAGACAGGGATCGCGAACACCACAACAGTGCAGCTATTCGAGATCCTCTCTTCGTTAACGGTGTCGTACACGAAGGCGCTGATTTCTTCTATTGTCTTGAGGGGTCGTTCCAATCTGGCCGCGCGTTTCGGTAACATGTCATGCGCTTCGTCCTCGTTGGCTGCTGGCAGGTCGAACCGTCCAATCACCTGGAAGCCCTGTACAGCTTGAAGTAGTCGGGCGCCATACTCAATGCCGATGCTTTCCGCAACGCCAGGGAAGTGAAGTCGAGCGTCTGATAATGAGCTAAGAACGACAGTGACCATGAGTGTATGAACATGAATGTTGGTCGACACATCGGGGTCTCGAAGCGCTTCCACGACGTCCGGGGTCCCTGGTTGGACGGATCCAATTGATTGAATTCGCGACATGCTGTTTCTAGAACAACTGAGAAGCGAACAACGTAGGAAATAGTAATGGATCTGAGATTCTGCCAACGTGTGTCACAAAATCAATCCGCGCTTGGAAATTTAATGTATAGTTGAGGTTGTTGCTACAGTTGGCGCTCCAACTGCGAGAATGCGTAGACATATAGGATGCGGCGGGATGGCTGCCTAGACTAATCTCAATATAGTAAATTGCGAGGGGCGAACACTGCAGCCCAGATTTGATTTGCGCAGGCTTCGCATCTTTCCACCAGTATTGCGCATGCACCTCTCTGTTTAGCAATTTGTCGTCCTCGTTTTCGACACCTTTTCGCGGCCGTCTGCGCATATATCGGAATGCCAGTCGATCAACGTACCCGGCTATCTCGACACTGGTTGCTGGAAATGCACATTCAGTAGATCAGCCTTATACAGTCCGACAGCATGTCGCCCACTGAGGCTCCCCTGCAAACCAACGTCCACCTTACGATATAAGTTTATTTATTTTACTTTATTTTCTCTTAAAGAATAAGAAATATAAAAAATAATATTTATATTTAATAAGTATATAAATATAAAGACTTTTCGCGACTTCCATGCCATCCGTAGCATTGGGCGAGGAGACTCTGGTTGTCGCGATCTAGAACCAGGTTGTCGCGACTTCGAACCAAGTGTCAGAGCTCGTCGCTCAGCGCTTGTGGGTGTCGCAGGGTCAGACATCGTAGTGTGTGGTGGACAGGATGCGAAATGCGGTGCAAAGGCTTGGCAGGGCTGCAGATGATCAATCAAGCTCGACTGAGCTTGGTGGGAATCGATTGACGTTTCTAGAAGTGCGGGACGATGAGACAGTACTAGTAATGATGTACTAGAGGCTGTAGTGGTACTAGAAAGACGGGTTCGCAGAAAGGGATGCATTCCAAACTAGACTAGAAGTGGGCCTAAGGCCCCAGCACTTAAGTACTGGTACATCCCAGTACCGGAGCCCTGGTACCGGGTTGTGACTACCCAAATCTATCTGTACTAGAGGACAGAATGGCTGAGTACGAAAGAAACGAAGAATGATGTGGCTGGTGGAAAGATGGTTAATGGATTTGTGCAGGAATCAAAAAAGTGCGGGTGGGGTGCAGGTCGAGAAGAATTTGGCAACGGGTGTCTGTCCAGTTTTTTTTTGGGGTGTGCTCAAAAGCTTTGGAAGGAGCGAAATGAATTTTGCAACATATTTAGCTATGACACACCGTACTCAAGGCCCCAGTACTTACCTAGGTTGCAGAAGCGCCTCCAATGCAAGCATGCACATGGTTAGTATTACGAGAAGATCCCGAACAAAAAGTGATTATGAGCCCCATGAATATTGACATCTGATTGTACCTTGTTGGCTTATGATAAAAGTCATGACCCACGTATATGCATTCCTCTTCACGAATGTCCTCCAGTTTCGCACAATGCACTAAGGCGTGATACAATCGCATTGAGTCCAACACTTGACTGACATGATCGGCATCAGAACCTATTTGAAAATTACATCGGCACCTTTGGCGCCATGCGCTTCCAAAAATTGCATCTGTCTCCTCTCCCTCCCTCCCACGTCCTGGCATTGACTTCTCGAAAGTCATTTCTCAACCCCGGATCATGATAATCAGAAATGTTTCCCCGCGACGTACTGTCACTGGACAACACGCCTCCGGTCTGATTGTAGACAACCATGCGGTCGTGACCCCAAACCGGCCAATGTGACAGGACATCGGACCCAGAATTATTAGCGACGGCGCTCGGGATATTGGGAGAGCCCGTGGCAATGTACGAGCTCCAAGTCGCTCGCAAGGCTTTGACGAACGCCGGACCCTGAGTCAGCGAGGGTGGCATGAAGTACACCAAAGCATCGTTGGCATGAAGCGCGATCTGATTGACATAGGTATGGAGGTAGGAGGTTTTGGTGTATTCCCCCGTATACGCCGTCGCCAGCCAGTACGAGGGGCACGCAAATGTTGCCTCCGAGTAGATGTCATAGGCACGTTGCTGATTTCCAATCGCAAAAGGGGAGACCTCGACTGCTGTAGGGCCACTGTCGCCTGCGGTGGCGAATCGAGGATTTGACGAATTTCTGCTATAGTCGGTAAGGGGATATGTCTCCAGGAGCGCGCTTATGTCATCCTCGTCAAACCACTGAAATCTGATTCGTACAAACTCGACAAGGTCGTCCTCGGTAGTGACATTGGCGGGGACAAAGCCAACCGCCTCGTCCGCATTGTGGTTGGTCCACATAAATTGCCCATTGACCGTCTTTTTGTCAACGAGTTGGACCGATGGAGGATACGGAATGAGGTCCCCATCTGTCACGGGTGCAAAACCAAAAGTTCCGTTGACTACCACGGCTGTTACATTATCGTTGGCCGCCCGGAGGACTTCCATGTCCTTCGTACGTAAGCAAGCCACCTTATCTTCTGCATCTCCGCAACCACTCAGAAGGACGAATTGGTCATACAAGTAGGTTGGGTAATCGTCATTGTACCTTACTAGCATTAGTAACCATGCTGGATCAATGTTCAAAGATTGAAATTATTCAACTTACTTATACTGTTTGGGTAAATAGGGCGACGCTCCTATTGCCTTCAATGAAGTGATAATATGTTAACCAAGATTGTGCGACTACATGAGCAAATGGAGACGAATATGCGCACCTTTTGGAACAACCTGTCGCCATCAGTCCCGCCGTACGCCATTGCGTGAAGCATGACTGAGCCTCCTCCAGCAGAGTCCCCATAAATGGTGACATTGGAACAGTCTCCACCAAAGAGGTGAGCATATTTCTGTACCCATTCGAGTGCGAGTCTCTGATCCAAGATCCCTGCGTTGAGGTCTCCATGCTCCTTGACATCCTCCGAGGACAGGAAGCCAAAAGCGCCAAGCTACGAGGAGTTAGCTTTGTTTCCATATCGATCATCCCGTTTTCTTACTCTGTAGTTCAAGGAGACGCCAATGAACTCTCCGTAGTGGGTGTCAAGTAGCAAAGATAGGTCTTGGTTGCCGTCTCCTACTATATAACCTCCTCCATGGATGTATACGAACACTGGAAGATTGTCGGCTTCCTCTGGGGTGTAGACATTGAGAAACAGGCAGTCCTGTTGAGACTCTTCGGGTGGATTGCCAAGTCTGCTAGAAATTGTATCACCTTGAATGCATCGAGGTCCTTCGATTTCCGCTGGCATCGTCATGCCAGTGTTGGCGGGTTCAACAGGGGCCTTAAAGCTGAGATTTCCCACTGGAGGCTCGGCATAGCGCATGCTTGAGAATTATTAGTAACTTTTCCTGATTCGTGTCGCTTTCTTACCCTTTCCATATGTTTATGCCAGTAGTCTCGTTGTGGTATCCTACGTATTTGGCATATCCAAGATCGACAGTCAGGCTTGAATATTGAGCCTGCCCAAGCGTGACGAGGCAAAGAGTTAGCCAAATTCGTGACTGCATGTTGGCAGACTGTTGTAGATCTTGTGGATCGATTGTGATTTCTTGGGATATCTGAAAGCTTCTTCTATATATGCCTAAGATGTAGGTACATAAGCCTCTTCTTCACGGTGGCAGATTCTCCTCATTGCTGACCACCACCCGCCTATCCATCACCATCAAAGCCTTGGCACAGAGCAGCATACATACTGCACGGGACCCATGCATTACATGGTCGACTGTTCTTCGGTGATATTTGAGTTGCGCTGAAATCTCGGTTGGCTCTGTCAAATCAACCAAGGAGTATGCTTCCTTTTTCTTGAGGATTACCATCCATGTACTGGCGGCTGTGTACAAGGATGTGATTTGCAGTGATCCCAGCAGTGGCGTAGCACTCCGCACGTAGCTTCGGAACAGCTGTGCTAGAGCACAGTGCTCGTCAAGCTCATCTGTATATCGACTCTTGCTTTGTACGGTGCTCTATAACACCCCACAATCGATATGCAGCACGTGGCAAGCCACGGGCTAAGCTCGGCCAAGTCTGCCGGCAGCATATTAAGGCTGATTTTCCACACAACCAGATCCGGGTTACTCATGACTTATCGAGATCGCACCAGATTCTGCATCTCCGAAACCCAGGCGTGCAGAGCGACAACGGGAATATCGGTAATAGCGGTGTGCAAGCCAACTTGTGATGAGAAGTCAGCCTCGTCGGCTTCCGTACAGGCTAATCCTTGCATCCCGAGGTACACACTTGCAAACAAAACATGACCTTCGAAGAGATCTGCCGTCTCCAATTATCTCTTCGCGCCAAGAGCAGCGAAATCTCTCATCACAGCATGGTCTTCAAGTCCAGCTTGTCGGGCTTGGAATGCAAGATATGTACCCTCAATGCGCCTCGCAAGTACAATGGAACGACGGGTACTGGACTTGGCCAATGCCCATAAACTCTTGTATATTCCCTGCAATGGATATGCGCCTATGCCGATACTCGCTAGATTTAAGGTTAATTGACAAAGTAACTCAAACTGATCAATCATGTGAGGAATGTCATTACCTGTAAACAATTTACTGGAAAGACCAGCCAATCCTTTGCCGACACCCTTGAGTGCGCCAGTAGCCCCTTCTTGTTGAGCGCCTCTGTATGGCAGCACAAAGATGCCTGCGACGCCATCTACGATCCCAAAGACCAGGATCCTGGCTCCGGCGGTTACTCCCGATTGCCAGTCGCGAATCGTACCAATATCGCGCACATCTTCACCCCAGAGCCTTGGCAGATTTCGAGAGCCTTCGGTGAAGGCGTACGGGATGGCAACAGCGCTTCCCGAATACGACTTGATCAAATCGAGTACGGCCGATGCAGATGCGGCTGTCATTAACTTTGTGGTGCTGACACAACTTCTTGATTTACTCTCCTTTGTATAATCGGCAGCGACTGGCAGGCCTTCTCGACTGTACCTCGTGGCCACTGGTTCATGATGTGGTAACAGTTCCTCTTGAGTCTGTGACGACTTTTTCGAGCGATTTTTCAACACTTTTGCTGGTTTTACCACAACATCCGTAGCCGCTGCCATGATATCTCGACCGGTACTGAACGCTGCGGATATAGTACCAGTAATGGGATCCCATCTGCGGGACTCAATTATAATCGGTCGGATCTCATTACTATATCAATCATAAAGAGTAAGCACAGATTGATATTCTGATCGCCAATGCACAGATCGAAACTCACATTTTCAAACGCCTGTGATCGATACGCAAGTGGCTGGCCAAAATTTCTGCCGCAACTTTGGACAGCCTAAATGTCCTGCCTGATTTGCGGTATGACCACACTGCAGCTCGGCCTTTGATGATATCGCATTCGAGCGTACGTTCTGGAAGATTGGCATGGAAGGAAGCTACCGCTGCCTTGACGCCTGACTCGTTTCGCATCCTTCTTGCTATACCTTGTGCTGCCTCTTGTGCCTCTGGCGAGAGGCAAAGCCTGATTGCTGCTTCGAGATTATCGACATTGAGAGACTTTTGAGGAATGGGTTTTGGTCCAGCGCCGGCGGCGGCGACCATTTCTCCCCAAAATGGTTGACTATCATCAGATGCAAAGTGTTAGCGGTTTGATCATTTTCGATGATGAAGGGTGACGGACTCTCCGAAGAAGGGTACAATAGTGGTTGGTCGTCCATTTAACAAGCCGCACGCTGTAGTGCCTGCTCCACCATGGTGGATCACAGCTGCGACATGTTGAAATAGCCACTCATGCGGACAGTCTCCAAGGTACATGACGTTTTCTGTTGCTTCGCCTCCAAGATTGCTCCATCCCCGCGAAATTAAGGCGCGGACGCCGCATCGTCGTATGGCCTCCAGGATGCGACCGGTCATTCCCTCTGGATCATCAAGGACAATGCTTCCAAAGCCAATGTATATCGGGGGTGGTCCGCTCTGAATGAATTCGACTAGTTCGGGTGGCGGCGAATAACTCGGAGGTTCGCGAAAGAAGAAGCCGCAAACATCTGCATCTCGTCAAGAACTGGCACAGCGTGAAGGGATGGTCGCTCTTACCAATGTGCGCGCCCCAATCACCTGGTTTCGGCACCAAGGCCGGGGACCAACAATAAGTGAAGGGAATTTTCAGTGTCTCCGCCAAGTTCGGCCCATCAGAGAACGCTATTGGCTCTAGGTCTAGTTTGTCGCGCCATTCGTTAATAACATCGCCGAGACTGCATATTGAAATTGTCAGCTGTATAACGACGGTCGCACCACGTTGAATGTTGGCCTACCCTTGCCATGTTAGGAACTCTACAACAGCATACGAAAGCGCGTTGGCTGTTCGAGGCTCTGCGCCAGATGTGGAAGCATTCTTCAGGTTTGCAAGTGGATGCGGAAAAGCTCTCGTGGTTGACCACGGCATGGTGAACATGAGGTGGACAGGAATGCTCAGTGCCTGAGCACAATGTATATGGGCGAAACTCGGGGGGTTGGCGATGATGGCATCGGCCACAAAGGGAACCGAGGAAACGGGGTCTGGTTCAATGCAGGATAGCCAACAGCCATGTAACATTGTTTCCATCATTTTCCGCTTCTTTTGAATATCACCGGCTCGTAGACTCTTCATGCTTGGAATCAGGGCCGGATTGCGAACCATGTATGCCATGAGCTCAGCTGGGTCGCCTCCGATTGGGAAGAACTCGAGCCCGGACTCTCGCACAAACGAAGCGAACACATCGTGGGTGGCGAGTCGTACGCGATGGCCATGCTTTTGAAGCTCATTGCCAAGTGCGATAAAGGGTTGGACGTCACCGCGACTACCGACTACTTGTATGACAATGTTGAGCGCGACGTGGAACTTGGTCGTTTCCACGGGTTGGTAGGGCGAGTAGGGTGGCAATGAGGAGGCAGAAGGGCCCGGAATGTCGACAAGAACGGGCTTCGACTTTCGCCGCACGTACGATAGGTATTTAACGACCGAGGAGTTCAGATCAACATCGAGACGGCCATCATCTGTTCTTTCAATAAGAAATAGTTGCTTAACAATGTTGTGGGAAGATAGATCGCAAACCTTTCAGCACCGGGTTCTTTTGGTCCAGTTCCACGGGTGGTGGAATGGCGTAGCTTAGGGGTCTATTGAAAGAGTGATCGGAAGCATGGTCGGGCATCCTTAAGGTCGTGGGGCCAGGGTATATCGTTGATGAAGTACTGTCTACAAATTGTCTTTCGCTCGTCGCGGAGTGCTGTTCGTGCTGGTCGTACTGCGGATGGTTTGTTGGTATGCCGCTTTTCTTGTCGATGATTTCCGGTATTGGGAACAGTTCATGGAAGGTAGGAGCCTGCGAGCGTCTTCAAAGTTCGATCATTTGTATTTGCGCATACCAACTCCTGAAAACAAGTGTCAGAAAGTACTATAAGTCACCACGACACTTCCCGAATTAGTTACATGTAGGTACTGGCTAGGCTACCACGGCAGGGACCTAGTCAGTACTAACTTCGTACTCGTACCTAGCTGCCGGTATGCAGCATGCTCGGAAAATTTCCTCGTCCCTGCTTAACACACGGATTCTCGTGGTAAAAGCTGGAGTGTCCGCAGTTATGCAAAAATCAAAGTGCCTTACATTGCTAAGAAAAACTCATTGCAACATGACTCTCCTAACAGTGTTGCGATACGCTATCGCTGCAGATCACTTCTCTACATCGTATTGCCGCGTATTCTGAGGCTCAAGATTGGTTCTCGGAGTATACGCGTATAAGGTGGGTCGTTATACGCTCTTCCCGACGGCTTAGCACGATCGTAGTACGAATCAGAATCGCTAGCCTCCCAATATCATTCACTCCGTTCGCCTTGGCTACCCACTCGAGCACTAGCCTAGAATAATTGTTTCTAGAATACATGGAGCACAGCCGGCGACGACCAGGGTCAGCCAGATCGCAGTCTCATATTTTTTTCTTCCCACGTGTGTCACCAGGATCTATTCATAAGTGCAGCCACAATTCACAGGGTGGGTTGAATAAACATTCAAAATAGTCAGGGGGCCCTTCAACGGCAATACCCTGGCATAACGGTGATGACGCCTAGTGAGCATAGATTCAACTAGGTTGCCCGCGTCCAGTCCCACAGCCAAAGACGAACTCTCATTGCATCTTATTATGCCAATACCGCTTTCCGTTTAGTTCTTGATTTGCAACACGCCTTGATCTCCAGACCCCACTTCAGCCCAAGCCTCAATCTCTACCAGCATATTGTCGCCTACCACACCGGCACTCACAAGCGTGTTGGCCGGTAGTATACCCGCACACTTCATCCGCCACCCGTGGGCACGGCTGACTTCCTCGCAGTCTCCGAGGTTCTGAATCATTATTCGAGTTCTCAGAATATCTGAGAATGAGGCGCCTAGCGCCTTCAAGGAACGTTCTATGATATCAAGCACCCATACCGTTTGACTGCGAGCAGAATCACTACCAATATTGGACAATTCAGGGATTGGTGAGTTGGCGGTAGTTCCACTGACATGGATCGTGCTTCCCACCCGGACAGCCCGGCAGTAGCCCTACGAGTTTTATAGTCAGTGAGTCCGAAAGCAGCGCAAAGTACCTGGTGTAATATGATAACTCGGTGACTTACAGCGATTGGTTCCCACTTGCTCCCTGTCAGGTATTCTATACGCTGCCCTTTGCTGATGGCTCCTGCAATGGCTGCAGATTGCTGCGGATCGGACAAATGGTGGCTCAGATCCCCAGTGACAGTCAAAAACGGCGGGCGACGATATTCATCACCACAGTCTCCGGGCACGTCGCTCAAACCCCGTTGCGCCTCGGAGATCAAGGCTCCGTCCTCGTCGGTTAGGTGAAACGTGAAGGCCAAGAGATTCTTGGATGCATATTCTTGAGTCTTGTCGTCGAGCCTGCTACCAACAATGACAGCCTTGACGGCCGGGACGTCCAAAACCCACCGTGTTGCCACGGCGGCAATGGGTACTTGGTGGCGGGAAGCAATAGTTGCAAGGGCCTGTAACACGACCTGGAACTTATCCCACCCGCCGGCTTCCCATATGAACCGGAGATATTTGCGCAGGCTCCAGTTCAGAGACTCTGGATCTATCGGCTCAGGCTGGCCCAGCCACTTTTCGCTCAAGAACCCACCCAACAAGGACGCATACGCCAGGATACCGACATTGTGCTTTTTGCAAACCTCGCCCAGGCGCCCGTTTATGACACGGCGATCGATGACATTGACTGGAACTTGATTGGTAGCTATGCGAAAACCGCTATTGCAGAGCATCTCAAGATGAGCGGCATCTGTGTTGGTGAGACCAATATGGCCAATTTTGCCTTTCGCTTGCAAGGTCTGCAGGTGATGAAGGTTGTGTATATACGTGTCGTCGGTGTAGTCCCATGCATGATCTAGTTAATGTTACCAGTCAGTCTAAGGCGCTGTGGGGACTTGGTTCTATGTTATGTGATCGGCTCACATTGCAATAGCTCGATTTTCTCCTGTCCCATCCTCGACAAGGCGAGGTCAACAGCAGCCTCGGCATTCTCCAAAGTCTTGATGCCGGTTTCAGCAGGACACCATTTGGTGAAAGCTGTTGAGCTAGACCTATGGGACTTGTTATGATGGCCAATGACGAGCTCTGGCAATGACTTAGTAACTTTACGTCAAGTGATGCAAATGATCTCACCAGCATCGCCATAGTGGTCTGCCATATCGAATGCATAAAGACCGCGATTGATTCTTCAGAGTCAATTAGCCGTTACGCTCGATGTGACCAAAAGATACTCTGGTGAGTCCATCGATGGCTCACAAATTGTTCATTGCATCTGATGCCGATGCGATATTGACATCTTTGTCGTGTCCACCAGCCAATTGCCACAGGCCGTTTACCATCCTCGGTATCTCCAGGGAGCCCCCAATCAGGGTCCTCTCAACCTGCACCGCCCCTTTCGGATCCATCGCAGCGAGTCAACGGTTCGCACGTGTTGTATACGCTGATGAGTTTCTATTGAATTGTAGCCGTGATGCATCTGAGTATTGCGCACTGTATCGTCAGGATTTGTGTCTTGACTATATCAAGTCCTTGAGCGACTTCTCGCAGCAACATCTGTGGATGACCCCGCGCTAGCGGAACTTCGGGCGTGTGACCGGCGGATAAGCCCTGGGGATAGCGGTGGAACCAATCAGTAATCCATCCGCTGCCCGCAAGAACAACGTGCGCTACGGGTCCATTGATCAAGGGGACGTCGTCTGAGCCGATACAGGAAATAAGTGTTGATTTGAAGCTGGATGAGGAGATGCAGCGTCCAGATCGAATTGCCCGATAGGGGACTTGAGTGCAAGGGAAAATGAAATGTCGTCATCATCTATTATGGCTTGACAGTACAAGTCCAAAATAACGAAAGCATGGTCGCGATTTCAATGGCTGCACGACCACATTAGGTGAAGCTACCATTCGCGTCCAAGAATATCATAGGCGACTCCCGGGTTATGCTGAAGGTATGAATTCGAGGTGGTTTTTGGCGGCCGTGCCGGACATGCTCCGGGGGTTCCCTAATGGCGATTCTGGACGCCCATAACACACTATATCTTAGGTACCTAGGTAGCGCCGCGCCTATTCGGCGGCGTATGCTTGGCTAGCGGACCTAGATAACACTGGCTGGCGAGCGAGTCTTCGACTTATTTACCCTTCATCCCAACATACTCGATGCGACTAATTATATTCGATGAATTATTGTCAAACACTCCGAAGACGATGCGATGACGAGCAGAGTCCCTCCGACCGCATATCGCAGAGATCGGTTGCAATCAGCAGGAATCTGTGGCTACAGGGGTTCGATGCCTGTCTATCTTATCTCCAGGTCAATGCTGTCCGGGATCACGTATTACCCCAGATCCGGAACACTCGACGATTTGTTCAGAATTATTTCCGAGCTCGCTGCTCCGCTTCCGTATCTTACAGTCCGATGTTATCGGGTGCGGCTGTAAGACCCAATCTATCCGTCTTCTTCAGTTTCGGCGCGTTATCTACCCGGGTAAGCTCGGAGTACTTGTATACACCACGCACTTGGTGGTTGAAAGCTGGCTATGTTAAAAAGACATCTCGTTCGGACCCTGCCTTCAGACTACAATAACGGCTGGTTGCTCCAAAGGCCGACTGCGATTCCCTGCACCTGAAGCAGGAAACCATGATCATGGGCCACTCGAAATTGGAAGAAGCAATGCGCGGCACCCCAAGGTTGAATGCCGATTCGGACCTGGATGCCGTAGGAGTAACAATGGGAACAAAGGCTCGCATCAATTCTCGGCAGGCACAGATGATAGCCATAGGCGGCGTCATTGGGACCGGACTTTTTGTCGGGACGGGAGTCGTGCTAGCAACGGCAGGGCCTGCGCTCCTTTTTGCCGCCTACTTCTTCTGCTGCATCCTAGCATTATGCGTTGTCACAGCTACGACCGAGTTCAACTCCTATATTCCCGTCAGAGGAGCTTCGATCCCATACTATGCCACCCGCTTCGTGTCACGGAGCTTGGGGTTTGCCCTGGGATGGCTGTATTGGTATACCTGGGCGATTGCGGTCGCATATGAGGTGACAGCGGCATGTCTTGTCATCAATTACTGGTCTAATCCCGTTCCTGAGGCTGCTTGGATCACCATCATGTTGTCGGTTATTATTGGCCTCAACATGATGCCAGTCAAGATTTATGCGGAGTCCGAATTTTGGTAAGAAGCATTCAAGGCATCGTTTCATACTTCTGTGAAGTCGTTGATACCATGCGCCTCCACCCAAGCATTAGAGCCCTTTCACATCCTTCGCATTGACTGATCCAGTGAATCTACAGGTTCGCATCTTTGAAAGTTTTCACAATTATTGGCCTCTTGATGGTATCACTTGTACTCTTCTTCGGTGGTGGTCCATCGCACGATCCACTATATTTCAGATACTGGTATGAAAATGAGGAGTCAGCACACGAATATCTCGTGAGTGGCTCAGCGGGTCAGCTATGTGCCTTCATATTTGCCCTGTGCAATGGTGCATTCGCCTTTCTATTCGGTCCAGAATATGTCGTCTCGGCTAGCGGAGAGATGGAGAATCCACGAAGAGATTTGCCTACAACGAGCAAGCATTTTGCCTGGCGGCTGATTTGCTTTTACGGCCTAGGCGCGTTGGCAATCAGCATTATCTGTCCCAGCACCGAACCTGGCTTGACTTCTGGAGGGTCAGGAGCCGCTGCTTCCCCTTGGGTCTTAGGTATCAAGAATGCTGGGATCCATGGGCTTGACAGTGTCATTAATGCGGCAATCATCACTTCAGCATGGTCCGCAGGAAATTCTCTGCTCTACATGTCAAGTCGGACTCTGTACTCAATGAGTCTGGTCGGGAACGCTCCTCCGATCTTCCAGCGTTGCAATCGTTGGGGCGTCCCTTATGTTGCGGTTGGCGTATCATCTTTGTTTGGTCTCCTAGCTTATATGAATATCAGCACCGACGGCGGCACTGTCTTCAATTGGCTCGTCAGTGTTCTCAACGAATCTGGATTCATCAGCTGGATCGTATGCTGCATAGTGTACCTGCGGTTTCGTGCAGCCCGTACAGCGCAAGGTATCGAGGATATTCCGTATCAGAGCTATCTGCAGCCCTACGGGGCATGGTTTGCACTAGTTGTTGTCACTCTCCTGGCTTTGCTTAATGGCTTCGCCTGCTTCTTCCCAGGCAACTTTACAGCCTCTGGATTTTTGACAGCATACCTCGGGATACCGGTCTTCGTCCTGCTTTACGCGGGTCATAAGATATATTCGAGGCATGAGCCATGGTATCACCCCACCATGTCCGTCGACCTGACTTCCGGCTTGGATGACATTATGGTGCAAGCGGCACTCCACCGGAATTCAGATGACAAATCTTCAAAGAGCAAGGCGAAGCTTTTGTTAGGTAAATTGAACTCAATATGGGGTTGGAATTGAGCGATAAAGTCGAAATGAGTAGACCTCTTTTGGGAGGCACCATACAAGAAATAAGTATCACCGGCAGTCCGACCAATGTGCTCATCTCAGGTGCCGAATTCCACGTCCCCGCACAAATTATCTACTACAGAGTACATCCTAGTAGCTAAGTAGCGGACCGAGACCGTTAGACATGGGTTACACGCGTATTCAGTGGGTCACTTGCATGCTTGAGTGCAGCTAGAATCATAGTCAAATTAGGAATATTGAGCCTCGCTATATCAGTCCACCTATTGTTCAGCTTACCCTGACCAACTTTGTAAGGAATCGATCATTGAAGGTAGGAATGCAGCGGTGCATTTAGAGCAACATGCAATCCCCTATGACGAAGGTGCAGCTGCAAAGCAGATCATCATCTTGGAGAGGAAAGGGTAGTTCCCGAAAACCCGAGAAACGCGAGATTTGCGAGGTGTGACATGTTATAACAATCGTGCATATACCTTCCCATCGACAAGCTTGGAAGCTTGAGAATTACTCTCTCTGACTTGCACCTACACGTTCGAGCTACGGGAGGATTGTTAAAGTATGGGCACATTGTTCAAGATCATCGTCGCCTCGGCGTGTCAATTGGCCATCGGCTCTCAAATTTCTGCGCAAGCCGAAACCTGTACGTCATACAATTAGTGCAGTCATTAGAATACAGAAAGAAATGCTAACGAGTCAACAGCTTGGCCTGATGCATTGACAAGAGCCACTGAGTTTGTCTCAAACTTGACGTTGGTTGAAAAGATTGGCATTGTGTCTGGAGGATATCTCAGCCAAGCACCTGCGTGTGTCGGTTCAATAGGTCCCATCTCTCGACTGAACTTCTCGGGGATCTGTTTCTCTGATGGACCAAGTGGCTATTCAAGGTCCGATGGTGTCAGTGTCTTTCCGTCTGGTATTACCGTTGCTGCGACATGGGATCGCGATCTTGCCTATCAGCGAGGCGTGGCTCTTGGGCAGGAATTCCGAGCCAAAGGAGCTCATGTTCTCTTAGGGTGTGTCATTATTTCCACGTCTGCATGATTTTCACTAACCTCTACGTACAGGCCTTCCACTGGCGCCATGGGCCGTCACGCTCGAGGTGGGAGGAATTGGGAAGGTTTTGGTCCGGATCCTTACCTCGCGGGCGTATTCACGAATAGCTCTGTCCTCGGCATCCAAACAACTGGTGTACAGGCCTGCACCAAGCATCTGGTTGGCAATGAGCAGGAGACCCAAAGAACTTCGACCACTGACGCCAATGGCACTGTCACGGAAGCGATCTCGTCAAACATCGACGACCGAACGTTGCACGAGCTCTACCTTTGGCCATTTGCCAATGCGGTCAAAGCGGGCACCTCTTCAATCATGTGTTCTTACAACCGTCTTAATGGGAATTACACTTGCGCAAACTCCGACCTTCTCACCACTATCGTCAAAGATGAATTGGCATTCCCCGGCTATGTCGTGTCTGATTGGTATGCCACACATGGAACGGAAAACTTTGCCAATGCTGGTCTAGACATGGAACAGCCCGGAAATGTCAGCGCTTTGGCCGGCCCTTCCTACTTTGGCGATTTGCTTCTCGAAGCAATCAACAATGGCTCCATATCAGAAGATCGCCTTGACGACATGGCCCAAAGGGTCATGACTCCGTACTTCCGTCTCTCCCAAGACCAAGATTTCCCCTCGGTTGACCCATCCAGTGGCGCTGTGTTTCTCACATATCAATACGGTCACAATTCCCCACTAGCTGCCTATTATCCAGCAGTCGAAGCGCGCGACGTTCGAGAGGATCACGCCGAGTTGATCCGCAAAATCGGTGCAGCGGGGCTGTTCTCTTGAAGAACGTCAACAACACATTGCCTCTTAAGAACGCGTCCAATATCGGCATCTTTGGAAATGGGGCTGGCTATCCCGTTGATGGCTCCGTGTTCCTCGACTATGGAAATCAGCCAGAAGGCTTCGAGTACGGCACATTCGACATTGGTGGAGGTTCTGGCACCGTTCGACATACTAGTCTTGTCACCCCCCTTCAAGCTGTGCAGAGTCACGTTGCATCTCTCGGCGGCCGTACTCAGATTATTCTCAATAACAATGTGCTGGCAGAAGGACTGTTCAGGACGATCTACCCGGTTCCAGAGACGTGTCTTGTCTTTCTCAAGGCGTATGCTACAGAAGGAGTTGATAGAGCTTCTATCGATCTACAGTGGAACTCGACAGCAGTGGTGGAGAGCACAGCTGCCATGTGCCCAAACACAGTCGTCGTTATCCATGGACCTGGAGTGGTTCTTATGCCGTGGGCCGATAATGAGAATGTGACGGCTATCTTGTCTGCTCACTATCCCGGAGAAAAGATTGGAAATGCCCTCGTGGATGTCCTCTGGGGTGCCGTTGAGCCGTCCGGAAGGCTTCCGTATACCATTCCGAGGAGCTTATCAGACTATGGGCCCGATATTGTAGAAACTCCAGTAGAGGATGGCATATGGCAGTCCGATTTCTACGAGGGACAGCTCATCGACTATCGTCACTTTGATGCCGAAAACATCGAAGCGCATTTTGAGTTTGGCTTTGGTCTCTCGTACACCTCATTCGACATCGCCAACGAGATGCAGGTCAACGTGGGCAATGATTTATCAGCATTTGCGAATGACACCATGGGAACTGAACCTGGTGGTCTTGTCGATCTATGGACAGTCGTTGCCCAGGCCACGGTCAATGTCACCAACACCGGCAGTATCGCAGGTGTTGCTGTCCCGCAACTCTATGTTTGCTTTCCACAGGATACCACGCCTGATGGAACGCCGGTCAAGGTGCTCCGCGGCTTCAGCAAATTTGCCTTGGAAGCCGGAGACATGACCACTATCGAATTCGAATTGATAAGGCGAGATTTGAGCTTTTGGGACTCTGACACGAAGCAGTGGGTCATACCTTCAGGCGAATTTGCTTTCATGGCCGGGTTTAGTTCGAAGAATATCAAGACCACTGTCCAAACGGCGATATCAAAATAGTCTGATTGAAACATCTGGGGTTACAAATTCCAATCAAGTATATTTTCCTTCTACCAATGGCTACAGACGAATGACTTCGTGCTCAAGAGAACTTTTACAAAACATACTCAGTTACATATCTTTTAAATTCCCACTGGAACTCATAGTAGATACATAGTACCTTTTGTTTAACGTCGAATTTCTCAATGAAAATGCTTCTACTATCTCGAATACTTCAGGCCAGAAGGCATATACGATGATTTATCGCAGTCAGCAAAATTTGTTGTTTTGTTGTGAAGACCGGATAACATCGATAAGGGAGGCAATGATTATTTGGTGGAATGATAAGTTGAGTTTCGTTGGCGGCGTAGGAGGGAGCTTTTCCTCAAACATTGATTTACCAATCCTAGCGTTGCATAGAAACCTATTTTTACCCCTTGCACAGTCTCCCAAGATGCTCCCATGTTCACCACCTGGTACGAATAGCTTGTCGTGGTAGATACGGCATACGCGTATAATCCCTGCTGGTGTCCGAGTACTAAGGGCAGGCTCGGAATGAGCCGAATGCTGAGAGTTGTCACGTTAAAACCGTCTTATACAGGCCCCACCGAACACGCGTATTAGAACCCGAAATTGGCCAGTCGGCCACAGCCGCAGTGGAAGTATCGGCCTCACTATCATTGCCAACAAATTCAACGCAGGAAAAGTGTTTTTTGAGAAGTCATGTTTCAGCACAGCCTCAGAGATAGATCCACGTTGCAGAGCTTCTAGATTCCAGCCAGATAAGCCTGGATATCAGATAAAGTCATGTTTCTTCCAGGCACGAGTATTTCTATCACGGGCTCGTCCTGTTTGCAGAGAACTGTACCATCACTAGTCCTTGTACTATCTCTCTCCTATCTACTTTGATAGTTTCAATAATTTCATGATGGCCGGCTTCAAGTACTATCACTACGATCCATCCTTTGCGGCGGCAGTCATTTTCGCATTGGTTTTTGGTATAGCAACGATTCGACACGGACAGCTTCTATTCAAGAACAAAACTTGGTATTTTTTCCCATTCTTGATAGGATGCATCTGTAAGTTCACCAACTCATCTTCCTTTGCTACTTCGATCCCACCGTCCTCGCTAACGCTGTTTATTCGTGATTCGCTAGTCGAGGCTGTTGGATATGTTGCACGCGCCTTGTCAGCCCGGCAGACGCCTGATTGGACCTTGATGCCGTACATCATACAAAGTCTACTGACACTTTTGGGGCCGACCTTCTTCGCTGCATCGATATACATGATCCTCGGACGATTGATCCAATTTCTCGAAGCCGATTCGTATTCAATGATCCGCGTTCGATGGCTCACCAAGTTCTTCCTCCTGGGAGATCTCTTCTCATTCTTTGGCCAAGGTGGAGGTGAGTAAAAGAAAGGCCCTTGGAGCAATTCAAATATGACTGACCAAGGAGTATAGGTGGTGGTATTCTCGCTACTGCAAAGACGGAATCGTCGCAAAGCCTCGGCAACAAGGTCATTTTGCTGGGATTAGCCATTCAAGTCATCTTTTTCGGACTCTTCATCGTCGTCACCGTTGTGTTTCATCTACGCCTCCACCGCGCTCCCACCCCGAAGTCCCTTACGACCTCCGCACCATGGCAAAAGCTCCTGTGGGTGCTGTACGGAACTAGTGTGCTCATCATGATCCGATCGGTCTTTCGCATGATTGAGTATGCACAGGGAAACGATGGCGCACTACTACAAAAGGAGGCGTACTCCTATGTCCTGGATGCCCTCCTTATGATTATTGTTGCTGGATGCTTTGCGTGGTTTCATCCTAGCAATGTGCTGAAGAAGGAACCAATCGTGTTTGAAGATCAGATGTTCCAAGAGAACGGAGGGGCCCGGGAAAGTCGAGAGACAATTGTTATGGGGAAGGTGAATGGGTTTACCAGGATCTGAAGAATAATTTGATCGTCATGGTTCCACGGGATAATGTTTATTCCTTTCCCAAGGGACGATCAAATATTTGAAGATAGAATTGCGGCGTCAGAGTAGGAAGGGGCAGAAAGACAAGTCATACAGGGCTTTGACCAAATAATGAAATGGTACTAAAATCTTCCGTGACCACTATCATGATGAATGTGTAAAGTCATGTCATTGTTTGAACGCATGCTGAGTTTTCCTGGGAACATTCAAGAATGAACATTCAGGAATAACATCCCTCTGTCCTCATGTCGACTTCCCTCGGAAATTCAGATCAATTGTAATGATGCTTCTTGGTGTTCTGCGGTCGATATTGTGCCCGGGAGAAACTACGAGATCATTTCCTAGAGGCGATCTATTCTGTTGCAACTTGCACACTTGAGCACTCCCGGCGACTGCAATGTGACCTGACTTGATATCAGCGTCAGTCTTCCAATTGAGGCTCTAGCATTTTTCGATAAGCTGTTCGAAATGCGCTAGTACCACGAACTGGCACCCAAAAGTATAGCGCACAGTCTTGAAATGCGTCGAAGCGTATTCGAGGTAAAAAGTCTCAAGAAGTATGTTTGACGTATTGAACTTGACAGCAGCAACCAAGTTAGCTCCAACTTAACAGTGATGGGTCGCAAGTGATCATGTCATGCCAATCAAGAAATCAATGTACTTAAATGTGTACATACGGTGCTATCACATAGTAACTCCTATCGTACGATATTCATGGCTGGCATCAAGAATATGCATGGGTGCTCATGAGTGAGGCAATCCACCTACCTGAACTTAGTGTGCACCGTAAATCCGAGAGATCTCCCCGTCCCCTTTAAACTTTCCGTGACACACTTGGCGCATTTGGCTTCAAACGCACAGACTGGCTTCTTGGCAGGTATTTCTGCCACTTGCCCACAAAGCCACGCGAGCATGGCTCCTTTTTAAATGAGAAGGTCACGGTAAGTTATGAGTAGGGTACTCACTAATAAGGACCGTTCATTGTACCAATGCGCCGTTTTGGTAGCTAGTCTTGGTCGCAGCAACTTTCTGGAATCAACACAGACCATGCAACCGCATTTCTGGTGGAGGGTGCTCCGTACTTTGGTTTCTAGCCTATCTTAGCTGAAGCTACGGTTCGCTCCGCCACGAATTACAGGAAACTGTCCGCCGGTTGATTCAGGAAGCGCCACGAGGGACGACTACACATTTACTCAGCACTTGCTCGTCCACGATCAGCCTTGCAACGCGGCAGATGCTAGTGCCTGAAGGACCACTCGAGGTGTTGAGCCCGTATCGTCTGGATCTGAATGGCTAGCGGCAAATGCGTCGTACGATCTCGTTTCCTTTATAATTGCGTCAGCGAGACTAAGAGATCGGGACAAGGTGCCAACTCCAGTGCACGGATGGTGCGGTAGATTCGGGACCGTCCACCAGATGCACTGATGCACGTTTGACAACGTGGCTCAAGGGTGGGGATCGCTGATACCGTTAGGTTGGATATCCAGACTTCATGACAGAGACAGTGGTCTGTTAGTGTGATTCATTTGTCGTTCACTCATTGGTCTCAGAAATGTCGTAACAATTAATATATTCATTCAGTTGGGTAGGCATCAACCCTATATGCCGAGATATATGAAACGAATGCTAAAGGACAGAAGAAACTCCCTAGGCGGAGCTTTGATAGCTCGCCTTTTGAACGCCGTAATTCTAATTTTCAGCTCATGACATTTCTTTTGGCCGTGTAGGCTCTTTGTCGAATACGTTCGAGTTGGATCGCGAACGGTCTTGTTGCATGTGTTGCAACTCCAGTGCAGGCGCTCTGTCCCAAGAGGACTCCTCTTTCGGTGATTTGAACGCTTCGGTAGTGACTGTTGTAGTGGTTGTCTTCCACGCGTCATGATTGCCAGATGCTTCGAGGTGTGATCGCATGGCTTTGCTGGCAGATGGACTGCCGGATTGATTGTAGTAGTCCGAACGGCTTGGACGCGTTGAATCAAAGACTGTTGGCCAGTAGACCTTGAGAACGGCTCGAACGGCGGGGAGGCAGGCACATATCACGCCGACTGGGACCTCGACAGTGGTCCAGACGCCGACAATAACGTAGTCCTCTGTTGAATACATGTTAGAATCCATTCGGGAAAAGTCTTGAAAGCAATGTGTGCGATGAACTTACGGGTTAGGTTCGTGGTGTTTCCAAAAGCCACTAGAGAGTGAAGACGAAGAATGCTGACAATCGTGACACTGCGACGTGGTCAGCTTGAGGAAATCTCTCAGTCAGAATAGGGAACATATGACTTACAGAAATCCAAGACTGAACATGAGCATGACTTGGAGCTTCTTGTTATTCGAGAGTGATAGTTGCCAGAGCTCGGGCAAGGGCAAGATGACCATTGCCAAGTCGAGCACAATATTGATGCCCGCTGATGCCCAACCCTGGGCGTTGATGTTGCGGCAGGTAACCTGGTGTTGGTCGTCCCAGAACAGCCATGCACCCTGCACTGGTGTGCATTGGAATATCGAAACAAAGTCAAAGATGAGGGCGTAGAGAACGTTGAGAATAATCAAGGTGTATATGGCCGGCTGAACTCCAGCGATGGATCGTTTGAAGACCTCCAGATAAAAAAGAAGGATCGAGATCTTGGTCAATGCTGTGGATGGGAAGTAGACTATTTCGTCCCAGTAATACAACTGATGGCATTATGTCAGACAACGATCTATACCGGAGAATATAGGGTAAACGTACATATAAAACTTCGGTAATATTGCTCGACGGGATGTTCCAAATGTCTTTTCCAAGACCGTACTGGGACACTAAGATTACGATTAGACAAATGCATTGCGGACGGTAAGGTGGCATCCATACAAGGTATACTCAGGATGAGAAGAGGAATCATGAACACCTGGATTGTTAGCGACGGTCTAGTGTAACGGTGGTGGTGATTCTTACAACGGCAGCAGTGATTGCCCAGTCGCCCATGCCCCAAGTGCCGTGTCCCATATGGACTCTTGACATTACACGCACGCCAAAGGCCAAAAGAGCAAGAGCGCCGAAGACCATGGGCACGATCACCACCTGCGCTGTGCGGTCTACAGGCTCGACACCACATGAGTCCTTGGAGTACTTGGTGGTAGCTAAGAGGGGATGAGTGTGTTTACTTCTCGCAGCATGTTACATGAAGCTCTTACCTAGCTGTTCGACGACGGTGCAGTTGCTCAGCACACACGTCGTGATAGCTGCCGTCAGGTCTTCATTGGTACAGATGCATGTTGCATCGGTGACCGAGCACACGGACTGTGCTGTCAGGGACGTGATGCACTTGAGCTTCTAGAAGTCAGTTTGGAAATCAACGGTACCAGGGTGTCATGCCACTTACACCGCAAATGGGAAGCGAGGTTGCTCTCTGCACAAGTGCTTCATGGAACTCGGACGCGAACTCCATGATGGAAGATGTGTGTGTTATTCGACCAAGAGGCTGAGACAGACGTCTTGGGGGCTGCGACTTCAGGCGCAGATGTTTTAAACGAAATCTTTATGGACTCCTTGAGATGTCAAATATGGACCCCCAAATCCAGTGACTGCAAGTGCCTGCATGTCATCCCAGGCATTCCGCGATGTATTATCGATCAGTTTGTATTAAGATGGGATACCCTACATAGTCTGCCAAGTTATTGGGATCGTCTGTGAGACTTAAACTGTAAAGATCCCTGCAAACTCCAGAATCGTACATGCCTTGTCGGACTAGTGACCGGCCATGGGTACCGGTTAAACCATGGACCTAACGTTGATTCCGTCAACATGGTCTCTGATTCCAATCGTAGGACTTGTACTTTGGAGTAGTCTTATCTTTAACGCTTACGGCTTACAGTTAGTTTTATCCATCATCCTTTATTAGCCACGTGAAGCTGACAATGAGAAGTTAACTTCTTCATGCAGAAATATCGGTTTCCTTAGTATGGGTATCGCAGGGACGACTGAATCATTTCCCCCTAGACATCTGAGATTCTCGTGTAGGGGTGCGGTAAACAGTGGGGTTGCTACCCCTGGTAAACAGCAGGGCTGATTAGCAAACCAGCCAGGGTCCCAAAGGTCTGGCAACCTGGGTCGGCAGTTTTATTTTGGGGGATCAACCGCGGAAGAAAACCAGGAAAAGTCGACAGAATCCGGCCCAACTTTGCCCAGTTAGTCGTGTGATGTTGCAGTGTTGCTACTACATGTTCAGAATACTGTAAGAACTTGTGTGATATCCGTACTCTTCATCTCAGGGCCTTCAAAGCAATAAGCAATATTGATTCCCTTCAGCCAACGGTTTTACGTACTTTCGTCTGCTTGCATCGCTAGTCGTGCCACGTAGGATGAATCTAGAAATCCCCTGAGAAGTGCCTTGCCCGCTCCCTTGCCGCGACTCATAGCCAAGTGATCGGCACTGAAATATTTTCCCCGGCTCTCGGGTTAGCTTGTTGGGGCTAGGGCGTGGAGATGCGTAAGCGGGTTATACTCTATACTCTTTAGTATGGCGTTGGTGGCTTGCGCTTGCGGGGCCGGATGAAGCAACCCTTGCATCCCCAGTGGCTCACCAAATCACTGCTGAAATGCAAGGGCAAAGGGTCATACGGCAGAGCGGGGACAGACGTTGCAGGGACTCGAACATCAACAGCACAAACGTCGTGAGCCAAGAAACTCAATCATTTATCCTCCCTTGCACAAAAGATTTTCTCCTTTTTTCAACCTGCATTAGCACTTCTGTAATTCCTCTAGGACATGGGGGTATTATTCCACTCCGGCCATCTAGAACAAAATGATCGGATGTATTACCGTGTGTGGTAACCATCCGGACAGGACTGCCGCCATGTGTACTACAGTAGACCATATTTCACCCTCTGACTAGCTCCATTCCTGCTAGTTACGCTCTCTTGATTCAATCTCCTTTGATAATTAGTTCATGTCTTTGTGTTTTTATTTCCAGACCCTTGATCCTCCTTCTATCGTCATTTGACCAAGTGAGTAAAGATTGACATTCGCACCAGAGCACGCACCATGGGTTTCTCAGGAGTGTAATTCATAAATGATCGATCACCGGCCCGGGCCCCGGAAAACCGTGGCTCTAGAATCCTCAAGCTGGATGTAACACTCTCGCAGCAAAAGGGGTCGCCTCTTGTTATTACATCCACCTACCCGTGTCGGGTCTATTGGGCATCGGGACTTGTTCTATTCACCTTGGCGGGTAGAGATTCACCATGAGGACATCTACATTCTTTGTCAGCATTCCTGCTGCGCTGGGATACTGCTTGCTCTCGTATGTTATCATCGATGCCATAACGACGACCCTTTACTGACCGTGTCGATAGAGCAAGCATTGGAAGCGCCAAGCATCACCAACATCCGAGATATCAACCCGTTGTCAACGAGCGTGACACTACGTCCTCGGCCAATGCATACGACTATGTTGTCGTCGGCTCTGGGCCAGGCGGAGGTCCATTGGCCGCCAACCTCGCCATCGCCGGCTACAGTGTCCTGTTGATCGACGCCGGCGGTGATGCTGGTACTGATTATACAGAGTCGGTCCCTGCTCTGCACTTGTTCTCGACTGAATACGAGGAACAGAAGTGGGACTTCTTCGTAAATCACTACTCTGATCTCGAACGTCAGAAGAAGGACTCCAAGATGTCGTATCGCACTACAGATGGAGATCTCTATGTCGGCTTGGAACCACCGGAAGGCGCGGAACCCCTCGGCATTCTCTATCCCCGCTCTGGTGCTCTTGGCGGCTGTTCACGCCATAACGCGCTGATCACCATTGGTGCGCACGATAGCGACTGGAACTATATTGCCAACCTCACCGGCGATGATTCCTGGGCATCCAGCAATATGGTTCAATACTTCGAGCAGATCGAGAAAGCTAGATACCTGCCAAGCAGCGTCGTCGGTCATGGCTACAACGGCTGGCTCACAACCGAGTTGACATCGCTGTCCCTCGTCGTCGAGGACCAGAAGCTTCTATCTCTGATTATTGCGGCAGCTACTGGCATGGGCAAGCATCTCCTTACCGCTCTCGTTAGCACCGTCGTTGGCCTCGGCCAGGTCCTTCTTCGCGACATCAACGCCCCAGGCCAGACCAGCCAGACTGGTCTGTACCAGGTACCGCTGTCTATGGAAAATAACGTGCGCGGTGGACCAAGAGATTTCATTTTGAACACCGCCAACGCCGTCAACTCGGATGGCTCGCGCAAGTACAAGCTCGATGTCAAGCTCAATACTCTGGTAAGTACCATTCTGGTCAAACCGACCAGTCCTCACCCAGGCTAATATTCATGAATTAGGTTACCAAGGTACGCTTCGATGAGAGCGGCTCGGTTCCCAAGGCCGTGGGTGTCGACTACCTTGAGGGCGCGTCCTTGTATCGCGCAGACCCCCGATCCACCAGTGCCACGGAGACAGGTTCGGGAAGCGTCAATGCTACTCGTGAAGTCATTCTCGCAGCCGGAGCCTTCAACACGCCCCAGCTTCTCAAGCTGAGCGGTGTCGGTCCCCGCGATGAGCTCGAGTCCTTTGACATTCCCGTTGTCGTCGACCTTCCCGGTGTTGGTGGCAACATGCAAGACCGCTACGAGGCCACCCTAGTTGGAAAAACTGACAGCGACTTTGTCATTACGTCCAAATGCACCTTCTTGCAGACCATGCCGGATCCTTGCCTCGACGCCTACACCACCGGAATCGACCCTATCACCAAGGGCGTGTACGGCACCAACGGCATCGCCATTGCCGTTATCCAAAAGTCCTCCGTTGCCGAAGACGAGCCCGACCTGCTCATTTCCGGAGCCCCCGCCAACTTCCGCGGCTACTTCCCCGGATACGCCAACGACTCCTTGTCCGATGCTCAGCACTGGGCCTGGATCGTTCTCAAGGCCCACAGCCGCAACAACGCCGGCACCGTCAAGCTCCAGTCGACTGACCCCCGCGACATGCCCCTGATCAACTTCTACTCCTTCGACACCGGAGTCAACGCCAACGGCGAGGGCGACAAGGACCTGCAGGCCGTGTACGAGGGCTTCGAGTTCGGCCGACGTGCCTTTGCCGACTTGATTCCTCTCGACGGATCCTTCCCCGAGACGTGGCCCGGCGCGGCCACCTCTGACGAGGAGGATGTCAAGGACTTTTTGAAGAACGAGGCCTGGGGCCACCACGCATCTTGCACGGCCGCCATCGGCCCTGACAGTGACCCGAATGCTGTGTTGGACAGCAACTTCAAGGTCAGAGGTGTCGAGGGCCTCAGAGTCGTGGACGCTAGCGTCTTCCCCAAGATCCCTGGCTTCTACATTGCACTTCCCTTGTACATGGTCTCGCAGAAGGCCAGCGAGGTCATCATCAACGATGCAAAGTCGTCGTCGTAAGATGATATTATAAACTTAGATTCGAATATTCTGTGTTATAATAGTTGCCATTGTATATAAATCAAACATTTAATCATGTAATCCAATATTCAAGCAATTTTACTTGGACACCATGGCATGGCCGAAACTCCCATTTTCTTCCGCCCTGGTCGATTGGAACTCGCTTCAAGTCAATCGAACAGTGGGTTATCCGTCATTTTTGACGATTGTCTTACTACTTTCAAAATTGGTTTTCTCAAAGTCTCTTGGTGTCGATGTGACAGAGCCTAGGTAGGTATACGATATGCGCATGCGTGAATATCTGGCTGACCAATCGCAACCTCGCTTCTGACCTTGAGTGTTAATGGGACCTTGCATGTATGCGGGCTGATGAGGGGCTCTCGCGGCATGGGTTGAGAAGTGGGGCCACAGATCGAGAAACACAGATTATTGATCTTGCCTCTCTATCCTCGTACCTGCAGACTCATCAACATCATGCAGCATTTGTAGCTTCTGATCTATACGTACTACCTGCCACAATTGGGTACAATCTCGCCTTTGTCAGATGTTCTCGTGAAGATGGCGAATGCGGCTTTCTGCAGAGCGTTTTCATTCTTGATTATCCTCACGAGTGTATCTTGGCTGGCCGCGAGCGCAGCACCGTTGTTGCCTCAATCACCAGCGCTGTCCCTCCTCTCGTCCCGCGCAGCCAATTCGGGTTCAAACACTGATTGTACTACCGACGTCGACAATGATCTCTATGGAAAGGGCGTGAGAATTGGACTGTACCTCCAATGGGCATCTGGTTTCATTTTACGTCAACTTGAATCATGGGAAACCCGAGCGCGTGTGCGGATCAGCTCGAACATCATTACCGGAGCCCTGGCTATAGCCACCGCCGTCAACATTGCTCAGGGCTCTGCCCTTTCGGTTGATTATCTGCTGTCATATTATCTCACCGTGGTCTTGTTCTACGCAGAATCCTACAACCTGGAGACACCCAAGTATCTCGAGACTCTTCCCCCAAATAGTCACGAAGCGCAGCTCTACAATGACTTTGACGGGGAAGTCGTGAAAGCAACGAAGGTACTCACTGATTTCCCCCTGGTATTCCAGAATTTAATTTTCATGTCATTCACACTTTATGGGGTCTGGTATTGGCTCAAAGGGATCAACTCTGTAGCTGACCCCAACTGCGGTGCCCAAGGCGCATTATTCGGTCTTTTCGATATCAAAAGTCACGTTTGGACGCGCGGCGCAGCAGGTCTGGCTGCCATTGTTGGCTTTTTGTTCTTCATTGTGCTTCTCTTGCATATTTCCATGTTACCCAAGGGCATTGGTTCTGGCGCAAGGACAGTTGCAGCGTATTATGGCAGAGCTGCAATGGTCATGTCTGCAGGGCCCGTCGACCTGTGGGCAAAGGCTTCTTTCTGGCCAGGGATATTCAGACCAGAATTCCCTCTCGCATCCCTTTCTCGTGGGTTTGTGCTTCGTTCCATCCGCGACTTGTGTCACTACTTCCTGATATATCTTGCTGGGCCATTAGTCGCAGTAGTTTCCATCGAGAGAATGATTGCTGCCAACAACCTAGTAACCGACTCAGCATTCAGTTCCGCCGGGCAACTTATCCCTTTCATCACAGGCATTGTGAGCCTCCTACTCGCCTGTTGGGAAACTGTTCAGAAGATTTGGAAGATACACAGAAGTGGTCCAGGTCGCAGACATGGTTCGCCGGAAGGAAGCAGTCAGGGTGGAGTCGGTGCCAGGCCTGCGCCTTTGGAGGAACTGACACAGCGCGAGACGGTCTGATTAGGAATGTGTGGACAATATCCCTCGAGACATACTGTAAACTAGTGGAGAAAGGTGATCAACATCATGGCAGATGTAGCTACGGATGTTAACAGAGTGTCAAGTGGTATGCACCACGAATCATTATCACTGGCGACCCGTTGGCATTGTGTACCGAGTTTCAACCTCGAGGGATCAATCATAAAAGTCTAAAGGGTGCTCGAGAGAGAACTGATATGACGCAGCATATGCTAATATAAAGTAAAGTTATCCATGAAGTTCGTGATAAGAAAATTATGATCCCTCAAGACCGATCACCATTCCATTACTGATGTGGTATTTGCTGAAACAAGGCAAGCTTATATATAAATCCATCTGCCGAGCTGCCATCGAGATTATAAGGACCGTTTTAGCTCGAATGTGAACAAAATGACGACCAAACGCTCCTGCGAAAAGTCATAGAGGACTGCTATGAAAGGCAATAACGCCAGAGATTGTGACAGGAGACAGACGAAAGCGCTCGCCGCGAACATTCTCGGCGATGAAGTCGGCCCCATCCAGGGTCATCTCTCGGAGATTTGGATGGTTATAAAGCTGTTGGAGACGAATTCCCAAGGAGGGTTCGACAGATTTCTCCATGACAATGGGTTCCAGCAGTCCCAAGTGTAATCACTGGCGCCGACGATAGCCCATCCAACCGGTCCAGCCATTAGAGAGGCGACGATCGCTCCCTCTGCAGCTGCAGTTGCCGCTGCTCCTGAAGCGATAGCTGCCACGCCCCCTGCTGCTGCCTGCGCACCTACAGCACCCGCCGCTGATAACGCAGCAGCTTGCAATCCTCCAGAAGCTAAGCCTGCACCAACACTAGCTATCGTGACAGTTGAGGCTCCTGTCACGGCACCAGCTGCTGCACCACTTGCTATTGCTGACGCAGCACCGACAGCGGCGCCAGCAGTTTGCACAGCGACTGCAGCGTTTGTAGCAGCCCAGCTGGCGACAAGCATGCCGGTGGGCCCTCCAAAAACTACGCCGACACCAACAACCATTGTAATCGTCCGCGAAATAGAGATTATAGGTATGTAGTGGGATTGAACGCCGGAGCCGGCTCGCGGCGGAATAGAGACGAATAGATATAGATAGTATATGGATAAAGAGTTCAAGAAGAGTCTACACACTTTGAGGAACGAGGACGCATCAGTGATATTGTATAACAGACTCTGGTAGACAAAAATAAAATGGAAGGTTTCAGAATGTGATTGCTGCCCAATTTGAGGGGTATTTACAGTAGAACGACAATGGGCATGAACTTATTGCTACAGTGTTTGTGGAAGCCTCATTGGCTGGTAGAGTACCCCCACGGAAGCGACGGATTGACTTGACCAATCGTTTCATCACAAAGAGACAGTCAAGCCATCCACAGTTTATGGAGCATGGCATTAGCTTCAACGGATCACCGTTGTAGCTGATCCCATCTACGGTGCCCGTGGTGCATTCTACGGTCTTTTGAAGCCCTGTCTCGACGCGGTATGCAGTAGGTTTGGCTGTTGTTATCGGCCTCCCTCTACCTTGAGCCGCATTGTCATATTGCGGACAAGGTCGGTAAAAAGATTGCAGAAGTCGCTCCAGGCGTCGATGAGAAGTATGGACAGGAGGTACAACCATCATCATTTGCGACCTGGATTGGCAATCAGTCCTGCCTTCCAGACTCGAGACGCCAATCATGGAAGCCCAAGAAAAATGGTGCAATGACGGAACATGGTCTTGAAGTTTGCAGAGGTAACTTTCATTGAAAGGTCAAAAACACATTCATAGCGCTGGAAGTTTGTACTCGTCCACTGTTACATCGCGAATGGTAACGCTCTCTTGCACCTGGGAATCTTTAAAACATGGTCTTGCAAAAGGCCAGCGAGGTTATTATCAACGATGCAAAGTCGTCGTAAAATGTTATTATATACTTGAATTCGAGAAAACTGTGTTATAGTAATTGCCGCTGTATATAATTGATATAATCAATCAGAAAGCTCAGTCTGCAAAGGTTTCATTTCGGACACGGGGATAAGCCATCCGTTGGTTCGGAACTTGCCTCTATCAATCGCACAATGTACAACCTCTAGCTTTCATATAATGCCAGATATTTCTATAAAATCTGAGACGTCTTTTTTTTTACTTTCAAGGAGAATGGGCAAAGGGAAAAGGAACAAGGGAATATACCAGTTTCTTCTCAAGGAGCCTATCTGAGATTATCTTCTCGTGCAAAATACTCGTCCGTTAGCGTACCGTCTTTCTTCGCCTCCTCAGCATTGCTCATTTCACCCATGCGCACTTCCCCCAGATAGTCGTCAAACTTGTTTGCCAGCGTGATAGATCGCCGCAAATGCGTAGACGTCATCCTCGTCTTTTTGTAGAGTGCGAGTTGCCGTGCTGTACTGATCGAGTTCCGTATCTGTCGTCCGTTCATCGGATACGACGCCAGCTCGTCAATATGCAACTTGAGATTTTCAAGGTCCACACTATCCTGCTCGCCCAAGTCCTCCAGTCTTCGAATGAAATTCCACCACACCTGCTTGCGCTGTACCTGAGTAAGCTTCTCGTATCGCAATGCGAGAGAAATTCGAGACTTGAATGCTTCATCAAAGGTGCCGACTCTGTTGGTAGTAAGAATCAAAATGCCTTCATAGTACTCGAGAGTACGCAAAAATACAGATACCAGCGCATTTCGCTTGAGGTCATTAAGCGTGCGTTGCTCAAGGAAAACCTCTGCTTCATCCAAGAGCACAACACAATCCCAGATCTTACCGAGATGGAAGACTGAATCGAGGTACTTCTCTACAGCCTCAGGCTCGGTTCCAATGTCGCCGCAGGTGACTGGGTACAGAGGCTTCCTAGCAATTTCAGCCACTGACTCTGCGGTGTACGTTTTCCCAGTTCCGGGCGGCCCGTGGAGGAGGAGTATGAGTCCATTGCCTTTGCTCTCGATGAGATCAGTCCCCTTGTGGGCCGCTAACTGATTGCTCACAAGAGCCTGTATCATTTCTTTTGTATCATCGTCTGCTACGAGGCTGCCGAAGGCTTTATTGTTCCAGTCCACTTCTCGGATCCGATCAACCTCTAGTGTAGCTGTGCACAACGTTATTCTAGCATTCACGCGACAACTCATATGGGGTACAACTCACACCATTTTTTCGTTCTAAAGTTAAAACCTTTAGTTTCGCTCGGAAAGAGATATAGTTCTGGGAATTCTGGATTTTGGCCATCCTTTGGCTTGTATCCTCGCGCTTGCGTTTTGGCACGACCGAAGGTGCTCTGATGTTCCGCTTGTTCAGATTTTGGATGAAGTTCATTGTATGTAAGGAAGTCTATCATGTATCTCTGACTCGATAGGCTGACGCATTAAGCTTATGGAAATAAAAGAAACTTTTAGACGGGGAAGAATGCTGGCAGGACTCACGACTGATTTAGTTTCCCTGGCATCTGGCTCATAAGAAACGAGCTGACCACGTCGAGTTCTCCAGAGTTTCTGTTTCCCACGTGCCTCGAGCTGCCGTATGACTCCAGCAGATGACTGATCGAGGGGAATGTGGCTCAAATTTGTGATAGGGACGTCTTCATGTTCAGTTCCGGCGACCAATCGTACCATGATCAATGTATCTTGCCAAGTAAGTTCTCCATTGTAAGTGAGCGAAGAAGCGGAGACATCCCATGAAGAAGTAATCTTTCTTTGTTGATCCTCTTCATTCGGTTGTTCCAAAGTGTCTGAAAACTGCGGATGTGATTTGACTAGGTAGCCCTGAGACGAATTTCCATCATTGTAGACCAGGACTGTGCCTGGCCGTATTAAATACTCGAAAGATACCGAAGAGACAAAACCTTTGCGAAATTGGGCGTCAATGTGATCGTAGAATGAGCCAAACGTTGATTCAAGCCACAGGATAAGCTGTTTGATGAGTTCCCTATGGCGGGGTCGCAAATGATTGATGTCCAGCTTTCGTCGATAATGATACCACCAAAGAAAGGGGGCTTGCATCCGCTTACGCTCATTGAGCAGTGGAAATTCGTTTCGAAATCCTGTATCCTGGTCGAACAAAGCTTTTGCAGCTTCGATCATTTCTTCAGACACAAGCATGAAGTCTTGAAAAGTTGGCGCGGGTTCAGGGAGAGCCTCCTTGTTTCTTATTGCCTCTTCAGCCTCCTCCCGCTGGTACTCTGTAACATAGCATTTATAAATGACAAAGGATACATCACCCTTCCTCCTGAGGTATCCAAGGGGGTCTGGAACGTGGTTACGGCCCCTCATCGAAGCATGGCCGTTCTGGACATCCCATTGAGGCACCGACAAATATGTGGCCTGGGGTCGGTATTGCACGTTGACTCGGCCAATGTCTTCACTAGTAGAACTACTATCATCCTTCGAGTCGACTTCCTGGATTATTGTGTGAAGGACCTGAATGCTGAGATCTTGCCGCTGTGTCTTTACATCCTCCTGTCCCTGGAGTTGAGCGTTTGTTGCCTCTAGTTCTTCGATGCGGCGGATTAATTGCTTCATGAGATTGACACTAATACTCTCTGATTGGGTCTCCTGTAAATTGTCTTCGATATCTCCTGCAATCCCACCGTAAGATTGAGAGCTTTGCTGAGTTGCAGGCTGTTCCACGATTTGTGGGGTATAGACATGGCTGCCAAGTACCTCTTTACCAAGATCGCTCGTCTTCATTGACCGATTCAACGTTCTGGCGCGGAGGCCAGGCGCTGAAGGCAGTACAGCAGACATATTTTTTGGCTGTCGGAGGCCAGGATGCGGAGGGATCGTCGGGCCGTATCGGGGATCACCGTCCAATGTCTCTCGATTCGGCGTAGAATCGGCAAAGTCTTTCTTTTCAGAAATTGCGTAAAACTTATGCCGTAGATCCACGGAGGTCACATCCTCGGAAATAGTGTAGTGGGTTTGTGGAATAATAGCATCGCCGTTACCTGCATTCAAACACGTTAACACTCATCCCAGTCTCAACCTGCCAGAGTAGCGATGTGCACACTTTAGGTCTACTTACCCTTGGCTGCCAACTCAGCGATTCTAGATATTTGTTCTACTGACCCAGCCATTATTAACAAGTCAGCGATGGATGCAAGCTGGTTGAAGAGCCGGCTGTATTGATGTAAGCTGTCCCACAAGCTTAACATCGGGAATTCTTGTCTGGGGAATAGTCTTGCCGACCATTCATTGCCTTGGATCTTCCCTGTTGCCTAGTTCAATAAATGGTTGTTCCATCTCTGGGTTGTTGCAGTATTCTCAGTATTGTTTGGCGAATGACGATCGATGATGAGCTGGTAGGTTTGGAAAAATGTTGTGTCTTTGGAGTCCAAGTAAGTATGAGTAAGATGAGTGTGAGCATTGATAAAGAGGGGTAAATGAGATGCAGCAGCAAGTTGTGGCGGGGTTAGGAGGATGGGTCTATGGGAGCAAAACATGGAGTCGTATCGTGGTAGGTAGGTACATATGCAGGCAGGTATTGCACAGCCTCACAGCAGCCGGCATTAGTAGGGAGCGCATGCTTATGTTGGCGTTGCATTCTCGCACACTCAACTTCCTGCTTCATCGTCCACTTGATCCATTGTTGTAAGACATATTTTGAGTATTGATTTAAAGGTTCCTGAATGCCAAAATTAGCAGAGCGGGCCATGTTTCCGAACAGAGATCCATCACTTGTAGGCCAGGCATACAAGAACGAGGCAGTGGACTTCCCTACGGATGGCGATGGTAAATACGGGCAGGCGACCGAAGATGATAATTGAGCTAATCATGAGAGTAGATTTGCATGACCAAGACATAGCCCAAATCGCCTATGAGGGGGTCCGACGTCATTTCATGCGGACTAAAAGCCTTAAAGATGAAGACAAAGCACTTCTCTTCGGAAGCTCTACTATCGAAGATGCACATCAAGTGATAGCCATATCACTGGCAGAGTGCGAGGCAATGCATAATTCATCCAAGGCCCGAAAGTGGTTGCATAGGGTATCAGAGATGATATGCCATTATGGAACGGTTTTGGATGTCTTCGTTCAGCATCACCCGGAATATGTGTCTCTAGTTTGGGGTTTGTGGAAGCTTCTCTTCACTGTGAGTATATGAACCTTCTCATTTCATGAAAATTGCGCAGTCTGATCCATCTTCGTACCAAGAGTGTGCTCAATCATGGAGAGACCCTCAAGCTTTTGGCAAAAACTATGACTCAGCTTGGACGGCGACTCCCAAGGGCGAAAGTGGCGGCAAAGCTGTATCCGACGGGACAGATGCGAACAGCAGTAGAGGGCCTCTATGCTGGGATGGTGACTTTTCTTCTGAAGACTCATGAATGGTTGCATGAGCCGAAGTGGAAACGCGCATATCATAACATTACACGACCGCCTGCGTTGCAGTATGGTGATGTCTTGGAGCAAATCGAGGGGTGCTCCAAGGATATTATTGAGATAGCTACCCTTTCCTCGCACAAAGACCTTCGCGCGATGCACACTTTCCAGAATGAGCAGCTTTATCAGATCATTAAGAGGCTCGAGGCTGCAGATCATGATCGAGGAGCTCAGATCAGGGGTCTCCGTCACCTTCTCTCAAGCCTAGGGCACTCACAATCCGAACTCCAAGGGAAGATTGATCTTGTTCTATCGGTACTCCAGGTTGCAGGAATATCAATCCAGGATCTACTCGTGAAAGCCGACAGTAGGCGCTCATATCAAGTTGTCGTGAGCCAAGACATCGCTAATCAGTGACCAGCATACCATAGCATCCAGATGAATGCTCACCTTAACACCAACGATCGACTAACGGATCTTCAACTAGCTCAAACTCTGGCATCGCTGTCATCATCGTTTCACGATCCACATAAATGCTTTCAACGCCATCTTCTACTGCGTAAGCGACGAGCAGCAGGTATCGCTACGGTGGCCTCAACCAACGAATTCTGGCGATCACCCACCCTTAAGTCCTTTTCGCTGAACCATGATTCCGACATGGTCATCGTGAAAGGCACCTTTAACCTACGTGCTGCGATCCGAGACTTTGGCGTTGACGCAATCCGCGCTCTTACTCGATCAGAGATCACTACTGTCTGGGCATTGGAAGGTGCGGACAGAGAAAAGAGTCGCTGGAATAGTGCCGACTTCCTCCGATACCTCACGTGGCAGGTACTCAGAAACAGCAAGCTCACAGAGAAACAGATGTCAGTTCGCTACTCCCAGTTTCAGACTGTACAGACACCGATGGAGTGGATGCGACTCTTCAGGGAAGTCGTCAAACGTGTCGATGGGCAGCTGTACCTGATTGTGGATCTCGCGGTCATGCAAGCTTCGCTGGCGACCGTGGACGGATTCAACATCATCAATGAACTCAACGAACTGATACGATCGAGTGCCCAGGAGCGAAACTTTGTCTTGAAAACAATCGTCTTGACATATGACACCGATTGGAATCGAATGTTGCCATCCGCACTCGATAGCTCAATCATTGCAGTCAAAAAGGCTACTTCAAGGAAACTACCACGAAAACAGAATAGGAACTTGAGATTTTCGAAGGCTTAATGTCGTAAAAAGATCGAGACAGACAGTTTCATAGTGCGGGCGGCTTGTACTCATCCACTGTTACATCTCGAATGGTGACACCCTCCTGCACATGCGAATTCTCTAAAACCTCGATGAGCCACTTCATCGCGCGATTCTCCCCATTCACAATCTCCGGGACATGGCTGCCAGCCGTATTGCGCTCATACAAGATAGAGGCACCAAACCGCTGGTAGGCAGCAACTTGCTCGTCCGTGTCGGCAATGGGCGTCATCTCGTCAGCAATCGCCTTGTAGACGTAGAGCGGCATGGTCGGGCAACCATGGAAGCCCAGGGTCCATTCAACCTTGCGGATCCTGCGGTAGGCTTCGGATTTTTCGAGCGCCATGCGACCGCCGACAAAGTATTCACCAATGTCCTGGTTTGGGAAAGCCTGAAAAGCCAACAGGGAATTTATCTGGAGGCCCTGGAGGAAAGCGTCGGCATTTAGAGGACCTTCAGTTTTGAGCAGGCTGCGCACGAGGGCGTCGAACTCGGGGTACTCATTCATGGTGCCTAGCAAGATGAGAACCAGGTTCCCCGCATAGGGCGACTTATTAGTGACCTCCCACACTGATGCGGCGCTGCTCACAAGCCCCCCGAGCGCGACGCCAACAAATCCCGCTGTCAGTTCGGGCGCGTACTGAACTTGCAACTCGGCGGCTTTCTCAGATGCGAGAGAACCACCGCTATATCCCCACATGGCATACTTGATCTTGTCGGCGGAATCTGGCAGCGGGTACTCTGGGTGCCCGGCTAGCGACAGTACAGCGCGTATGCCGTCAATGGTAGCGTGTCCGGCCTGGACGGTCGCGCCAAAGGCCGCGCGGGGTCCCTCAAAGTCGGGCATGGTCACAAACCACCCGCGCTCAAGCATGGCATTGAGCTTTTCGTGACCGGTTGGGATGCCATAGTTGTTGGGCTGCGGGGGCAGGAACATGCCATAGGACGGGCTGAAGTCAACGTTGGGCGTATTGTACGCGAGCTGGTTGGACAGCAGTGCACTGAAGCCATTGGGAGAAACAAATTTGTGCTTAGGTATCAACAAAGACCTTTATTTGCAGCATCATGTTAGTCATTGAGGGCCCTATATGCTTTCCGGTATGAATGATTGTAGAAGATCTTGAATCACTTGCGTTACTGCCCAGGTTGGCTGGTAGCGGGAACCAGTGGTGCGATAGAGAATGTGGTAAGCCGTGGCTGCGCTGGAAAATGGCCCTACCCCGCCAGGAACCGTACGGATCCGGAGCACTGTGCCAGGGGCGGACGCCTCTAAGTTTGGTGGGGCATTGGTGTACCAAGAGTCTTGGCTAGGCGGGATCAACTGATCAGCATCCGTGGTCGCAGTGAGTGGTGGCAACGCCATGATAGATAGAAGGAGCTATGAAATGTGAGTATTCAAACAATAGTCATTCAGATGACTGCGAACGCTGGATGCTATGATAGTGCGTCCGACTCAAAGGAGAATTGGTTGTATTTTATCTTGAACTCGGAATCAAGGCCGGAGTTTGGCAATTTCCGTCTTGCATCGCTATCAACTCCCAACATGTCAGCAATTAGTGCCAACGACCAGGTTGCAGCAGGCCATGCTCTGTGTCTTTCGACAGTCGGTCTCGCTTCCCCTCATTAGTAAAACGCCATAGCCAACAATATCCCTCTCATGATACATCTGCTTGAGCAGATCCATGGACTCGAGTGCTCAAATAGTGCCAGCAATTTGACGCGATGCAGTATGAAAAGACTTGGTTCCTCGCTTTTGGTGATTTACAGCGCTACAGCGCCAATACGAGCTACTCAGTGCGCCATGCAACCACTGAACTGCCACCATGAGAACCTTGGACACTATGCGGGGCAGCGCGTCGCTTTGAGCATGGCATGGAGCATTTCCAGACACAAATTCCTGGGAACTATTGTCCGACCGTCTTTTCCAGCTGCAATGTTTTAGAAAACATTACCGCGGTCCTCCTTCTCTTCCTGCTGCATCTCCTTGACATTAATGTTCCTCCAGAACAGCACAGTAATGATCATCAGGGGCGTAAGGGCCGATCCAACAATAACCATTTTCCTACCAACATCACCATAGGCAGCAATGACAGCATCGCGTACAGGGGTACCAATCGGGTCTTGCATCTAAATTTGAGAAACGTGTTAGCAATCAACAATCATGTTTGAATCTGAATATTAATGACCACTTACCTGCAACGTAATATCACCAAAGATTGTCCATGCTTGGTCCTTCGAATCCTCGGGCAGATACTCCATAAGCTTGTACGGCAGCATGTTGGTCCACATGCCACCAGCAATCGCATAGCCAATGGCGGATCCGATGGACGTGAATAGACTGTGGATGACCAGCGACAGAGCTACATCCTTGTGAGGGACGGCGGCCATGACTGCCAGCCTGGAAGTGTCTGTCAATAAGGCAGAGCCAAATCCGATCAGGACCTGACACATGGTGACGTATCCGACATAGGCTGATGGTGTCCTGAAGTAGGCGATCAGAGCTGTTCCCAGGAGGTAGACTGGAATCGAAGCCAACGCCGGATACTTGACGTGGCCAGTCTGGCGGATGTATCTATAAATGAATTAGAAAGGTATTACCACTTGCAAATGGTGAGTCGCCTTACAGTCCGACAAATGGCCCAATGAAGTATGATGTGAGCGCCAAACCGTTGAGCACATAGTTTGAGTCGCGAATATTCAGTCCATGTACAACCTGAAGGTATGAACTGTAGTACGCATTCCAAATGAAGATGGTCATGAACATGAGGGCGTGCGTTAACGCCGCGTTGATGACAGTTCTGTCGTTGAGCACCTCAAATGGAAAGAAATTGACGGGTGTGAGCCACTTTTCCCAGGCAAGGAAGACTCCCAAACAGACGATGCCCAGAATGATCATGACGATAATGTGCGCGCTTTCCCAGCCGGCCTTGGAGTATGAGACCAAGGAGAAGGGCAGGAGGAATAAGATGAAGCCGGCTGCAATAAGGACCATACCAATAACTAGCAAAGTTTCAGTAAAGCAACATATATAACTTCCCCTGAAAGTGGGGACTTACCGTCAAAATGTATAAAGTAGTACTTGACAGATTGGAGGAAGGTACGTCCTGATCGCTTGCGGACGATTCCGGCCTTCTTGGCTTTGCGCTCCTGGAAGAAAAGAATGCCAATGACTGGCCCGGAGAAGCCAACCAAGATGATAGCCCACGCTCCGAACGCCCATCTGAAGTTTGAACGTTCGTAGAATAGCTGAGCAATCTCGGGACCCGCAAAGGTAGTCGCCAGAGTGGGTGTGGCATTCAAGGTCAACATGATCATTCTGTTTCTGAGAGTCGTAATGTCGGCGATAAAGACGGTCAGCACGAAACCAAGAGCCGCCTTGCCGATCCAGTAGAAGACCTGGGCCGCAACATATGTCTCGACGTTGGTACAAGCTGCCTTCATAATCATACCCACGACGATGAGCACAACCGAGCCAATGAAGCCTTCCGTGCGACCTCGAAGATCAATGATCTTGCTCACGGGCAGCAGGACAACGCCGCCAATGATGCGGGAGGGAATATTGATGTTTGCGAGTAATCCATGCTTTGAGAAATAGGATGTGATGTAGGGCGAAAGCGAATCTTGGACCGAAGAGAGCATATCGACCACAAAGTTGAGGAACCAGATCCTACAGAGATCAGACACATGTTAGCCTTATTCGACTGCCGGAGGCTGCTTCCTGCGTGCTTGGAGCAGTAGGCTGTGATAACTTACAGAACAAATGTGATCCAGAGCCACTTTTTTGTCCATAGCTTGGTGATTGCCTCCACTTGTTCAACACCCTCAGGCTTCTGTTCGTCAAGTGAAGCATCCTTGGAGTCTTCCGCTGGTGTTGGTGCCACATTGTGGCCGATCTCAAGGTCTCTCTTAGGCTCAACTTCGGGCTCAGCCCTGGGCTCTTCGGCGATGGGTTGTGCCATGACTGTGAAAGCAAAGGAAACCCGCCGCCGTCACTGCTGAAGAAATACTCTTTCCGGAACAAAGAGGAGAGATTCTGCAAATAGCCTCGTACCACAGTGAAAGCGGGAGATCGCGTCGATCCAGGGACTGCCGTTACCCTTCTTAAATACACGAAGACTTGGCGTCTTGCCGGTATCAACCGAAGTTGCTCACCTGCATACGACTGCATCGTAGAAACTGCATTGCCAAGCATCCAGGACCACATAACAAATTCCATCAGCATTGCCAAGGCCGATCATCGCTCTTTGCACGTCGAGCACATGTCGTTTGCAGCAGGCGTTGGCAGGACATTAGTCACATGCATCAAATCGCACCGGGATACCCAAGAGGCTACAGCCCCCGGAAATAGCGCAGTCCAATGACATTTCGTATTCCGTTGGATGCCCTCGTACAAGAAAAGACACGGCGCGACGCGGCACGCTTGCCGTTCTGGCTTTGGGATGGTATGATGGGGGGAGTGATCTGCGTCCCGGACCCGCAGAGTAGGATTAAGACCCTGGCTTAGCACCATCAGATAACTTTAAACGAGCTACCCAGCGAAGAATTTTCCCACCCCCCACACACCTTGACACCCTAAAGTGGTGCTTATCAGATCTTTTTCCTGACCGTCCCATACTGGTCCCATTGTATAACGTGCCAAGCTATACATTAGGGTGAGTCTTCCCGGGCACAAACGGTGGATCGTCCCTCTCAGCAATAACTTGTGTTGGTCCCTCCTCGACCGGCAAATTTCTCTGCTCCTATATCGAACACGGTCTCTGGGTCGTGTCAGGTATCAATCATAGATCAGTCTTGTGCTTTTTCAGCTGGAAATTCCAGCTACAATCAACAGCTTTATGCATGAAGGTTCCAGTTGTCATCAACCTGAAATTGCAAAATAACGTCCATGGATTCGATGAAGTGGTAGCCTAGATGAGCTGCTTCCGTTCCTTGCGTCTTGTGTATCCACAACCCCATTATTGTAGTCAGCTTGGCAATCGCACCGTCCCCTATTGTCCGGATTCTCATTCGGCCGAATTTTTCTCGTCTCGCTGCCACTCGAATTGTGACTTGTATAAAATACGACTTGTTTTAGCTCACACAGAATGGATCCATCCCATATCGGAGCATTGCCTCGGTTGTCCTCCGGGCCGTTACCTGTGCATTATGAAACGTTACCAATGGGGCCCTAATAAAAAAAAAAATTCTCCAGTCCTCTGGGGGCACTGGCAGTAAACTTTCCTTTGGCTGTAGCAATGCCAACCTTGATGTAGCGAGTTCATCATCTCCGCGCACGGAGTCGTCGACATTCGAGACTGAGTCACCGTAGGAAATAAAGCACAATGCACCCAGTAATAGTTGAATGCCCAAAGAGCACTACTTTCCGGTACAAGAATGGCATATACTTGTGCGCTATTGCTAAGGAGAGGCACCACTACATCGGATTAGTCATATCCCTGACGTGACAAGTGACAAACGCGCCCGAAGCTAAGATCATGAACAATCTGTAAAGATATAGGCTGAGGCAGCAAAGAATGCCTCGAGATTTGGGTTTGCCCAAATGATTTCATCTATGTGGGTTGGTGAGCAGGTTTAAAAGACAAACATGACACCTCGTCGCTTGTTCATGGCATGATTTGATGTTAATGATGATCATGGGCTGCTTGGACCCTTGCGAACCAGCTACTGCGCCCAAAGTAGAAGGAAAAATACAGGAACAACCTATTGTTCAGCATCATGAAAGCGTCCACGGCGGTGATGGTTAGAAGCCGTTGACAGGTGCCCTCCAAAGTCATACTAAGGGTGGAAATTGAGACTGTACCAAGAGCGCTCCCCGCAGTGAGCAGGATTTTAGTCTAGACGACCCCCAACGAGAGATACTCACTGGGCACGACCCAGTTGGAAAACTGATTCCAAGAACAAAGAGGAGTGGTATTATTGATGCTACCGAGAGAGGGTCCAGCTGGAGCTGCACGTTATTTATTTTACCCCTCGTCCAGCACTAGATTCGCGCCTGCCATCTACGAGGAGAATGGCAGCGTATTACTTTCTCGAAAAGGTCTTCCTGTGTCTTGCTATCAACAGTCGCCATTAAATATGTTCAACTTTCTCCACGGCTGCGGTCAAGATGTCATAGATTGGAATATTCGAATGTACTGGACTTGGAGCGATTGTGGTTTCCGACAACAGCAACAAGCAACACTCAGTACAGGTGGCCGTGGTCAGATGAGCCGCTAGGAGTACAGTGCCATGATGCGCATTCACTACTCCGAAATTCCAAAATTAGGGTGGTCGAGACTGGACGGCACATACTTCGGGAAAAGCATACTTCTGGCTAAGAGGCCGCATCAGATTTTTTCGTTGACCCTATAGTGAATGGAAAACATCGCAAGATCACCCCATGAACTGTGATCTCTCCAAGTCGTGATACTGCAATCAAATAAGCAGAATTTCATCGTGGAATAGCCATGATCGGAAGTTCCCATTACTTTGTACACGCGGGTAGGTACACTACAAGCCTATCAGACTTGCCGGGTAAGGGTAAGGTAGAAAAGCCTTGCGACAGTTCCTTCCTAGATAACGTATCGCGATTGAGAGGCATACACTAAGGGCTGTCATGAATCGGAGAAGTCACGAAGATGCGATCACCATCTGCACGCTGGCTCAAATGGACTAAGCTGCGAAGGAAGTTGCTACTAACATGATGTTACCGCTACAAATTCGAGCCCGTATGACCGAGTCCTTCCTTTCTCATACATCATCACGCCTGCACTACCGTGTTTGTTTTGGAATCTTGTTTTTGTTCTTCTTCCAGTTTCCCATAGTTCCTCCAGTTGACAGCTTTGCTCTGTAACAGTACGTGACGATTCCAACGCGTCCTTGTATGCCCCAAGACATAGATTACCAATAGGTTATTTCTTCTATTGCCTCCATTTGACGAGAACTGCGCGTCACGAATCAACACAAACAATGGAGCCAGTTGATGAAGTTCAGAGCGGCGAATCTCAACGCACCAAGAGACTGATCGGTTCAGCACAAACAATGGCGCCAGATGGTGAAGTTCAAAGCCAGGATTCTTCCCGCATGAAGAGAGTGAGATTCGAATCAATGTTTCGTGGCTCTTCGTCCACTTTAGCTGGCCCGAGTGAGGGCACATCTCGAACCACGCCTCAGCAAGGCCACAACAATGACAACAATGACAACAACGATGTCGAGATGTCTACTGCTGGCACCACAGAGGTGGCAAAAGAATTTATAATCATCAATCCAGACGGCGATGTCATTTTCCGCGTCAGCGGCTCGGCAGCAAACGCAACGACAAGTTTTCTCGTTTCCTCAAGAATTCTGAGTTTCACATCCGAGCCCTTTCGTACAATGTTAGACTCCAAGTCTTCAGAACATCGCCCGACCATCACGCTAGAAGACGACGCCGAAGCAATGGAAACCATCTTCCGTGTTCTGCACCATCAACACAACGAAGTCAAGTTGTCCATGGATCCAAAGTGTCTCCTCACCCTGGCCATTCATTCTGACAAGTATCAAACCAACGAAGCAATGAGACCTTGGGCAACACAATGGTGTATTCCTCGTTCTGAAGTCACTGAATCAGAAGACTTGGGTAGGCTTCTCCTGGCAGCATACCTGTTCCGCATCTCGAACTTCTCATCAATAGCTGCGAAGGTGGCCACACTGCTCAAACCGGGCTTCAAATCTTCCTGGCTCGAGCACGGTATTTTGGAGCGCCTGCCCTCTATAATAACAGGTATTGAGCGTGCATCCCTATCATTTGCCACACATACTTACAAAGCTACAGATTCACTCGCGGAACTGATTGATGAGACATGTACTCACCTACACGCGGAACTTCAAGATGTGGAGAAAAGACTACGTGCAAATAAACGGGCTTTTGACATGATAGGCTTTAACTGCGACTGTGGCGTATTTACTGCTCAGCCCACCCAACGATGCTTCATGTGTCAAAAGAGCACCTTCAGGCCACGCTTCTGCAACTCAGACTTCAGAGTTTCCCAGTACTTCCTTTTGCTTGGTGAGAAAGGTTTGTGGCCTTCAACAGACTTATTTGCGAACGAAAATTTGTCAACCGTCGTCTCGCGATTTGGTGACGTTCTAAGGGGAAACAATCATTGGTGTGCAGCTAGTTCGACTTGCTACTTGCATCTTGAAATATCCGCGACGTTTCATGGGATGCAGGCAATACTCGAGTCAATGGAAGGATTTAGGATCGAAGGAGTTGCTGACAACCGAGACTAAGATCAGGAAAGCGAGGACCAGGAAGGCGAGGACTCTCTTGACTTGCATCAGTGACGGTGATCAAGTTTTCTTGGAAGAAAGAGGTTGACTTTCGATGTAAACGAGGTCAGGAGTACAGCCTCCACATTGCCGGTCCACAAGGGGAAATATGAGTAAAGCAAGGAATGGGGCCAAAAGGTAGCTATGTTAGAGTGTAGGGAGGACGAGATTAGGCCTTAGAGGGAATAGCTTTTTATTCAGCTTTCATGCATAGTCCTTTTCTACCGGCTTGGCAGCTGACGACGTACAAAGTAACGACACCAGGGTTCTAACACGCTTACATACGAGCAGTGCATAATATATTGAGAATCCTAGTCCCCACTCCCTCGTCACTATTGTCTTATTACTCATGCCTCGACTCAATCGTCTCGTTCTACCACGCGAATGACTACTGAACTCTCGAGAATCGACTGCTCATACAGTCAAAATGGATCTGAACATGGCGTGCACGGCCACGGCAGGCATGCTTGCTTTCGTGGATCTCGCAGGGCAGCTTTTGGCGCTTTTGGCAACTATGCACTGCCAGGCATTTGAGCACCAACGGTCCGATTTGGAATTATTGTTCAACGAATTGCTCAGACTACGGGGTGTGATGGATCATGTTGTCAAACAGCCAGTTGACCCCAGAGCATATCATCAGCCCATCAAGATGCTCAGCCTTCGTTTTTTGGCAGTCTTGAGCCTCGCTGATCTCAACATTGTTCTTGATGAACTGCACCAGATCATGTCCTGGAACGCAAGAGATAGGCAAGAAAGTGAGGGGTCACAGTCACCGGACATTTGGAAGAGCGCCTTGATTCAATCAAGACTGGGACAAGAGAGAATGAAAGGGCTCTCCACAACAGTCTTTCGCCATATCTGCACAATAATCCGGTAGGCAATCTGGCCCACAAACAGACGTGGTCACCCCTTTCAGTGCTGAGATTTTCAAAGAACGAGAACAAATCAACTGAGAGATACTATGAAATCAGCGGGCGCCGAAGCGCAACGCACCCCAGAGTTTGAGTCCGACGTCGACTCACTGGCACAAAACCTAGCATCTCTTGATGCTGTACTACAAAAGGCTTCAGCCAACGCGGATATGCGAGACGAAATAGCCGATCTCGCCCAAGGCTTGTATACGTTGAAAGAAAGTCGTGAAAATGGAGTGATTCAATGAACGGTCAGGCCGTCTTCATGTATTACGGCGACAACTACGAATTTTGCGCAGCTGATAGTTCTCAGGACGTGGTTGCACTTTTCAGGGACTTCTGGTTTACAAGTACAGGCCAAGCTAGGACGTGGCGCGGCTCCTTCTTCATTTGTCGTTTTCGAGAGGCTTGTCGACAACTTCTTCTTGGGATGTTTGAGCATTATGCTGATATCGTCGGAGTTTTGTATTTGGAGTGATGCCTCGATAGCCGAGACAACTTACTTCACCGATTCAGCTTTGTTGGGCTCGAGGTTCTGGCTCTACTGCGTGCCCTTGTCTCGTTCACGGATTTCTATAATTTTATTGCAAAGACACCAAGTTCTTTGCTGATCTCCCGCAGCGTTTCAATATTTTCAATTCACAAAAATTGGTGGTCCTTGTTGATGAATAAGCAGGCGCACCTGTGAGATTATGACATAACATAGTATGGATGATATACCTGTAGGGTAAACTGCATGTGAGCCGAGAGGTTTTGCATGATTTGACGACTGGTGCATTGGCTCCGCGCTTAAACACGGAGCTGTTATGCACAATCATACCACTGCATGCTTATATAACCAGCATCTGGTGCAACCTTCCATGCAGGCTTCTACGTTCTGGCATTCGAGATAAGCAAGGGTCTTGTCGTGCCGCATACGTGCTTAGGTACACATCACTTATGTGCGGATAAGTGACAAGGGTGTGAATGCGGGAGCACTTAAATAGGCATGAAGTCAGACTTCCCCTCGATGGGCTCATTCTTTGTCCCACTTGTCTTCATCCCAAATCACTTGTGTATTCCGGCTTAAGCTGCATGCTTTTCTCGACATGGACTTTGACAGAATCTGCGAAGCCGCAGGAGGCATACTCGCCTTCGTCGAGCTCTCGGGGCAGATTTTGTCAAGCTCGGGTGCAGTGCAAAACGACCCTTCTACACATCAACGACTAGACTTGAAAGTTACAGAGGAAGAATTCATCAAGGCGCAGCATTTACTTAGTCATGCCATCAGCAAACCGAATGCCCCCATCGAACATCATTCCACCGATGCATTGCTCATCCTGAAAGAGCTTGCGACGTCGAGCCTTGAAGACATTGGTCTTGTTCTTGAGGAAATCAAGCGGATCACATGGAGCCAAAAAGACAACGAGGAATCCGACAGGGCGATTTCAAATCTTTTGGCAAATCCTTTGGTCAGGTCTACGTTACAGCGAGGGAAACTGGAGCGGCTTTCCGAAACAGCCTCGCAGCAAATTAGCATAATCATACGGTAGGTAGTGCGACGTGTCAATAGAGATAGACACCTTGATACTGACAGTTGGCAAAGGACGAGAACGGAACAGATGAGAAGGACTATTGAAGCTCTGGGCACCGACGCTCGTCGCATCAGACCGGAGAACGAGTCCCGAATTGACTCGCTATCACAAGAACTTGCATCTCTACATCTGTTGCTGCAAAAAGGGTCGAACAATCATGATCCAGGGTCCCGAACGGCCATCCTGAGTCAGCGCGACGTACATGAAATGCGGTCCATTTTGCGCCAATTGACTCAAGCAGAGGACGACATGATTGCGGATAAGATAGTCGCAAGCCTCAACTACGATAGTAGGCCCGTTCGTCATGATTCCGTCCCACAGGCGCACAAAGATACTTTTCGATGGGCGTTTGAGTCGCAACTCGCGGAATGGTTTCGGTCTGGAACCAGTACGTTCTGGATTTCTGGCAAGCCTGGATCCGGAAAATCCACATTTATGAAGTTTATATCGAGTCATCAGCAGACCAAAGACTTGCTTTCCTCCTGGGCGGGCTCTTCGGACAAACTCGCCATCGCAGCTCATTTCTTCTGGATCGCAGGGACGTCAATCCAAAAGTCTTGGCAAGGGCTCTTCCAATCTTTGCTATTCGACACCTTCAACAAGCAGCCCGCTGTAATTCGACTGATTTGTGCAAGGCGATGGGCTGCTGCTCAAAACGGAACCTGGCAAGAAGCTACTGAACCATGGTCCGTGACTGAACTGGGAGTCGCTCTTCGAGCGCTGGCAACTGCTCCAGACTTTCCGTTGAAGCTTTGTTTCTTCATCGACGGATTGGATGAGTATGACAGCAACCACGAGGAACTGTGTAACATACTCCACGACATGGCTCGATCGCCACACATCAAAATGTGTCTGTCAAGCCGCCCATGGCCTGTATTTGAGCAGAGATTTGGTACCGACCATACTAGGAGAATGGATATCCACGAGCTCACAAGAGATGACATTCGCAAGTTTGTACATGACCAGTTGCAACTGTCAGTCGGAAATGAAGTCCAAATGACCGAGAATGACCGACAAGATATCTGCCAGGATATTGCTTCCAAGGCAGATGGCGTCTTCCTCTGGGCTTTCTTCGTGACAAAGACCTTGAGAGAAGCAAGCTCTTGCGGAGACACGATGTCGGATCTACAACAGAATCTTGACAAGCTACCAAGAGACTTGGAGCATCTATTCAGAACGATGCTTGAGAGCGTACATATATCCTCTCATGCTAAAATGGCAGGCATCCTGCAAGCAGCCTCTCACGCCCTGGAGCCGCTACATGTCGACTTGTATGCAGTGTTAGAGAAAGAATTTGACACTCCGAATTATGCGCGTAACTGCTCGATACAAGGTATCGCACAGGAGCAATTATTGAGGCACAGAGAACATACTACTCAGAGTGTCCACGACAAGACCAAAGGACTCCTCAAACTTGTGGATCAGCGATTCGAGTTTCTTCATCGAACAGTCAAGGACTTTGTTCGGACTCGGGATATGGTTGAATACTTGAAGGAAAAGCTGCCAACAGACTATAATGGCTATCGAGCTATTGCCACAGCATACCTTGGCTTTCTCAAGACCACTAGTCTCAATAACTCTCTGATTGCAGGGGTCGTCAAGCTCGGCCAGGGACGGAATTCTGGCGTCTTTACCTCTCACCTGAACCGAGCTCTGATATATACGTCCGAAGCACTAAAAACTGATCAGTCACCCGAAAGTATGAGACTATTGGATGACTATGGTCGTGCTGTTGAGACCATGATCAACGTCCGTCACGTCACTGTGCGCGGTATCGTGGCAGAAGGCAGCGATCCCAGGGCGTTATTTCGCGAGGAGCTGCTCAGGCATAACCTGACTCCATACCTCATACAGAGGCTGAGAGAGAACCCTGATTTCCTTGAACCACTCCAAGACCCGCCTCTATATTTTGCACTGATGCCAATGTCGCTGAGTAGTGGGGAGAGTCCTGCCCCTGTGCCAGAGATACTCGAAACACTGCTGCAGCGTGGGGAAAACCCTAACCTCTCAGCCAAAAGAAGGCTTCATGATAGTTCGGCAGTCCCATCTCCTTGGGTTCTCTTTGCCCGAGAGATCATGTCTGTCTTCAATATGTTATCAGTGGCTTGCACGTTCCCGGCTATGCGCTTCAACGATTCTCTCGACAAGGACATCTTCATCCTTCTCCTTTCCCACGGTGCCGATCCCAACACCAGCCTTCTCCCAGAACGACCCCGCGGATCTCATACGCCCTTTTCGCACTTCTTGGACATATCCCTGTCGCAGTTCCTTGGTAATGAGTGCTATGACGGCTACCTTAGGACGCTGCGGGTATTCCTCCGCGCCGGGGCGAGTCTGGGCATCCCGACATTTGGAAAGACCACCACCGAGTCTGCCGATGACGGAGAAGAGATGGCATTTGGCAACCTGGCTAGAGACCGGCCAGAAGAGTCTATTTTGACATCGTTCTGTACCGCTCTAAAGACCCTGTTCCCAAGCTTGCCGGCTGATCCACAGCGCACAAGATTCGTGCAGTCTGTTGTGGCGGAGCTGATTTCACACAACTCAGGGAAAGAGGAAGAGCTCAAGGAAATAGATTCTGTGTTGACGGATGGGTGTCCTGACCGCATGAGGGAAGAGTTGCAGCCAATGATTGATGAGGGGATGGTAGCGCGAAAGCGTCTGAAGCGAGACAGGGGTAGCTGGGACGAGACTTCTTTGGAGACTGCTGTGAAGTTTTCAAGATTTTGAAGCATCAACCATGGGAGTCCTTCCGTACAATCGAGCATAGATTTTGACACAGGGCGAACATAGGTATAATACAGCACCGGTATGATTGTCACGTATCTGAAGAGTACATCCAAAACTTCACTCAACAGACCGCTTAAGTACATGATACTGGTATCATTGTGCCGGCCAGGGTTTTGCTCGGCCTACTGCGTCCAACTCAATAATACCATCAGGCGTTTCCATGCTCTCATCAGTTAATCCTATTTCATTTTCTTCCTTCCAGGCGAGGATGTCTTCAAAGTTTCTGCATTGCCGGTTGACCGAGAAATCTGCGAAGGGTCCCTTGATACCCTCGACCTTGTTGAAAGTAACAATTTCAAGGTCGGCGTGGCAGGTGATGACATTCAGCAACAGATTTTGGCAGTGCAGGTTATGCTGCTCGAAGGAGAACGTGGCATTTTCGTATTTCGTCTTCAGGTCTCCGTAATATTCTGGGAAATTGCCCCGCCTCAGATGATCGAGGCAATGTATCCTTCAGAGTCTCAATTCAGCCTCATATCCCAGTGTGAAACTTCATGAAGGACACTTACTGATGGAACACATCGAGTACGCCCATATATGCATTTGGCCCGGCTACGTCCTCGGGCCAGCGCCACAGAGTACGAGCATCGAGACCAAGGCGATCAATCTCGTCGCGCCGGATCGCGATGGCTTTGGTGTCGCCATAGCGCTCCCACGCTCGGTCGACCTCTGGACTTGGCAGCTGCTGGAATATGGAAGGTATTGCGTCCGGCCAGAATGTGTTGTTGAAATGCTTTTCTTGGGCCGTCACATTCATACGATTAAAGACAGGCGCTACGAGGGCATTGATTTGTCAGTATCGATCATGACTTGTGGGGTCCAGGAAGTTCTGGCTCACAGTTCAGAGTTTCGTCTTCGGGGCTGAATTGGCAGCGAGGACGGGTAAAGCTTAAAGCAAATAGAGATGCTGATATTGCAAGCAATGCCGCGTGGAACAATATAGCCGGCAAACCGCATGGCCACCGTCTAGGTACCGGCTTGTTCGTGGTGTTGTAGTTGTCGTCACAGTCAATTTCAGCCTTCACAAGATGGTACCTTGTCTTTGTTTCTGCGGACATTCTTAAGATATACTTGACATGTAAAAGAGAGGTATATAGGGACAATTACTTTTGTGCATTGAGGAATCTGGGAATGAGCGAGTATCCCAAAAATACCTTGACTTGTATCTGATTCCAGGCCTTGTGGCACAGGCGCCTGAAGGAAGCTCGGCGGTCTGGTCGGCTCACCTTATCAACATGCGATACCTATCAATGTCGGGCATGGATCTCGGTTACGAGGCTGTCATGAAATTGGAAATGTTCCAATAGACGTTAAGACACCCGAATGCAATGAGAACCGGTTTCCGAAGCTACGCCGACGTAAGCACATAATCGGCAGCGGCGCAGTAATCAACAAAGCCACGACCCTGGCTCCGCACATGGGTGAGATCGATAAAGAGTATCTCCGCCAAGTTTTACTCCATATCATGAACCAATGGATGACACGAAAAAGCGCCGACAGGATCTTGAGAGCCTTGAGTGGCTTTGAATTTTCCAGAAAGCACCATGATAAGAAACTTATTCCCTGATTCTGAAACCGTGATTCCTGCGGTGAATGATAAGCTGACAACCTAATCCGTCCCTGAAATATTGATTCCTCCGCCAATGAAATTGGGAATATAGATGTTTCCGTTATAGTGTTCGTCGATCGGCTGACCATTCGTTTTCAAAACGACTTGCGTCCGAGATGACCGACTGTATTACCGCATTACATGCCGCGTTAACTTCTGGAAATTCCGGTGATTATAGCATACCACATCAGCCGCATTGGGGATAGAACTCAACATTGCCAGTATCAAATAACCTAATCGAGTGATTGGCAAAACATTTGAGTCTTCCGAATATTCAGATACTACCCAGTCTAGTCCTTGATGGCAATGATGATCGTTGCAGTGACCATCAATTCTGGAAAGGCGTATCGGTATTTCTGATGTTATGTCAACCTGCTACGAGTATGTGTCAACATGCAGGGTTGGCCGCGTCGACTATTTGGTATAAGTGCACAGTGATAATGCACTTGGGTGGCGCGGAACGGACTACAGATCGCAGACCAGCATCCCATGAGACCAGAATGATCAATAACAGTAAAATTAGCCAAGAATTGTGGCTGAAGTGCACAATATCTCGAATCCTTCATTTCTTGGAAGCCAATCGGAATATGGTAATCACCATTAGTGTAGTAGCCTATATCGGCGAGACTGGGTAGACGACAGAGCAGGTCAGATGATCATCTGATACAGACTCGGACCTGGGATGGCACTTCTGGAACCACAAGGGAGTCGCCGAAGTCGAGCGTAAGCGGCGAAGTTTCACCGTACCATATCGCCGACTTGAGTAGCTTTTCAATGTTTTCGGTCATATGGTCATCATCATCAGCAACGAGGCCGTTCCCATAAACTGTTTATTAGATAGGTATATAAAGCTGCTGCTCCGTCCTGTTCGTCAACACAAATTCAAGTCCCGAAAGCATTCACACATTACGCTATACCTCTTATCAATACATTCTCCACACCACTTGTAGCACAATTGCCGCAGCCAAATTCTCAAAAATGTTGACCTGGAACATCGCTCTCTTCATGTGGATCGCCAGTGCGGTCGCCGGTGTCATTCCCGTCGAGGAGCGTAAGTAAACCAACTATGACTTCTCAGACTAGGTTTCCATGATTGCTAATCATTATATCCTTCTCAGGTCAACCGGCTGAGGCTGCCTATGTCGGAGCTGGCGGAGTGGCCATCCTCAACTACGTTGACGAGTAAAGGGTTGCTATTAGTTCTGAAGCACTAGGAGTACAAGGCACGATGCTTCTTCCAGGTGATAGGTGAAGGCAAGGAATACGGGGTTTTGCAGACGCCATAAGATGGAACAACATAGCAATGGCATCAAGTACATCGTAGAAGGGCCTTGAAATCTATGAAATGACCTCATTGCAATATCATCCGTTTATGCATATCATCGTCTTTGACTTGTTCGTTTTACCTTCAATTATGTTGTTAACTTTTTCGACGCCAGTTTGCAAGCAAAGGCCGTGTTTCTTGCCAAGACAAATCATGATGAATAACATACAGTCAAATTTGTGCTTCAAGAATACTATACAGATTCGTTTCTCATATGGGCTACTAGGAAGCCATTTGAAGTACAAAAATCTGCATTCCTATCCTGCTTGGTGTAGTCAACATGACCGTAACTATTTATCCTAAAACAATTGTCCACGCAGGACTGGTCGTGCCGTTCCCATCAAACCTCACAAGATAGTAGCATACTGTCGTGACAGGGTTTACTATGGTCAACGCAACGATGTTGCTCGCCATAGAATGCATGCGAATGAATGCCATAGATTGGCGATCAAGGCTGGAATTAATAACGTGGACTCTGTATACAACCGAATAGAGGGGGTGGGTGAAAGCTACTTTGACTCTCTGACTTAAATACTGGTTGTTTATGCCACTCTCTGGTTCGATCTGTGTTACAGCATCCGCCATTTGCCCTACAGAAGATTCGTCCATTTTGACCAACTTTGTCTTGATATGAAATGAATCTCATGACCCTGAATTCTTTCCACACCAGACGCGTCGCGAGGTTTTAGGTCACATTGGTGCTTTATGGTTACCATTCGGAACGTTTACCGACGTTTACAGACAACAAATCAATTGATATAAAAAATGCGCTTCAAGTGATATTTGTGATTATCAAAAGAACTGTATAATCTAGCCCAAAATACTAGTCCACGCAGGACTTTCTGTCCCAGTTCCGTCAAATTTGACAAGGTAGTAACATACTGTTGTGACAAGATTGAAAATCGTAACTGCAATGATGTTGCTTGCCTCCGAGTTTTGACAAATAAAGTTTTTGACTTTGTCATCAATACCAGAATTGATAACATGTACATTGTACAGTACGGAATAGATAGGGCGCATCACGACTACCTTGATTTTCGAACCCAAAGATTTCCGACTGGCGGTGTCGCTTTCCTCTAATGTATGCGCTGCGTCTGCAAGAGAGGCGTCTGACGCCTGTGGAACGGCTGAAGCAGCTTGTTCACTGCCGGTATGCGAGACCTGGGGATCATGCCTTTCGGCTATCTTCCTGCCCAGTAGATCTAGCAATCCCGCCACCGTGATGCTAGAGGATGCCGCAAAAAGTATCCAGACCATGGCGTATTTAAGTCTGTTTAAGGTGCCGTCTACCTTGACTAACATCGAGGGTATCGAGCTTGGCGCGGCTTCATTTAGAGGAGACGTGAGGAGATAGACTGAGAGCAGTAATGCGAGACCGACCACTGAGAGTACTTGGGGCTTCGCTGGTTCGGCCTGGCTCCAATGCACCACAACTCCTCGCCAGTTAATTAGAATTTGGGTAAGCATGGTAAGTGCAGTAAAGCATTTAACAAGGTCTAGGGTAAGCCTTAGCCACCAGAACTCCGATATGTCGAATATAACCATGAAACCCATGTTGTACCATATCCATATCCAGCTATAGATTTGACCGATGACAACCAAGTTGGTCAGGATGGAAATTGGATGTTTCCAACCAAGATCTTTAAGCTCTCCGACGGGAAGATATCGAGTTGTTTTCAAGTCGATCAGTTCTATGAAAAGCCTCACGACCCATGCCAAGAAGTATAGAGCTGCGGCGAATTGGGTCCAGGGAATGCCACGCATGCTGAATATCTTAATGGTCTGAGGCAATACGGCAAGGAAAGCGATAGTCAGCTTGGCCATTACAACGTTCGGCCGCAGTCTCGCCGTAATTTGATTCGTGGAGGTATGCGTTGGTAGAGCGACTGAGTTGATATTTCGTCCTGAGGCCGTCCGTCTCTCACGAGCGGCTTTGCATAATGCGTACATATCCAGGATACCATCCTCCAGACATATGCTAGGAATAGCTCTCATAAAGCTGATACTGCCGCCGAAGAATACAGCATCCATCCTGGTACTTGTGGGTTGGCATACTGCTGCTCCGGCCAGAGTGATGAGAACCCAGAAGACGGATTGGCCAGTGGCTTCCTGGGTTGATTGTATGACAGAAGTTGAGCTATTCATGGTAAAACATTGTGCACAAAGGATCAAGATCGTGAATTGGAAGATCTGTGCGACATCGTTACCACTACAGCGAGGTATTTCATCGCGGGGGTTAGGGGCTGTGCCGCAATCCAGGCTCTCAGGGCCGCCTATCGTGGCAGTGCTATCGACATACCTAAGCGAAGCCTGAAGAACATCAAGCTAACTCCCTTTGGACGAGTAGCTGCATGAATCAACTGCTGCGCAAGGTGCTCCCATGCTTTATCCATTATGCAAGTCCAAGCCCAGTCTCTTACATCGATTTGTGTCCACGGAAACGTGCAGGAACTTTACTCATACAAAATCTGACATAATAATCTCTTGATAACTTATCAATTTGTAGCGGGATAGTTATAAGTCAAAGCTCTTCATAAATCATATCGTCATAATAGATGTTTACCTCGTGGTCAAGTTTTTCTCTGAGCTACAATCCAACCCCTCCTCAATATCTCTCTTTGAAGACACTACCGTAGCACTCATCTCGGTCGACGTTTCCTTGGTGGCATCCGACTTTCTTCGGCTTGCGTAGTACGAGCTGTCCTTGAACGTGCTGCTGACCTGGCGGGTGATGCGGACCAGGATGAGGCGCAGGGTCGGCATGCACGTGCATATGATGCCAATGGTGATTTCGAGCGTCGACCAGAGACAGACGTTGAAGTAGTCCCAGGTCAGATTGATGGAGCCCTTCATCAACACGAGGAACACTAGCCGAATGATGCTAACGACGGTGACACTGATAAGGTGTTGCATTAGTATCAGTTCATCGACCCCCGCAGGTGATGTTGGCAAAATGGAACTTACAATGATCCAACAACGAACATGGCACTGACTCCAATCTTCTTCCACTTGCTGAGTTGCAGCCCCCAAAGCTGGTAGATCGGTATGGTGATGAGCCAGAGATCGATGGCGATGCTAATCGCCCCATTGGCCCAGGCCAAGGCATTGAAGTCGATGCACTTTCCTTGGCTTCCTTGAAATTGGTTCCAGAAATGCGAGAGCGGTGCGCATTGACCAAAGGGAACAAGGACAAAGGCGATGCCGTAGAGAAGGTCAAAAATTCCCGTCAAGATGAGTATCCGCCGCACTTTCCTCCCAGGAAAGATGGTCAGGTAAAACGCAATCATCGAAAGCTTGAGCATAAAGGATTCGAAAAAGTAGAGGAGCTCCATCAGCCAAAATCCAATGGCGAAATGCTTTAAAGTCTCCGGCGTTAGTGTCCATATATCCTGACCCAGCCCGTTGGTCATGAGGAAGACGTGGTTGACCACCGCCGACGGTATACAGGCGGCCCACGTAGCGAGTATAAACCAGTCGTCGACGCGAAGGCCGGTTGTAGTATAAAAGAACTTATAGACGAATCGACTCCATACGAATATGGTGGCAAACACCATTAATATGACGGACATTTCCAGGTAATCAACTCTCGCTTCTCGGGGTGCCACGCCGCAAGTGGTTTGTGTAACGTTTTTCGTGACTGTTCGTCAGTGAGTAATCAAATTTCGATACGTCTTTTTCGGACAATTTCACACACCTAGTGCTTCTGGTATCGTACAATGGCTCAGGACGCAACCTTCCACACTGGCTTGCAGTGCCATGTTCGTGCATTGGCACGCAAGATCCGTTATGCTGCATGTCGATGCTTTGATAGCAGTCAACAGACAGCTCAGCTATAGTATGTCAGAGTCAATTCCCCGAGATAAAAAGTGCGTTTGCCTCCTACCGCACACGTTGGAAGCTGGTCCATGACTTCTGTAATGCTGATGAGTGAGTCGGAAGCCGGGTGCTAATGGTTGATTGAGAGAGCGAAGCAAGTTCAGAGCAGTGCTCAAGAACCAATGCTTGTTCCGTGAGAGTGAGGTCGAGATTCACGAACTTGATACATATAGCTTCACAACTCCGCAAGATCTATAACGACAACAGGGGTTGGGGCAGACATTTATCTATGCGACAGAGTGCAAGGGCCTCTGTCCGCCCCTCTCGCACGTGTAGAGAGGCATTCCGCACCCATGACGGACCACTTCCACCGGGAGATCGACACCAGGATAGGGTCCATACATCCCCAGGTCTTTTGGTATACGTTCGGACGGTCGCTTATGCTCGTACGCAGTGATGTGTACTCATTTGGATCTGCAGGCTCTATCGGCGGGTATCGAACCCCCACTTACATGAATCACAGTCTCGAGATGTCACACTATTGAGTGTGTGCTCTGTTCGCTCTGTGCCGAATGCTACTCTGTCCCCTGTCCACGTATGGATTAGAGATGAGTCGGGAGGCGCTTGTGCTGCATGGTTGAGACGTCGATCCTATACGGATTCGCGCGAACTGCTTGATCTTAGCACGGCGCAAGGTTGGCGCATGGACCCGTTGGACGCTATAGAGGGCGGCGTCCTTGTCAGTCAAGGTACTAGTGGCTGGTGTCGCGGTGGCTCGAGATCTCTCTCCTCTCACCTTTTTGGACCCGGGTATAAGCCCAGGCACACTTTTTGGAACTTATGCACGGTGACGGTCGCAAAGCCAATCTCGTTGAGAATTAAGGAACTTCTGTTCGTGTGGCGAACAGCTGTCAAAGAGAGAAAAGATGCATCAATCGAGTCAGCAGTTTGCGCTCGGGTCCTCTCGAGGCTAAGCCATATACCGACACCAACAAAACATCAGTGCGTGCTTAAGCTCATCCTTGACAAGGCAACAGTAACACTTGTGGGTTTTTATCCGGCACATCAGCCGAAACTTAAAAACTCAGATAACTCAAATTCTTGTTTGTTATCGCGATGCATTTGATGTTGCCATTGAGAGCGAATCATAGGGAGGCAAAGCCTTTCACTCGACCAGTACTAGAGCCCCGTTACTACCCATTCAAATTCCAGCATTCAGTTGCGATTGGTGGGGCTTGACATTGTAACAGTAGCTTCAACGTGTGTCACAGTGTCACAATTCTCACTTGGGATCTCAGGTTAAGCGGCGCGGACAACCTAGACGTATCCTTCGGTTGGCGTCCGAATGTAAACAGTTTCACAGCTCTTTGACTGCTATGGCGATATGTTATTTCATATTTAGACATCGCGGGAATGTATCCAAGTATTTAGCAGTTAGTCGTCTCAAATATCAAATGTAAGCACTGAGCTACGTCAAAATTCGACGAAGCTACCTCTTGTCCCTGTTCTGGTGAATATTTTGGCCCTTGAATGCAATCCTGCTCGACACTCTCGGCCGAGTGAAATTGTGTCCTTGCAGCTAGACTTCGCCCCTGGTTTTGGCTCCCCCCTTCATCCGATGATACGACCTACTACTAGATAGCCCGATTGCCATATTGGGCTAACGACACACGCCGCGTTTGGCCGTCTTGCAACGGTTGGCCCCATCCACCATTATTCTCTAGGAACATTTTGGGCTGTTGAAAAATTCTGATGAAGTCGGTGGTTGGACTCGTAGTGCCTGAGTAGGCGGTCATGCTAGCAGTCTGTGCTGGGAGACTGAGTGATCCAAAGTGATACTACAGGTCGATGATGACCGGAATACTTGCCAAAATACGCATCAATAGGAAACACTTTACCAAATACTTGAAGCTAAGAGCTACAGGAACACTAAGAACCTCCAAAGGCCCCAACTGTCTTTGCCCTACGTGCGGGTCCGTGAGATTGCGTTCTTTTAGTGTACAAGTCAGCTCATGAGCGTCTTAGTCTTGTACTTCTGTTCTTGCTTATGGTACTCTAGCCGCAGACGCGAAAGAAAGCAGTCTGCGATGAGGGGAGAAACATAGGCAGGCATCGAGCTCTGCACTGTCCTTGACCCCGTCACGAGTACTCGCCTAGGCATGAGCAAAGGCGAAATCGCAGGGACAGCAAGGCCCTCAATGATGGGCATTCAAACTTTCCTTCCCACCAACCCCGTGGGCGAAGAATCAGCGTGACATAAAACCGTCACGGGAACTAGAGGCGGGTAGACGGACCTCCGATGCTTGTGGTGGCTTATTTTTCTGAGTCGATTGCAAAGAGAAAGGCTCTGATAAACATACTTGTCCCATAGTTTATACGGATGTTTGGCCCAAATTGGTCTTGAAGCACCGAAAGTGGAAGATTCTGGGTTGATGCTAAACTGGATTCGTCCTCATACCCGTGGTGCTGCTTCCTGCATAGTTTGGACTGTCAGTGCGTGAGTTTAGTGCCTGATATAAGAAGGAGTAGGCCCGTTGGGGAAGAATTCCTTGGTCTGAGAATGGCCATTAGGTATGTCGCTTCTTGATACATGGTCAATATCTGTATTTAAAGTTTTGGCACAGACTCTTTGGTACGGTACGCAGGCCTGGTCAATCATACTTGATACCACACTGATGTGGAGGGTTGCAGTAGAAAGCTTGCGACAGGTGTGCGCTAAAGGATCACGCAACGAATAATTGCGTCTGGCAGGATTCTCGATCCATGTCTAGTGAGATGTTATTGATAAGAGATCAATATTGCAAGATGTTTCATTAGACGAGCTTATATTTCGAAACGCAACATGGCTTGTTTTACTGAATTTCCTGAGAGCGGGCCCTGAGTGCTATGCTTTTCTCAGCAAGGATACCCAGTTGCACTTCCCTCAAACTAACAGACGTATGCAGAAACTCGGACAGGAAGTTGAAGTCGTCCATGCGCTGAGCGGCCTGCTCATTGTTGTGGGTGGGAACGTGGATGATTACATCGGCGAGTGCATTTGTGATCTCGAATAGCTTTCTGAGAATTCCCGAACCATGCTTCTCGATGCTCGGCCTCCCGAGAGACACAACCACTTGTCGCAACTGTTGCGAGAGCCGGACTGGGAATTGTAGTGACATTGCGTTTGCTTCAAGCGATGCTGATTCCGAAGAGAGGAGGAGATTCGAGATCGCAAGCTGCCAAAGCAGCATGAGAAGCCATTGTCTTGTGATGATAATGTCTGCTTTCTGTAAAGTCGATAAACATGCAGCGCCACGCCGCAACGGGCCAGTCTCGATGGGTGACGCTGCCTCGGCTCCTGCTACACTGTCTCTCCGATACGCGTCACATTGTAGTTCTAGGTCAATGTCGTATAGACTATTCAAGTAATGCATCTTGGCCTCTATCCAAGCAGCCGTCACCGGTTTCGGCGTAGGCTTGTTGGAGCTTAACCAATGCTGGACAAACTCATCATCCAAGCTGCTGAATAGCTTGATGAGATATTGCCATCCCACGTGAATGTTTTCAGGTATTGATGTGTCCTCTTGTGGCAAAGATACTTCTGGTGGTAGTGGCGGTAAAGCGGGTGGGTAGTCAGCCATGATTGTCAGAAAGCGTTCGTGAATGAAAGCCTCCCAATATAGCCGAATACGTCTAGTCTTTTCAGAAAGGCTCAGTACACTGCTCTGATTTGCTCCTTGCTCAAGATTCACCGGGCAGAGTTCGGGGTTGGTACACAGGCGGTCAACCCCGAGTAGCTGTATCAAGCTTATGGCTTCTCGCAAGATCACAAAGGCCTCGGCAAACTTATCAACAGCCATGAGACAAATCTCGATAAAGATTGCCGTCATAATCAGACGCGCTGACAAATATGGATGCAAGCCTTCTGAGACGATGCTCATTGTTTGTGTCATCACAGTAGCGCGCGTGGTCAGGGCGATCCCCAGAAGCTGGTGGATTAGCTGCGACTTGTCGTGATGAGCCTGCCAATCCGGCGTTGTGAGGTTGATCGTCACCGCGGCGTATGCGTGAACCAATGCATAGTCAACTGGATTCTCAACACGGTCCATGCGGTCGATAGACTCTAGCATCTCCAAAGGTGATATGATGGGATTGACCTCGTAGACGTAAAGAGTGTAGTCGTCGATCAGTCCTTTGAACCAATTCCTCGAGAATGAGGCTGGCGGTGATCCATTACCACTGCTGCTCACACTCAGTTGCGGGCTTGCACTGGCGCGGTGCCCACTGAAGAGTTGGTGGCTGGGTGTCGCTTCAGGGCTACCCCGCGGGGCATTGCCCCCTGTGGGAGATGCTGATTGTCCCTTGAGTTGCGCTATTACAGAGCCACGCGTGACCCCGCTGCGCGAGCTCTTTGACCTCTGTGCCGAGTAAACGCATCGCAAGCCCAAATGGCTGCACTGCTGACAGCGATTGGTGTCGCCGTTGCATTTGACTCGACGGGCGCGACACCCATCACAGGCCCGACGTATCCGTTTAAGCGAGGGAGCAGAGCCTCGCTGTTGCTGGGTTTGCGCGTCAGCCATTCGTTGGACTGCCCAGATTGGATCTGTGTCAGCAATGAGAGGATGGATCTACAAACAAGGTAGGTGTGGTTGGTCCGGCCCGGGGAGAGAGAAAAATGAAAGGTTACCCCAATGTCAGCGTTGTGCCGACGCCTGAGCGCACACGCCATTGAGGATTTAGCGGTCTTGGAATGGCCAAGATGGGCTGACTTTTAGCGTCTGAATGAACCCGCATCTCGGCAGTCAATCGCAGATCTTCCCATGAGTCTTCGCCCTAGAAATTCACCTTCGCAAGCTATTACTTTCCCGGTTAAGAAAAGAATTACGACAATGCGTAAGAGTCAGATGACACATTCAATTAATGAAATTCTTGTTTTATCGATTGAAACACGAGCCCTTTTCCCTGCGCCTAGTCGTGATTGCTCTCAAGGTCTATTGCCATCACTACGATCTTTCCACCTTCTCAGTCTTCTCCACGTGTACCATGACCGACTTCTCCTCCAAGCTCTCTGGGTTCAGCTCGTTCACAGCCGTCGATTTAAACTTTCTAGCCGGTGTCTTCAATTCAAAGAGCACATCAATCTCAGCGTATGTGCGTCCCTTGGGCTCGGGCAGACGGAAAAATGTCCAAACAAAGCAGAGGGCACAAGTGCCTGCCCAGAAGAAGCCACACTTGGCACCCCAGTTCCAAGCCGTGGGGTTTAGCATGGGTGGCGTAATGATGGTCGCAACAATGCTAATCAGGTTGTACATGTTCCTTGCCAGAACGACAGACTTGGTCCTCAGTCGGGAAGAGGGCAGCTCAGCGACCAGAGTATAGCAGACAGGTCCGACTGTGCAGTCATAGATGAAGGTAAACACTAGCAGGAGAGATCCAATCGCCCACTGTGCAGCAACGTTGGAGCGACCGGCCAGCGAGGTAAAGCCAATAGCCAACAGAGCGACCACCATGCATCCTTGGCCGTACAGGTAAATTGTGCGACGGCCAGCCCGGCCCATGAGGAACCACGAGCAGATGGTGCCGACTCCGCCGAGGCAGAACTGGGCAATGGTCATGGTGAAGGCGTTGCTGACGTCCAGGCCGGCCTGCTGATAAAAGTAACTCGAATATCCCATCAATGGGGATCCAGAGAGCACCTGGCTCACCCAGCACATGCATACAATTTCAGTACGGCGGAGATCAAAGCCCTTGAAGCAATCGAGGTAAGATGTTCCCGCCGAGACTGCCTTGTTGTGTTCGTCCGTGTAGATAATCATAGCCACTGTCTCGTCGATACTGAACGATGAGTCTGTCTTGCAGGTAAGTCGCTCCAGCGATCGTTTCGCATCTTCGATCCTGCCTTGACGGACAAGCCACCAGGGTGACTCGGGAATGAACAAGCAGCCGATGAATAGGGGAATGGGCCAGAACCTGTGAGTCTCAGAATTAGTCATATTGTCTAGTGAGATACATTGTATTTGGAGGAGGCACGATGTTAGCTTACCATTGTACAGCCACAGGGATTCTATAGCCCCAGCTGTCTGCGCGGTGCACAAGCGCTCGCAACAGACCAGAAGCAATGATTTGTCCTGGTGGAAACGACCTTATCAGTGCGAATTCTAATCAATTAAAAAATGACAAGGATCACACTTACCGAAAACCCAGCAAAGGTTCACATAGGTTGTAAGATAGGCACGCAGTTGAGTGGGCACAACTTCTGATGCGTATGTGCAGGCAAGAGTCTGGAAACATCCAAAAGGAATTCCGAGCAGAATTTGACCCGCGAGAAACATGCCAATGCTGTGCGAAAAGAATGGGATGAAGATGAACGAGACAATCAGGATCAGTCCGCCCATCATTGTGTATCGGTAACCGAATCGATCCGCGATATAACCGTTGAGGAAGAGACCAATGATTTGGCCGACGAGCGATCCCATGTTCAAAGCCGTTTGCCAAGTAGCTGATAGTTCGTATGATCCGTCAGGCTGAAGATCGCCGAATCGTTCTTCGAATGGTGGAAAGCCAATGAGACCGCCGAGAAGGATGAGATCGAATCCCTCCATGACAATAGCCGTGGAGAGCATAATCGACCAGAGCACACCTTTGCGATACACCTTGAGAGACTCTAGGAAGCCCATCTCGTGCTCGGCTTGCGTGGCCTTGGCCGCATCTTGGATGCTGTTGAAGGCTGCATCCTCGACCGCGGACTGCTTGGGATCCTTGAGATCAGCCATCTTACCGGCTTGAAGGTATAATAGTTTCAGAGGATCAAAGTGGATAGATTGAAGAGATGAGTGCTCAGAGTGAAGAGTTCATGATCTGACCATGTCAAAAGCTTCAACCTTGGTGGCGGAGCCATGCCTACATATACTTGAGGCTCGACTAAGAGAATGTCATGATGCTCGTACGTATACAGGCCATGGCGTTCCAAGATTTCGTAACTTTCAATATAGGAGTTGGAGCTGAAAACTCGGATCGAGGTTGACCCAATCAAAGAGGCCATTCGGCGATACCATCGGCCGCTAAGCGGCAAGTCCGGGGACGGCGAAATCTGGGGACCCCAGGGCACCAGTCGCTAATGCAATTTCCCCCATCATATGAGCGACATGGTGTCCAGACTACCCGCATCGACATGGGCCTATGCGCCTTTGCGCCTTGAAAAGGTTGACGCGAGAATTGAGCGGAGTTCAACTAGGGATGCTAAGTTGCTCAGAGAGCGGGAGAACTCGCGATCCCTTGGTCTGCCGTCATGAAGTTCAAGTCACTAACGAGGTACTCAAAAGCAAAGTATGAGGATACTCATCGTCGCTGTCAGCCCTACATAATCCCTACGTCTTAGCAAACGTGATAGGTAACAGTAGTGAATACGGCTAACCTATTCCTCATTGTTGGGCTTCATCAATATATACGTGACGACTGCCAGCTGAAACTCCCAATTGCGTTCGACCTAGAAATGATAGATCTTCTGCATCCACCATTGGTCAAGGGCGAAGAGATTGGTTATTCGGGACGCGCAACCATGCGTGGAATGTGAGCGAGATATTACTCAACATTAGATCATGATGGTTCTACATTATACGATTACAGCCAGCCTGAGTTGCATTCAAACATTCGATATTCTGGGGTGCAGCATCGCAGGCGCATGCAATCCCCGCATTCATGTCTAAGGTTAGTTCGTTTGAATGGTCATCATGTCGCAAGGTGCCAATGCTTTGCTACAAGCGGTCCTGGCGGTAAATCATGTGGAGCAAATACTCGCTGAATTGCTCGTGGAACCAGCTCCAGAATCAATCTCGGAGCGACATTGAGCCAATTGAAATTACAGCTGAAGGAGAAGACGCTATCGCTGGGTGGCGCATTATAGCGGCTGGTCTACACCTCGGACCGAGCTATCGCCAATGAGAGACCAGTTTGCTGTGCGGAGATCCTTCCAAACGGTTTGCATTTGGAGTCCTCAGATGGATAATTCAAGGGTCTTCTCATCAGTATAAAAATTCATGGCCACGTGGTTCGCAGTTTATATCAAATCCTTGACTATATCTTGCAATCGCAAACTCCAGAAAGCAAAACATCACCACTTCCAAGGGCAATATTCCACGACCTAGAAGTGCGTAGAAACACAGTCACTCTTGTCACTCTATCTTCATCTCTCGACAATCGTGTGACACTTGGTCATATCTTCTTTTGTTCAGATCTCAATATGCCTTCCGCTGAATCTTCAGCAATGCTGGTGCCCGGCGCCAGCTCGCAGAAATGGTGGAAAGATGCCGTCGTCTACCAAGTGTACCCTGCCAGCTTCATGGACTCCAATGGGGACGGACTAGGTGATGTCCGTGGCATCACTTCCAAGCTCGACTACATCAAATCATTAGGCGCCACCACCATCTGGGTCTGCCCGCATTATGACAGTCCTCAAGTCGATCTGGGTTATGACATTTCCGATTATGAGTCGGTTTTCCCACCTTACGGCACACTGCAGGATATGCAGGATCTCATTGACGGGTGCCATTCCCGGGGCCTCAAGATTATTGTCGATCTTGTTATCAACCATACTTCAGATCTCCATAAGTGGTTCAAGGAGTCAAGGTCATCCAAGACGAACCCAAAGCGCGACTGGTACATCTGGCGACCTGCCAAGTATGATGCCGACGGCAAACGTCAGCCTCCCAACAATTGGCGTTCAAACTTTAGCACCAACGCATGGACCTGGGACGAAGCCACACAAGAATACTACCTCCATCTCTTCTGCCCAGAACAGCCTGATCTGAACTGGGAGAACCCAGATACCCGCAAGGCGATTTACGCTTCTGCCATTGAGTTTTGGCTCAAGCGCGGAGTTGATGGCTTCCGTGTTGACACTGTCAACATGTACAGCAAGCCGGAAGGCCTGCCAGACGCTCCAATCATGAACCCCAAAGCAGAGAACCAACCGGCTGCCAGCTTGTACTGCAACGGTCCCCGGATGACGGAGTTTCTCTCTGAGATGAACGCTGTCATGGCGCCCTACGACACCATGACCGTCGGGGAGTGCCCATGCACGCCAGACCGATCGCGCGTCCTGCAGTATGTGTCTGCCGCCGCCAAGCAACTGGACATGGTCTTCCAATTTGACGTGGTTGATGTCGGACAGGGCACGGAAGCCAAGTATGACACCACGCCGTTCAACTGGAAGCTCCCAGACCTGAAGCGGGCCATCAACAACAGCCAAAGCCTCATTGTCGGAACTGATGCCTGGACTACCTCTTTCATGGAGAACCACGATCAGGCGCGGTCCGTCAGCCGTTTCGCGTCCGACGCCCCCGAGTTCCGGGTAGCCTCGGGCAAGATGCTCGCCATGCTAAACGCCACGCTGTCCGGCACGCTGTTCGTGTACCAGGGGCAGGAGATCGGCATGGTCAACATGCCCAAGGACTGGCCCATTGAGGAGTACAAGGACGTCGAGTCGGGCAACTTCTACCGCTACGTCGCCGAGGCCACCAACAACGACCCCAAGGCCCTGGCCAAGGCCAAGACGGCCATCCAGCACCTGTCGCGCGACCACGCCCGGTACCCCATGGCCTGGGACGCCTCGCCCCAGGGCGGCTTCTCGACCAACCCGGCCACGTGGATGCGCGTGCACGATCTCGCGGGCGAGATCAATGTCGCGGCGCAGCAGAATGACGAGAACAGTGTTTTGGCGTTTTGGCGGCAGATGCTGCGCACTCGCCAGGACCTTTCGCGGTTCCTGGTGTATGGCTACTACGAAATCATTGATGAGGAGAATGAAAAGGTCTTTTCGTACTGGAAGACCAACGGAAGCGAGAAAGCATTGGTGGTGCTCAACTTTACGTCCGACGAGCAGGCGTTGAGTCTGCCGGACACGGTAAGCCAGGATCAACTCAAGCTGGCTGTGTCTACCTACGGTTCGTCGCAGAGTATTGCCACGACGTTGAAGCCGTACGAGGGCCGTCTTTACGTATTGGAACACTAGACATGTTATTTGAATTGCATACCCGAGATCGAATAGGCAGTAGACAGGAATTTTCCAATTAATGATGATTTAATGAACACTTGTTTGATAACCGGTACCCTTGATCGTGCAGCGGACTTTTCGTAGCCGGACTGCGGCTTTTCAAAGTGCTTACCTACTCAATCGAGGCAGAAGTCAGATGATAGGTGTCGTAGCCGGAAGTATCAATAGGAACGGTCCGCCCCGATGGTATTGTACTAGAGGTAGTGGAGGATCCAAGTAGTATCATTGCGACTTTGATTGCGAAATCCCGATTCGCAGTTATCATCTAAGCCATCTCAAGAGTGTGGCCTGCGATTACGTGAGAATTGAGGGGCGGGCCGTAGAAGATGGGTGCGAGGGCAGGCTCCCGCCGCGACCGAATGACAGACCTACGTCGCGATAGGGCATTATGATACTGGCCCCCAACCACAAAAGAGTCTGACATTTGCTTGCATATTCTGGATCTTATTGTTGCACAAGCGAAAACGCTACTGCGTTTGTACGAAGGCTGTGTTATTTGCGGGTGACATACCTCTAGGCACCTTGGAAAAGTTTGCCTCGGAAATGCACGTCATACGGCAATCTCAAAAATGGCAAGCAGAACTGCCACATGTATCATTTTGCGGGTTTCGGCTAGACGCCTCGCTCGCGTCTCTCTCGGTCTTGATGACTATTTGGTGATCCTGGCTCTTATGGTACACCATACGATTCTTATCTCGAGCATAATGAGTATCACCCGCGGATGGCTTGGACGGGATATCAGGATAGTTGCAGCAGAAAATCCAAATGCTTTGGTCGTACTCTTTCAGGTCAGTCGCCAATTGAATTCCTTGAATTCAACTTAACATGATAATTCCGGTCCTTCCTAGTCGGTGAAATCGCCAACGATCTCACTTCCATGCTGGTGAAGCTCTCTGTATCGGCTTTCTACTGGCGCATCTTTCCCACCGCTTCGGTCAGGCTCGGTTGTCAGATAATCGGTACCGTCTGCGTCTTACGGTTGATCGCCACAGAGATCGTGAACTTTCTTCAATGCCGACCACTGCAGGCATACTGGCATCCTAAGATGCAGACACTTCCTACAACCAAGTGTCTGGATACGATTCTCTTTTTCGTGGGCGCTGCTACCGCCAATACCTGAATTGACTTTTTCACTCTTGCCCTGCCCATGAAGGAGATTGTGAGGCTTCAGACATCGCGCAAGAGGAGGATTGCTATTGCAGGGATATTTCTATTTGGTGGCATGTAGGTGTTTACAATTTTAAACACTGAATCAATCATACGCCAAATCAAACCGACCTCATATAGCGCATCCGCAGCAAGTCTCATGCGCACCATCTGGACTGCACAATTATGTCAAGAGGGCAATACCAACTTTACAAGTACGCCCCCTATTCAAAACAATAGGGATCAATAGGAGGCTAACTCTACTAACCTTCGACCAGAGCAATTCGTCGTCTCTGGCATAGTTACCGTCGTAGAGGTCTACGTGGCCATAATCGGCGCGTGTCTCCCATCCTTGGTGCCAGTCTACCGGCAGCGGCGCTATGGTGATCCATGCAGCAACATCCACAGCCATCCGAAAGCCAATTCCAGAGACCATTCCGTTCGGCACAAGAGCAACACCATCGATAAGGAGTGGCATGGCAGAGATTAGCGGCCTCGCCAGGATGACTTTAGCTCATTGGAGATGGCCGGGATGGTAGACGACTGCAAAACAATTTGAATCCAGCGCAGGCCAGGGAAGGAACCGCGCCTCATGTTCAAATAATTCGTGTGGCAGCCATACTGACACCAGCCATGCTGGAGAACAGGGGCTGAAATTGTTTAGACACGGCAGGAACTCCTCATGGCCGGGGCGTAAACAGACAAGCACAGACATCGAACTCGCCAGCCCGCCCTCAAAGTGAGTCCAGGGCTGATACGAGGCTATCAGGTCCAAGTGGTGCATGCAGGTGCAATCCATAACAGTTCAAGGATTGCAACAGTTGGCTGACAGGCTGACGTAGTGGAAGAACAGTATACACAGACGAGGAAATCATAGTAGAGAAGCAGAAAACACGTTGTAATTGAAAAACTAATGATAAAGAGTTTTCCCAAGTACAATAGTTTTCTCTTTCTTTGGTCTACCTAGAACTAAAGAGGGAGGAGATCATAAATATAGTTCACATCATATCCGTGCGCAGACTCTCCTCGGTTATTGTACGGACATGGCTTCATGGCCTGTTATAGCGACAATCCGAGTCCCTGCATCATGTGTTTGTTGGGATTTATTTTCGGTACACTGCGCACGCATCTCTCAAATGCATGCGAGACAGCCCGCATCTCCATGTCGTCAGGTGATGTAACCAGAAGTGTGTATGAATTATAAGTATAACCGGTAAAAACCATATGTAGCAGAAAGAATTCAACCTGTCTGGTCTATGTATAGTGTGCCCATTTTGATCCATTCACACAAAGTTCTATCGCTTTAGGAATATATAGAAACAAAACCCACGTCGTTACAGGTCATAAAATGGTATTTTTTCTTCTTCTTCTTTGTCTTCGTTTGCAAGATTTCGTTTGCCAAGGGTATTTATACCGCTTGCGAAGTTCCACTTTTGATGGATGCCCGGGCCGACTGCACATCAACCTCGACCGTCTCGTCGATTGCGTTGGCGATGTCCCGCCACGAAAAGTTGTCGTTGAGCCAGCCAACGTTGATCTCTCCGCAGCAAATGATAAAGACCTTTTGCTTGCCGTCCGTCTCCGGCCCCAGCTCGACGACTGTCGGGTTGATGAGCATATTCATTGCCATTGTACATGTCGCGCCTTCCTCCTTTGTTTTTCCGATATCGGTGCGCGCGAGGGTTCCGTCGTCCGAGTTTACAGTAAGGCAATAACTTCCGTCTGGCTTCACCTGGAAACCATCGCACTGGTCGAGACCGTCGGTTATCAGCTCCGGTGTACCAGTGATTTTTAAAGGCTTTTCTATATTGCTCTCGTCCAACTCGAACGGAACCCGGTAAATGTTCCCTTGGCTGTAATTGCAGTACCAAATATAATCATTGACAATGGATATCCGATTAATGCCGAAAAAGTCGTCTGAGGTCTTGGCGTTCATTGATTCCGGATGCTTGAGCAGGACCGAAGACTTGCCCGTTGTAACGTCTAGCACTTGTAGGCAGGTTTGCGCCGAGTCGGCGACGAGGAGGAATCGGTCTGTTGCTGGATACAGTCCGAGGGGCAGAACGATGTCTGTGACGTCGCCCTTCTTGGTGGCCTTGGGTTGGCCCTCCGTGCTGAGATCTAGGTGCCATATTGCGAATCCTGCCCACCGCGTCTGTGCCAGGTCGCTCACTTCGCAGGTCATGACGCTATATTCGTCAGGTCTGCCAGGAATGCGCGCCAGATTCATGGCGGCCTGCACGCCTGGGAATTCGAATACTGGCTGTGGTTCGGCATCTGGGTCCTCGGCGTCAATGTCGTAAACGACCGGCGCATCGAGCCGCGCCGCTAAAATATGGTTGTTGGGCCGGATGGCAAAGCCTTCGAACCATGAATCCGGGGGCAGCTGTGACACCAGGACAATGTCCAGGTCGTCTATATTCCCTTCCAACATGTTTTCTTTTTCGCAAAATCGACTCGGTCTTTGGAATAATGAATGGAGATCTGTTGCAACGTTTGGTGAAAGCAGTCAAAATTAAAAATGCGACAAACTGAACAGCAATCAAAAGTTGAAATTGAGTGAGGGGAGGTCCAGTATTGAAGTGCAGGCAGAGTTCGTGCTAAAGAGGCGGAATACTGTCCGGAAGGCTCCCGACGAGTCAGAACCGGATACATGCCATTAGTGTTCAACTATCAGGTCTAGCGTGTCTCTAGTTGGCGCAATTCAGCAGGATTCACACCAGACTCGCCAGAAACCTGCAGATTTCAGCTTCAGAGGTTGGTCCAACTTCAGACAGGGGTGGCTTGCCAGATGAATCAGCTGAATAGCACATGCCACTGCTAACGAGGGTAACCTGGGCGCCTGGGTGAGGTAAGAGGGACAGCTCACGATCGGTGGGGGGAAAAGATGGGGACCTATCCCAAGCTCCAGCGCTGGTTTGCTCACTCGCCTGTCGCTTGCTGCAATGGCATGTGCTTGGGTGCAGTGGTTACATGGCATGGCATGGGTTCAGACTCACGTGATTCTACCGTTGACAGCCGGGAGCCCAGCGACCCAGCGACCTAGCGACCCAGCCCACTCACCCACCCACGATGATTTTGAGTTGCGAGTTCCAGTCGAGCCAATCTCGCGTGGTTCCAAATTGATGTAAAGTTGCTGCTTGCTTGCCAAACTTGCCTGCAAGGCCCAACAAGGCACATTCAAGGTTGCGGATCCCTAAGCTGCCAAGGTTACCGCATATGCATAGCACCGCATGGTGAGCATGGTAAATTTGTCGTGTTTGTGTGTTCCTCGCAACCCCTCGTCGTACTTTGTATTGGCATTCCTTCATTCCCTTCGGCCGGCAGCGCGAAGTGCCTGGTGTCAAGCTCTTTGATCGTCGCGGGGTCCGCAGATCGATAGCTTACAACCGGATCGCCGCATCTCGGTTCAGGTACGGCGAAGATCTCCATTGCCCAAGGTACATGGATGCAAAAGCCTCTCAAAGCCTCCCAGAAAAAAAGCTCCACCAAAAGTGTCGGAACCCAACGAGTCTTTTCCTATTATTACTGGCGAGGTATGCCGCTCGAATCCTTTGATAGGCGTTGAAGGCGGTCGGAGCCCGACGGTAAGTGGTTGGTTTAGCTGTCTCGCTTGTAGACCTAGCAAACATTTTAGGTAGCATGCACCCAGACCTAAAGCTCCCTTTGCTCCCCTAAATGGCCTGAGAGCTCCCTAGCTACAGGCATCTTACCCTGCTATCGCAACGGCTTGCAGCGCGACCCTGAGGAATCGCTGCAGTCGCTGTCGTAGCAGCCAACGGAAGGCACCGCCATGTTCGTCGGTTCTGGTCGTGATAGGTGCACACAAGACCAGAACACCTGAGATAACGTTCGAGCCAGAACACGGCAAATCCCATATCCAGCTACTGCTCCGTCCTGTGGCTTTTGTCGTCGGTTCGGTTCCCATTCGATGAGATCTCGGGGAACTACCAGACGGTTCTCTGTACCCGGCGCAACTTCGGGGCTAGCTCCGCATCTCCTCTCAGAAAAAGCCCAGTCCTGGTTTAGCTTGACAGGAGCGTGGGGACCCCTTACTTCAACCTGGCTTAGCTCAACTGGAATTTGTAGGCAGGCGACGCTTGGGAAAAGGCCAAACCATATTGTTCGTCACAATCGTCTTCCATCTTCTCTTTTGACAGCGCCAGAGAGTCATGTTCCCCAACATTGGCCATGAGCCATGACTTAATACTGCCCAGACGGCTACAGGATCCCATTACACAGTGAACATCTCCCGAATATAATTGCCGGAAGTCAGTTAATGGACAAAACTATGTTGCCAGAAGCAAACAGATCGATCGGAATCTTTGCATCATTCCATGCATACAAAGGGTCCGTATATGCAGGGAAGGGTAGGCGGCTGAACAGGCACTGAATCAGGTCCCTGCTGGGCCAAGACTTGGAGAACCCGCAAACAGACCAGGTTTGAATGCAGCAGGACGCCAGGGACGCGTTGGCCAACAACACTTTTGGGCATCGTCAGCATACTGTAGTAGCATCTACATAGTGCAGTAGGCGGCACCAACAGTCACCAACGGCGCACCAGAATTTCGGTGTTTGATCTCACCGAGCTCCCATTTTGGCTCTAGGTGGAAAACCTGAGGCCGACGTTCTTGACCACCTACTAGCGATCGCTAAAGCTGCTAAAGTTGCCACGAGCTGTACGCTTTAGCTAGCCTCCGGGAGACAAGTCCCGGCATATGAGGCGTGGGGAATGTGAGTGGTCCGTATTCAAATTTCACTCAAACGTAGGTATTGTGACAGGCGGCGCCCGCATCTACTATGTATGAACGTTGCATTCTGTGGAGAGAAAGTTGAGCCAGATCATGGTCTGGAAGCTAGCCGGCGTGTTCTTTTATTCTACTGTAGTGCTTGCTTGCGCGGCTGTCATTTTGTCATACGATTCGAGGCTATAATTGTAGGTTGTTATGTAGAGAAACCCATGGGGTGCCTGCACACCGGCTACCGCTACCACAAGGCCTGCTAAGATGGGGTGCATCATACACGTGGATGGTAAGTGTATCCGACATCTGTACGAGAGTGGGTACACGTCATGATCTGATAACCATTTCAGACCTTTTACACCGTATTACCTAAACATTTATATGGCGGCTGGCATTGGGTCGAATCCATATCCATCGCACCGCCGTTGGTGAATGACCAGCGCCCCAGCGGACTAGGGCCATCCCGTAATAGCTTCACCGTCTAGGCGATGATGAGAATGAGACTGCACTTTTCAATCACCGGTCCCGTATCGGACTTTTGCAAGCCTTGGTCTATCGCCTATCGCCATAGTGGTAAGGAGATCTGTACTAACGTACAAATCGCAGCTATCACTATGATTACAGGACACGTGCTATGGAATGCCTTGAAATTGGTCACCGAGTGAGCTGTCTGTTCAAATCCCGCCAGTTGGGAAGTAGTCGTGAGAATCGCTCGTGATCGCAAACTGAAAGTACGAATACCTCATATCTAGGGTGGCGATGGCGGTGACTTGTTAGACATTCTGGAAGGGCGGCCAGAGGCAATGTGGAATGGAATACACATTCTGAGTGATTACGACATTCGAATAACATATGTAGAAATTGCTGGTTTAGACCTCATACCTACGCTTCGCTTTCTCTTCTGGGATAATATGGTTATTCCATTGTCCATGCCTAGACGGTGTCACCTCGGTTTGCTATCATTCCATTACCTGTGTTGCAGACTTGTGGATTTCACGGGCGCCTGCAGGTCGGTAGCTACCTTCTTTGTTTGCCGGACTGATGACACTGCAACACCATCACAGCTCTTGCGCTGTTGCTGTCAATTGCTGCCAGAGAAATGCATTGGCAATTGTAACGACGTTTCTTGATATGAAGCTCTCGCAATTCCTGCGCCTAATGGCAATTGCTACTTGGCCAAGATTATTTCGCTGTTGCAAGCCGTTGTAAGAAGCAATACCCCCCGCCAAATATCTCAACCTCGAACAAAGAAGGCATTCATAATGGGTTGTTTCGGATCCAAGAGACAGGAGCGAAAAGCTGGACTGTTCGATCCTGTTGCACGAGAGCGCGTAACACATCATCATTCGCCTGCGCGGCCACCGCGCCCTATCGTACAAGCAAGTTCTCAACCAGTTCGACAAACAAGCAGTGCGGCTGCAGCCATTCATCAGCATCTTCACAGAGAAGCTGATCCATTCTCGCCAAGTCGGGCAAGCACGAACATGACACATCAAGCATCAATCCAACGAAAGCCAGTCGCTGGCTCCCGACAGCAGACTGCGGATACGGCACACATTGAGGACGACCCGCTCGAGTTCCTTCAATACTTTGACACTGTCTTCCTTATTGACGACTCAGAGGCCATGGCTCCCTACTGGGAGGAGGTCATCGACTTGATTCGCGCCGTGGTGCCGCTGTGCGTGGAACGGGACTCGGACGGCATTGATATCTACTTTGGTAACCATTCCCGCCGCTGGCATATGAATGTTCACGAAAAGGGCTACCGCCACATTGGTCTTCTAACGGGACACCCCGGCATGCACGACAATGTCGAGGGCATCTTCAACGACGTCAAGCCCAAGGGTAAACGTGACATCACTCATCGTCTGCGGCAACTCCTCCAACGGTATACATATGACTTGATGGGTCTGGAGGCGCAACCTAAGCCCAAGCCCATGAACATCATTGTCGTTACTGCGCAGCCCTTGTCCGACCACATAGCTTGCGTGCAGGAGGCGGCTCAAAAGTTGGACGAAATGAAGGCTCCATCCTACCAGGTGGGCATCCAGCTCTTCCAGATTGGCGACGACGAGGAGGTGAGCCGGCAGATGGGATATCTGGACGATAATTTCCATAAGAAACATGGCATTAGAGATATCATAGACACTGCGACGTGGACAGATGGTCCGGGCAAGCTCTCCGCGGAAGGAGTGCTCAAGGTTGTAGGTGGTGCTGTGAGACGGTCCCTTGATCACACCAGACTTGAGCAATTGGGAATGCCTGAGATACCAGCAGATCAATGGTAAACTTTGCTCTAGTTTCATGAACAAGAGCAATTTAATACCATTGTGACGTGATGTCGTCCAGAGCTTCACACGAAAGGTAACAACCACCAGCGGGGGCTGCCAACAAAGTTGAAAGCGTTATACTCAAAGCGAATGTTCAAGGTAGGGCACAAGATAGAGGAGAAATGATTCCATTTACTACTGCATTTGAGCATATGGACTTAAGCGAATTGCCTCATTTTAGTAACCCACCGAGCTAATAACAACACCTACACGTGGAAGATGCCCTTTAGCGGTACAATCATAATCATAGTGCTTGTCAAAGAGCCACTCATGATTTTCATGGGCACAAGGAACCAATTTTGTTCACAACGAACAGACTAGTGAATGACATCGGAGCGAAAGATTAATACATAATCAATACTGTGTAGAAAACTGATCATCGTCAATCGTAGTGCTCACTCCGGTTTGAGAAGCATTTGCATTTTTTTAATTACGACGATGATACGGGTGGTAGCAACCGTTTCCAGCTATCTCCTATTCCATACTGTACATATCATACCAGTGTCATGTGCTTGGCTTCGCGATTGGGTCACGGTTAGATGCAGAATTTAACAAAATGGTCATGTGTCTGAAACGCGTATCTAGCACCTCAAGGTGCTTCTGCGTGGTAGGTATTGACTAGGTCGTATCATGAAAGGCACGCTCTTTCAGGACAGCGAGGGCAGCACGTAACGGAAGAACCACTTCCAGTTCAATGGGACTTCTAGTCATGGAGCGAAAGGGTGGTCGTACCAATTCTGTATATCTACCTAGTTGAGAGCCATACGGCTTTTGTCCGTTCACCTGCCGTCCGGTTTGATAGAACAGACGATCGGCGTCATTCTGTGCCACGCGGGCGTTGCTTTCAAGCATCGTCTACGTCGATATCTCTGATTCATCGTGATGTCCTTTTTGGGCCCATTATCGAAGTCTAATCACGACTCATTTTCTCCCGTGCCTCATTCTCGGCCTTCAGCTTGGCTTCTGTCTCCAGAAGCTTTCGCCACTCTGCCATCTCGACCATCTTTTTTTGGGTTGTTTCTTCGGCTTTCTCTTTCGCCTTGATGGCTGCCATCAGCTTAGCCTTGGCGGCAGCCTCTGCGGCGGTTGCAAGTTCGGTCTCTCTCTTCATGCGCTCTGCGTTGGTCTGGTCTTGTTCTGCAGCCGCTTGCCCTTCCTTCTCGATCAAATATTGTGACGCTGTTTCGGCTGCTTGTTTGGCCTCCTCGATCTCCTTCTTTGCCTTGTCGGCGGCATCAGATCTTTCCTTGGCCCCCAGCGCTTCTAGTCTGTCACTTTCTTCCATATTTTGCTTGAATAAACGTTCGGTTTCTTCCCTGATCCGAGTCTCAAGTTCCTGCCTTACATCCGCCTTCATGTTGGCCCATCGAACCTCGACGGACACATTCAAATGTTCTTTAGACTCAGTGCTTGGGTTAATAACCTCCTCAAGTCCATCACGTAATTGGAACGCCTCTTTCATGAGTAATGTTACGATTTCTGATGAAATCGAAGAGTCATCTTCATATTGAGCCTCATCCTCAGGTCGAAGGTCAGGCCTAACCTCGGACCCGTCATCCATGTCATCATTCCCTTCAATCCTCGGCAGCGAGAAGAGGGCCAGTGATTCCAAATGATGGCCGATATGAGTACTGTAGTGCTTTAAGTTTTTGATGTTTTCGGACACGCAAAGTGGGCAGTTCCCAATCACTTTGCTCATTTCCTTATGCGAACTTCCGACCTCCATTAGTTTGAGTTCCGTGCTAGATATCTCTTGGCTGTGAGCAGCCCTCATATGCTTATGCCAAGTGTCCCGCGTCGCAAATTCTCCAGAACATCCGAAAGCGCAGGTCCATGATTTCCAGTGGTCCTGTCCCATGTGATTTATCCATTCACTCCTTCGAGCATATTGACGGGCAGGCGTTGAACATGATTTCTCAATGCAAATGTAGGGTTGAAGGTCTCTAAAGACATGTTTCCTGGAGCCTAGATTAATTTCGGAATTATCTCACCAAGATTCCACATACCGGGTAAAGACTTACTTCCAGTCCCGTCTTGTCTCTAGCTCGATCATTATTTGGCAGAACGGGCATAGAAATGGCCCTTCCAAGTGTTCTGCAGGTATTGAAGGTACCCTGAGCTGATCCGGCTCGGCATTTGATGGTGCATATGATGTTGCTGAGAATTCCGACTTGGTGTCAAGGTCCTCCAGCAGTGCAGTTATTCCTGGGGTATCTTTCAAGTGCTCAGGTATCGAAGACGCAATGGTTGTCCTGTCCCCTCCAATGTCATCTTCGTTTCCAAGCCCCTCGGCAAGTTTGTCGTGATGCTCTTTCCGGTATCTAAAATATTGCCTTCTTATGGTGATGGCTCTTCCCAAACGCTCGGCGATGATGGGGTCAACATCTCTGAATTTTTCCTGAACATGTCTCACATCCCATGGCTCGTAATATGCGCTGACGATAGCACCTGCTCTTGATTGAAACTGGTCGTGAGGCGCCGGATTGCTGATAGTGATGCACAGGCGTAATAGACAGTCCAAGATGTGTCCAATAACCGCAAGCGAGCGATCAAGTGATGATTGCGTTGGACTATCGTCTCTGAGAAAGTATGCATCAATCTCATTGAGTTCCAAATCATCTTGTAGCTGGTCGGGTTGCTCGTGGACCCCTACATGAGCTGGACGTGTCATCAGCACTCGCGATATTTCAATGCCCGCTCATGCTCGTACTCACCTTGATCTAATACAGTAGAAAGGTCTTGCAACAATGATAATATCTGATTCTTGATCGACGATGCATCGCGAAGACGGTATTCTAAAGCGCGATTGCCTGTGGCTCGATGCGCTCCCAAACTTGCTGACCAGAGCTTGAATCGCGCCAATTGAGAGCCGGCAAGCGATGTATATTCATGTGCTGGTTTTAAAGTGTCCGCCAGCGATGTCAACGCTTTCAAGTTATGAACGACGAGAGAAGCAATAGTGGGATCGCTTCTCGCCCCCGATGGCTTCATTGTGCTGAAATAGCTAGGGTAGTGTCAAAGGATGACAGCTACTGTCTGCAGATAATCCGATGGGCTTTGATACGACGCCTGACTGGCTCAATGGCTGTGAGGGGTATCTGTGTGTACAACGCGTAAGCGAGTACCTCCTGCACGTGATCTTCGATGCTGAAGCTCTCTCGAGCGGGACATGCAGCACCGCGGCCATTCAGCCCAGATCACCTGCCAAAGCCACCAGTCTATGTTCATTCAGGGAAGAAATGTCTGGCTTTGAGATGGCGGGAATCGTCCTCGGGGTCCTTCCACTTGCAATCAACACCATCAACTCTTACCGGACCACACTTTCATCCTACAAATCAGCGCAGAATGATCTTAACTGGCTGCGGATAGATCTCGAAACGGAACAAGTTCGCCTACAGAACACCTGCGAAATCCTTTTACACGATATAGTGCCATTTTCTTTGGTAGATCCAATGATCAAGAATCCATTCGGTGCCGACTGGGCGAAATATAACGACAAACTTCGGGAGAGACTTTGGCAATCATGGACAACATTCGAAGCGCAGGTTCAAGTCTTACAGGCGGCAATCATAGAGCTTGAAAACAAGTTATGTGTTGATAGGAGTGGTTCGGTATGTGTGGAAAACGGTCACAATTGATCCTTGATTTTCTCCAGCCGTATATGAAATATTTGTTGACTCGGCAGGTAGATAAGACTCTGCGACTATGAGAAGATCGTCGGAGAGCTCAAACAGAAAGCCTCTTTCACACTCAAGAAGCGAGATTATGAAGCTCTTCTTTCAAAGATCAAGTCTAGTAATACCATACTTCAAGGTCTCTCACGGCAAGATCACACCATGCAGTCAAGCAGACGGCGGCGTTCTCAGGCACGTGTCATAAAGCTATTTCGGAGACTTTCAGAAAGTATTTTCAACGCAATGCGTAGTGCCATAACTTGCGACTGTACAGATGCGCACAACATTGGCATTGAACTGACTACACGCCAAGCGGTTTTGTTGCCAGACGATGACGAAGACCAAGTCGCGACAAAGTTTGACTACAATGTTGTTATAGACTCGGTGAAAGCACCTACTGAATGGAATCGGGTTAAGCTTCAACTAGAAAAAGTCGACATAGTATCGAAGAACAAGCCAGATTCCTCCGAGCTCGTCCCAGTGCCGCCCAAAGCAAAGCGAAACAGAGTTGCTTGGCGTGCCTTGATTGGGTCTCCTGGACTGCAGCAGGCATCCGCAGCTGTTGAAGCTGAAGTCGTGTCATCCGAGACGACCATACCTCCAGAGATCTATGGGCTACGGCAGCCCAGGGTTTCTTCATTGATTTCGAATCTGTGTAGAGTCCTTCACGCAAAGCGAAAAGCACTTTCTGCGACGGAGTGCTATGGGTACCTATTAGCAGGGGAGCGTTGCTTTCAGCTATCACCTCCTCTCGACGAGCCCTCCACGTTCAGCTATACAAACACATTACGTGATATTCTCTCCGGTTCAAACGGCCTCTCAGGAAGCGCTTCGTTGTCTTTTGGGTACGAGGAAAGGCTTCAATTGGTATGTATCTCTACGGCATGAGTTCTGTGTTACCGGTCCCAGCGTTACCTTGGGTGATGCTAGTTTGGGAACATTTTACGTTTGTCGTAAGAAGAAGAAAATTAGCTGACGTCGTGCTGTTTACAAGGCTTTGACCCTATCCAACAGCATTCTGCACACGTTCAATACTCCATGGCTGAGCAAAATCGTGACCCTCGACGATATTGCTTTTCTTTGGGGAGATGAAGCACAACTTTATCCGGACTGGTGGAGGAACCCTTTTCGACCCTTCGTGACGCGGGCTATACCTCTTCCAAGCTTGGATCCATTGTCCATTCAGGTGGTGGATTGTCCACGCATGATCAATACGACTATCCTCTCGCTTGGCGCACTGCTCATACAAATCATCACTGGCAGTGTGGAAGAGAGCCTCGAGATTCCTCCTGTCATGAACCTGGAAGAAGTCTATGCTCGGCGTGTAAGCGCAAGCCGCTTAGAGTCAAAGGTGATTGAGAATGGGGGACCAAACTATGCCAAAGTCGTCACTTGGTGCTTTGATCATGCAGTAGGCTTGCCAGGATTCCAGAACGAGAAGTTCTGCCAGGAGTTTTACGAGGTGGTCATCGGGACGCTGGAAGAGGACGCCGCCTTGTTGGATGAGCAGAGCCGTCTATGATGCCCGTCGTCGGGGTCATAAGTGGGAAGGAACGTTGGAGAGTCATGACTCTTCTGGTTTGCTGGCTTGCACACGAACAGGCACTTACGATCCACACAAATTTCATGCCCTTTGGATGTCTCATAGCTCATGGCCAAGCGGGAACAAGAGAAAGCCCACGCGAAAGAAGAAAGTGGGCAAAGCAATAGCCTGCGATTAGTGAAGTATTAAACAGTATTCTAGACTCACACTAGAACGAGTGGCTTTGCACTTTACTCAGTAGACCCTACCATGATATGATCCTAAGCTAGGCATGTCCCTACTCATGCCCGGCCGAGAACGAATGCGGAGTTTGCTGTACGATATTATCATGAGGATTTCCGGATTTATCGGGGCACCAGTGCATGCAGCCCGGAAACCTACGGGATATCCTACCACCCACCCTGGGGATGGGCTGATGTCTCGGGGAATACATCCCGTCATCTAAGATGAGACCACGTGGGTATCTGTATGCTCGTAATTCACTACTATGTATGTCCATGTCCACATCTTGGATTTTTACATCGGGCATGTCGGCGCCGAATTTGATGACAGAGCAGCACAAATTCTTGGAAGACAGAAAGCAAAGCCCGCTGAGTAATCCTAGTCGGGAATTTAATTACGGGAGGACCCGTATGACTTCCGAAAGGGTCGGAAGGGGACTCGAACCGCCGCTACACCAAGATGACTGAACTGGTTTGTGGCTTCGTGGAATCGCCGCATGCGCAGGAGAAACTGAGACGAAAACTGTCGAAGTCAAGGTAATAGAGAATAGCTTCGTCGTGATTGGTTACGGGAAACTATAGTTACTGGGCCGCCGCCTGCGCAGACCTCGTCCCTTGAATTTGCATAGGGCCTAGATCCTCCTGTCATCTCCACACGTCAAGAAATGGAATTCTTCAGGGTGAAGGCATACGCGGCAGGCACCTTACAAGGCATGGTCAACTCTTGATGGCGGGCCACACCGCTTAAAATTCCGGAAGAGGCGTTTTTTTCCTTTTATTCTTCTTTTTTCAGCTTCAGGCCGTTCGCCGCGGGTGATTCCGCCTACGAGATGACAGGGACCTGGTAGAGGCATTGGGCCCAAAAGCCAATTTCGTGTTAGGAGTGTTTAGAAATGGCATCGTGGGCTGGCAGGGCCCCATTATATAGGTGCGGAAAAGCTCCTACTTAGTGCCGCGCAGCGGGGAGGGCTGGGTTTGATGGAAGTCGTACGATCAGGACCCTTGGGAAAGTTGACCGCACGTCCGCGCAGAATTATCTGCTTAGAGTTTGTGAACCACGTGTTTACAACCCGAGCCAGATTATTCTCGAAGTCGGACAATAGAGCGCTATCTCTCTAATCCTTTAATGTTGCAGTAATAGATACCAAGGTCGCAACGATAAAGGCGCGAGACCAATATACGAGAGCCAACCGAATGAACGGGGGTTCCGGGTATATAGTAAATCAATTTGCGAGAGCCGAAGCTGCTTGCTGAGTAGAAATGCAGGGGTTCGTTACCAAAGACAGAGTTTTCTTTTTTATCTTTTCAAAACTTCGACACCTGACTGCCCAGCATCCCTAACCATCAAGATTGCATGTCAAGCAGTTGTCAATGCTAATCTTAAAAAAGGATGGCGGACCAGTGGAAGCAGGTTTGCGAGACAATGGGATTCCTAGGAAACACCAAGCCGACAGCCTGAGCTAGATATAAGTAGTATTAGGCCCTGATCCACCCACGATGGGTCGCAGTATACCCCTTCGGGCGTGGTGACAGAAAAGCTGGCTCACCCTAGCAATGTAGTCCAGCCGCAGCGATCCACTAGAGCCCGCCAAGCGACCGCCTAGAACAGCATAAACGTCTACATTAGAGCAGTTTCCGGGGGGGATGCAACCGAGGCTATTTGGTAATGGAGCCCATCCGGAGGACTCCCCCAGACACATCGTACCATAATACGGAGTCTGGCAAGGGTTTCGCCCAATAGTCAAAATAGGCTTCTGGGGAGAGTTTCTGCTTGGAGATCACCTATGCTTCAGGGCTCAAGTGACACAAGGAGCGTCTTGATCAGCTAGTGATACAATCCGATTGCTGCAGCGTGCACTTAATCATGTATGAGTTGACGTTTTTAGAACTGCGACCTTACTATACCACTCCTAGTTTGTGTAGCGAAAAAGTTAGGACACTCTGTTTTTAAGGTTCGGTAGGTCGGTTTCTTCAAAACCGGCCACCGCCGAATGAGGGGAGGAAGTTGGGGAGTTCGGATGGATTTCCGGCCACTATCGTTTAGTCAGAGCCGACGGGTCGCTTGCCAAGTGGGTTCTCAGCCAATTTTCCTGGATATTCCATTCTCAACACTGCTACTTTGTAAAATTTCGGTCGCCTCCCGCTCTTAAGGGATAGTGTCAACGGCTTAAACTATCTACGGACACTAGAACCCCCCGGACGCCCATGCCAATATGTGGAATACTCGGGTCGTCCAATCTATCGCGTAGTTGGCAACGCTGCGGGCGTTTCAAGTTGGCAATGACTCGGGGCGCACACCTACCCAAGCCCCCCTCGTCGATCCCCTAGTCCTAGCCAAATCAGATCATGGTTGCGACTTGTTGCAAAGTTCCAGGTCGACGGGATCGATGATGAATAAGATGCGAGGTGAACGCTGATCGCAACTCCATTGGGAGCGACGAATTCCCACTTTGAGGTCCATATTATACGGCAAAGTCGCTTCTGTGCCCTCGCGGTCATACCAACAAGCTTCAGCCTTAAGTGACCAGATACCCTTGATCAGATCTCGTCGAGATCCGCCCTACCGAGTTCTTGGGTCTTTCGAACAATGCAGATCTTTCTGTGAGAATCTCCCAGAAACAAGACATGTCAGACAGCGACGACAGAAGTGGTCGCCTTTTGGCCTCGTGTTGGTCGTTGGTGGGAGCCAGTGCGGTATTCTTGTCGTTGAGAATATACTGCAAGCTATGGCGTGGAAAGGGTCTGTGGTGGGACGACCACACAATGATCATGAGCTGGGTATGTTGTGTCTCAAGACAATGGACGGTCTCAATTTTCTAACGTTGGAATTTGTGTCTGGCAGTTTTCATTGACAGTGGCCGTTTCGATTCTGAGTTACATTGTCACTCTGGGTTTTGGCAAACATAAGTCGACGATTGACGCTGAAGACCTCAAGACAATCAACCTCGACACCATCTTGGTCGCGGCCTTTGGCATCATATCGACATGCGTCAGCAAAACATCGTTCGCGCTCACATTGTACCGAATTATCATCAACAAGTGGATGCGTTGGTTTCTTCTCTTTGTTATTATTACCATCAACGTGTCGATGAACTTGGTTTGGATTTTCGGATTCGCAAAGTGCACTCCCGTGCAGAAAGTCTGGGACAGCAGCGTCGAGGGAGTCTGCTGGGACAAGCAGGCTCTTTTGAAATACCAGCTTTTCGCTGCCTGTGAGTTGCGAAAATACCCCTGGAAACCGAATTCAATGCTGACATCTTCTTCAGACTACTCATCAATCTTGGATTTCGTTTTGGCTTTCCTCCCATGGAAAATCCTCATGTCCATGTCTATGCTTCTTCGCGAGAAAATCGGTGTCGCAGTGGCAATGAGCTTGGGCGCAATGTAAGACGCAAAACACATTTGCCTGGCCTATGGTTTGAGACTAACATTCATCTTCAGCGCCGGTATTTGCGGAATTGTCAAGGCAGTCATGGTGGTCAGCATGACCAGCACAGACATCACCTACGATCGTGTCGATCTCACGATTTGGACGCTTACAGAGCCTGCTGTCACTATCATGGCAGCCTGTATCCCAGTGCTGTAAGTTGACATCTGAAGTACTTGCTAATAGCGCGATTGACACATTTACTAACAAAATGACAGGCGCATGCTCTACCGCGAGCTCAAATCCAGTCACCGGAGTTACATGCAACAACGATCTACCGGAAATCGATACCACAACGGCACCGAAGCCACGAACGTAGACAAGTCGAGGCGGAGCACAAAATACAGACACGACGGTTACGGCCGAAACTCGGTGCTCATCATGTCAACAAACGGATGGCAGGAATCACAAGAAGCTCTACAGGATTTGCCGTCCAGTCACACCGATAGACCCCCCAAACCGGCGGGTATAGTCAAAACGGCAGAAGTCAACATCACAAGTCACCGCGTTAGCAAGGTAACCGATGAAGATTCGTTTGAACTGGCATCCATGGAGTCCGCCTACACAAAGACAAGCGGACGCCATGCTGAAGTCCCCGAGGCTGGCTTTTACACAGCGCATTAGTTTATAGTTTTAGTACACCTTATGATACCAATTTGATGTTTTCTTGTTTCACAGCAAAACAAACACTTTCACTCTATACACAGTATCTGCAAAACATTGTGATTTCTAGCTATCGATAACTCTAGTTCTTCGACAAATACGAAGGTCTGCCATATGGACGAGCTGATCGAAAGGCCAAGAACTAAAGAAAAATCCCGCAATGCACTTCCGATTCCCGAGAATTCATGGCCTGACCCTCAAGGATAACACGACAGGCCTGCCAGCGAACTATGCAAAGTAGCAGTGGGGGTGGCTTGCAGCTACAGGGGCAAAAGAAGATAGACGAGAAAACCCCTGGAATATGTCAGGATTTTGTCATGTATATTGCCCCGTCCTCTTATTTTACTATGAACCCTTGAATCCCACAATATACTTGATTGCGGGAACAAATAGCATGATATCACGTCAGGTTACGTGGCGCCCAATAGCATCGGTGAAGCCGCCGAATCAGCTGTCAGGTTCGGGGCTCGTAAACATCCCGAAGCCACACCGTTGAACCTGGGCTGTTCTGACTATCAATGACTAAGGCTTCGACGGACCGAAGTAATATCGGCTGTGAGGCTGTACGGCATAGCTGAGCTCCCTGATGGATTTACAATGGGGAGAACATGAAGCTATTGATTTCTCGAATGTCTGGATCTTTCACCATGTACGCTGTGTTGTTCATGCCACAGGATGGTACCTGCATTTTCAACCTTATCCCCAACGCAAAAAATTCCGACAACCAGGTTTGCCAAGAAGAGCGCCCACGTGGCTACGCGTGGTTTTCTCTCTTGGGCGAGCGATCGGGGGAACGATCAGCGAGAACAGAGTAGATCGACAGGTTTATTGAAGTCTGTTTTTTGCTGCCGAGGAAGCAAAAAAAAGCATGCCGACCTGACTAAGGGCACAGGCGATGGGACTAGGATCTTGCCTTGCAGATGTGGGTATATCTAAAAAGTGCACCATCGCATTAACTAGCCCCATCTTCGGACAGGTTTAAAATTAGGGGAGTTGACTAAACCTCTTTGCTCCAGGCCGTAATTGGCTCCGTGGCAAATCACTTGGAAGACTCCATAGCGACTGCTGTGGTGGAACTGGGGAGGATCTTGCGAGAAAAAGATGGGGAGGACAGGATTATATACCTCACGGTTGAGCGTTATGGTCAAAGTATAAGGTAAGTGATCGGCAGCCTCTCAACTGCACTTTCACAAGCATCAACAACCATCTCCTCATCTATCTCTTACATTAGTCTGAGATTTTAACTTTTGTTGAAGATGCCTGGGTTCAAGTCAAACTTTCTTTTGGCCGCCTTAGCTGGTGTGTCCCTGGCTAGCCACGGCGGTCACGGTGGCTCGCAGCCGGGAAAGCCAACAAAGCCCGGATGCTCGGTGCCTACGGCGCACTTGAGGAATGGCACATACATTGGTGTCACTGACTCTGTCAATGACCAAGAATACTTCTTGGGCATGCCCTATGCTCAACCTCCTACCGGCTCGCTTCGATTCGCTGCCCCCCAGCCATTGACGACATCGTTCTCTGAGCCAAAGTCTGCTACTCAGTACGGCTATGCTTGTATCGGATATGGCTCCGACACAACAAACCTCGGAACCGGCGTCACTTCTGAGGACTGTCTGACCATCAACGTCGTTCGTCCGGCCGGAACTCAGCCTGGCGATGACCTTCCCGTTGGTGTCTGGGTCCACGGTGGTGTAAGTGCTCCCAAACCAACACAAAGTAACCCAAAGTTCAGATGACTAACATTCTTTTCAGAGCTACGTGATGGGTAGCTCGCGTGATACGAGATACAACCTGACCTGGATCGTTGAGCAGTCGGTCAAGGAGGGCAAGCCTATCATCGCTGCGTCCATCAACTACCGCGTCTCCTACTGGGGATTCCTCTTCGGCCAGGAGATGCAAGATGCCGGAGCTGGTAACATTGCTTTCCGTGACCAGCGCATGGCTCTGCAGTGGGTTCAGGACAACATCCAGGAGTTTGGCGGTTCCAAGCAGGACGTGACCATCTGGGGTGAGTCTGCTGGTGCTCGTTCGCTCGGTATGCAGCTTGTTGCCTACGATGGCAACCACGGCTCTCTCTTCAGCCGCGCCGTCCTCGAGAGTGGTAGCCCCGTTGCAAAGTACGCCAATGCTACCACTTGGCAATCTTACTTTGACGCCCTCGTCTCCAAGACTGGATGTTCTGATGCCACGGATGCCCTCGAGTGTCTGCGCGGTCTTGACTGGCAGGTTCTGAACAGCATCTTCAACGGCTCCGTCTCTACCGGCGTCACTGCCCCTACCCTCAGCGCCGTCGTTGACGGTGACTTCATGACTGGCCAGGGTTCCGTTCTCCTGAACGAGGGCAAGTTCGCTCACGTCCCTCTGCTCCTGGGTAACAACTTCGACGAGGGTACTGCCTACGCCAAGACTGGCATCAACACCACCGAGCAGTTCCAGTCCTACCTTTCCAGCTTGGGCCTGAGCGCCGACCAGGTGTCCGAGATCACCGAGCTTTACCCCGATGACCTCTCCGTCGGTATCCCGGCCTCGTACCCCGACAGACCCGCTGCCTACCCCTACGGTCTGCAATACAAGCGCGTCGCCGCCTTTGCCGGTGACTACCAGCAGCACGCCGGAAGACGCCACCTCGCCGAGTCGTACGCCGGCGCCGGCCTGTCCGTCTACTCGTACCTGTGGAACGTCTACGTCAACGGCATCGCCGCCATCTACGGCGCCACCCACTTCCAGGAGGTCGCCTTCGTCTTTGACAACACCAACGGCCTCGGCTACACCACCAACCCGTTCGAGGGCAAGCCCGAGACCTTCAAGACGCTGGCCGACCTCATGAGCAAGATGTGGGTGTCCTTCATGCACGGCTGCGACCCCAACCTCGACGCCAGCCAGGACGTGCAGAGCGTCGCCTGGCCAAAGTACACCCTCGACGCGCCCAACAACCTCGTCTTTGACGTCAACGTCACCGGCCTGTCCTACGTCGCCGAGGACAACTACCGCAAGGCCAACATTGCTTACCTCCTCGACAGTGTCTTTGTCTAAAGAAAAAAGACGGGCACCCAAAAGAGGAATGCAGCTCGATGCCAACTTCCCGCGATTAGATGCGAGATATGGCGCAATGATAGATAAGCCCAGCGGGACGACAGATGCACCTTGAAAAGGGGTATTGCAGATTTTCAAAGTCATTGGCAATCCGCAGCTGATACCATATCCTGCAAGGTAGTCATCTGTCGATCAGCAGGCTAAAGTGTGTTTTTTTCTTCTTCCTTTTCTTCATGTATATACCTTATAGAATATAGATTTTTTTTAGCATATGTAATTTGATACCAAAAAGCACACGTTTGCTTGTTGATACGAAGTTGTCCACTGGAATATGCATATGCAGTGACACATGAAGGCAACCGTGAGATTAACCACTGCAGAGGACCTGCACATCAAGCAAGCACCCTATTTCGCCTGTCTATTGGTCAAGAATCGCATTGAAAAAACATGATGTTGTCTTGGAATAGTGGCTGCAAGGGCTTCAGTCAGCATCAGTCTCAAGTTAACTTTATTTAACTTTAATATTATGACGATAGATTTTCAATGATGGGATTTTATCCCCGCGATTTATTTCCCCAGCCTCGGCAATGGCGCCGAAGAGCCAGAAGTGTGGATATTTTGGCTTCTCCTTCCCACCCCCACCAAAAGTGCGCCCCGGTTTCGTTCAATTGTTTCTTTACCCCATTTCTGCCAGGGACGGACGAAAATCGGCGCCCGCACCACCATCACCAAGAGTTTACGCGCAGTTTTGTCTCTCTTTCTTGCACACAACAAAGACGCAGGGGGGCTCGCCCGGTTCTACAGCACTGACAAATATAGAGTTCTGACTTTGATATCACAAGTGTCACAGTCTAGACAAATTGTCTATCATCGAAACGTCAGACACTCTTTTTTTTGGCTGGTCGGGAGAAGAGGGATAAGAACAAGCCAGTCCCCATCCCGCTACGGTAACCGATTCGGACATCCGGTGGCTGAACCCACGTCCCCAGCGCTACGACGTCAGCATAAGATTTCGGGGTGTGGTTTTTGGCGCTGCAATTAGGCCCGGGTCACGCGGTGGTGAGTCGACTTGTCAATCCCAAGTAACTCCCTAAGCAATTGGGCAAGCAACCAAAAATAATAGCTGCCCGTGTATGTGTGTGTGACTAAGGGACAAAGGAGGGAAAGGAACAAGAAGAAACAAGGGGTGCGTAGCGGAAAAGAAATAAAAGAGAGATGCATTCTCACACCTTAAGCCGGCGGGCTGTCTCATCAGCTGTTTCTGCTGTAATCCGACAGCCCAAGAGACATGGAAGGTTTGTTGCCGCTGCCGCTGCCACCACTGCGACCAACGCCCGTCGCTGCTACTCCATGGCCGTCGATGATGGGATTTCGAATCTGCCTCTGGCGGGCTATCGCGTCTTGGATATGACGAGGGTTTTGGCCGGGGTGAGTTGTTTTTCTTTCATCTGCTGTCTGGGTGCAATATGAAATTGCCATTTCTACTTGCTATACGAAGTACGAAAGTGCAGTTTCAGGGCGTAGAGACTGAGCCGTCTGCTGAGCAACTGAAGAGCGCATGAGCTAGAGCAGCAAAAAGCAATGGCATCACTTCATGATATGTGAGCATGGTCGCTAACGTGGATGAATGCAGCCATACTGCACGCAGATACTGGGAGACCTTGGGTAAGTTGCATATCACAGCTGTCAGGTACTTCCGCCTGGCGCATTCTCACTCTCCTCTTTTGCTCACACGTCTGGACGAAAAGAGCCGAAGTCATCAAGATTGAGCATCCGACGCGGGGCGATGACACCCGCGCATGGGGACCCCCATATGCGTCTTACACTTCGGACTCACAGCTACAGGGACCGGGCGAGTCGGCATATTTTCTCGCCGTCAATCGCAACAAGAAGTCTCTGGGCCTGTCTTTTCAGCACTCCGAGGGCGTCGACATCTTGCACAAGCTGGCCGCAAAATGCGATATCCTCGTTGAGAATTATCTTCCGGGCAGTCTGGCCAAGTACAACATGGACTACGCTACCCTGAGCAAGATCAACCCGGGTCTCATCTACGCGAGTATTACGGGCTATGGCCAGACTGGTCCGTACTCTAGCCGGGCCGGCTACGACGTCATGGTCGAGGCCGAGTTTGGTCTGATGCACATTACTGGAAGCCGAGATGGGCCGCCCGTGAAGGTGGGTGTGGCAGTCACCGATCTGACGACAGGCTTGTACACCTCCAACTCCATCATGGCCGCCCTGCTTGCGAGAGCAAAGACGGGAAGAGGGCAGCACATTGATGTAGCGCTCAGCGACTGTCAGACCGCGACGCTGGCCAACATTGCCAGCAGCTGTCTTATCAGCGGAAAGAAGGACTCTGGAAGGTGGGGGACGGCACATCGTGAGTAGACAGCACCTTTGAACACCATTCGCAAGCTTGTGTTTTGCTTGCGCGTACTCCGAGGCTCTAGAGTAAGACACTGACTGAGACACAGCCTCGATTGTGCCATACAAATCGTTCAAGACAAAAGATGGCGATATCTTACTTGGGGGTGGCAATGACCGCCTCTTTGGCATTCTGTGCGACGGCGTAGGACGCTCCGAGTGGAAGACGGACCCCAAGTACGCCGTCAATGCCCAGAGGGTGGCCAACCGTGTCGAGCTCGAGGGGCAGATTGAGGCCATCACTACTCAGCGCACGACGCAGGAATGGCTCGATGTCTTCGAGGGCTCAGGCATGCCGTATGCGGCCGTAAATGACGTACAAGGCACGCTCCAGCACGAGCACACCATTGCTAGAAACATGGTGGTGGAGATGGAGCATGACCAGTGCGGTACCATCAAAATGGTAAACACGCCAGTCAAGTATAGCGAGAGTGAGCCAAGAATCCGTAGTCCTCCTCCGACCTTGGGGCAGCATACAAACGAGGTTTTGCGCGATGTTTTAGGCTTCGAGCAGGACAAGATCGCTGGGTTGAAGGACAAGGGCGCTATCCGGTGATTGATTATAGACATTTAGACATCTAGATCCTGGCCCAGTCTGTGCGTCAAACGGTCAAGCAGATGATGTGCATTCTGTGAGTGCTTGACGCAACAAATGACCATAGATAGATTCTATTCATCCAATCCCATGAGGCAACGAATCCTTCTGGCAGTGACGATGATATGATCATGTTCCGGATGATTTGCATTGAGAATGACGTCGAGTTTTGCGAGGTCGCGGATCCTTTGAATGCCCACAACGCATGTCGGGATTGGTTGTCGCAGGTCCAGAATGCAGGGCCGAGCGCACAGGCAGAGACAAACGGTAGGGGAAGGAAGACAACCCCGGCGACCTGCATACTGTAGCTCGTCTACCGAAAGGGAAGTCATCGTGGTTTCTTCTGTCCTGCATCTCTGCTGCAATGTTTGTCTGTCAATCATATAACGTAAAAAGGATAAACGATGAAAAGTGCATTGCGTTTGAATGGTTTTGTTTTGCTTGCGGTGGGGCGTCGTCGTTTGCCCTGAATAGGCCCCGTCTGTGTATACCTGAAGTCAAAGCTTGACCTGAACCAACCAAAGCGCAATGGCATGATTTACATACCAGTAACCAATGCAACGACGGCAAAGAGACTGCCAAACTGCCAACATTAAGTTTTCTTCGAGCTCGTGGTACACCGTTATGACTGAGTGACATACTGCACAAAGAAGAAAAGCCCCCAATGTTCACAAAAATATGATGTTGATTTGATCGTCGCAGGCTCCCACACAGCCTCAGGCGAGGAGGCATCCTTGGCATCCTCCCATCCTAGACTCTGCCGGCTAGAGATTCCTTCCCGCGAACCTACCGGCCCTACCTATCTGCCTAGGCACAGAATATGCGGGAGGGTCATGCGCCTCGATTTTTTGGCAGCAACATGCCTCTGCATACTGCTTGGCGATCAATTATTGTCTCCAAGTGTAGCATCGAGCAAGCTGTTGGAGGGGCTGTCCGTCCCTTGTTGGTCTCTGTAACTGGTAACTGGCACGCGCGAGATCCCTCCATTGGCGGGGGGTACGTAACGGGACCTAAGTAAGGTATGCCCCAGGGCCCATGGAAAAGAGCATCGCCCCAATAAGTCCCCGCAAGCGCGTTTGCCTTTCTTTAGCCCTCCCGAGCAGAGCCTGTAGGTTGGTTGTTGTACACACTTGTCCGAGGCTTTTCGTTGTGAAGAAGTACAAGCTCGGGTTCGTGCCGCTTGACCGTCAGACTGTCATACGCTTTCTGGATTTTTGACTTTGAGTCCATGACAAGGTTTGCACTTCTTCCTCGTAAGCAGGCATACATAGCAAGAGAGGGTACTAAGAGTAATGCGCACCAGTGATCTTCATGCTCTCAGATTCCGAACCAATTATAGTAACCGCATGCCCCGTAAAAAAAAACACGAGGGGGAGTGATGCCTTGGGGAGCCATTTGTGGTCTGCTACACTGAACTCGTTGGCTTACTTGGAAAGCGCCCCTAGCTCTCCAAGAAAAGGCTCTAATTCTTTTTTTTCTTTTTCCCTGCCGAGTCTTCTCAGCTCTTGCTCAGTGCTTACTTTGGACAAACGTTCTAAACTTTGACTTCTCAACTGATCCAGTGCCCCTCCAAAAGACATGGGCGCCCCGGTTGCCGCACCGAGACATACATGAGCAAAAACATGTTCTGATGTGCGTCTGGCCGCTGTGGGATTCGCGTCCGTCCCCAAGGATTGATCCAGATTGGGGAGACCTGCAAGACCTGCTGGAAAGTGGAGGGGGGCCGCATTGGATGCTTGACCCGGCCGGGGATTGAGGGACCACGCTCGTTGGTTTCGTCAAAGGGCTGTCTCGTATGCCCAGCTTATTATTATGCATGCAATGCGATAAGTCTTCCGTCGTAGTCTTGGTAGTGTATCTCTCCTCTGTCAGCCCATGTACCCCAGGACCAATAATGTCGTGCAACCACTATACGGTACAAACCGCCCGTGTTGTATGGTAGGTTAAAGAGTGGGCCCTCGGGCTTGCTGACAGGCGTGGGTGAGTATCACTTATTTTCATAAGTTGCCTACATCTCCCGCTTCCTCGTCCGAGGTCCGTTTCTCTCGCCCACCCTGCTGGAAATCTTTCATTCTTAGCTTGCATTTCTCTCTCTATATTATATGGTGATAATCAATATTAGGAGGTGAACTATTATATATGCTTGATATATACTACTCACCTCTATATACAACTACCTGACCTCGACAATGGTGCCTCAACCACATTCCAACAGAGACTTCCCATCCGGCCAAAGGTATGGCGTTCAAAAACGGGGCGAGGATCTGGCCCTGTCGTCATGGACCATCGTCGCCATCATCATTGCCGTACTGGTAGTCCTTTCAACAATAGCCTTCACAGTATTATACGTCATGAGGCGGAAGCGGATTTCTAAAGAGGGCCCAAAAGACCTGCCCGTCATCAGCGGACGCCAACAGGTCATGCGGAGGAGAAAGGCCATGACGGCGGCCGAGAGGCGAGCAGCCGAAGAGACGGAGCGGAGCCTCATGATTCGCAAGTCCCTGGCCAGCCGGTCGACGCTCCACAGCGTTGCGTCGCGGGATACTCAGATTCTCGACACGGCCCGCAGCTCCTGCGTGGTCGATGGGGATGATGAGCAGCACATCGAGATACCAGAACTGCCTACTACCTCTGGCGACTGGAAGGAGTGGGAGGCACAGGCACAGACAGACAGGCGGCATACGAGGCTGAGAGAGCTCTCGGTTGGCAGAGAGTCGCATCCAGCATTTGCACAGGAATTAGAGGACTTGCCAGCGCCAGCACAAACGAGATCACCATCACCATCACGAGAACTCAAGGGTCCAAGACAGCTATTGCCATTGCCATCGCTACCATCCACAACATCACCGTCGCCTGCACCCTGACTGGGGAATTTGAGAAGTTTGTTTTCAGGCGTTTGGCATATGGGTAATGGAAGCGAAAAATAGCACACATGCCTGGGTTACCTATTTCTATTTCTGTCTGCAGCAAGGGACCCTGCTGCCCTGGATCGCATAGTGGGCTCTGGGTGGAGTGGGCATGGCGTTTATGCATATCATGTCCTGACAAGCGTGGACTTTGTAGCGAAGGGAGCAATGATTTGTAGCGCCGTTCTGTTGGCATTCCAGATGAATGACAAACCACCAACGGCGCATGTTTACATCGTGTTAATGATAGTACTGAATGAGAATACCCACAACACAGACTTTTTCGTTGCATAGAACATTACCATTGTGATAGATGGAGTACATGGCATTACCTGATACATGTAGGGAAGTGGGTGTACTTGGCGTATCTTACACTTCAGGTGCAAATCACCCAGTGTACAGGTGTACATTTGCATGCACAGCTTGTCAAATGGACTCGAGGGGGCCAAAAAAGCCCTTGGTATTCTTCATGGACACAATGCTTGGTCTTCTCATCCATCGGCCCTTTGACATGCAGCTTTTATGCCTTTGGTTGTCCTGGCATTGTTAGAGCCTCGTAGGCTCGACCTTTCTCCGTGGCTTGGCTGCCCATTGTTATTTAAGTGTGTGAACGACCTAGTCAGTGCCTTCAGCTTCTTTCAGCTCACATCAATAAATCCTTCAACCACGGCAACGAAATTTTCTTCCTGTCACATTGAAATTGGTGATCACATTTCTCTAGAGTTTCGCAAGATCACCATCTACACAATCTTCAATATCTCGAGCTCAGATCTCGCAGAACATCCAACAGCCACAAGTAAGTACCATCAAGTAAGCAAGGTGTATTGCTAAGCCACCCTCACAAAGTCGACTGCCAACTGGTTGGACTTTGACCCCGTCCCACCCAATTTAGTGCCCGTGCGGCAGTGCCCCACCTTCCAGATCTTTCCGCGCTTGACACTTGAACAGGGCTCTTAGCTGACTCATCAAACTCGCAACTTCAGGCTTCCGCACGCTCATTTGAGGATCGTCAACCTCGAGCCTTGAACCCAACCTTTGTTCCCTTCTACCACGCCGCTCACCAGAACCTCTGCCTCACTCGACCATCCCCTACGACCGTCGCGATCATTTCCTAGATACCGAGCGACGATCCAGAGTGTTTCACCTCGGCTCTCTGTCCTTTCTCTCCTCAAACTCTCTCGGTCGCGACGACGTTAGACAACTTCACCTTCGACTGCAACCGCTCAACGGCGACAATGGCCTCCTCCATGCAGGACCCGTTTGCTGCCTACAAGCAGCAGCAGGATCAATTGAAGGATGGCCAGAAGCAGACCGAGTACCGCGAGAACCTCAACGCGCGCTTGATGTGCGGCGAGTGCAAAGAGGACCCCCCAAACTTGACGTAAGCTTTTGTCATATTCTTGCGCGCCTTTCCTCTGAGCTGTTCTTGACTAACTTGCACACCAAAAGCGAGGAATTCTCCAGCGGCGATCTCGTTTGCGCCACTTGCGGCTTGGTCCTGGGCGACCGCATTATCGATACCCGATCAGAGTGGCGTACCTTTGCCAACGACGAGAACAATGACGACCCCTCGCGTGTCGGTGACGCCATGAACCCTCTGCTCAATGGCTCTCAACTCGAGACCAGCATCGCCTTTGGTGAGGGTGGTCGCGCCCGAGAGCTGCACCGTGCCCAGAATCGATCTCAGCTTGACAAGGCAACCAAGGGCCTGCTTGCCGCGTACGGAGACATTAGCTCCCTCTGCGACGCTGTTCACATCCCCAAGACCGTCCAAGAGAGCGCCAAGCACATTTACAAGATGACGGATGATGCCAAGCTCTTCAAGGGCAAGTCCCAAGAGTCCATCATTGCAGGTTGCATCTTCATTGCCTGTCGTCAGGCCCGTCTCGGTCGAACCTTCAAGGAGATCCACGGATTGACCAATGTTTCGAAGAAGGAGATTGGCAGAACCTTTAAGCAGCTGGAAAAGTTTCTCATGACCCAGCGTGAGCATGATGCAGCCAACGCCAACCTCTACTCCCTCGATACGTACGAGAACACCAACTCAACTGGTGCCGAGGAGCTTTGTGGTCGTTACTGCAGTCAGCTTAACTTGCGCAACCCGCACCAGGTGGAGAAGTATTCGAGACTGTTGGCATCCAAGAGTTCCACGGTCAAGGACTTGGCCGGTCGCTCTCCCCTTTCGGTGGCCGCAGCTTGTATCTACATGATCTGTGCCTTGCTGGACGATCCTCGCCCGTCGCGTGATATTGCCACTGCCGCGGGAGTCAGTGATGGTACAATCAAGACTGCGTACAAATTCTTGTACCAGGCCAAGAACGATCTTATTGAGAAGTCATGGCTCAAGCCCGATGGCCCAGGCAACATGGCCAAACTCCCCACCAACTAGAAGTTGGTTGGAGATTCGGTCTGCGAACCTGCTCACTTGGAGGGTGATGACCTTCGCCGACAGGTTTTGCGACCCATACAGTTTGATTCTTGTCCCATGCCGGTACTTATGGGCAGTGGCTGAACAAGAATCAATATTTCCTGATTAAGGCTACAAGAGTACGAAGCAGCAGAACCATTAGGGTGATTCCATTGGTGTCTCGCCATGACTCTTTGAGCCAGTCTCTTTGCAGCCTCGTTTTTGCTCATCAACGAGCTTAATTCACTGTCGCAGTCGAGCCATTATTCTTGAGAACAGAGGAAAGTCTGACTGCGCAACCCGTTGCTCGACGTAAAGGTCCAGCACATTCACAATTCAGCGAGCAAGAAGTTATGACACTACAAACGACCAGGGAGGTCCATTTGCACTGGTTGATCTGAAAAGACTTCCTCAAGTGCACATTTTGCGTTTCTATTCTTGCAAGTCTGGCACTGATGGTAATTGGGAACAGGATTCATGGTTTATGGCAGGCGTTGGTACACAACATGTGACTTAAGCGAGATTGACCATAGACACAATACAGCGCATTCAGAAAGTACATCTTGATGCCTTGTTGTGCTCAGTGATCTTTCATCGTCGAATCGTAAGTTGCTATGTTCGTTCCGAGGTACGGAACGAGGCTCGTCGCGTCATCTGTCCACTCCCACGTAGGTATGCAAATCCATTCGTTCGTTGTATGTAGATAGCCATGAAACAAAATCACACCTTCTCAATTGCTCTTCTCGTCATGATTCTGCCTGACCTCTATTGCGTTCTGTCTACACATAGACATTCCCCCACAAAGTATTCAAGACAACGCGAATAACCCGAGCCGGACCACATCCGTGGGAAATTCCCGAGATTCGCGAGAATTTATAATCAAACGCAACGTGCCAATCTTCATGTACCCCATGATTTTGCCAACCCCGCATTCTACCCCGGACTCGTAGCCGTATCCATGATGAATTCGGAAATTCCGTGCTTGTCTTTTTTTCGTTTCCCCATACCGTATAATAGTCCATTGGCCAAGTGGATACGACATTAAGTCTATCCCCACACACGATGATCTTGGGGAAGTTCTGTCCTAGTCTGCCATGAGGGGAAAACCTGCCATTGAGACCGTGTTCCCCTGTTCTTTTGGGGGGAACTTCATGACTTCCAATGGTCAAGGTAGCCCAAAGTGGAAAGACGAAGCGCCGGGAAGACAAGGAATGACGCCAGGGCTTCTTTCCGCCGTTCCTATGCAATATCAACCAGGAAATCTGAAGCGGTGAATGAGCCATTACCTTGATGTTGACATTCAGAAATGGAAGTCGAAACGCACGGTTGCTCTTTGTCGTAGCCGGTTGTAACGACGGGCATCACGGAGGCGGGAATGCCTTGTCTACCACTTGTATATATATCAGGGCTATGGTCAATTGAGTAGCGTCTATCCACATCGTCACCAATCCTTCAATTTTCTGTATGAAGCCCTCTGCGATCATTTGAATATGCTTCGCTACGGATTTGCGGCCGGCCTTGTGGCCTTGCAATTTGCTTCGCAAGCTGTCACGGGCGTCCATGGCAGTCTCGGCAGTAGAGACTCGGCCACGGAGAGTCTCCAGACGTTCAGCTACAAGCCAAGGATCTTCATCTTGTCGGATATCCTCAATGAGCCTGATGACTCCATGTCGCTAGTCAGATACCTACTGTACTCGAACGAATTCAACACGACTGGATTATGTGCAACCACATCATGGTGGCTGCAGAACGAGACGCACCCCGAGGAGATGGAGAGAATCATCAATGCCTATGGAGAAGTCGTCGATAACCTCAACCAGCATGTCCATCCATCGGTTCAGTACCAGAGTCCAGATGAGTTGCTGCAGCTTGTGACATCGGGTCCAAATGTAAGAGTCTTTCCAGGCCTTACCGTCTTTAAGGACAAAGAAAGATGGACACGCAGACGCTAACATGAATCAGGTGTATGGAAGTGCTGCCTTGGACGAGCCCATTAGTGAGGGAGCCCAGCATCTCATCGCCGCTCTGCAGGCATCCGAAGATCCTCTGTTCGTCACGGCCTGGGGTGGCACCAACACCTTGGCACAAGCCTTGCAGTACATGGATGAGAATCTATCAGAATCGGAAGCCAGCGTACTGCGGTCGCGCATCAGACTCTACACCATTTCCGATCAAGACGATACGGGTGCCTGGATACGTGCGCGCTACCCCGAGATCTTTTACATCATTTCGGTCCACGCGTGGAATGACTACACTCTCGCTACCTGGACAGGAATCAACCTGGCATCGTGCGCTTGTGTAGACAACACTACTGTGCTGAATCCATGGTTGGATGCCAACGTCCGACTCGGTCCCCTCGGCGCCGTGTATCCACAAATCGAGTATGGCATGGAAGGCGACACGCCCAGCTACCTCTGGCTCGTGCAAAACGGCCTCGTCTACCGCGATCGCATTGACTATGGCACATGGGGTGGCCGCTACAATCTCCCCCAGGCTCCCGTGGACGTCGCCAAGGGCAGAGCGCACGTTAGCAATCAATACGTCAACAGCCTCGACGCCGTCATTGGCGCCGACGGCGAGTCGTACTCGACGCACCAGGCAACCATCTGGCGCTGGCGTTCGGCTTATCAGGACGACCTGGCGGCACGCATGCAGTGGACGCTCACACCCAACTTTACCGACGCCGGCCACCCGCCCGTGATCAACGTCAATGGACACGAGGGTCCGGACCCCCTGTTCCTGACGGTAGCCGCCAACCAGACCTACCTGCTGGACGCGGGGCTGACCGTAGACCCGGACGCCGGTTCCGCCGGCGGCAACGGCAACCTGACGTTTGACTGGGCGCTCTACCCGGAGCCGACCAAGTTCCTGTCCGCGTACCTCACGGTCCCGATCACGGCGGTCAACGGGACGGGCGAGGTGCTCGCGACCAACGCCGCCGGGTTCGCCAACGCCACCGTGGGCACGGCCGTGCAGTTCACGGCGCCCGAGGTCTTCACCAACCCCAACACGGGGGTCTCAATGGATTTCCATCTCCTTCTGTCGGTGACTAACTCGGCGGGCAAGTACCCGATTACGCGGTATCTGAGGATCGTCTGCCAGTATGAGTCTTGAGGAAGATCAGTTGTGGAGATCTAGGCTGCAGTTGTAAATGAAATCGATATGAAATGAAAAACAAATTCCAGGCATCAATGTGCTAGACAATAATCAAGAAGTGTAGAGGTGAATCATTGATGGATATGTGGATTGTAGTGCACAGATAAGATTTAGGTCTTACACAGCTAAGTCCAGTGCCCATAGCGGGGGTGAGCGGCCGCCTAATATCTGAACCAAAGCCCCGCAATAACAGGGGATCTGGAGCAGCATTACTCACTGACCGCAGGCTCCAGGGGTTCCATCGAAACCGTTAGTGAAGTGTAAGAACCCTCCTCCAGCTTCCAGGTTGTGCAACGCCTAGCCTTCCAGACCCCAGACCAGCACGCCAGCTGATACGCGATTTCTGGGAGTCATCCAGCCAGTCAAATCAGTGCAGCCAGCGCATTCATGCAGATGCAAGCGGATAGTCCCCCGAGGAATGGGTTTGCTTGTTTCTTTTTTACATTCCAATCAGGCTGCAGTGGCGGTTCCCGATATGGCTGTGCCGCAGACCACCAACGATCGCACCAGGCAGTGGTGAGGCTCCGCGATGACCAGCGGAACAAACGAGCTCAGTAGCAGTTGCTGCCTGCATACCTCCCTCAGTCAGCAGCCAATCAAGCTTCAATGATGTACGTGGTCTACGCCGATCCATCACCTCTTGGCGTCGTACAAGCAAAGTAAGGCAACCAGGCACAATGTGAGTTGTGACTCGTGAGGCATCGGCAGGAGCGTGTGGAGAGACTCGGAATGTGCAACCAGGCAGGATCGATCCAGAGAGGCTTTGAGCTTAAATTGCCCATGATTGTTTGTGTCACTCATGGTCGGTCTTGTTTACACTTCTTTATTTCTTCTCTGGAGCTGGTTCATTATATGCATCCTATTTACGTCGCTCCAAGTATTGGTTGGAACTCTTGAAAATCAACACAGCATTCACAGCATTTCTTCTATTGGCTACTGAATCCTCCGCATTTTCATTACCTTTTTCTTTCATTGCCACCTGCTGGAATCGCATCACCTTCAGAATGGCACCCAGCAGAATCAGCAGTGACTCCAGCATATCGTCACACGCGTCTACGAGAGTGACTCCCATCGTCGTTGGAAACGGGCACACAAACGGCAAGACAAAACCCGCTTCTTCCAACGATGTGACCACAGAAGCAAAAGATGGCGCAGAGGAAGGCGCAGTCACAGAGGGTTCGACAGATGGTGAGACTCTTACAGATAGTGAACCTCTGGACGAAACCATGAAGTGTGAGATCAAGCCACTTGATCGACGGTACGACGATAAGGACGGGCAATACTTCACGGAGCGTGCAACCGAGGTTGAGAAGCCCAAGCAAAAAGATTGGTGGCGGCTCTTTGCCTTCTGTCTGGTGCGAAACTACGACAATGAAGACGATTTGAGCTCAACCAAGCTTTTTGCCAATGCGCAGCCCATTAGGCAACTCCTCTACGATGTCATTGGCAATTACCCATCTGACCCCATCAATGTGGAGGACGTGCAGATTGAGTCCCCATACTGGTCACTCTTCTATTATCGTGAAGAGCTGGAAGAGAAGGGTGTCAAGAGATTCAAGGAAAATGATGACCAGGAATCCTTGGCACACCTCAAGCTCTTGCTCTCTTGGATTGATACGCACTTTGAGACGGAGAGAGCCTCATTCAAGCGATGCGTCAAAGGCAGTCCCAAAGCTATCAGTTACGACCATCTTTGGACGATATTTCGCCCAGGTACCATAATATTCAGCGAGATCTTACAACAGCCACGCGCCTTCCGTGTCACCAACCTCTCATACGATAATGGCGAGGTTGCCTCTTTGATATTGCACTGCTCCTTTGTCGACTTTGACGGCGACCGGGTTGGCTCGCGTAAGTCGAGCTTGTGCATTCCCAAGTACAGTGGCGTACTGGACATCGAGGAGCTTCCGGCAATGCCACTTGATTTCATCGAGAACGCAAATGAAGTTCGTGAGGCACTCATGGAGCGCGGCAGGAAGTTTGAAGGTTATGTCGGGCAGCACTATCTCCAATACGACGGCATTGCCCTAAAAAGGATTCCAGATGGTTATGCTAGGTTCAATGTCAACGGTCGCGTAATGGTCGACTGTAAGACCTACCATCGAATTGAACCCAATGACTCGTTCCGTGTCCTGGGCTTGAACAATAGCGACGACTCCACTAGACGAGAACGCTTAATGAGACGGATAACGGGCAACAACCAGTTCGTGTCGGATAAGATTGATCACGAAAAGCTGTCAGACGACGATTTACTGCTGTGTAATGCCACAGTTCGGGGATACTCCTTCACTGTCAAGAAGTTCCTGGAATTCTTCGTTGACCAGCTGTCCCCGATCCAATGGAACACGCGTTGCTTTGATGATCTCGTCCTCGACGTGGAAATCAAGAGGACTGTTCAGGCTCTTGTTGCTACTCACGCGGAGAAGAGGGAGGTATTCGATGACATTGTGAAGGGAAAAGGTCAAGGCCTAGTTTGCGTCCTTCATGGCCCGCCGGGAGTGGGAAAAACCTTGACAGCCGGTACGTAACAGCCGTGGCAATTATTTCCAAGATCCTTTTGCTAACATTTGTCGTGTAGAATGCGTGGCTGAATACGTTCAACGACCACTTTATATGGTTTCTTCCGGAGATCTCGGCACAAACAGCGTGGACCTCGATAAGACGTTGACTAGGATCATGGACATGACTTCCACATGGCGAGCCGTACTCTTAATTGATGAGGCAGATGTATTCCTGGAGCGGAGATCCCTTCACGACCTGCACCGTAACGCCATGGTGAGCGTTTTCCTGCGGGTTTTGGAGTACTACGCCGGAATCCTCTTTCTGACCACAAATCGCGTCAACACCTTTGACGATGCCTTCAAGTCGCGTATTCACATTCCCATCCGATACACAGAGCTCTCGATTGAATCGCGTATCCAGATCTGGCGGAACTTTTGCAAAATGGTGCCGGGTGGTGTCGACATTGACGACGTCGGCATCGCCACTCTGGCCGAGCATGACCTCAACGGGCGGCAGATCAAGAACGTCATCAAGGCTGCAGAGAGTCTAGCCGCATTTGAGAAGATCAAACTGGACCTCAAGACTCTTCAGCAGGTCACCAAGATTCAAGCCACGTTTGAAAAGGACTTGACTAATTTGAGTGGCGTGGATTACACTGCCCCCGGCTCGTCACGAAAGGATGCCGACAGCCGGAATATGTTTCTGTAAATATGATATGAGCGTTCGATATGTGTTCCAGGTCTTAAGGCATCTGGTATGACTCCAAAGTTACCGGTCAAGACTCTGGAAAGACTAAGGCCGGACTTACCCCAGCGCTTGTGTGCTCGCATTCTTACATTATTAGTACCTAGCCTGACGCTGAATTAACGAAGGCCACATGGCATAAATACTAAATTTGCTCAATTTTAGGGTGCAATGTTACACTTTCACAAGTTTTGCTTGATATTTCCTGTGAATAAGGAGTGACTCGATAAGGATAGTTGTAGCGACAGGCGCCGAATTATCTGATTATACTCGGAGCTGTTGTCGTTACTTCACCTCAGCTCCCATATCCTCTGACCCAGCACATATGAGAAATCCCTCGTTTCATCTAATCGCTGCTGTCCCAAACTCACGAAATCACGCCGCTCTTCTAATGTAGAGTCTTCTGCCGCCACGCCTTAATTGACTGGTACGCCCTTTATCTTGCACGCAACAGCCGCCAGGACCATTGATTGCGCTTGAACGGTGGAACCATACATTAGCTACAACTTCTTCAAGTGTCACAATTTCAGACACTTGGAGCCTTTTTGCTTACCTAGAAGATTATTGGGCTTGCAAGTCTTGAAGCAAGGCGAGGCCATGATCAAGACCTCCTTGATGCTGGGGCAGACGCACTTCGCGGTCGGGGTCTGGGCGCAGTCGGTCTCGGTGAGGATGGACTTTTCAATGCACGCGGTGATGCAGGTGCCAAAGACTGTCAACAGTGACAGGCTGTGGTAGATCAGGAATCATTAGCAGCTCTTCCCTCTTCCAAGCAGAACGCGTAGGTCAGCAATAACACAAGGAGGTTTTCTTACGGATTGGGCAGGTCCACGGGCGGCAGGATGGGGATGGTCACCACGGCCGAAGTGGGCGCGGGGGCGGGAGCTGGCTCCGGGAGGGCGGAACCCAGAGTCGCGAGGTTCGCGAGGAGAATGATGACTGGAGTGAACTTCATTTTGATGAAGGGATTCAGTAAAAGAGTATGAAAATCTAAATATCATGTGTCTTGTTTGATCTGGTCGAACTGCAAGAATGATCAGCACTCTGGGTAGGGATCATAGGCTTATATACTCATTTTCATTGTTAGCATGATCATCTAAACTATCTCTTGCAGCTCTTGGAGGGAATAAAACGGCATTCCATCTCGAAATGTCATTCCGAGATGGCATTTTCAGCTGCCAAGGCTTCCATCCTGCTGGTTTCCATGAGAAAGCAATTCCCAACACAAAGGTATGGGCATATGTTTGAGACATCCCATACAGCTGGGCCAGATATCTAGCATAGTCTTGCATCCCCTTCAAACGCCCTGTGAAAAAGCTGCGGGAATAAGTTGTTCGATGAAAAGGCAACGTCGGGTTCTGCTTGTCTCAAAATCACTGACGGTCGATTCGCTCCGTTCAACGGTGGGAAGCAGACGGGCGGTCTCTCCCGCGCCAACGTGTCTCAGATTTTTGCTCCGGAGATCAAGGGTCTCCGGGTCATCAAGTGGCACACGAGCAACTACTGACATAGAATTGAAGGAATCAGAGGCAGAAGTAGGAGAATTGATCAAAAAGGAATCATGTTATCCAGGTTAGATGGAAGCTGCAAGGCGTCATCGGTCGAGCGCTTGCATTTCGTATAGGAAGTATTATCACTTTCTTGTAGATCAGAGTATCAGCAAGCGCGATATTTGTTGCCTGCCACAAAAGTATGGTAATCTCGAGAATAGCATACGGCTCAATGCCAATGCAGGTGATGCGCAACTTCTTGCTCAACCAGTCCGTCCTGTAACGTTGTTCAGCTTCAACTCCCCAGAAAAGCACAATCTGATACTCATTCTTGCACGGGCATGTGCCGTCGTTGATGCGCTTCCGAACTTTGTTACACCTTTGGACCTGCCCAGTCCTTCCGGATCTCTCAACGGGTCCCGTCTGCCTGATCTGACCTGCGGCAACCAGGACGCCAAACTTGGAATTTCCCATCTCATTCACCATTGCCATTTTCTTTTTCTGCCCCAATCTTCCGCGTCATACGTGAGCTTAACTTCTTTTCCCCGCGCTTGAAACGAAGCCGGTAATACATATCGAACGAGGTCTCAGCGATGGCAGCGGCTATGCGGCAGTTCTGGTACTCTTGTCTGCCATAATCGTACGCGTGTATATGGTGGTCATTTCGCAAAATAGATGTGAGATTCCAGGGTCTGATATTGCCGGCCGGTGTAGGCAAGCTTCATTCACTCGAGCCTTTCCATTGGACTATACCTTCGGCTCGGTCTTCAATCAATGAGCTTGCGTTTTATCGTCCCGCCAGTGCTGCACGCCACATCCATAATAGTTGTGTGGGCTTCAGTCTGCGATGCTTTATCCATGAGAACTCATCAAGAGACGAGTGAGATGTGGTCGCGTGACGTGGTTCTCAAGTTGGACACATCTGTGCTTGGAAACAGTTCAATCGGAAACAACGTTTCACCCCTCATTCGCACAAGACGGCTCGAGGCCACTTGGGCCGGCAATCGTTCATGTGCAGAATCCGATACTTCGGTGTACTCTCTACAACAGATAGCCGTCAAAACGCTCTCGCTGGCAATGTCAACTTGCTTTACAAGCTGGCAAAGTCTCGTGAGCATTGCCAATTCAATTTCGAGCAAACACGCCAAAGTTACTTTTATCTTAGGACTCAACACTATGCTGCATAGAAATAAACATTACTACACACGGCACTTTGAGATACATGTATAAATTCTTATCAACAGCTGCCTCGGATGCGACAACGAAGTTGCCACGTAACAGAAAGCGCCGGCAAGAACATACCACATCATGATAGAATCATCATACCGTCATTGATTTGTCCACAATCTCAGAGACGCAGTAGGGCGCAAGATTATGTACTGCCTCACACAACAACCTCTCTGCAACTTCAGCTCCCTCGGACTTGTAGAGAAGAGGTACCAATCTGTCAAGTAGACTCTCTCAATCAAGGCAGCGCATAGGACATGTGGACACTTCTGCTACTTACGGCTGTATCCTTCCGTCCTCGGTTTACTATCCGTGTGACTCTTGTACATTCATGACCGCAGTACAGGTGACGGATCGAGTCCCCACCGCGGCTGTTCGGTCAAAGATTCTCAACAAGACGTGGTCTGCCATGAACCTCCAAGACGGTACCTTTGTAGTAGCCGCCTAGATTGGACTTGGTCAGACCTGGATTACCGGCTTCACGCAGACGACGATGGTGACAGATCTGCAACGGCATGTGGATGAAAAATGCACTGCTAAGTCCGAGGCTACTCACTGCGCCACCCCTGGATGAGCACTCTGGACCAGATCCTATTCAAAAGCGTCAGGGAATCAAAAAAGACGCAAATATACACGGTGCAGTGATTTTTATCATTAGATACTAATTGCTCCATTGAAGACATCTTCTGACTTCTAGAGTCTTGGTCAAATTATGTGTCGGCTCGAGCTGCCGGGGAGCATTTTTATCGTCTCCACTTCTACCATGGCGACAAAGTGATCCAAGGCCGCACAGGTTTATACAACATACTACCGACTTGTCAGAGTCTTGGAAAAATATGACGTTAATGGTGGTCTTGAAGTACTCACTGGGATATACAGATAGGGAACCGCTTGTTCGTACTGTTTCCACGCATCACCATACTTATTTCTGCACTTGGCCACATCTCTCAGGGTACGATGGATAATCATGATGCAGAAGAAGACGGGATAGAACCACGGGAATGGACTCCTGCGCAAAGGTTAGCCCTGAACAACTCATGTGCCAGCGAACATACCTGAAGCCTGTGATCAGTGCCCAAGAAATGGCAAAGTACATGTCGGCAGTGTAGTGTGGTTTCCGGACAATACCAAACCAGCCGTCCACCATGATGCGATCGCCCGTCGTGGTTTCAATCGCCTTGGGGTTGCGAATCACCAGCCACGGCAGACGCGGCCAAGTCTTGCGATCGAGAAGCTGTCCGCGCTCCATCTGGCGGAAGCCGTTCTTTTGTCCATTGGCGGTGTCCCAGACCCAGTAAAAGAAGAGGTAGCCGACGCAAAGGGTCACAAAGGGGAAGATGGACCATTGGTACTCTGATGGATCGTGGCTGGCCAGATACAGGGCGCAGTGGCAATACGAGAAGGGCACGCCGGCCATGTTCCAAAACGTGAGCATGAAACCCAGCTTTTCAAAGTACATGTCCCTGGCGCCTGTCAGAATAATCAAGCAAGTGCGAATATGAGAGTGAATACGTACCAACTAGTGATGATCAAGTGTTCACCTTTTGCGCAAGCGTTTGCATACAGAAAATGGGCAGCAACAATGAAGCCAACTTCCTTGGAGACGTAGCCATAGGACTCGTACTGCCTAACGGCAGCGGCTGAGCTAATCAGGAAGAGAATGAACCAGGGCACGCGGACCTCGTAAAACATTTTGAGATCCAGGATGCCGATGCGGGGGTTGAGCTCGGCGCCCATGAAGAAGTCGTAGACTGGGTACCCAGTGAGTCGGTGCGTCCTCTGGCCGACCATTGCCGAGACGTATACCACGATGCTGTTGATGAAACCGGAGAAGATGGCCACGGACATGATGGGACCGAACTCGTCGATAATTGTGTACAAGGGGAAGAGACCGCTGATGTGCAGGACTGCCGCGACCAGAATCGTCGTGTAGAAGCTGACATAGGCATTGCAGAAGTATTTCAGCTGTCTGTCGCCCTCGTGGCGTAGTCGTTTGCCGTGACCAGTAACGCCGGGAAGGATATAGTAAAAGGTCATCTCCATGGCGAAGAAGGACCAGTAAATGGCCCATGCCTTGCGTGTAGGGAAAGCACCAGTGTATGCCAGACTCGCCACATGGTATACAAAGTCGGTCCACGTCTGGCCGTCGGTTGGGAGCGGCACGTGTCCGTCGTAGTATTTCGCGCCGACAAACATGTACCACATGAGAAGAGGGAAGCCGACGATGAGAGCAGACGTGCCGAAAGAGCCTCCAAATTCAAAGTGGTCCGAGGGCACACCTTCGTAATCCATCTCGGCCATTGACGACTCTTTGGACTCGGCCGACTTGGCTTTCGGGCCTCGATCGCGCATCGTTGAAGGCATGGTGGCGCTATTCTCCGAGTCGAGGTAAGGATAACTTTGCTTCGATCAGTTCGCAGGCGATCTGAATAGATAAAGAAGTGAGTGGTCAAACACCTTGAACAATATTGCGAGGTCTCCTCCTGCGACTTAAATATAAGAGGCAACTTAATTGAATCAACGAGGTCTCTTCTGGAACCATTTCGCCAAGCTTGTGTAATTGAAAATTAAAGCGAACTCCGTCATCCCAAATCCGTTATGATGCTGCTCGATGCCGGGTTTATAGGCCAGAACCCAAAGCTGGGAAGTTTATAGCGAGATGACGGCCGGCGCATAGGTTCTTTTTAGTGGAGTCCTTCAATCGGCTACGTATATGAAATCGAAGTACAACTCCAGAAATCAACTATCCGTGGACCTCGGCGATGTAATCATTTTTGATTTTAGTGTTTTGAGCCTGTGCTGCACTTATACTAGCAGTACTATCCAGAGGCAAGAGAAAGCGACAGTCCGCAACTTTTAGCGCTAGCAGTGGAATGCAGGTACCGATTTAGGGTCCTTCAGGGGAGTGCCGGGGCCGTGGATCAGATCCGATCCCCTGTAGCGATTGGCTCGCTTTCTCGAACTGACCCACATCTCCCTCATTTCCCTTCTCCAGGGCAATTTATGCCGACTTGTCCTCGCTGTGAACTTCCCGCTCATTCTCACTTCGTTGTAGAATTCCTCGTTCACTAAATACCAGAAAAAGAAAAGATCCATTGATGGCCAGCGTGAGGACGCCACGCAAAAAGACGTTCACCGGCTGTTGGACATGCCGATCTCGTCGCGTCAAGTGTGATGAACAGCTGCCATTCTGCCAGAGATGCAAGCTGTTCGGAGTCGAGTGTGAAGGTTATGGCGTCCGACTGACCTGGCTGTTCAGCGATGGCGAGGGCCAATTCCTGCACGATGCGAATACGCCGACCGTGGATACCCAATCTGTTCGAACAAGGCGAAGTATGCGTGTCTTTGAAAACTCGGAAGCATGGATCACGCCACAATACTCTGAGCCGGAACTCGATGCAATGTTGGAGAGGATTGATAAATGTCCTACTCACTCTTCTACACGAGAAAGGGAACTCTTTTCAGTCTTTCCTATGCAGCGGGTCTCGTCACCTTCACAGTCCAACTTGATCATTTGTGAATCCTCAAGTGTACAGGATCCAGAAGAAGACATTGATGACCCAGAGAACATCGATGTCAGCTTAACTCGGGAAACTACAAACACCATCTATTCACCCGCGGCGAGACGTATTCCTAGTCAACAGCCTGTTCACCTCAGACACAACCTAACACCAGTTTCAGGAGAGCCTGGATCGCGACATTTAATCGTTGAGGATACTGACAGCGCATCGTCAGATCGTACTCAGCAGAACGGTCCATGTCAGAGCCACACTTCCAGTCTTGGGCAGACAGCGTTGTCACTTCCCCCAAAGCCGGCGCGGCATTTGGACTCGCTTCAAACACCTTCTCATGAGAAACGCCTCATCCACCACTGGGTCACCTTCACTAGTGGTAAACTTGTCCTTGTCGATGAGCCTCACAACCCATGTCGCTCAATGATGCTGCCTATGGCGTTGCAGGGCATCATGCTGAGTCCGGATGAGTCCACAGCCGATGTCGCCGTCTTTCATGCGATATGTGCCGGCGCAGCATACAACCTCTATGAGCTTGGCGGTAGAGCCAACGAACAAGATAGAGCACTTGCCTGGAAACATGACGAACAGGCCATTCACCACCTTCGCCACAACCTAGCACAGCCGGATCAACACCACATCAAGTCTCTGGCCATGGCCATCATGGCTTGCATTACCGTCGAGGCTATCTCAGGAACTACTGGTAGATGGCGAACTCATCTCGATGGCGGCATCGCGTATCTCACCGAGTTGCGCAAAACTGCCATTGGCTTGCAGATTTCTCTCGCCTTCCAGGTCCACCTCATCCCAATGGCCATCCTCTGTGGTTATCCCGTGCCTGTGGAGCTCAAGTCGTTTTTGAACGATGATGCAGAGAAACTAGAGTTTTCATTCCCATACTATGGTATCTCGCAATCGCTGTTGAGGAATCTTGATCGTATCAATGCCTTTGCAGCAGCGTCAGACAGAAATGTGCCACAATCAGACCTGGATCGATTCGAGCTTCAATTATATCTGGACTTTCCACCAAACCCAGATGATCCGAACCCAAAGACACATACTGCAATCGTCCACTACATGACACAAGCGTTTTACTATGCACTACTGGTACACTACCAGCGGGCCATTCGACACTCACCGTTGGAGGAGGTGCAAGCTCTTGTCGAAAAAGGAATCGCGCAATTGGAATTGATAGAGCAAGCCACACAAGACACGGCGGGGTCTGTCATGATGTGGGCTCCTCTTGTTCTCGGAGCTGCATGCTGCGGTCCAGCCTTACAACGGCGCATGTCGGCGTGGTTCCAGAAGAAGCGAAGACTCGGCATGAGGAACGTTGCAGTCATTGAAGACATGATCAAGGACCTTTGGGACAAGAGAGCGCGCGGGGATGTCGACGTGGATTGGCAACATCTCATTGCGCAAGAACAATTCAACGTATTTCGGCTGTGACAGACAGTTTTGAATATGCGACGGAGATTCTTCATTACAAAACTACAGAGACCTTCGAAACTTAAGCAGACCCAGTTCTATGGGGGGCCATGGTTTTCTACCTCAAGTCCACAACCTCCTCAACATACTCTATCGTAACAACGTCGTTCTCGACGTAGGACTTTGTGTACAAAGTCTGGGTATCATTCCAGTAGACAGCCGTCATGGCGTTGAGCGACGAGTTGTCTGCAGACACGGGAGAGAAACAGGCCGAATCGGCACTATAGCAGGCCTTGGCACCGAGCATGGTCGCATTGTTCCAGTCGGGAAAGATGTATTGTGGACCGTTGAGGTAGGTGCCGGCTTCTACGATCCACTCGGCCGAGGTTCCGAGGGCAGGCCAAGTCGGCCCTCGCCACGACGTAGGCGCGTCTTGGCTGTATGAGAATTGCTGGCTGGTGTTGAGGTTGGTCATGGAGACGGATCCGACCATTCCATTGTTTGACGTGGTAAGAATGACTTCAAGGTGGTCACCGGCACCAATGGCGAGCTCAGTCGCGTTGATCTGGATTGGATCTTCTGGCACCCTAGTGAGATGTTAAAAGGTGCTGTCATTTTCCAGCAGTCAGGAGATTAGGGGGGACGCACCACTCATAGAAACCCGTATACTCTGTCGTTCCGTTTTGCCAAATGGACATGACAACACCGGCTTGCCATAGACCCGAGAGGGCAGTAGAGGAGGACAGGAAACCACTGAATCCGATCCAATAGCTGGCCGTGTATTCATCGGACTGCTGGCGCGGATTCGCCGGGATGCTGAGCTCGGGCATCACGAGCGTAGCCTCGACGCGATCAAACCCTCCGGCGGTGCCATTGAAGCGCTCTGCTATCCGCACTGGACCCGCCCAGGTTGTGTCGTAGGATATCGACTGAGACGAGACGCCGAGTCCAAATACTAGGGCGCTAAAAATAGTAGTTGACATCATTTTGTAAGCTTTCCTCAATGACTTGATGAAGAAGCGAAACCTGGAATAAAATTTGAGGGTCTATCGAGGTTGAAATACTTGTTTATCTCATGGTCCGTGGCCGTGAATACGAGATTCTGTGGTGGAGTGCCATCATGCCCCGCCAATCAGTGATGACTGCCCCAGGACGATCCATGTCTGCCGGGGTTCTTGAAGGGGCAAATCGCGACGAACACGATTATAAGCGATTGTGTCTTATCATGCGCAGTTGGGAGTCGCATAGCCATTGTAATAGAATTGGAGATAGTATACGCGACAAATGAAAACGTGTAGACTGATGTATTGCGACATGGCTTGCCTAGCTCTCGGTAGCTACAGCGGATGATAGTTACTCACTATATGGAGTATTGGCATTGGAGGCGCAATTGGCGGACTAATACCACTGGCGCTCGTTCATATAGACTCTGTGAGGACTACCCGCTGGCTTGCTTATTATATCCTTGGCGCGCAACACTCCAGACTGGATCATAAATTAATCAGAACAATGATGGCAAGGAGACACGAGAATACTATCGCTAGTTGATAATTGCTGACTACACTATAATCCAAACCATCTACTCCCAGTGACTGCTGGCCTTTTGCAAAACTTGTTTCGCTCCCTCCCGTACCTCGCGAACGATATCAGCAGCCGGTAACACCTCTTTCACCAAGCCAACGCCTGTGCCGGACCAGACAACCGCTCTTCGGCTCTCACCCCAGCCCTTGTCGTCTCCTGCCTTGGCCTGGGTATGAGACTCGCGAATCTGTTCAATGGGTACACCAGCAACGTGATCCTCGTAGCTCTTGGACAAGAGCGCTCTGCCATTATAAGTCGTCGGCCAGATATTCGGGCCTCTCAGCTCGTCGAAAATTTCCGCGCGCACCGTCGCCTGTCCACCATCCCGGGCCTCAATGATCTGCCGCTGGTAGTCCGGATGCGCCTCGACCTCTCTGGACGCCAGAAATCGCGTGCCCATGATGACGGCCTCGGCCCCGAGCGCCAGCGCTGCCGCCGCGCCGCGCGCATCCACGATCCCGCCCGAGGCAGCGACCCGGACACCGTCGCCTAGTCCCTCCCGGGCCAGATCGTCCTGGGTCTCGGGCACCAGGGAGACGATGCCCGCGCCGCGCTCCCAGCCGTGGCCGCCGGCGTCGGTCCCCTGCATCACGAGGACGTCGGGCCTGGCGGTGCGCGCAAGCTCGAGCGCACCGGCCACGGACGAGACTTGGATCCAGACCTGGGTGCTGGGAAGCGCCTGGCGGATCGCCTCGGCCCACACGGTATAATCGCTCAGCTCGGGCTCGGCAAAGAGCCACACGACGGCGGGCGGGTGTTGCTGGAGCACTTCAATAATATCCGGTCGCTTGTTGGTCAAGGCGAACAGGATCAAGCCCACGCCAAAAGGGAGCGTGCCACTGCTTTCTGTTTTCAGGCCGGATGTCAATTCGCGGGCTCGCACCAGCTGCGTTGACAAGACCGCCGGGTCCAGCATGGCTCCGATCATGCCGAGGGCGCCTGCGCGGGACACGGCGGCGGCGAGATCAGGGCCCGCGAAGTCGCCCATTGGGGCATTGACGATTAGAGGGGACGATGTCCACGGGAATTGCTTGTATAGCGCCATCGTGTCCGCGAGTCTCTTCCAATCTCAAAATCTGACTTACTTCTGATAATTTGCGCAGATATCTCGATGCCTCAATGGGTGACGATTGATGAAAGTGATGGACGAGTCGCAGGTTGAAGCAGGTAAGTATGTAAGTAAGATCCGCGGCGACCAGTCAGCGCACGTAAACTATTATATGGGGATCCAAATCGGGTATTCAATACCCATGATATGATCGCCATCGGCCCTATGCAACCATAACGACAGCCAACTTGCTGCCTACACCAGAGCCCGGGAAAGTGGTAGTAACAGCGGATACTGAACCTAGCGCTGTCTTCCTATCACGAATAGGTTCCCGGTCAACATCTTCAAGATACAGTTCAAATTCCGATTGCATGTCTTTTACAGGCCAAGATGGAGGTGTAAGCATACTGAACTGCATGGAAATCAAAGGGACCATGGATGTTTTTGTGGTCCACTAGAAAAGGCCTTGCGTTACCCCCGCTTGAGGCGTGCAACCAATGATTTAAGCAAGTAAGCCTACCTTAATTCAGGCCACTTGCTGGTCACTAATGCAGCTGAAGGGCGCTCACCTTGGCAGGCGCCTGTAAAGTTGCACGTTCATGTTTTAGCGGCTGACATACTGACATGACAGATTATCAAGCGTGGATTCACATTGTCGCATTTCTGAGGAGAATATTCAACCCGCCAAACGTGTTATCAAGCAAAGTAGGAGTTGTATGTGAAAGGACGATTGTTATCCCGCTGTGCCCGCGGAGATGCAAAAGAATGAAGACAGCGTGCGCCCTTGCTACTGCTGACATACCGCATAGGCGATTAATACCTGCATAAACTTGGATCGGTAAGGCGCTGGAGACTACTGCTGTATTGGCAGCAAGTCCATCTCAGGACAGTCATGTATACACTTTGGTCCAAGCAAATTGGCGTTACCCATGTTGCGAATGCGGCTCTGATTAAGCGCACTGGTAAGCCTCCAAGCACTAGACGCCAATCGGCACCCTCTGGTAACAACAGCGCAATATTGTCAGCACTAAAATACCACTAGGGACCAATCCGCAGGACCTGTAGCTTTCAGGAATGATATGTATCTTCATGAGACCATACAACTCAGAGAGTATATTCCTTTTCTACACATTTGCACCCTGCGAATGACAGTGTTGGGTTTCATGGCGTCAGCATATAGGAGACTCGATAATGCACATCAGACGCCACGTTGCTCCAATGAAGCAAGTCACAGACGTCAGAAGTGTGATATAACCTTTCTGGTCCGGGGTTGTCTTACTATCCCCACTACCATGGTACTCTTCTTGTAAGAAGGATTCGGCAGCGGCCGTTAGCATCAGCTAATGTAAGCACTCAAATGCTTACCCAACGATGTGTATATAACTCCAGTCGAATCCCATATCCTTGGCACTGATACGCTCCAGACTAACTCCCTTCTTGACTCGGTCTTGATCACTGGCAATATAATACACTCACATCATCAGAAGCTCACCTGAACTTTGAACAATTGGCAAAATCATTCTCGGGTCTGCTTTTTGCCAAGACTGGATCTCACCACCACCCAATCTAAACGGGACCAAAACTGCACCATCACTTCAGCATTCAAAATGGCCCATCAGAATAAGACACTTCTTGTCATTGGTGCCGGACCAGGCATTGGTCGGTCTGTCACCACCTTATTCGCGTCCAAAGGCTATACCAAAGTGGCGCTATTTGCCAGAAGCTCCGAAGGCCTTGCGGCCGAGCAAAAGGCAGTGGAGGAGTCCGTTGGCAGCGGCGGCAAGGTCAAGAGCTACCAGGTTGACGTTGCCGACCTCGATGCTCTTGCCAAGGCCCTCGCCGAGGCCGACGCCGACTTGGGCAAGCCGGACTGTATCTTTTACAATGCTGCTCGGGTTCGACCTTCGGAGCTCTTGGCCCATGATGTCCAGGAAATCGAATATGACTTCAAGGTAATGACGCACAACACGAGAAGATTTATGTTGAATTGCGCTAATCATGAGATACAGATCAATGTTTCCGGACTCTACAAAGTATCCCAGCATTACATGCCGCACCTGCTGGACCTGGCCAAAAAGGACACCAAGGCCCAACCTTCGCTCATCGTGACGAGCTCGTGCCTACCTCTCCAGCCCGTGCCGCAGTTCTTTGCCCTGTCGCTGGTCAAGGCCGCGCAGCGCAACATGGTGCAGAGCATGAACATGACGTGGGTCCCTCGGGGTGTCTCGGTCGGTCTCATCAACGTGGGTGGGCCGGTCACGGCCGACCACCCGACTCGCAACCCGCCCAACATTGCGGACAAGAGCTGGGAGTGGTTTAGTCAGCTGAGGGAGAAGCCATCTTTTGAGGTCGTGATAGATTAAAGTGTGCAGACATGGATTGATGGACTGCGTTGGATAGGGATTGCTCAATTCTCTGGAGATATTCACTGGCTACGATTGTAGATTGTCGTTAGTTGAATGCAGTTTAGCTCAACAATACACCATCAGATGACACATGCCTTTCATCAGGCGCTGACTTGTAGAAGCTCTGCTGAGAGATTCCGGACGTTCTATATAATTGAGCTTCTCCCACTGCGTGACCCATTTTTCAGCTGCTGTATATTGTCGAGGCTAAAATTGCCCAAGATGTTGGTGTTCCTACCAATTCAATCTGTCATTCGATGCTGCCAAGACAGGTGGCTTGACTGCCAATAGTGTGGTTGTGCTTCACGTATCGAGTTCGCTACGGCAGAGAAACGGTGCAGGAGCATTTCGAACTTTCCATAAATATTGCAAGCTTAAGTATGGACGCCACTGAGTTACCTGATACCGCATATGCATATTTTTTTCGCAGCAGGTATTGTGATGGTTTTGGTTTTGCCAAAACCAGGCGACTGTTGTTAGGCACGGATCGTGCTTACCTTACGAAGTGGCATAAGCGCGCCCAGAACGTAGCTACCAGGCCTGTTAGATTTGTTGACATTCGTTCCCTTTGCTCCAACCAACATTTGCTCTATTTCTGCATTCATGTTATTCTTACAGACTTTGATCAGACGTGTCTGCATAGAACAACACTTCAGAACTAAAAACTGCCAGTTGAAGTTTAAATGAACGCATTCCAGTACTTTTCTTCTCCAGCGAGAGCATATAATGGCAGTGACTCACACTTCCGAGCAGAGCCCCTATACTGACCACCTGTCACAAAGGCGTATTTGCTCGATCTCGTCATTGCTGTCACAACTGGAGCGTGATCTCTTGACGCTGAGACTGGAAGGCCAAAAGGAGGAATCCGGTGTAGAGATACGGATGAGCTATCCCAAATGCGAGGCAAGAAACTTATTTGGTCAAGATATGAAGACGAGTGGTATTGCAAGGCCTATTACGATTTCAAGAGAAAAGGGGGAAATCGTGGGTCGGAAGTTGTCGCAAGATAGCGACCACAAGCACTGCCGTGGATACTAAAAATTGTCACAAATAAAACCAGCAGGCTTGGGAAGGATCGCCTTATATTGGATACTAGTCGTGCTATATAGAAAGAAATTAGCGTTATAATAATTTAAAATAATCTATTTTTTTCTCGAGAACCCTTTAAAATTTAGATAGTTTTTTTTTATTTGGAAATTTGGAATATTAAAGAAAGAAATGCTTACCTGAATATTAAAAGGGTGTCGTAAAAGTCACAACCTGTTCCGAGTATCACACTTGCCAAGAAAGTTGCCAAAAAGAAGTGATGATGAAAGAGGTGGAAGAAGTGGTGGTGGTCAGGTCAAATTTCTGTCGCCGACCACCAATTTATATTTTTTAAAAAAAAAAAAAAAATAAAAGGGGGGGGGGATAGATTAAAAGGGCTTATTCGGTAAAAGTGGCCAATTCGAGACCCTAACAACGCCGCCATTATATCAAATGGAGTTTCGAGGCCAGGTCTTTTCGACTTTTGAGAAGGCACTGAATGACCCTTGGCGACCATACAATGCCTGGACAGCTCATGCCAGCAGTGGCCATCTAGGCTTTTAAATTGTGTCATTTCAAGCACGCTTTTGAAAGTCACCCTCTGGTCGACTGCAAGAACTTTCATCATATTCCACAGGAGAACGAAAATCAACAGGAAAAGAGAAAGAGACAATGCGGGGGTTCGAACAAAAAGGCTGAGGGAGGGCGGACCCAGCCGGAGAGAGAGCTAGAGATACAAGATTTCTAGGAGCGGAGCGAGAACCACTACACCACTGTGACCTGTGGTTCGTGGGTTGTTAAACGAGCGTACTTTATCAGGGTATATAAAGGCCAGTTCAGAGGAGAATTTTGGTGGTAGGTTTGCAGTAACCTTCATGGCCGCAGGAGTACCACCTAAAATGGATCGCCACGAGCAGCCTGCCAACTGTTGAGACCCAGTACACCATTCTACTTCAATACCGGAATGCTGACGATGCCGACATCATCAATAAGATCAATTCTGACGGTGTTGGAGTGTGAGGAAGTCTGGAGGTTGACTCAAATTCGGGTGTTTATCCCGTGCCACTCAATCAATTTCTTGTCTATCTTGTGAATCTTTCCAATTCTACAACAGACTATGACCGGTGTCCTAGGATATCAAGAGACCAAGTCAAATACAATGTTTATGCAAGAACATGAGACTCAAGAAAGTACAGATATATAGCAAGAAATTTCACATCCATTCTGTATAATGACTTGGCATTCAGTACGCAAGTGTAGCTGCTTCTTGAGATTCCCAGACTTGTCCCCTCTAGCGCTCTACAGTTCTTTGAACGCCGTCCTCAGTTCACGAGGTGACTTGTTACCACTGACATATATTTCTACTCACTCGATACGGCTAGCACTCCGTAGCTATCCTGACTTGCCATAAGTCATTCGACCTTTGCAGAACACAGGCTTAAATTCAGGAAGGATGGAACTTTATGAATATGTACCTAGACCCTGATCCACTCCGTGGCGGCCCCACGCGCACCGAGACGAGCACCTTTACTGGGCTCTAAAACAGGCTTAGCTGCCGCGGTTTTCAGCGGTTCCCCAACCGTCGCTGACAGCTGCGATTCTCCGTTCTCGGCCAAAGCGGGAAGGCGTCGGCAGCGAGGAGATATCGTGCGCATCTGCATGTGCCATGCAGCCATCGCCAGTCTCATCGCGATCTTATCAATATCGTGCCCAGGGGCGCTGATGACCGACAGCGGACCACATCACACACTTTCGCACCACTGACTTGCGCCTTTTTGTTCACTGCCTTTAGCCCCGTCGATTCGCGGTGTCCGACTTTGGACTGTGGAGGCGCGCGGCTCATGACTCCAGCGCAGGGCCATGGCCCACGGGCAGCAAATGCGTAAGTAAACTTCGCCACCAAGTACAATACGTCTTGATGCTCACCATTGCATTATAGCTGCGAACAATGTCGACGGCGCAAGGTGAAATGCTCGGGCGAAAAGCCCTGCCGGAGTTGCGGGCGGCATGGGTTTGAATGCTCTTACCCACTAGTCGGCCGCAGTCGTTATTCGGAAGCGTAGGTTTTCCAAGTCTGGGAGCATATATGCCGCTATGAAACTGTTGGACTTTTGTTGATTCTTGGCTAGTCAAGTTCAAGGCCTCCTAGCCAAGATCAAGCGTTATGAAGAGCAGCTTGATGGCAGCCCTGCCGGTGAGATCCAACCTGTTCTGCATGAAGGACTGGAAACAGACGAAGCCACAAGAAGGAACAGAGCTGATTTACCGTGGGCACAATTAGCCAGCCATGACTATGCGCACTCAACCACTCGCAACGAGCCTGGGAGCAATACCATAGCTGAGAATGGGCCCTCGCCTGGTCAAATCAGTCAATCATCTCAGTCAAGTATATGTTCGTCCAATCCTTGCGACAGTCTACTTGATGGATCTATGCTGAATTGTAACAGCGCAGGCTGAGCGAGCATCTGGTCCGGCCTTTGAGCGCCGCGTGAAATCTCTCCTGCATAGTCATATCGAATACGATCAATACGCTGGCGATAACTCCAATGTGCAGTTGGGCTTGGACGCGATTGAGCACCCTGAGCTTGCACCACCTATTTGGACTTCGACACAAGATCTCCTTCGCAGGGCGGACGGGAGGCTGGAGTTGCCATCCGAGCAAGATTCTCACCGACTCTTGGGCCTTTTTCTGTCGTACATGGGCGTGAACCAACACTATCTGGATCCCCGCATCTTTGTCGACACAATGGCAGAGCTATACCAAAGCCCAGCTAGCCGCCTTCATCAGATGAAAACAATGTGGTTTATACAGTACTTGTTGATCATGGCCATGGGCAAGCTAATGGACACAGATACCCAGACAGCTGGCCCGCATCCAGGAGTGTCCTATTTTGCCGAAGCGATGCGACTTTTGCCTCAACAGTACGAACTCGGGAGCCACGGCGTGATTTCAGTCGAGATTCTCTGCCTCGTCGCACTCTACCTGCAGTGGTGTGATCGCAAGCATGACGCATATCTCTACGTTTGTACTTCCTTATTCCCGGATTTCACTTCCTAATCTTACCATGACGTGTAGGTCGGCAACGCCGTTCGTCTGGCCATTGCATTAGGGTGCCCTCTCCCTGTGCGAGAGCAGCAGTGTCCTCCGTCTCAAAAGGCACATCGGAATCGAGTTTGGTGGACAGCATACATGTTGGATAGGTACGTAAAGCTTGGATTGAATGTTATCTCATATAATAACATTTGACGTGCAAAGACGCATTGCTGCTAGTCTAGGTCTACCTGTTGCAGCCGATGACCGACAATTTGCCACCGAGCTTCCCTTGACATCGCCAGGATTTCCATCGCCTGATGCGCTTGGAATCAACGTTCGCATTGCCCGCGCAACTGGTGATATCATGACATGTAAGACCTGCTGGACACCCTTCTCATACTACAGACATTGACTTGCACCCTGATGACAGCGCTCTACGGAAATGCCGCAGTAACCGAAATGGAACTCGTTCGCAACATTCAAGCCATTTTATCTTCGCTGTACAATACGGGACATTGCATCCCGACAGAGTATACGGTCGATTTCGCGTCCACGCATCTCATTGTGAGCAGAACAGCCGCATCTCTGTATCTAATGCTTTTTCAGGTATGTCATCCTTTGCGTATGGCAGCTTCCTTATTCTAGGATATGGCGTTCTTAATGACAACCGACCAGGCAATCATCCTTTGCATTAGGCCAGTTCTTCTTCAGAGAGTAAAGGAAAAGGTCATTTCTACTTTGAAGCGGACCCCAATTCCTGAGGTCCCTGTCGTGATACATCGACTGTGCTCTACCTGCAAAGAGTCAGCGAGTAAGAGTCTCCGGATTGTGTCTGCATTAAGAGAACAACATGAAGTTGGTATGTCGTCAACACGCAGCTCGGTATATTTGACACGACCATAAACTGATTCAAGAACAGCACGGTTTGGGTTTTTTGATTTGGACCAGACGTTTTCTGCAGCCTTGACGGTCATCATGATTGGTTTCGTCGACGGTACTGCTTACTCGGAGGTTTCCAGAGAGCTTCAACAAGCCACCAGTGTTCTCGAATACTTGTCCCAGGCCGGCAACAGCTCTGCCGAACAACGTCTCATGGAGATAAGAAACTTCCATGACCACGTCTGGCCCAAGAAGTCCGCGCGACGAGATAAAACGCTTGCATCACCCGGCAATAAGTCTCGTGACACTTTGCCGGTGCTTGAGCATTCCTCACCCGATGAGCCACCTCAACATTCAGCATCTGCAAACGAGGAAGCCTCGGGTGCTTCGCAAGCGCCTCCTTTGGGTGATGCAGACGTTCAGCTAGAGATTGGCGCCGATTATGCGTTCAACATTGACCTGGGCGAAGAGGCCGACGGCATTTATTCCAGTTTCCATGATCCACAACTCCCACTTACTGGAGTCGACCATTTGGACTGGGCAGAACTGGAAAAGGTCTTTGCTTCCACTCAAGCGTAGAGTCCGCTCTCGATCAACGAGCCATTGAGTCCAGCCTTGTTGGCAGACTCAATAAGTCGTCGAGGAATGTTCAACGATCGCACGCACGCTCGCCTCGCTCCACAGTCAACAGAGGCTTGGTGGTACAGTATGCTAGCAGTTCCGTTGCCACGGCGCTCTGTGCAGACTAATCCATCCGTGAGAAGCAACAAGGTAAAACGCAGGCCGGTGATTAGAACCGTGTCGCTGCTGGCCAAATCTCTGGATTGCCAGAAGTTTCAACCAGCTAAAACTCGGGTGCCGCGCCCTCCAGGCTCTTTCTGGTAGCTTCGGAAGTGATGGTCACCCTTACTCCAGTGTTGTTACCAGAGATCGAACATGTCACAGGAAGAGCTCGCCTGGCTGTGAAGCGCGGTCTTTTGTAATCAGAACAGGCAGGAGACTTATCGTTGGGCAGATCTCGTTACTGCCGCAAGGATGCTGAATATGTCTCGTGGGTGGCGCTCTCTTGGTTTCATCATATCCTAGAGACGCACACTCGTCTCGATGAGAACATGCTTCGCTGTGTCGATGTCGACCAAGTGTCAACAGCAGAATTGCAATGACAATCCCGCCCACGTCAAGCATAGCACCGTTAATCAAGACGGCGCTTGATGACTGGTTGCTGCGATTGGGTGGTGCTGTCCTGGCGAGCGGGCACGGGGCTCAGGACCACCAATGTGCATCTTGTCAGTCACATGGAGAAGCAGGACCAGTACCTGGTAGTATGATGACTAAAGCTTCAATCCTGATGAAGTGTGGGGGGCCCTCAACTCTGCTCGGAAGTCTCTGGGTAATCAGAAAATCTCAAGAGAATCTCCTTCTGGTCCGCTGGTTCCGTTCGAGAACCGGGTTTCTCCATTTCTCGTCTTGTCGGGGGCAATCCACACGTACCTGCAGGCGTAACTCCACATGGAAGCTCGTAATCAGGTTGCTTCTTCAGGTTTGCCACCATGGCAGTCCTCTTCCATCCTCGGTCTCTCAAGGAACAGTACCAGCTCACTCTCAACTGGAGGGTAACATGACATTCCTAAAGTCGGGGGGCAAACAGGCAGGAAACAGGTATGGCGGTGGAGTAAAAGGAAGTGGGAAAGAATTAGAGGTACAGCAAACACACCTTAACATGACTCGTGTGCCATGGAAACCTTGTCGGCTGCGTTTAAGCGTTTATTATAAGGAATGGTAAAAGGGTCCCAAAAACTCTATAGGCGATCTTCAATGCCGACCCCCTGGGCCCTCCCTTACATGTTTATACTTTCTCCATTTCTCGTTTATCGATTCTTGCTGCGTCGGCACATTTACCTTTTCGAACCCCGTGTAACAGCCGTGGGATCCGCAGTCCTTTTCTCGCCTGCTAGAGGCAACGAACTTCTTCAGGCTTTTTTCAATCCATACGGTCTTTGTACCTTCTATATGGAACAGTTGCAATCAAAGAATACACATATATATGTGAGAGCAACAAACGCGGCTCCGGACCTAGTAGACGACATGCAGGAATGAGAGACAAGTACCGGAAAGGAGACCCCGGTTTCTCTTGTGAGAGTGCTTTTGCGAGGCTGGTGAATTGTTGCACGTGTCTTTTGTTTTGTTCGCCACGAACCTTTTACTTGCTTCACACGCCCTGTTGCCTCCGCGCAAGAAGATGGAGATGAGGCAAGGTTTCCGCTGTCAGCCTGATATAGCAGCTCCGCTTCGTATCCCTCTTTACCTCCAGATTGAGGCAGTCGTCGACCACACGGTTCAGCACGACATAATGCGTGTCCATATTTGCGTATCGAGGAGAGAAAATGACATCTACTAATCATAACTTTTCTTTGAGGATGCATTATTTGCCGATCCAGAACTTTGCATCGTTCGCAAGTGGGGGACTTATGCAACACGAAAGTAATTTGACAGATGAATGAGCACATGCAAGCGATAAGCTGTATTTCTTTCTTCATACCGGAAAGTTTGGTCAAACAGTCAAGAACGCCTACAAATGAGTTGACGGTGGACGATCCTCTTCCGCCTTTTTAACACACGCTGCGCGGATGCACCCAGTAACACAATAGCAAGAATTTCTCTTTCATTGCTAATTCCGGTATCTCTCTCTCTCGTCTCCTCCTATCTCTCGACTCTCTCGAGGTGGTTCCATCTAGTGAAAAATTCAATGTTCCATAAACGCCGAGGCCATGCCAGGCCCAAAATGCCCATCGATCCGTGGATGATGGCTATCCCAATGCTTGTGGTGAAAGTTTGCGAAAGTCATAAACAGCGTGGGGTATATCTTGGAACCCTCTTCTCTTTTTGTCGAAAACCCAAGTCCATACCTCGTGTCGTACGCCATGCCATGGATTTATAATGCCAGTGTCAATCAATGGTCGAAGTTTGTGTTCCGAAACCAACAACTGAGTCATGCAGTGCATCTTGCCCCTTCGCATGAAGGCGTGTGGCTTTAGATGATGCATGGATGCTGAAGAAAAATAATGATGATAAAGTGTATGAAGTTTGCCTTTCTGGCGACTTGTCATTGCCATGGCAAATCGCTGGCACAAGTTATCGTCGTCGTCGGTGTGAGCCGATATAGTAGTACAGGCCAATGCTTGCGTATTGACATTGCGTTGAGCCCGGTGAGGTGGTGATGCTAAACAGTAATTGAGTCGAAACATCACTTTCTGCCGCGGGAGCTTGTGGCTGTGATCTTTGACGTGCTCATGAGGTCGCCAATGTATTTTTGCAGGAATTTGTTGTTGCTGTCGAGCTTGTCGTGTTCCTCCTTCACTGCCTCGATGCGGCTAAAAATCATGAGCAGCGAGTCTTGAAGTGCTTTTGCGTGTCTGCATTCGTGTTAGCTAGTGTTGCACGATTTCGTTAGACAAAAACAAATGTAACTTGCCTGTGCAATTCCTCGCGTGCTTCCCGGCCCATGTTCTCGAGGTCCTCGCTTGTTCTTCTGGGGCTCATGGCCCTGACATCGCCTGGCTCAAGCTCCGTGGGGATTGGGCCGACCTGATTCGAGTCGCGGGGAACGATGAGGGTACCGCTGCTCTTGCGGCTTGGGAGCGGTGGCCGTGTAGGAACGGGCATCTGGATTTCAGGGTCGTGTCCTTCGTGGACTTCGTGAACCTCGTGACCATCGATGGACGAGCCCGACGAGGAGTCGGACCTTTCGGCGCGTGGGGGCAAGGCAGTCTCCTCCATGATCCCGTCTCGTATTCGGTGTTCCGACGGGAGTCTATGTTTTGCGAATAGTCGCCGAGAAGTTCGCGGTAGATCTCGAGGACACAGATGGCTCTGGTGCTCGAGACGTTGTCGACGACGGAGGCAGAATATGACCCGTCTGCTTCCAAGAATACAAGTTGCCTTGACGAATGTCGCGGGGCAGTGGTGTTGGCGAAATTAGGATTGACGGACGCGGTCAACCTTGAGACGACGGTCGAGTAAATACGATTGAGAGTAGGGAGCAAGAAATTAATAAGTGCGCCGTCGTGTGTTTGTAGCTGCAAGTATGTACTGAGCAAGCAAATGCGAGTTTTAAAAAAGGGACCCTATCCACGGCGGCGGAAGATGCACGGTGTGTAGCTTTGGCTTTGGCTTTTGGGTGCAGGTCAGGTCGGGGGGTGGGAAGGGATCAATCAATGGACAGAATGGTGGGATGCGGCTAAGCGACGGTGTGCATAGGCTTTCCCGCGGGTTCGGATTCGCTGTAGTGAGGTAGTAGCGGTTTTATGATGGAGCAATCTGCTGAGGACGACAAGTTTCCTGGGTCTTTCTTGCCTCTTCTTGTTGAGCAACTGACGTCCTCGCGCTTGGTAGTAATTTGGTTGGAGAGTTGAGGTTTTGGGATCTCTCTTTTTCTTTTACGGAGAGAGGAAAAATAGAATAGGCCAAGACACCCTCGGTGCTGGGGGGGAGGGAGGAAGGCGGAATCACGGCGTTGGGAGCTTTCACGATAAAAAGGGAGAGCCAAGAGAGGCAGAAGAGACTTGAGGCAACGGCTTAGGAAAGGGTTCGCGGGTCGAGGGTCGTCACACGGGCCAGCTAAACTGTGTGGCTCCTACCTAGTCCTGGCTTGCTTGCTGGGTACTGCTGCTACTACTTTTTCTCTCTCTCTTTTTTTTTTTCTTTCGAGCGACGCGAGAGAGATTGTCAAGTAAATTTGGGGCAAGCGGAGCATTTGCCATAGGTGTCGTAGTGATCGTCATTCAGGGCCGACAGCTGACCAGGGTACTGGAGCTTTGGGCCTCTCACAGCGCCCAGTCAGAACCAGCGGTACCCAGGGGAGATGAGAAGAGCACAGAGTCGCCCCCCGGTTTTAAGTCTTCTCTCTCTTCTCCTGTGACTCGTGGGTCTTGCACCGATCGGCACTCTGCGGTACTGGCGTTGAGGGACAAAGATGGAAAGAAGCATCAAAGAATAAAAATTCAGACAGTGCATACAATCAAAGAGAATTAAAATCGACCAATGATCTTTTCCCCTGACGCAAAAAAAAGAAAAAGATACATAGTACATGGACCTCCCACTTCCTACGTGTCCAGGTTAAACATTTCTTATTACCCGCCTAATCCTGGGGATGGTACAAAAGAAAGCCGAAAAGCTCAACGCTCAAAGGTAATTCTCACTGACGATCGATTGACGATGACGATGTTTCCCCAACCGCCGCCTTGCCTCACCTTTTCTTTTAATCCTTTCATGATTCTGACGTACGGATATGGCCGTCGTATTGTTTGATGGAGTTGATGGTTTGCTTGTCCATTGTAGCGGGAACAAACTCGATATTGCAAAATGACCTTTGAAATGACCATCGCATTTATTCCATTAGTCACCTGAGAGCTTTCTTCCTGCTGGCACCTGGTTTCCTTCTACCCACCAGTCATCAATGATAGCCAGTCAATCAGTGTAGTACGTTGGAAAAATATCACGGGCAATTTCATACATGGCTGCTAGTGCACCTTCAAACCGGACTATGATGTTACATCTAGTCCGGGGAGCTCAGGCCGGGTATTAGGGGTCCTGTCGGTCTGCTAAAAGTGTATCTAAGGCAGGTCATGGTAGGGTAGGGGGGAAAGCAAATGAGCTGGTCGACGTGACAGAACAAGATACTGTATCGACTACACTGTGTTTGTTCTACAGCTGCTTCCATGCTGCACTAAAAACTTGACTACTACTACTACATTACTCGACTCATCCCAGCACTTGCTAATTACTATCTATTGCTCCGTCTCCCGCCTCAATACTTGGACTTGTATACAGGGCCGATAGGTTGGGGTAGAGTAACCTGCCGTGGTATGGCGTTGGCATGGATGAAAGAGCCATTCGAACCATTGTCCTGGTTACCTATCTTTGCTGTCCATGTATCTGTCCTTTTATCTTGGACTTATCTATCTAGTCCATGGCCAACACAAGCTATCATTTATCTACGGAAGAGTAGGCAAGTATAAATGCGAAAGCATGTAGGTGTGTATGTGTATGTACGTACATGCATCAAACTTGAATGACAAGCCAGCCATGAGTTGGTGCAGGTAATCACCCATGAAACAGCCAAAAGACCCTGCAGCGTACGTACTTGCATGGTCAGCTGCCAGGCGCAGAGATCCCAGTGTCTCCAATGGCCAGTGGTATTCCACCAACTCAAGGATTTTCCCCGATTATCGTCCACTTTAACACTAGGGAAAGGGCGCAACGACCAAGCAGCAAGCAGGCAAGCTTGGCAGGTAGGCAAGCAGGCAAGCAAAAGAATGGGCAAAGCAAGCTGCAAGTGAGTGCAACCCACGAGAGCAGAAAAAAGTCAAGGTACTACAGTCAGTAAAAGCCCTAGCGGCCTGCCATTCAGCAAGGAGCGATCGGCGCTTGTGACGCCACTAGATCCATTTATGATTTGGCGTCGTCTTGAATCCCTGCCACAAGTTCGCTGTGATTCCCAAACGGGTATGCTCATATGGGGAATGTCATGGGCGATTTGTGGAAATCGAACATGGGATTCTGGCGTTTGCTGGATCCTGACCGCCGCTACAGCGAATAGCAGCTCGTCCTTTAGGTCGCAGCGGCTCTTCCTTTTCCTTCGCTAGGGGTCCAAAGGTGGTACTCCAAGCCAAGGTCCTCTTGTTCTTTGCCTGTTTCTGTCCCCCGGTGAGCGCCGCCCGCACCAGTGAGAGGGGAGAGACTGCACTTGAGGTAGCAGCACCAGCCAGCTCTGCCAGCCCAGAAAGCACCGCACCGCCGCAGCCAAACCCAACCCAACCAGAGAGAACCAGCGGCAGCGGAACGCTGGGTGGGATGGCCATGGCCCATGGCATGGCAAGGACAATCAAGGGGGCGTCACGACTGCCTCAACTCATCGCTTGAGGCAAAAGATTGACGCTCCCCTCAAACCAGGTTCTGTTTCTAAACGGAGTAGAGCACCAGGCGATCCGTGATCACGGAGCAATGACGACAAAAATCATCGCCAAATTTGCTGACGCTGCCCAACCGCATCTCTGTGCAACACATGAAAACATGTCGTGGATGACTACTACCCACAGATAGAAGCAGCATCACGAAGACATGCTTCTGTCCAAGATTGGAAGAAATTCCTCCTGTGGCCGTCTGTACAAACCCCATTATTGAGAAGCTGTGATCCAAACATTTGGAGTGCGACAGCTGGATCGCTCGAGTCAAGCTCCAGTCGGGCGGCTACGGCTACGGCTCAGGAATCCGGCGACAACTTGAGGCTGTCCATGATACAACACACAGATACACTAGAAGCAAAGGAAAAAAGAGTCACGATGCCCCCCAAAATTCTGTCAGCATAAGGTAGCATCCTGGTAGTTCCCACTGTTGGGATTCGCAACCACAACCCACCACACCTTTGAACACAAATGGGACCCCGGCACGAGCTTGCTACCTAACACCAGCTTTTTTTTTCCCCTTCACCTGGGAGGTATGGTGGGATGGGAGGGGAGAGTGCAGAGAAAAGCCTGGGAGTCTTCTTTATTACGGACACGGAGTACAAGTAGGTAACCATCACGTTGCCCTACTGTTCCGTACACCCACTATCCCATCACGTCCCACGCGCTGTGGGTGGACCCTGAAATTCTCAAGTCCTGTGGAAGTTTTTCTCCTCACTCGAGCTTGTCAAACTTGTGTGCAATCATAACGGCCATTTTACATAACCTAGAGCCCCATCTGCACCAACGAGAGGCAACTACATTTCTATGTCCAACCTCGTGATGACTCGCTCATCGGTATGAGCCCTGGCACCCAAATTCCAAAGGATTTCTTTCAATGAGAATATGGCAAAATGGCTCACAGAATGCGAAAAACGAACCGTGATGCCGCCGCCACCCTTCCAGGATTGCTGCTTGTCGAGCCGCCAAGGCCCAAGGGACCACCCCGCTGTTCAAACACAATCAAGCTGTCGTGAGTTGGTGATGTCATGATCATCCCCCGGCACTTGGCACAGTGCCGACTTTCCCGCTCGCCCACGCACCTTGATCATCTCAGCAGATTATTTCAGGCCTTCTTCAGCACGCTCTTGGGGCAATCCCAGTGCTGAAGGCCGCTATTCATCTGCTAGCCAGACGCATAAAACTCAAGTTATATACAGTGTGAGCGACTCACCGTTTTCACTGTCTTCAACTCACCCCCAATCGTACCTTGGAAATCGTGAGACATTTTCCAGTACCTCGTGGTCATATCATTGCCTCCATGGGAAGGTATATCAGCAATCCTCATCATAATCGCATGAAGAGCAACAGGCCGCTTCTCGGCAACTTGGCAGCCGCCGGCCGCTAGCAATAAAACGCACTCCCAGACAACAACGGACACAACGGACACAATCGGGTATTGGCTCTTTGACTATTCATGCTTGCGTGACCTTTGGCAAGGCTATAGTCATTCAAAAACGGCCACTCCCGGGAGTATGAGGCAATGTCGAATATCAAAATTATCGCTGGAGGCTTAGCAATTTTTTGTACGCCCTCCGGAATAAAGGCTCTTGGGCGGGATGACGACATTTGCTGACTGTGCCCCTACCCACGGTCGGGATTGGGCACACCAGGTGTAACCCTTCTTATGCTGTCCTACAGAGCACTCACAAAATGTGACACGTACTGCCGGAAACGCTGCGCCTATTCGCTGAGCACCCCTCTCTCAAGACTGCTTGACTGCCTCTCTGCGGGATACCCCCAGTTGGAGTCGGCATGATACCGATGAACTCAGTGACATCACGATGCTTAGACCCTCAGCCCCTTTTTTTGGTTTTTGAGAGCAGGAGGCAGGAGGTAAGACATTTTCGATTCTCCTGCAGCTCCAAATGAACGATATCTAGCAATCGTTATTGCGTGCACTGGGACACCTGAAACTTCCGTGTGTTAATACGGAGTAGTCTCTACTTTATTTTTCTGCCAACTGTCTCCCCGTAGGTAATAAATCGCGACTCCGTGCTTTTTAAGTGGGAACATTCTCAACCACAAGAGGGTAAATATGGGAGGGGAAAACCGAGGCCTTGCCAGAAACGTTCGAACTTACATGGCATTCTGGCTTTAATGCAGGAACCTCATCTCCAGCAGAAATTCGCGAATGATCGGCCAGTTGAGCCCTCATCGCAAGAGAGATGATAATAATAATAAATACCACGCACAAACACACTCACTCTCTCGCGCGGCTACCACTACACTAGAACTCTTTCAGACCGCTTGTTCGACGGTTTCGAAATCGCCTTTGCGCATTGAGGATTGCAGCTGATCGTCCGCCTCCATTCCATTGATTCGACATTCGGCGGACATTCTCTACCTTTCGCGCCGCCGATCCTCATCGCTCCCAGATAGGGCCAAATCGCGGAGAACCAAAAAGCCTTGTTTGGGGACATGATTTCCCCTTCCACAAATGACGGGGAATTGACGTGATTTTCACACCGGAAAACATGACCGGTGGCCAAAGCGATTCTTGCTCGGTCTCCCGTGGCGGTGGGCAACATGATCAGAATTGTTTGTGTACGAGCAGCATTTTCTCTCCGTCACATTTGATGCCCTCATGAGCTGTCTTTCTTCTTCGCCGCCAATATGGCGGTGGACAATTAAGCAATTCAATCCAAGACTAGCCTGAAAGTACGCCCAATTAGGCCCGCTACCTAGTTCAGGATTGGGAATTGGCAGATGACATTTTCCCATTCCGTCGACGGACTAGTGAGCTGCTTGTCCACCTCTAACCGTTCATGGTCCCCACACAGTAACCGCACACACTGTCTGTGTCCCAGGGCAAGGGCAGGATGGGATACACTAATCGTAGTAGAGCCTGATGACTTTTCCTGCTCGGTTCTCGATATCAATGTTTGGTTGTTCGGCAGCCCAACCGGCGAGGGAGCGGGAGGGTAGAAGCTTTTTCCCTCTGCGCTGCTCCACTGTCGGTGCTTCCTTGGTCGTATTGTGGCTCAGGAAAATTGCCCAGCAGACCTTCGGTTCGCCCGTTTCTCTGGGTAACAATCGCGCACGTGTGGGACCCTTGAGCCAAGTCGTGTCCAACATGGCTCAGCTTGTTTTGACGAAATGGACTAAAACTCGGCAAATACTAGGTATTTGGAAATGGGAATCACCAAAAAAAGGGCAGACCCAGCAACTCCGTGAAGTCAAAACTTGGGAAACCCCTTGTACAAGGAGGAATGGTCTCCATCGACGATGGTTGCCTCCCGTGGGGGGCCTTCAAGTTTCGTGTTTAGGTAGGTACCGTACCTAGGACTCTGTTTTTCCTCATGCAGATGTGACCTCTGTATCTTTGACCGAGGCCTAATTTCAGCAGGCCCCGTAGCAACACGCAACCTACGGAACCATTCCCGGGCGACGCGCCTGGCATCGTGAATCCCGGGTCCCCGATTCCCCATCAGCTGACATGTGTTCGGAGAAAGTCCCACGTGAGGGCCCTGGCCACGGATTTTAGCGACTCTTTCCAGCATCAAACACCAAGAAAATTCGCCTCCCTATCTCGTGATGATCATAGCATGAATGACCGCGCCCTTTTTTGGCTCCTCTCTGCACAATACGCCACCCGGCTAATCCAGCAGGCAGGCTGAGTTCAAGAAGTCCCCTCCCGTATCCGTTTCTCATGACGCGTCGTTCACGAAAGACGAGAGGGAGCGAGAGAAAGAGGGAGAGGCTGTGTTTCTTCTAGATAGTTGCGACCCGAGCTTCAACTCCATCTTCGCTCTTTTCTCGCGCTGTGCTAGCTAGACAAGTGCACGATGTGCGAATCCGCATCGCGTCCCGTCCGTCCGACGATTATGGAAGAAATCTTTTTGTGAGCAAGGTCCTCCTACAGAACTTTCCCCCCTTCCCAACCATGTGGGGAGGTTTCCGCGTTTCCAGAAGCGGGTCTTGGATTTGCTGTTTCTCCCAGATCATCTCCTTGTTTTTTTGTTCTTGTGTTGCAGCAGGATATCCAAAAACTCTGGAGCCTGATTTTCGATATATTGGGCAGCTGCCAGATTTCGTGTAAGGTATATCAAAGGCAAAACAAGGCAAAAATAGAAGGTCTCCTCCCTCAATCCCCATCCCATATCGCCATTCCCGCTTTCTTTGCCCAAATGGAGCAGAGGGGATCGGGATCGCCTGTAGTGTCGAAGTTTTTCGGCAGCGCCTTTTTTTTCATTTCGAACCCACGGCAAATTATGGTTAAATCAAGTAAAAGAAAAACAAAAATTACCCGTTCCCAAAGCCCATATCGGGAGACGTTTGAGTAGATCATATGGGACACACAGATCACGTCTCCGTCTACCAAAAGACAGATCAATATTTCGGCATGCCCGCCCAGGGCGCCCGGCTCGGCGAGAGCCGTATCGCGCGGATAACATGGGCTGACTTGTGATCCATCGTGATCATGTAGGAGTATTATGAACAGCAGCGCGTTAGCGGAGTGTGAAATGCTCAAGTGATGCGTAATAATCAAATTCATCGAGATGTGGTGAAAGCCCACTAGAAGTGTGGTTAGCACGAGTGATGAGTCACTATACATGGGTTTCCTATATTCCAGGTCCATCAAAAGGACAAATGGAGAAAAAAAATCCATGTCTCGCATCATGGAGATTCGGAAAGAAATAAACATCAATGGTTTGAAGATTGGGAAATTGATAGGCGGCATCGTGATGCAGAATATAATTAAAAGTCAAAAATGCAAAAAGAAAGAACACTCCGAATCGGGGAATCGAACCCCGAGCTCCGCGGTAGTAAGACAGAGTCTTGAAAACGCGAAATGTTGACCGTTACACCAATTCGGATTGGTGGTTGATGATGATTTGCAGCTTATGCAGTACTATGATATGCACAATATTAGGCTGCCCGAACTAAGCATTCCTTTGGGGGCTGTTCGTGGGAACGCAATACAGATCTGTCAGCAGATAGCACAGTTTGTAGTGGGCTTTTAGTGAAGGGCTGCCTGTTAGTTCCAGTCTTTTGACTAGCTGCGGTCGCCCAAATTGGGACCGCTGGTGTTCGGCTGTGGTAATACGTACTGAATATGCTGCGCTAGTTGCAAAACATCGTGATGGCCACGGTCAGAATGTTATTGCTTGACCATGCTCGATTCCAGTATAGCAACTAGATGACGGATGCGAAAGCAACGACAATTTCTATTTTCTCATACGAATTTCTAAGTGTTATCATAATGAGTATGGCGGAATTCGAGAGAAAGGAATTTAACTATATTTGCGACTCGGCCATTATATGCTCGGTATATACAACAGTTGTCATACGAGAAATGTGCATGCGCGGTGAGTCATGTCGCACATAAGTCCACGTAATATTGATTGATGCTGCTGCTATTGGTCCATTCCTCTTGTATGTATATACTATAGACATCATATTGGCAAGTGTATTTGCTCTTCTGTGAGTGGTATCGACCACTGTATTCCGCACAGCGGCGCTTGGTTCGAGGAGGCATCGATTTCTGACTCTCCAATTTCGAACTATTACTTTGAATCTTCGCACAGGAACTACTGTATAGTAGTATATGCGTTCTTGCGAATCCTGGTGACCTGACACATCGATGTTCATCGAGAAATACACAAAGCCGCGCATTCTCAAAACACATATTTTCATATAAATGTCGAGCACAATAGATCAGATAGTTGCCGTTGCCAACTTGTTCGAGCTATATTCCAATTCCAATACATGAAGAAAAACGCCACTGATTTATATCTAGATTATCCTTAGGGCATTATAGCTTCGAGGGCATTATAGCTCCGGATATACCAAACGGCGCGACAAAATCACTGCTAGCATTCGAAGAGTTCTGCACCTTTGACTGCAAAGGATCAGACGAATAATCAGTTCTTATTTATATGAGAGCTCATAGGCTAAAGTGACGGAGAACTACGGTTTACTAAATATGGCAGTCCAAGAAATCCGCCCAATGATATTCACTAGGCGGGTTCACGTTCTACAATATAATTGCCGCATCGCAATGAGGAAAACTCTCCCCAATCCGACATACAGACGCGAAATTGCAGAGAGCTTCACATTATGTAGGAAACCATGCTCCATTATACCATAAGATACGTGGGCCATGACATGCCTCAGGACTCAAGGGCTACTGGGATCAGAAGTATTCCATTAAATATCTTTCATTTGAACAATAGTTGTATTCTCACAGGGACTAATACATGTATTTTTTTCACTTCTTACCTTGCCAGAAAGCAACCTTGACACCATCGCCCGGCTGGAGCACAATCTCGGCCTTGAGGGTGGGCTTGCCACCGTCAACTTCCTGCATGAAGCTCTCGACCCTCTCGAACCTCTGAAACAACCTCGTGAGCACGTAGCCCATTTCCGTGAGGGCAAACTGCTGCCCGATGCAGATGCGGGGGCCACCGTTGAAGGGCACGTACTGCCAGGGCTTGGGCTGCCAGTGGAACCAGCGGTCGGGGCTGTACTCGAGGTAGTGGGCAAACTTGTCGCTGGGCGGGGGGTAAAAGGCGGCGTCGCGCTGCATGACGAGGGTGCTGTAGCCGATGGGGGTGTCCTTGAGGATGGGGATGGGCAGGGAGCCGTCCGGGCCCCCGCCGCGCGGGAGCGTCGTGTCGCGGAGGGCCAGGCGCACGTTGAAGGGCACCACGGGGTACAGGCGCAGGGTCTCGTTCATGACGTTTTGCAGGTACTTCATGTTCTTGAGGTCGTGGTACGTGGGCTTGCGCTCGAGGCCGACCTGGCGGATGATCTCGTCGCGCAGCTTGCGCACGCACTCGGGGTGCCGGCTGAGCTCGTAAATGGTCCACGACAGCGTCGAGGCCGTCGTGTCGCGGCCCGCCAGGAGCACGGCGACGAGCTGGTCGCGGATCACCTTGCGGTCCCGGGTGAAGAGTGCGAGCTCGTGCAAGAATGTGTATCCCGTCTCGGACTTGGTCTTGGTGGCAAGCTCCTCAGGACTGAGCTTGAGGGCGCGATCAATGTACGTCTCACAAAGCTTGTTGATGACCTTGAGACCGGCGCGGAAGGACTTGAGCGGTACCCATGACTGCAGGGGTCCAGCACGAGCACGGATATTCTGGACCCTTTGTACTTCATTGAACGCATCGGCAAACTCTTGACGCGGTGTTCTGTCGAGATCGTTAGTTCCCGTAATTCCATGTTCATGTTATCATACGAAATACTCACGTGAGAGACTGAACATCCAGGCCTAGCAAAAAGTCTGTGGCAACGTCGAGAGAATACCTAAAGAACAAGTCGCTAACCTCGACAGTCTTGCCATTCCCAGCCTCCATGTCAACCAATTGATCCGCCCCATTGAGCGCCTGACCATTGGCAATGGCTCGGAAAAGCGTGTCGAGATGCGATTCGAAGCAGTCCAGGTCACTGATGCGCTCCCGGACAAACTGCGGTCGGATGAGCTGCCTGCTGTTGTGCCATCTGTCTCCGTCGGTGACAAAGATGCTGTCGCCGAGGAATTCGGACCATTCGCGGTGGAAAGGCTCGCCCTTGCCGTAGTCGCCAAATTGTGAGGCCAAGATGGCCTTGATGTTCTCGGGGTCCGAGGTGAAAACCAGTCGCCGGCCAATGATCTTGCCCTCGGCCGTCATTCCTGGGATGCCATTGAACAGAGTGTACCAGGAATCGAGGTTCTTGTGATTCATGGTGGCGTTCACCTGCCTCTTTACAATATCAAGACCTGTGGCTACCGTCAGAAAAGAACAAGACAAGGCTGCGTGACGTAAGCGAGGCCAAACTTACCTAGAGGCCATCTCGCTTTGATCTTGGGCGCAGGCGCACCTGCCAGACGCCGTAGACGTTGTCTCTTGTCGACTGAGATGGCTAATTTGTATAGCATGTAACTGACGCTGATAAACACCAGCAGCCCCTTGAAGGAGACATTCTCAAAGAGAAGCTCCGTGAGACCCATCTTGGTGTAGTCGCGTAGGTTTTTGGGTAGTTTGCAAGGCGTAATCGATAATAAGGCGAAATGTTCATGTTGAAGCAATCAATGCTCGATCAATGGTGTTCACTTGCATGGGTACCACTTCTTTACAGGATGGTTGTCGACACCAATCGCTCCACACATTCAGAATTATAGCATGAGGCGATTAATCAATTGGTATGTATGCGCGTTTGGTTCTGAGCGGCGGCCGGGGCAGAGCTGGACGTTATATAAACAGACGACGAGCAGCACGTACGGCGAGCGCGCCTTCAGCTCATACGTACTCCAAGGATGTGCATGCGACACACGAAATGTCGTTCAAGAAACGTGTGCAATGGTGACTATATCTTCGGGTTTCGGATGTCAGTCGCGAATCGGAGTGGAAAGAGAGAAAAGCTAGTTCTGCACAGGCATCGTCGCAAACCCCAGAGCGGAGGGGTTCTTGTATATGTAATGGGGAACCAGGCACAGGTCTAGGCACATTAGTTGCGACTGACTGACGAATGATAGGCTGGCCTTGTATAAATTAACTATTTCCACATCAAGAGAGTGACCCTAGGTCCGAGCATAACGGGAATGCCATTTCACTCTTTGCTCCTTGTGGCACGCGTCGCGTAGGCGAAGTGTGCTATTAATTCGGACAGTTCGTGGGTCCCGACCCGAAACTGGGGGAAGATGGAGATGGCGATTGGGGATCGAGGATTGGGGGGAACCCTCGGATGCATTCTCCCAGGTGAAGATGCACATGTCAGGGTCAAGGTCCATGTTAGTCAACGCCCAGGGTTTATGATGGATGCACCATCGGTTCTCTGATCAGATTGTGAATGAGGGGACGTTCATTGAAAACGAAAGAGCCATCATTGGGACTGACTGTGAACCCCTGCTAGCAGAGGTCAAGACGGGTGCGAGGACAAGCGCTCGCAATGCAGAGGATGACCAAATGGTGAAGATTATTGAGAAATCGTGTGCCGAGGTGCATTTGAATATGCCCACGTCGAATAGAATAGGTATTCAATGTAAATATGCTGACATGTTCCTGCTTTCTTGGTTCGCCCAAAGCCGACATGCAGGCTAGCACGTTACCTAACATAAGATGGTTATAGTTGACGGTCATTGGGACACTGTAACCTCGAATCGTTCCCTACGATCGTTCCCTGACAATACTATACTTGCCCTGCGTCTCAAATACTCAGAGGCTTTGCGTGTCGCTTCGATACCTTACTCTAGATCCAACGTTGCCTGCATTCCCGCCAGACTGGACTGGTTTCCACCTCAACAGGATGGCAAAGGATGGCTGGATATGCGAGATCTAGGAACTGGGTACTTTCAAGATTCTGAACGGCGTCAATCGGGAAGCCGAATCGCATTCCCCTTCCGGCCTAGCGACGCGGCAACACGCCTCTTGTCGGGTTTAATAATGGGTCTCTTATTGCCCATGCATCAGTCCCTAGCATGGAAATAATTAATATACTTTTCTTTGATTTTCTTCTTTTACATGTCCTGTGCGAGTCTCGTATTATCAAGAGTTTTACATGAGTTGCAATATTCACCTTGAGGGAAGAGCTGACTCGTCAATTTGTAACCAAAGGTCAAGTCGTACCATCCAAGAAAGATCTGCAAAGTTTACGCAGATCGACCGCGGGGTAAAGGCACACACACCTCTCTTTCTGGCTCTCAATAGCGGCCACTGCCGAGGTGCTCACGTTCTGATTCTGTAGGGTACTCTGTAGTTACAACGAACCAATGACCAAAGATCAACTTCCGCATGATGCAAAACTTACCCCTCACATCGAATCATTGCCGAAAAGCGAGGGAAGCAAGCACTGCAGAACTAGAAGATGTTCTGTAGTGCCAAGGGGTCAGTGGTGCACTTGATGCCAAGTCCCAACCTTGTTGTTTGTGCCGGTGGCTTGCATCTTCTTCTTTCAGGTGTGGAGACATTTCTTTTCACATTATTATCCATCCTGGCCTGGTTCGCCCTGGACTGGATATCAGGTCGTTTTTAGTACATCCAGTTGCCATTTGACCCGCCTTGGCAACCATCTCGGTAGGCTGTGATTGATCGATCAATAGGTAGGCAAGTCTGCAATAGAGTTAACGTAGGCATATTGACCAGACGGGCGGACCTTGAGAAATGTAAGTAGGCCGCCATCAAACTCGTGTCGAAGGCGTCATTCTAGCATTTATACCTTTGCGCTGCTGGAACCGCTATAAATAGAGACAATAGAGTTTTGTGCCCTGCGGAAACCAATGAAGTCATGCCGTATTACCAGCCAGACGATAGGCAAAGCTATGCTTTATCATGGCCACGGATATTGAATGGCTGGAGTAGCGACATGTTCTACCAGAGCCACGAAATACGCTGCAATGAGTGTTGACTTGGAGGTACCGCTTGCGTTTCTGATCGTTCTTCACTAAAAGATGGGACATTGAACGACACGAATAGGCATAAATTAAGCATTACTAGCGACAGGTACCCTTTCCGCGGCTTTTGAGTTCCCATCTTTCCGTTACACTGGCCAGCTGCAGGTCGACCCATTGCCTCCCTGCGTGCAGTACTGCATTTGCACTGGCGAAGCGCCGATGCCTCTCGCGACCATGCGTTCTCTAATGTCCCACAACCGCGGAGCGGCCTCGATAGCGCTGCGGTTTTTTCCGTCAGCGGTTTCGCGTCCACTCCAGAGCACCTCACCCATGGCACTGGCTCTCGGCCAGATCAGGCTGTCGAGGTTCTGCTCATCGATCAGCTCACTCCATACAGCAGCCTCGCCGCCAAGCACAAGCTTGGCTTGCTCCTCAGTCAGATTTGCGATGGGGTTGTGACTGTAGATGAGTTGCCAGCTCTTGGTCGGGCCACACCAGTCGTTGAAGGGGTAGTTTCCATCGAAGGCTGGACCATTCTCAAAGTTAAGGAATTGGCCACGTCCGCAATCAAGGTACTGTGTTCATAGTCAGCAATGGTATCTAGCTTGGCGTAATTTGTCTATCCTTACCCAAAAGTTGTAGTTGCTGTCAATGACTTGATGGCCATTTGCGGTGAGAGTATCAATGGCAGCACTACCAAGCCAGCTCTGTACCACTACATCATCGCCAATGGTGACATTGTAGCTTGAAGGAATCTCCTCCCACACAAAGGGGATGAGGCCAGCCTTTCTAACTCGCTCGTGGTTCTTGTCGGTGAACTTTTGTAGTAGCGGAACGATGACATCCGAGGCATTCGTGTTGACGGTGGGATCCAGCCAATAGACATTGAAGTTGACCTCATCACCTCCAGTGTGGAAATACGCGGTGTATGGAGAAAGTCGGGGTAGCAAATCATCCATCAACTTATCGAGGAAGTCGTCAACCTTGGACTCGTTCAGGCGGAACTGACCACAGGGAGGCTCGGCACAGTAGCTGTTCCAAGGAGCGGCACCCCAGCCAGTGATGAGGTCGGGAAAAGACTCGGCGACAATGCCAATGTGTCCGGGAGTGTCAATTTCAAGAATAACCTCAACACCTCGCAGAACGGCATATTTCTGGATAAAATCGATGTCAGAGGGTGAATATGTGGCCACCACTGCGTCATACGCGCCGTTGCGGGCCAGCTCCGGGATAGCCGGGATCTCCAACGGCCACGACTGTGAATCGGTGATGTGAAGGTGAAGTCTGTTTAGTTTGTTTTGACCCATGCCGTCAATAGTTCTGAGAATGGCTTGAATGGGCATATAATCTCTGGCCACATCAAAAAGAATACCTCTGTGAGGGAACTTTGGCGCATCCTGAATATCGATAGGGGCAAGCTTGGTGTAAATGCTGCCGTCTGTATGCTTGTAGAAGAACTGCGTAAATGTTTCCAGAGCTCGAAGGACGCCTACCGCAGAGACAGCTTGGATCTTGGCACAGCCCTCAAGGTCAACAGACAGACTGTACGACTCGTCAACACTGCCGCCGACGGGCTTCCACGTGCTTGAGTTATCAGCCCCCGTCTGTGTGATTTCCAGCTCGGTAATGAGCGTCTTCGCCTGAGTTGCATTGGGTTGCGTCTCGGTAACAGCATTCCGCGCATAGAGTTTCCAAGGGATGAAATTCTTATACAGGATAGCATCTAAAGCTCGGCACACACCACCAAGTACGACATCCTGGCTGGAGAATGTGTAATTCTTCTGCATTATGGCATCATTGGCATCATTAGTCCATGGAAGCTGTAGAGCATTGAACCCCAAATTAGTATCAATCACGCCGTAGTGACAGGAAGGGTGAGGCAGGGAAGACCAGCGTACTATTCCTCCGTTATAAGTGACTTGAATGCTGTGGTCTATCCACAAGGTCTGGTCACCTGTGGTGATGTTCTCTGGTGCCGGCCAGACGGCAAGGGCTGGCACCGCGGCAGCGAGCACCGCTGAGACGATTTTGAGCGACCTCATTGTGACGATTATTATGATGATGATAAAATGAGGTCCGTGAGCACCGTCGCTGGTGAGAAGGTGACGATGGAAAGGTAGATTTAGGTAGATCGGCTTTCAAGAGTCCAAACGGGACCGATCTTAATAGTCGGTCTACTTCAGCTTACGAGGGCCCCACTTCTTTTTCGAATGATGATCGACAAAATGGATGCGAGGTATCTGGGGTGGGTGGTATCGACGACGACAAGAAGCTTGTTCGACCTCTTTAGGAGGGATGACGATGAAATGAAAACGAAGGAATAAAACGGAATGATTCCTCTTCTCCCAGATCAAAGCATAAGAGGGGAAACAGGTCTTTGTATGAGAAAGCTTGCAGGGAAAAGGGTCGTATAGCAGCAGCACATGGAGAGGAGCAACCCTTCATTCACAGCCGCATACGGCCGCGCAGCAACAGCAACGTTACGTGGGGAACGCTGGGACAAGTAGACGAGAGCACCGGCGTTTGTGAGTTGGCAGCCAGAATAGATGGACGACGCCAATCGGGAGGCGATTAATACTACCGGTTGGTCGGTTGGTGTATGTGGGGGGTAAGCTTGATTTTAAGGTTGCCTTCTTTTTTTTTAAGGTACTTTGTTCGATTGAATGAGTCTACCTTAATAACAATGGGCAGTACGCATGTTGGTAGAAGTGTAGTGTAGTACGTAGTCTTAGTCTGCTCGAGTAATTGCTGTGCGAGTGGCTGTCGCGTGTTGGTTGGCATTTATGCAGGGCGGGCGAAATTTGGGCGGAATGGGATGATGTTCCTTGCCTAGGTAGGCTGGTAGGTAGAGACGAGCCCGGCAGTCGTGCGGATTCAGCGACCATAAAAGTGATGGAGCAAAGCAAGTGGAGCGCTGAACAGGCCAAGCAGAACCAAGCCTTGAAGTTGACGGAGCCTGAAGAAAGGCGGTGCTGCTTCCTGATGGATGGATACTGCTGGCCGCGCCACTGCAATTAGGCGGTCGGCAATTTACAAGATACCCTGGAATTGCCTGAAAATGGAACTGGACCCTTGGAGAGATAACAGTAAAAAGAAACAAGAACCAAAAATGTGTTTTGGACGGTTTCTTGTTTTCTTGTTTCCTTCGCACCCCCTGTTGTGATTGACCTGCTTTAATGCTGTGACCATTAAGAATGTTTGCCCCTGGGGTAAAAAGGCAAGACCAACAAAATTGCGGGGTTGCAGGGCACTGGAGCTTGGGCGATGACAACATGGAAAGCGAAACGTCCACTGGGAAAACTGAAAAATGCAGCTCATGAGTAAGTGAACACACACTGAAGTGCCTCCGTCTCGAGCTGCCCTCCCTACCTACCTGTAATGCTACCTACAGTAGTGTTGTACAATGGTGTGTGTTATGGGGGTGGGGGAGGGTGGGAGGCTCAAGTGAGTGAGACCTACTATGCAGGACCGCCTTTTAGCGAAGGCCAGAGCCAACATACACTCCCTCCTACTTGTTTGCGTGTCTGCAGCTATTGCTACGAGAATTGCTTCCTTCTCATGTGGCCATCTGGGTGGTCGCAGCGCATCAGGCTATTTGCTCCTGCTAGGTTGTTGTCATGCGAGATCACCGGCACATTCTTTCGCACCTATCCTCTTTGACATGACAGTCATCAAAGGCCAGCTTTCCAAGGTACATGTACACTGCCGAGACAGATTCTCATCATTCTTCAGCCGGCCGGTAATATATGTGACCCCGTATAGAAGAGTTCAGTCTGCAGCCGCTGAGGCCGGGTCTGGAGCCCGTGCCGAGCTGGAGTTGCGACCTGTTTGTGATGCATTAACATGAAGCTGAAATGGCAAAAGGTACAACAACTACGTACGTTAGGCGCCTTGGGTGGATTAAGGTATTCTCAAGCAGCATCAAAAGGCGTAAAGCCCGACCTCGCAGTACGAGATACAGCAAACTGCATGCATAGATTTATATATAGCAAGAGCAGGCATGAGCTTGGTGGATACGTATCAGGGCTCAAGTCAACTTCCCAATTCGCTCGTCATTCGAATGTTGTTGACAGGACGTCCAAGGGTGGTACGGAGTACCGATTGCTCTAAACTCTAAATATTGGCTGGGCCTTGCGGCTCTTTGTCAATTCCAAGCTTTGCCAAAGCTCTCCGAGCCATGAGAAAAAGCAAAGCAACGATCGTATTGGTCTGTGGTAGCAACAAATGGGCATACATAGAGAAAGTGAGTATTGCACAGCGCTGGACGCTGATCTTTGGGTACTGGGTCGCGATGCCCTCAGTTTTGTGTGTGAGTTACCATATGTGCATGTAATATCGCTTTCACACGCACAGCTTGGTAATATCCTCTGTACATGCTTCACGGCAGTCACCTCACATATAATAAGTCGGTCCATAGTCTATCAAACTTACAGATCGCCCGCAATCCCTTGACTTGAATGCGTCTTCAGACAACAAAGGAATAACATGGTGATGACTCAGAAATGTTGGCGGAAAATGTTCCATAATCAAACCCGCTTAAGCAATTGGTCATCAAGGAAAGAAGGAAATAGATGTGGCTGAACTAGAACAGAAGGTGGCAGAATCAATCTGTCTGTGGCTAGGGTACGGCAGGCGCCGCTGTGATTCTCTGGACAAGGCGCACGGACTAACCTTTCTCCTATGCGCGTCGCCTCCCCACTGGAGCGGCTGGGTTAGCCTTGGTCCACCCAAGACTTTCTGTCATCACGCATTTCCTTGCAACAAGCAACAAGCAATCCTCTCTTTATCAGGTTTGAGCCACCATCTGTCCAAGCGCTACACCTGACAACTGCTCAATTCCCAATTCACGCATCGTAGCTACCCCCGACGCGCAAGTTCCGCATTTGTCGTCCTGCGGTGTTGCCACGAACTTGATAATCGTCCTTCGCCGAGCCAACTGACGCCCTGGCTAAGCTGCCTGGACCCTGATATTTCGTCATTCGACCTTCACGTCCGCGCTTTCTCCTGTTTGCGACACCTTCAAAAATCATTGCGCGCATCTCAGCTCATCTATCCGTCGAAACTCGCGAAGATCTTCGTTTCTCTATCCAGAAGTTGCGCGTGTCCGCACATACCTAATCATGTCTGTCGAGATTGCCATGGGCACGCCCCTGGCGGATGCCCTGAACTCGGCGATTCGACCCAAGCTCGTTGAATGTGGTTGGGCATCAGACGGCGGCGATGACTCTCCCCTTTCCGAATACATTCTTCTCATGCTGGTCAACGGCAAGACCCAGAACGAGATTGCAACCGAATTGGCGACCGATCTCCTTGGACTTGGACCCGAGGACGAGACCGTAGCACAATTCGTACAATGGCTGTTTGAGCAGATTGCGACCTACAACGCTCAAATGAATGGCGGCAGCGCCCAAGCACCCGTATCTCAAGGTGCCGAGATGTCTATGGATCAGGATATGGATTTCAGCTCAAACGACCCCTTGGCCGAGCTTAATGCGTAAGTCGCCTTGTCCGCTTGATTATTTCATCACTGTTACTAACAGCTAGAAGACCAACAGGCCCTCGGTCCATGAGGAACGGTGACATTCGTGGAGGAAGGGGCAAGCGGATCCTCGGCCAGATGAACCGAGCTATGGACCGGACACACGATTCCGTACTCCACCGAGTCAGAGGAGGTAGCGGCAACGAGAGGATCAACTCCCACAACAGGCAGCCACCCTCAGGCCCACGCGGCGCCGGTCGTATGGGTAACCGTGGCATGAACCATCGCGCCAACAACATTGCGCACGGCATGGCCGCGCAAATGGGCATGGCTGGCATGAACATGGGCGATCCTAACTTCATGATGGCCGGTGGTGCAAATGGACAGGGCGAGATCTTTGCCCTTCTTCAGCAGCAGAACCAGATGATGGCTGCCCTGTCGCAACAACTTGCCGACTCCCAGCGGCAAAATCAACACATGAACGGTCGCGGCGGACGTGGCGGACGGTTTGATAGGAACGACCGAGGTCGCGGTAATCGTAGAGGCGGTCCTCACGGCGGAGGGCATCACGGACGGCAAGAAGACTCCTCGAATGGAACAGGCGAGGGCGAAGATGTCGACATGGGTGGCGAGCGTCAAGCAACTAACCCAGAGAACACCATGTGCAAGTTCAACCTGAGTTGTGGAAATGGCAACTGCAAGTTCGCCCACCAGTCGCCAGCAGCTCCTGCGGGCATTACTGTCGATGTCACAGACGTCTGCAGCTACGGCGCAGCGTGCAAGAACTTCAAGTGTACCGCCAAACATCCTTCCCCGGCTTCCAGGCGAACACACCAGAGCGAGCAGGAGTGCAAGTTCTATCCCCATTGCACCAATCCCAAGTGCCCATTCAAGCACCCGGAGATGCCACCGTGCCGCAATGGAGGCGACTGCTCCGTCGAAGGTTGCAAGTTCACCCACCTTCAGACAATGTGCAAGTTCAATCCCTGTACAAACCGTTATTGCCCCTACAAGCACGAGGACGGACAGCGTGGAACCTTTCCCGACAAGGTGTGGACAGCCAACGGGTCCAGCAATGGCCATGTCAGTGATCGGCAGTTCACGAGTAATGAGGCTGAGGAAAAAATACTCCCCGGCTCAGAAAATGCTGCCATGGATGAGGAGATTGTTTAGGTGTCTCCTCTTGGTGGCATCACCATCGCCATGTGTAAGATCAAAAATCAAAGCACGCTCTTGAGTTATGAGGAGACAAGTTTGGTGGCTTAGTGGACTACGAGGCGGTTGCAGAGTGATGATGAGATTTTGTATTATGTGGGCAGAGGAAGGCCCAAATGGCATATTTGTCGTCTGTACAAAAGATACAGATCGACTTTCAGGCGTTGGAGGCACTATGATAGATCATACAGGCGTTTTGCGGCTATAGGAAAAGTCAAGGACCAGTTGACGTACTCATGCATATGTTACAACAAATATACCCAAGTGCAATTTTCTGTGATTCTTTCAAATAAGTTTTTTACTCTTCTGCAAGTGATTTATGATATGCGATTGGTGGTCACTGAGATAAAACCATGAGAATAAATGACAGACGAGCAGATTTTTGGATTTAATTGTTTCGTGGTTCACCATCCGTCTGTCGTTCGACGTTGTTGGCCGTGGGCTGATTTATTATGGGCTCTTGAATCGGTTTTCCTGGGCATGTCATGATGCAATTTGGCGCGCCGACGTTTTAGCCGAGACGCCTCGTGGATCATTACCTAACATCTCACCTGCGAGGCGTGTCCAGTTCGCCGCAACTCGGGAACTCTTCCACTCACCACCACTTTGATTAAACATGCCAATTAGAGGGTAAATCGGCGCCGAAATCGAGCAATGGCTTCCCGACACCCAGAGGAGCTCTTTATTGCTCTTCTGAGGTCGGCATACAGCAACGCCGGTCACGGTCTGGTGCAACGCCGGCCCACAATAGCTCCATCAAAGCTCCCTACGGCCACGCGAGGGCTGAGTTACCTTGCTTTAAGTCGCACCCAGCCGCTTCGCCCAGCACAGGTGCAACGTCTTTCCGCATCAAATGAGAGAAGAAGAGGATATGCCGTCGCTCCCAAGCCGAAGCCGAAGCAGCCGCCGCAGCAGCAGTCGCAGCAGTCGCAGCAGCCAAAGCGCCAGATCGCCGTCCTCGGAGGCGGCATTACTGGTCTCACAGCTGCTCATTACCTTGCGCGCAACGCTCCTAACGCACACATCACACTATACGAGGCGAGCGACCGCCTAGGAGGCTGGATCCATGGTGTACCAACCGAGGTGAAGACGCCCGACGGCCAGAGCGCCGAGGTGCTCATGCAACGCGGCCCTCGCATGCTGAGGTCTGGAGCTTCCGCCGCCAAGTATGACGACCTGGTGCTCTACGATGTGGTAGGTAAACATTGGCCTCTAATGTTCCAATCATGTTGTTCTAACCAAACACTACACAGCTTGCCAATCTTAAGATCCAGGATCAGATCATATATCCTAAAGGAGTCGCCGAATCGCGCTATATTTATTATCCCGACCATCTCGTCCAGCTACCCAAACCAGAAGCCTCGTGGAACAACTTCAAGAATGTCATAAAGTCTTTCTTCAACGAGTCTTTGTGGACCGGCACCTTCAATGCTGCGGCAGGCTGGGCCAGACATTTCACCCGCAGCACAGACATTGTAGAACAACGAAGGCTAGACATCAAGGACAAGCGCACCGTGTTTGACAAGGATGAGACTGTCGCCGAGTTTTTGGGGCGCATCTTTGGTGATAAAAAGTCCCCCGTGATTGACAACATTATTTCAGCTATGCTCCATGGAATTTATGGCGGCGACGTCCACAAGCTGAGCGCCAAACACACCATTTTTGAGAAATTCTGGCTGCAGAACATGTATCCACTGCATAATGGTCAGGCGTGGATCAGCAAGAAGGATGTCTACCTGCAATATGATATCTTGGATGGGCCGAACCGACTCGCCGTCATCGAGATGGCCGAAAAGGCGACGAATCATAATCTACTAGCATTTAGGGACGGTCTCGTGACTCTCTACGAAGCACTGGCGACCGATCTTCAACGCTGCAAGAACGTTACCATCAGAACCGACACCCCCGTTTCGGCAGTGGAGCAAAAGGGCAACAAGGTTGTTCTTGGCAAGACTGGAAGCGAGAGTCAGTCTCTAATGTATGATCAAGTATTGAGTACACTATACTCCGGGGATCTTGCACAAATTGTCCAGCCTGCAAATTCGCTCCCGTCGCTTGCTTCTATCGAAGCTGTCACCATCATGGTTGTGAACCTGTGGTATCCGAATCCAGACTTGCTTCAGCACAACCCGGGTTTTGGATATCTCATCCCTCAGTCGGTGCCGCCGGAGGAGAACCCCGAATGTGCTCTTGGCGTGCTTTTCGACTCGGATCTTGAGACAGGTAATGAAGCCAAGGGCACGAAACTTACAGTGATGCTGGGCGGTCACTACTGGAGCGATTGGTCCATCCTGCCAGATGAGGAGATGGCCACTGCAATGGCCAGGTCTGTAGTGGAACGCCACCTTGGTATTTCACAGAGCGAGCCGTTCAAGTCTGGCGCAAAAATGTGCAAAGATTGCTTGCCACAGCATACGGTTGGACATCTCGATCGTCTTCGCAAAGCTCACTATGAGCTCTCGGCTGCTTTTCAGGGTAAACTCATGGTGGCTGGACCAAGCTACACTTCTGTTGGAGTCATTCCCGCCATGCGTGCTGGTTACGATGCAGCCATGCGCATTGCTAAAGGCCACGCTCAACCCTGGTCTACCCACCGAGAATACGAGGGCAGCTTGTGGCGCTGGCATAACGAGACGATCAAGCACGCTGAGGAGGCATTTGGCGTTGTCATGGACAAGCCTATGGATCATGTAGGAACTACTGGCCTGGAATGGGCAACGGAAAGCCAGGGAGTGCAAATGGGCGAAATTCCTGCCGGCAACCTGTTTTTCAAGAAATGGACCAATGACAGCGAGAGATTCCTGGATGAGAAGGGGAACTGGACAGTGGATCCTAAGGCATTGTTCAAACTCCCTGCAGCTCCATCCGCGAACGAGTCTGAGGAGGCTGCGCAATCGCACAAGGGCAATGACAAGTGATTTGGAAATCATCACGATCCGGTACCTATATTTGTTGGGCCTTGGGCATTGGGGTTTTAGGGGAGTTTTGCCGGCATGGCTCCGTCTTAGCGGACAAGTTTCAACGTCTCCAGGCATGGACATTATCACCTTTTATCACGACTCTAGAAAAGATATAGAGGACAGGCTAGTCTTTAGCATGGCTCACGTCATGATAAATGCTACATACATGGTACACAAATGGGACATCACATAGATATCAAGAAAAGTTTGATCTTCAGGCACAAGTCAGCAAGCACTTTGCGCGACAAGCCATTCGATAATGATTCATTGCGGGCCAATATCGCTCAGCACCTTGACTACTTGCTCAGCAAATTTCTCGTCATTGATGCCCAGGCCCTCAAACTTGATGACCTCTACACCGCTGCCTCTGAGCCCGTCCTCGATGCCCTTGAACAAGGCTTCGTCGGCTTCCCGATCCTCAAATGGTCCATCTTTGCCGGCTATCATGCTTATAGCCTCGGCCGGTATCACCACCTTTATCAGATCCTTCCGCCGAGCCTTTTGAAGCTTCTCGACAATAAAATCGGCAATGCGCTTACCCTCCTCCCTCGTCGTCCGCAGCAGCGTCACCATGGGATTATGCACATAGAGCTTCCTCTCGCCCCGGTCCACAGCATCCAGGAGCTCCGCCCTCATGGTGCCGCGGGGGCCAAAGTTGACCATGTCGCAGGCGCCCACGCTGACCACCATGGGCACGCCGGCCGCGGCGCCGGCGAGCAGCCGGTCCGGCCCGGCGGACAAGACGCCGCCGCCCACCTCGTCGGCGATCTCCGTCGTGGTCAGGTCCACCACGGCGTCGAACTCGCCCTGGAGGATCAGGGACTCCATGGCCCGGCCGCCCGAGCCAGTCGCGTGGAACACGACGACCTCGGCGCTGTGCGGCGGCGCCGTCAGGATCGCGCGGATGGCGTCGACGCCTGGTGTCGTCACGCCAAACATTGTGATTGCGATCCTCTTCTTGCCTCCAGCCCGCCGTGTACTGCTACTACGCCCATCAGCAGCAGCAGCAGAGTTTCCATCATCATGATCATCATGTCGGTAATACGCCAGCGCCATACCCGCCACCGCGGCCACCGCATTGCCCAGCACGCGCTCGGAGAGAAAGTGCAGCCCGGCGATGTCCGTGACGCTGTACATGAGGGTGAGGTCGACGCCGCCGACCAGGCCGCCCACGTCGCCGCTCGCCATGGTGCTGACCAGCAGCTTGGGCAGGCCGATGGGCAGGGCCTTTTGTAGTACGGCCGCGATGATGGAGGAGCCCGTGCTCCCGCCGATGCCCAGGACGCCGTGGAGGGGGCTGGCAGAGTGCAGACTGCGCACGTGGGACGTGGCGGCCTGAATCATGAGGCTGGAGTACTCGTCGCGCGGGAGTGAGTCCAGCTGCGGTGGTGTCTGGCCCGAGGAAGAAAAGATGTCCGACTGTGAAATGTCGATGAGTTTGTGAGAAGTAGATGTACGCCCTATATCCATGAGAACTGGCTGTATGCTGGGGTCAATGGATGTGAGCCGGCTGTGTATGAAGCCGATTTCTTCCATCTTGGTGTCGCATGTAGCCAATAGGAGAACCCGGGGACCGGCATCCTCGTCCTGATTCTTTGCCATACTCAAGATCTACTTCGGAAACTTTGTCTTTATAAGTTCACTAAAACAGCAATATATCGTATTAATAATGATTCTTGTGTGGTTCGAATATGGGCAGGTTGATTGATTCCGAAAGTGAAGAGACCAGCCGACTTGGACGCGGTATGCAACATAAGCTGAAACTACGAGTCCTGAGACGGTTGATATCATTTATTCACTTGTCTCAACCCTCGTGTCAACAATATATGATTTCAAGTTGTTGTATCGTAAGACGAGGCAAAGCGGGGAAAGCGCCATCAGCCCCCCGCTGCGTCATGACGCATAATTATATGGTCACTGCTGCACACTCACTGGTGATTTTGGGAAATAATTCATCCCGTGCATTGTCAAAATTGCCAGGCCTGGAACAGTGTTATATACTTTGAATATCTGCGAACCGTCTCAACACGGATCTGGAACCCCGGTCAATAAACCGAAACATCATACACAATGCCCAGACCAACCACTAGAACAGAAGTCCTCGATCACCTCCGGGCTGCCGTGTCCCGCGGTGAGGCCATCGTCGGCGCCGGCGCTGGGACCGGTCTTAGTGCCAAGTGCGTTGAGAATGGCGGCGGGCATCTCATTATTGTCTATAACTCCGGCCGCTTCCGGATGGCTGGCCGCGGAAGCTGTAAGTGGACTCTCATGTAGACCACCTCTATTTCCACGACTTGAAAGAGTTCTGCCTTATTGGCGAGCTTCTATATCTGATCTTGCTCCATATTCCGCAGCCCAATGATGATGTAGCTGATATGGCTATTCCCTATATGAGAAAGCAGAAGGAAACGACTAACAATAATAAAATGTAGTGGCTGGCCTGATGCCGTACGGTGACGCCAACAAGATTGTCGTAGAGATGGCAAGTACACCCAAACATTTGTAATCATACGCAACTTGGTTATATCAAGAACATTTCACTAACACAATTTGAGTTACTCAGGCATCAGAAGTTTTACCCATAGTCAAGAAGACACCGGTGCTGGCCGGTGTCTGCGGCACGGATCCCTTTCGGGAAATGCCCTACTTTCTATCGCAGCTCAAGGCGATCGGCTTCAGCGGGGTACAGAACTTCCCCACCGTCGGCCTGATCGACGAGGACTCCGTGTTCCGGCGGAACCTGGAGGAGACGGGCATGGGCTACGGCCTGGAGGTGGACATGATCCGGGAGGCGCGGCGGCAGGACCTCTTCACCTGCGCCTACGTCTTCTCGGCTCGCGACGCCGCCGACATGGCCCGCGCCGGCAGCGACGTTGTCGTGGCCCACATGGGTCTGACCACGAGCGGGAGCATTGGCGCCCAGACTGGCAAGAGCCTCGACGAGTGCGTGAAACTTGTCCAGGAGATCCGTGATGCCGCGGTGGCTGTTCGGGACGATATCATGGTGCTTTGTCATGGCGGACCCATTGCCAACCCCGAAGACGCTGCCTATGTCCTCGCACGAACCCGTGGCGTGCAGGGCTTCTTCGGTGCCAGCAGTATGGAGCGATTGCCGACGGAGAAGGCGATCCAGGCAACAACGGAGGAGTTTCGACAAGTCAAGATCGGCAAAGCATAAGACAGAGCCCGAAGATCTGTATCACTGCTGAAGGTCTCTCATCTCCGACACTTACCAGCGGGCAGCCGGTTGGATTTGGAACAAGTATCAAATGAACGTCCAGGTCTCTGGTGGTGCAAAATGGTAGATGAATCTTAAAAGTGCATGTTGCATTGAGAAGACTGTTCCATATTCCCTCCTCGAATCATATCAGGTAGATGAAATGAAACGCATCAATGCCGAAAAACAAATCCCGTCCTGGACTGTCAGCATCCACAGTCACCAAGTTTTGTTTCTTTTTTGGATTGTCCCACAACTCGTCAAACATTTCTCATTGCGTCTTCCTAAATGACCAAACTCGGCAGTCATCTCTCTGGAATCGTGGCCATCTTGTTCACCCAAGCACTCTATATGATCGCTCGAAAAATGTCGTCGTTCGTTGTGGTATTGTTTTTGATTTGTGATGCTAGACGCAAGGCTGCAGTCGGTTCATTTTACCATGCATCCCTTGCCTTTAACCCAGATGCTGCCAAGTCATGAATGAACCATCCGCACTACCAACTCCGGCCGAAAATCCCACCTGCACTTATATCGAAGAGGGGTACAGCATGATGCGAACAGAGGCGCCGAAAGACTTGGTGGGGAGAGGGCTGGAGAACTTGGCGCGGACAACGCCAGAGTTACCTAGAGTAAAGAGTCAGTCGTGGCTCGAGCAGAATACCACCAGGAGAATTCGGGTAATTACCGTGAGGACGGGTAACCTTGCCCCAGATGACGCGGATCTTGGAACCGCGGATCTCCTTCTGGCCCTTGTAGACGTAGGCGACCTTCTTTCCGAGGTAGAAGCTATTTTCCATTGTTAGTCCTCGCTCGCTTTCCCGATCATTCGTGGTTCGTGGTAGACATACTTGGCGGCAGCAGTGTCATCAACACCCTCAATCTTGACCAGGGAGGTCTGGGGGTGGATGGTGTGGCGGCCACGCTGGTAGCTCAGGTGACGACCCCTACAATCACAACTTGTCAGCGCCCATGATCTCGTAATTCGTTTCGTTCGTTTGATGCTCGTGATGCAAAGCGGCCAGTCGTCCTCCGCGCGAAAGTTTAGAGAACCGTGGTGAACCCAGTCTCAGAAATCGCAGTGTCAACTTACTTGACGTATACTACAAATTGGACAAAGTCAGTAAATGTTCCTTCAAAGTCATGGAACGCCGCCGCGAATCTGCAACCACCGAGAGAGTAATGCGCCGGGCTTCGAATTCCTCGTCCATCCAAGCGAGGATGTTGGCGCATTGGCTCTTCGTCGGTGGTTGCGAAAAATTCGACATGGCTTGGCTCGCGTCCAAGAAGCAGTGGGATACTCACGTCTGTGACCAGCTTCGGAAGGCATCTTGGCTGTATGATTCCACCGCTCTCGCAATCTATGGGAATGAAGATCCGGGAGGTATGGGCTGTCGTTGGGCGGTTTGTCGTCTTTTGCCGTTGTCGTGATTCCGTGGATGTCACGCCTCGATAGGGTGTTCTGCAAAATCGGGTCTAAGGCAAGAGGGCTTTTGCACCCTCCACAAAACCAATTTTTTCGGGTGGTGGCTGATGGGGGTGTTGAGCCACACCTTCAAGTGGGTCAACTCTCAAAGGCTGACTACGGCCGACTGTCTGGCAGATTAGCCAGCTGCAATCGATTGCCAAGATTGCGGCGATTGATACCACAATCATTCTGGTTGCATCTCTCTCATACTGCGTAGCTGACAAAATTGAAGCATCACAGCTCTTTTAACGATTTACGTGAAGATTGCATTTTTAAAGGAGGAAAAACTATTGCAATGGGAAGCAATCGTTGTTGCGTTCTGCGATAGCGACGAGTTGCTGCACTTTTCAGTTGGACATGCTGCATAAACCATAATCAACAGCAGTGCAGCCTTCACTAGACTTACGAAAAGGGACATGAAAACCTCATGGTGTAGTCATGGAGACCGTTGTTGTTTGGTTGTCACCTTCCCAAAACTGTCACCCAGCATTCGGCTGCCGGCCTCCAACCGCGCCCATAAGAGGACGGGGTGTGCTTACATTCTTCCGTAGCTACTGACAGATGGATCTTTCGTCGCTTGCATTTAAGTCCGGGGCTGAATTGCTTGCTTGGTCATGTCGGACTCCGGAAGACGGAGAACCCCAAAGTTCTGGGCCAGCACCTGGGTTTCGCTTCAACCAGGAGGGGGTGAATCCTCGGTGATTGGGATAATGTGCTACCTGGGACTTGTGTGTTGGCATTACGTGCGTAGTAGACATGGCAAGACATAAGCAGCAGCTTTAGTAGACATGGACACCTGCCTACATGTACAACTTCGAGTGAAGACAGCTTTGACGTTGCAGAAAGACTGACAACCTGCTTCGCAGCCGGCCCGTCCATGGAGGCAAGGCAAGGACCGATAGCCATCCACTATCGCCGATCAACTGGCTGCTCTTGTTGCACGGCATCGGTGCCAAGGGTGCGGAATACGTACAGAAGGCGAGAGCGGTCTGCAACGTCATGCTCACCTTGGGTGCGGTAATTTATCTTAGATCCAGCGTAGCTCTCTATCTAACCCTGGAAGCTCTGCCTTGCACCACCCCACCAAGGTCGACATGCTATAGCTCTGCTCTATATGCCAGCCAATCAGGCGGGCAGCGCATAGCTTCGAGTATCGCCGGCATGGCGTTGGCGGGGCACTTTTTTTCTCATGCTTCTCTCTGACCATATCGTTTGCTGCCATGGCGGCGCCGGAACCGCTGACAGCTTGAGCGATCGTCTGGTGAAATGAGTGGTATTGGTCTGGAAGACGGACAATTGTAAATATGCATACGGACACCGGAAACTCCATTTAGCTATATTCGCTGCTTTCGTGTGTCCGATGGCAGCTTCGGACCACTGTCCTGAAACGCCAAACGGCGAAGCCGGGGCGACCGGTGTTTGTCAGGCAGAGGATGTAGGCAAGGCTTCCTACTGTAGGTTTCCTTGTCGCCCATCAGGTAAGACGTGCTCACCTAATCGAAGGTAGGATCGGGGATGCATTCTTAGAGGGATGCACGGAGTGAGTACAACTACTAGTTCAAAAGGACATTGTAGAAATAAATACTAAACGCCGACAGCGCTTGCTTATTATAGCTGGGAAAGAGATGAATGGATTCAAAAAATAGGGCGTCAAGGTGTAAAGAAAAACCCAATGATTCCATAATCCAACACTTTTTTTTCCCTCTTCCGTCCACTGCGGAACTCTTGACCACGGACTTAATCACTCAGCAAGACCCTGGAAAAGCCTTGCCGTCGACGTCAAAGCCCACACTGATCCTGATCCGGTGGATCTGAGCCCGACGCTTCCGAGTTCGCTACTGTACGAGCCAGGACATACTCTCGGAGTTGTCTACTTGCTTTGCGAGAGAGAGGAAATCGACTCCGCTGGCAGAGATTTCAGCAGGAAAAATACGCGCATCAAGACCATTATTTGCAACTGAAGTCTTCACGATCACTCACCAGTCAGAGAAAACAACAAGCAAGAAAAACAAAACAATTTCTGGACGCGGAAAGGACCCTTGAGACAGCAAACGCAGAATCGCCGCCAGAGAGAAAGGTACGGTTACGGACAGCGACCAGGGTCCCTGAGTAAGCTCCCCACTTCCCAAACCCAACAACATTATCAATCCGCCGAGAGCTCCTCCAATTGTCGTTCTTTTTCACGACAACCACCAACTTTCAACTCAAACCCGTCCTCTGCTTCTTCTTGTGCTCCCTTTTGGTCATTGTGGTAGCTCACTCTTGTCTACTACTCTGAATTGCCTCCACCCTCTGGCAACCGCCATCCTTTGCTGACACTTATTTTCCAACTCCCAGAACAAAGCAAGATGGACTCTGCTGCAGCGTAAGTCAGCCCCGCCAACCCCGCCATTTTAAATCATGACGAAGGTCGACAGCAGCACACGCAGCGGCCGACAAGCTGGCGTTTTAGCCGCGCCCGTTGCCGTCTCTCGATTGTCGAGACGTGTGATTGCTGCTGCTGCTGCTGCTGTTTTCTCACGCCAAACCCGTCTGTTTGACTGCGTTACTAACCATGGATTCGAATAGTTCGATGGAGCTCAAGGACAACACGGTCATCGTGGTCCTTGGTGCCTCTGGAGATTTGGCTAAGAAGAAGACTGTAAGTTTCCCGCAGCGCACAACACCTCGACGTTGAACTCAATTGCTAACTTCTCATAGTTCCCTGCTCTATTTGGTCTCGTAAGAAATTTATCCGATCGTCCTTGTACACCGTGCCTGGAATCCTAACAAATTTTCGAAAGTACCGCAACCAGTTCCTCCCCCAGAACATTCAGATCGTCGGATATGCACGGACGAAGATGGACCACGCCGAGTACATCAAGAGAGTCCGATCATACATCAAGACCCCTACCAAGGACCTCGAGAGACAGCTCGACGAATTCTGCCAACTTTGCACATACGTCTCCGGTCAATACGACAAGGATGAGTCCTTCCAGGAGCTCGACAGCCATCTGAAGAAGATTGAGGAGGGCCGCAAGGAGGCCCACCGCCTGTTCTACATGGCTCTCCCCCCCAGTGTCTTCACAATCGTGTCCCAGCACCTCAAGAGATGCTGCTACCCCAAGAACGGCATTGCCCGCGTCATCGTAGGTCTCTAATCTGCCTGCCACGACCAATCAATATGCTGACGAGGTTTGCAAACAGGTTGAGAAGCCATTCGGTAAGGATTTGGCCAGCTCTCGGGAACTGCAGAAGTCGCTCGAGCCCGACTGGAGCGAGGCCGAGCTGTTCCGTATTGACCACTATCTTGGAAAGGAGATGGTTAAGAACATTCTGATTCTGCGCTTTGGAAACGAGTTCTTTGGCGCAACCTGGAACAGACACCACATCGACAACGTGCAAATCACATTCAAGGAGCCCTTCGGCACTGAGGGTCGTGGCGGTTACTTTGATGAGTTCGGTATCATCCGTGACGTCATGCAGAACCACTTGCTCCAGGTCCTGACGCTCCTGGCCATGGAGCGCCCGATCTCCTTCTCGGCCGAGGATATTCGTGACGAGAAGGTCCGTGTGCTCAGAGGAATTCCCGCCATTGAGCCCAAGAACGTCATTATTGGACAGTACGGAAAGTCTCTGGATGGTAGCAAGCCTTCCTACAAGGAGGACGACACTGTCCCCAAGGACTCGAGATGCCCCACTTTCTGCGCCCTGGTCGCCTACATCAAGAACGAGCGATGGGACGGTGTACCCTTCATCATGAAGGCTGGAAAGGCCTTGAACGAGCAAAAGACCGAGATCCGAATTCAATTCAAGGACGTTACTAGCGGTATCTTTAAGGACATCCCTCGCAATGAGCTCGTCCTTCGCATCCAGCCAAACGAGAGTGTCTACCTCAAGATGAACTCCAAGCTGCCGGGTCTCAGCATGCAGACTGTGCTGACCGAGCTCGACCTTACCTACCGCCGCCGCTTCTCCGACCTGAAGATCCCTGAGGCTTACGAGTCTCTGATTCTGGACTGCCTCAAGGGCGACCACTCCAACTTTGTCCGTGACGATGAGCTCGATGCTTCCTGGAGAATCTTCACCCCTCTTCTGCACTACCTTGATGACAACAAGGAGATCATCCCCATGGAGTACCCCTACGGTTAGTGAAGAATGTGTACTGGTTATCAAGGTAATTGTGCTAATATTTTCTTCAACAGGCTCGAGAGGCCCGGCCGTGCTGGACGACTTCACTGCTAGCTACGGCTACAAGTTCAGCGACGCATCTGGCTACCAGTGGCCGACTACTTCGGCAATCCCCCCTAACAAGTTGTAAGTAAAGATGAACTTGTTGCGTTGACGGATCATGTTAGCAACCCTTGTCGAACCTACCTAGTTGCAGACAAATATGCTAACCAAGGCCCCGTAGCTAATGATCCAATGATATATACATGTTGGAACGAGTATAGAATTACATCCGTTTCTGTCCCGGTTTATGATGAAGGAAGAGTTGGCGCAATGTTAAGGCTTTGAAGCGCATTTTCAGACATATATAGGCTTATTAGTCACTATGTTTCGTGCGGGTCATTCTCAGTGGATGGATATTACCTGAGGATCGCATAAAAGCGAACGGTTTCCTAGACAAATTAGATGAGGCGTTCAATTACTCTGCCGATGACCAAGCCTCGGAAACCAAATGATTCTTTATAGTGCATTCATTTGATCTTTTATTATATTGCCACGTGGTTTATGTTGAAAAGCAGCTGAGGTAAGTGAGCGCCTATTCGATACCCAGGACCTGTCTAGTCCCTAGATCATATCGCCTACAACCTCTGAGGAACCAAATTGGACCCCATATCAGTGGAGTCATATTCGAGAAATATGTGGCTGGATGCCCTCGCCATCAATGATATGCGTAACGAGGATCAAGGTGCAGATACCATAATAAACAAAATCTGGGAAAGCTCTAGACATTGCGGAAAAGGCTGAATTTAGCTTTTTATGGCGGCTCACGAATTCATGTAGGTCCCTGGCTACCCACCCGATCTACTGTCTACTATGTAATGTCGGGGCTCGGTAAATTCGACGGGGCGATAAACTGTCCGCAGTGCCGGTCTTACCGCCCGATAATACCTACATATTACAGCTCGGGTACCGCACACGAAACAAGACGACAGCCTATTCTTGTCAATCATTTTTCGCGGCAGGTGATACGAAAATTACGAGAATGTACTCTGTATGAGTCGTACCAGTGACAGGCAACGGAATTCCCACTTTCAAGGACTAGACTATGACTGCACATATCACGGGCAATGTACTACCTCGAGTATCATGATACTATCAGAACACAGTCATAGTCCTACACGATTATTCCAGTCTCGCCAGGCAGCAATAGACACAACGCAGTGCTGGCAGTCTGCACAAGTCGTTTGGTTGCTGCTACCTGTGTACTTGTTTTTACCGCTTCGAGTTCTAGTCGCCCAGAAGGATCTTCGCTAGGGTCAAGCTTTTAGTACTCTGTAGACTGCGACAACTAATAAACCCTGCCTATCTCAGGCAATGAGAGATAGTCTAAATCGGAGCCCCTGGTAAGCATGAATTATTGGAGAAGGTCTTGACACGGTACATGCAATAACTCCTCTCTACTTGATATAACCGTCATCGTCGCAATCGCTAAATCTTCCTGTTCTTCGTGCTCAGTCATCATTTTCAGCCTTTCATGGTCCAATAAAGCAATCTGGCATTGATCTTTACTCAAGTACTTGTGATACCCTTTTGCGATCCTTCGAAATCTCATCTGCTTGGCTTTGACCGCTTGCACGTCCATTTACACCACTACATTAATCTCAACAGGCAACACTTATCTTTTTTGAACTTGTAATCCTTGGCAAAATATCGAACAAGTCAGATCTGGAACCGTCTGAAAGGGGGAGCAAACGCTAAAGCATATAGTGGTATAAGTTCGCAGCCTCAGTCATCCCATACTTTCTCATGGCTCTTGCATAAACAAAAATTGCCACCTACGGAATAGGCCATGACAACAGCAGAAACGCAAGTCCTCGATCCCCAGGTTGCGGGCCCAGAAGGATTACCAGACAAGAACCATATTGCTCTCGAAACAAACCCAACCGAGGATCGCGATGAGCAGCAGGCAAGGGAGGCCGCAAAGCTAAGGCCCGAGAGAGAAGCCAAGTTTAGCGATTACTACGTGGGTATTCCCCCAAAGCATCTTTCCATCATATATTTGCCATTCCCGATCTTAGATAAGGCACTTTTACTATACTGTTCGCCAATGTTAATGACCCTGCCAAAACTCAGCGCATCTTTTCTTACGCCACAACATGGGATTACCCACTCATGGCCCTGGCGGGCTTTGCCTCTATAGCGGCCGGTGTAACGATGCCTCTAATGAATGTAGTCTTCGGTAAGCCTCTACAAGCTCATGCTAAGGAGCCAAGACGAACGTATTGACCTCAATTCAGGTGCCCTCACCACGAGTTTTGTATCATATTTCAGTGAGACCGGTCCGGCAGTGTCCCAAGCCCAATTTGAATCGGCCCTTAATCGAAATGCGTGAGTGGTCATGCGCATAATGTTGAGGATCGTTGACGCTAAACGGCTTCATTATAGGTTATACCTCTTTGCTCTCTTCATTGCCAAGTTTGGCCTAACCTACATGACCAAGGTTGGTTGCTATGTGATTATCTTCTTGACTAGAACGAGAGCTAACAGTTTCATCCCAGTTCTCGTTCCGTATAATAGGCATCCGGATGTCAGCTGCCATCAGATTACACTATCTTCAAAGCCTCTTCGGACAAACTATCCATGTCCTCGATTCCATGTCGCCAGGAGCCGCGGCAGGCACCATTACGACAACGGCCAACACCTTACAGCTGGGTATCTCCGAAAAGCTTGCTACATTTCTCGAGTTTCTGGCCACCATTGTTGCAGCCATCATCGTGGCGTTTATAAAGAGCTGGTCCTTGACGCTCGTGACTGGCTCCGTCATCATCTTCATCATGCTTGTGATCGGCATCCTCCTTCCTTTCATAATCAAGGGTCAGTCCCGCCAAACGGCCGCCGAGACCAAGTCATCGTCCGTCGCCAGTGAGGCCTTTAGCAGCATCCGCATGGTCATGGCCTGCGGCGCCGAGATGCAGACGACTAAGCGCTTTGCCGTGTGGGCCGACGCTGCCCAAAAACATGGTCAGAAGACCTCGCCCGTCATGGCTTTGCAATTTGGACTCGTCTTCTTTGGGCTGTTTGGGTCCTTTGGCTTGTCCTTTTGGTACGGCACCAAGTCCGTCACCGAGGGCCGCATCGCCAACGTGGGCGATATCGTGGTCGTCCTCATGTCCGTCATGATGATGGTCATCTCCCTTGAGCGCATGTCGACACCTTTGATCGCTGTGGGCAAGGCCATGGTGGCCGCATGCGAATTCTTTGTCGTGATTGATGCGCCACGCCCGTACCGAGGCAAGCTCAAGGATCCCGACGTCTCTGCTACCGACGATATCATCTTCCAAGATGTGGATTTTGCGTATCCTAGTCGCCCCCACGTCAAGGTGCTCGATGGATTGAACCTGACCCTCGAAGCCGGAAAACTCACGGCCATCGTCGGTCCGTCAGGGAGCGGAAAATCCACCATCGTCGGGCTCATCGAGCGCTGGTACTCCCTCGACGATCAATACACCATTGCCAAAGCTATAGACGCTGCCAAGGAAAAGGCCAAGCAAAAGAAAAAGGCAAAGGGCGAGACTGACGACGATGATGTTAACGAGGAAAGCAAAGTCACTAGCGATCAAGAGTCTGGGCCTCCGGTCGAGCTCAAGGGTTCAATTTCTACGTCGGGACAGGAACTCAAGGATATTGAGCTCAAGTGGTGGCGTTCACAGATTGGTCTTGTTCAACAAGAGCCCTTCTTGTTCAATGACTCTATACACAAGAATGTTGCCTATGGCCTGATTGGATCCAGGTTTGAAAACGAAAGTGAGGAGCGGAAGAAGGAGCTGGTCATTGAAGCTTGCAAGGAAGCCTTTGCCGACGAATTCATTGACCGGCTGCCAGACGGTTATGACACAATGGTTGGCGACTCGGGAACGAAGCTCTCGGGTGGCCAGCGTCAACGCATCAGTATCGCCCGCGCCGTCATCAAGAAGCCCAAGATTTTGATCCTGGACGAGGCCACCTCGGCCATTGACGTCCGTGGCGAACGCATTGTGCAGGCGGCGCTCGACAAGGTCTCACAGGGCCGGACGACGGTGACGATCGCCCATCGCCTCTCCACCATTAAAAAGGCAGATGCCATTGTGGTTCTACAAAAGGGGCGCGTCGTCGAACGCGGTACCCACGAAAGTCTCCTTCAGAACGAAAAGGGCGCCTACTATGGCCTTGTGCACGCACAACAACTTTCACTCGGCGAGCCCACAGAGGCCAGTGACGCTGAAGCCCCGGAAGAGGAAGACTTGGGCGCCATCTTGAGCCGAGAGAAGAGCGCGGCCGTGTCGGATCACAATGACGTGGTACAAAAGACTACCTACAAGCGCCGTGGACTCATCAACAGTTTTGGTCGGTTGCTGTACGAGCAAAGGGATCGCTTCCCGTCCTATGGCTTGATCATCTTCTTCTCCATGTGCACAGCCGTGGCATTTCCCCTCCAGGCCTACCTCTTTGCTCAGATTGTCGTCATCTTCCAGTACGATCCGCAGTCGGCACACTTCCGTGATGAAGCCAACTTTTGGTCACTCATGTGGATGGTCTTGGCTATTTGTATTGGCTTCTCGTATTTCGTTGTAGGTTTCGTTGCTACGCACTTGGCACACTACATATCTGCGTTGTATAGGAAACAGTACTTTGAGAACCTTCTCTACCAAAAGACGTCCTTTTTCGACGACGAAGATAACTCGACAGGCACCCTCACCGCCCGCGTCGGCGGCGACCCCAAACAGCTAGAAGAGATGCTTGGTATGAACATGGCCTTGGTCTATAATGCCATCTTTACCGTCTTTGGCACGTTGGCCGTGGCCTTTGCCTTTGGCTGGAAGCTGGCACTGGTGGCTCTTTGCGTCACAATGCCGCTGGGTCTTTCCGCCGGATACTTTCGCGTCAAGTACGAGCTCGAATTCGAAAAAATGTACAGTGCTGTCTTTGCTGAGAGCAGCAAATTTGCAGCCGAGGCCATTGGGGCCTTCAGGACAGTCTCGTCCATGACATTGGAAGATACTATCACCGAAAGATACGACAAACTACTCAACGGGCACGTGGGATCTGCCTTCAAGAAGGCTCGCTGGACTACACTCATCTTTGCCCTGTCCGATAGCATCAGTCTAGGCTGTCAAGCCCTGATCTTTTGGTACGGTGGTCGACTCATGGCTACGCGTGAATACGAACCGATGCAGTTCTTTGTGTGCTACATGGCCGTGATACAGGGCGCCGAGTCCGCCGGGCAGGGCTTCAGCTTTGGACCCAACGCCGCGCAAGCCTCGGCGGCCGCCAACCGGATCCTGAGCGTACGCGAGCTACGCGGCAACAAGGACGACGATCCCACAAGCACGGAACCCGCCAGCAGCATCCCCGATTCTGAAGGCGGTATCAAGCTCGAGCTGCGAGACGTGCATTTCAAGTACCCAACGCGCAACGTGTCCATCTTCAAGGGCCTCAATCTGACCATTGAAAAGGGGCAATTTGCCGCCCTAGTCGGCGCCTCGGGCTGCGGCAAGACGTCCATCGTATCACTCCTCGAACGCTTCTACGAGCCGCAACGGGGCCAGATCCTCGCCAACGGCACCGACGTGGCCAAATTGAACGTGTACAGCTACCGCCGGCACCTGTCGCTGGTGGCGCAGGAGCCCAACATATTCCAGGGCACGCTGCGCGAGAACATACTGCTGGGCGTCGACGCGGCCCGCATCACCGACGCCCAGCTCCACGCCGCCTGCCGCGACGCCAGCATCCACGACTTCATCGCCTCGCTGCCCGAGGGCTACGAGACGCAGGTGGGCTCGCGCGGCGTGAGCCTGTCGGGCGGGCAGAAGCAGCGCGTCTCCATCGCCCGGGCCCTCATCCGCCGGCCGCACGTCCTGTTGCTCGACGAGGCGACCAGCTCGCTCGACTCGGAGAGCGAGAAACTGGTGCAGGCCGCGTTTGAGCGCGCCGCCACCGGCCGCACCATGGTCGTGGTCGCGCACCGCCTGGCCACGGTCCAGAATGCCGATGTCATCTTCGTCCTCGGCGAGGGGCGCGTCCTGGAAAAGGGGAATCACCAGGAGCTGCTTCGGAAAAAGGGTGTATATTGGAACATGGTATGTTTTATTTCTTATGCTATACTCTTCTGTCTGACCCTCATTTTCGTTTCGTCTTGTATCACTGTCATCACATGCTGACTTGTCTGTCCTTTCAGTGCCAAAGCCAAGCCCTCGACCGGTAGACGAGATTTGTTGTATAACCTTTAAGAAAATATATTCAAGAGACGATTGAGGGTTGTTGTCATGTAGTCAGCTGAATTGAATACAATTGGCGCCACGGGGAAATGATATTGTACAAGGAAAAACGCCACACTGATCAAAACCAAATTTTTCAAAGACGAAACTATACCACTCAAATGCTATATAGTAGCTACTCTGGCAAGGCATTGGATCATATCCGTCCCCTAGTCATATTCAGCAAATGAAATCATCACTCATGACTTGGTCCCAATAAGAATACGATAATCTCGAGATTACATAGGCACGATAGCCCATGAAATTTGCATCTTCATCCATGATCCCGCAACCTCGAGCATATTACGTGCCGAAATGTGTTACAAGAATTAGGCAGAACGGGATGTATACACCCGGGCAGAAATTGGAGGCGACTTTATCTTAATTACATCGCGCCACAGTCACTCGCTGTCAAATTGCCCATTAAATGTTTCTTGCACACCTGTTCCAAGACTTTGTTTGAGGACACTTTGTTGGCTCCATCATGATAGCAGAAGATGAGCGGACATGCGGTGACACATGCCAGAGACCATTACGTAGAGTTTCTGTCTTTGGGACTCAAATGCAAGGAAGCGCTTGCAAGCGAATGAGTTGAAGCGCGCACACTCAAGGTTATTCAAGCCTTAATGATGAATCCGGGGATAGCATATCGTATCGTCTGGCTTTATATCCTCCCTGGCGTGCGGAGATAGTTTGTGTAGCCTTTTTTGAAATATGCTTCTTTGTCCATGTCGGGAGCGAAGACGCCCACGTTCCTCCAAAGCCTGCTTACCTATTTCTCTCTCTTTTGACGTGACGGATCGACAGACTCTCTGCAACGAGAGAATTATAATGTGCAGTACCCCCATCTTTCCGCCACCGCGTCCTTTTTTTTGCCAAGCTTACTGCACGCGACGCCGCAGACACGGGAAGCATGCAGTATGTTACCTTGGTAATAATTGACGGGGCGGGACGTAGGGCGATGCCGTGCAAAGGCTGTTTGAAACTTGTCTCGATAATGCCTAGATGTCAGTAACCTTCGCGCTCAAGGTTCCGCAAAAGAGATTTGCCTCTTTCTTCTTTCGATTCTTTATCATCCTCTTTTTTTCATTTCATTTCATAAATCTGAAGATCCCCAAAAACGTTGAAGAGAGTGACATTGTAGCAGACAACAAAGGTACTCCAGGCCGCAAAAGATGGTTTGATTGCTTGTCGGATAGGACGGGAATCAATCAAGATCATCTGCAGGTCCTGAAAGTAGCGAGTACTACCCTGTGTGGCAGACTGTAAGCATGTGCCGCTTAATTGAGCAATTTTTCGGCAATGCCTAGAGTTAAGAAAGGAGAATTTTGCAGCGACTGAAATGTTGGTTGTTGGTCCTGACCAGCAGAATCACTGAATGAATCAATAGCCATGTCTGTCTTGTTCGTGATCGATCATAAATGCGGTAAGAGGAACAAGGGTGATGCCCATCTTGGCCGGAATATAAGGAGGCTGTGCAGCTCTAAGCAGATCTGTGGTGGCCACACCTCGCAGGAACACGACATTGGTGGCGAAGTACAGACGAATAGAATGACCGCTAGTATTCTCGTCAGGGCGAGTTGATAGACGATTGGAGGTGCATCGCGTCGTATCCTGCGTCGGCCAGTTGTTGTATCATATTATATGTGCGGCCGTTATGAGACCTTTGATTTTGCGTTCGTCGCTTTTCTCCACGGTACCAAGCAATCGTGCCGAGCTGAAGGGGTCAAAGTCGAAAGACCTCGAGATTGAAGTGTGTCCCACCATTTGAGATGTCTAGCCCTTTCAGGGAAGCCATTATGAGTTGAACGGACGCTGATTGGCTCGACGGAGCGATATGGAAGACTACCGCTACGGCAACCAAAAGTCCATTTCATTGCTAGTAGAGGAAGATATCTCGAGCTAAAAGCACTGACAAAATGTTGCAGTGTTGATAGAAACCGCTTCTTGATACGTAATAAGTACCAGAAGACCGCAAAGGACCTTCAACATCTAGTTGACGTAATAAGCTACTGTTTAGAATGAGTAAAGTAGTGATCAATACTATGCCAGTCTTGGAGACCGTTTTCGCTATAACAGCAGGTATTTGGTCGGTCCATATGCAACGGCTGGTAACGGATCTGCGCTCTTTCAGATATATTGGCAGCTGCTGACGAGTATTTCCCCGGCCGAGTTAGCAGCAACGTAGTGCAAAGAAAAGCCCCTTCGGGTCGGGGAAATGCATATGGTAGCGCCAAAATTGAACTCAATGGCATCGGCCGTGTTGAAGATCATTGCGTGGACAGCGGAGATCCGGCGGGCTGGTCCAGGCAAGCATAGCGAGCCAGCCAGCAGCAAGAATTGCAGGACAAACAAAAACGCGACAAAAAAAAGTTGGAAACCATCAAGGCGCAGAGTTTGAGAGCTTGCAAGCTTGCATGTTCTGGGCGGCACTCGACGCCCCCTCTGGCCACCCACGTCGGTCGAGCGCTGGGTCCGAGTCAAGCTCAAAGGAAGTAAACAAACGACGGCGCCATGTCGACCTCAAATACCTGCCTCCCCGTCAATGTCATTGTCGGCCAGAGGAGATGAAAACTTGACGAAACTGCCCCAAAATACTTGGATAATGGCAGTTTTGAGGGAGCCAGAACGTGTACTACAACAGCTGCCGACCTGTCAAAGCTGGAAGCGGCACAGGTTAACTAAAATAGCTTCGTATTAACGTAGATCTTCAATCAGCTAGCAGACGCGTTAGCTCAAAGTCCATGCTTCCTTCTTCGTAAGCCAGGGGCAGCGCTTGAAAACCCCCTGTTCCCTGCCCTGCCAGTCCCAGCGACCAACAATGTCTGCGTTGCTATGGGTCCATGACAGCAAGATCGGCCGATCCTGACTTTCCATTCTGCGATATTCCGTTCTGCCGCACCTGCACTGCAACTGGACTCACCTAACCGTAACTAACAACGTCGTCTGCCTGAACCTGAAGGTAGCGATTGAGGTTATCAAGGTCTCTAATCTGATTGGCAAGCAGTGCAATTTGTCTGGTCTAAATTATGCATACTTGAACTTGGGTTGCCTTAGGTTATGCAATAGCTATTCGTATTGCGTGGTTGTGTGTGTGTGTGCATGGCGAATGCGGAATAGTCTTCATATGCACTTGGCACTGCACCCTTACCTGCTAGACTCGAGGTCCTCCCAGTATGGGATTTGAGGAAATGCGGTCTTTATCCCCCATGCCCGTCGAATCCAGGAAAAGAAAAGCAACATGAAACGAAGCACCTTGCGGGACTTATCTGGTCTGCACACACTTCAATACATCTTGTTGTCCAGTAATAGAAGTTGCGAGGATCAGATGTCATATCATACATGTTATGTAGCCATGTAATACCACAGGTGGTGATCAGATGTTTCTTGACCTGGAGGGACAAAACGTGGCCAGGTTTCGAATCAAAAGGCCTTGGAAAAAATAGACCAGACCAGCCCTCCCTCGACCATCCATACAAGACAGGTTGGACGTGCCGGAAGACGCGGGCTTCTTTCTGCCCCACCACCTGGGTTAGCAGCTGTCCACCCAGGATTCGTATTGCGTGCGAAGCTGGGGGATTACACGTGGACGCTGGCGTTGACAGCTTCTACGGCTTTCTGCCAACAACATGGAGAACATGGATGACGAGCGACTCAGCTCAAAGTTACTTTGCCTCTAGGACAGCAGATGACAGAAAATCAGAAGGAGAAACAAGTAATTAACTATGCTGCACTGCCCATGGTCTAGAAGACAAGATTGCTGTGCGACATATTCATTGACGCGAACGGCTGCTGCGTCACCTGCGAGAATCTCGACCATAACCAAACTTAAAAAGAATTCGAATGGCAGAGAGACAGCCGAGGATGGATTGACGTGTCCTATTTTCTTTACATCCCGTCGTTGAGAGGATACATCCATACGCCCTCTGCCTGCTTACCCTACATACCACGAATATTCGCGTTTCTCGGGTTGTCCGCCATCGTTTAGGGATCCGAAAGCATCCCAGATCTTCCGTGGGTGGTGTGATTGGAATTGCCGGGCCTCTTGATATATCTCTGCCCCTGCCGAGACGACAGACCCTAGAGTTGTTTGAACTCTTGGCCTTTCTGAATTACTTCCGTGGCAACCGAAACATATTCACAACCGGCCGCAAACATTTTTGTCTGTCGTCGAATACCAACCTACTTAACAACACATCGAGGCCGACGCGCATTACAATCAAGAAGAGATATATTTATTCTTCACTCGACTGCAATTAGCACGGACTGACTGTCTTCCATCCCTCTTTGACTTTTTAGTCACAGCCAGCCAGCATATCTGACGCTAGGACATCCCGACTTGGCTTTTCGCCGGCACTCGCAGGTCCGGGAGGCCTATGCATGCCGCAAAGCACTGACTGCACTGCGCACTCATCACTGCAGCTGAATTCACTACTGAAAAGCTAGGTACTATACCTTGCGCATCTGCACGTATCGGTGTAAGCTGCGCAAATACATTGCTTGCGCAGAAACCATCAGACGGTCAGTCTATTCTATCCTTTGCCCCTAAGAAAGTGTAGGCAGAGAAGGCAGCGGGAGTTTCCCTGCAGCAGCTGTTTCATTGGCCGTTGTGCCATTGTGCTTCTCAATTGCCTTTTGCTCATCGTTCTGTCATTCTTCTGGATGATCGTCAGAAGAGACTCAGAAGGGCGGCGTTCCTGAAACACCGATCACCGGATTCTAACGCACACAGTACATACAGAATTGGCATATGCAAAGATTCATACACACTCTTGACACGTTTATTTCCCTGACCTACATCTCAACCTACCGAACCAGGACGGCACATAATTGCCTAGGCCATCACTGAGCCATCATCGCGTCTCGTCAAACGCCTATTTGACGTCACTCTTCGATAGTAACATCTGCAAGCGCCGCCCTACACTAAAGGGAAGAGCTCTTGAAGGCCAATTAAGCTGCGTGCAGCAACCGCGCGGAACTAGCTCTCGAGTCATTCCACCATAATCGACACTTTTTGGGTCACTTTCTTCAGAGGAAGTTAGAACAATCTGATCTGAAAGTCAACGCCAGACCATAATTGCAATTACAGCAAGATCGACCGGTCCCCTCATACTAGGGCGCCAAACCAGCACCAGACAGCTGGGCCCGAGCAAGCAACTCTACTACTGGGCACTATACTTTCTTTTCACTACCACATTCAACTCACTTTTTTTTGTGTCCCCAACCCAGTATTGATTTCATCTGGCAGCGGCCCATTTTTGTTTTTGGTTTCAGAACCCCTTTGTTTAGTTCTTGCGACGAACTTCCCCTAGTCGATCGCGGGTGCTGTATCTCGATCACGCGAAACAGCAATTCCTTGAATTTCGCTGCTTCTGAGACGAGGGAGCACCTAGGATCTACGCCGGGGGTTGCAGGACCGTCCCCGTTCAATAGCTTGGAGCTGCTGCGACTGTGTCTCCATAGAAGCAGCAAAGCAGCAAGCAAGCAAGCAGCAGCAGGCGGCAGTAAGGACCCCTGGGCAGTGCTTGTGCTTGTGCTTGCGCAGGCATCCCTAAAAAAGCCCACCCCCGTAGCAACGGATCCTTCTTCCCTACCCAAGCTACCCCATTGCCTAGAAATCAAATCAATCGAGATACGACGCAACCAAAACAGGTCACTTTTGGCGGCACGCCGACTGCGACAGGTACACCACACCACATTGGTACCGCCCGCGCCCGCGCCGCACACACCCCATCAACTTACATTTGATTGATGCTAGGTTGCCAACCCCCCAGCCGCGACTTACCTGCCCAACAACTACCTAGACAACCCTGCCGCCCACCTTGGTTCGTAGGCTCCGAGGTTCCACCCTGCTACCGTCTTTAACTGGCCGGCCAGGATTCCCAAAGCAAGCTTCTTGAAAGAAAAGAAAGAAGAAAAAATACCTTTCATACCTTGCACAACCTGGCTTGCTTGGGTAGTAGTAGTAGCTGGCCTGTCCTCCGTCGCTCGCTCGCTCGCTCAGGCCATTCATTCATTCTCCATCCCACGATAAGACATTCGGCAGGCGGTTCGTCGGTGCCTCTACCAGGAAGACCATCTTCCCATAAGCAGGGTTCGTAAATTGGCACCTCACAATCGCTTCTTGCGCTATCAAAACCCATCGCCCACTCTTTTCCTGTCCGTCGTCGATCCACCCAGTCCACTTTCCTGGTATCAACTCCACCTCTCTAGTCGCTTCCCTCCGATATCCCAGTAACACGATCAGCGATATAATAGAGCTGCCGATCCCAGTCCGCGACAATGGCGTCTCACGACTACAACCGTCATCCGCTGCCAGCTCCGCCGTCACAGAGCCAGTACGATCAGCAGCACTCCTATCCGTCGTCTTACAACAATCAGTCCTCGCTGCCTCAGCAATCGACGAGTCAACAGCAGTATCAGTCACGACAACAGCAGCAACAGCTTTCAAACGCCCAGTCAAAGCCAGCAGCGTCAGCGTATCCACCGGTTTCTCAGCAACAGAAATCGGAACGACGACCTAGATCCAGAGGCTTTAGCTTTCGATCAGACAAATCGCAAAAGAACGAGTCTGCCACCGGTCACAGTCGCAAACTCTCGGGCGGAGCCCTTCACGAGACACACGCAGAGAAGGAAGCAAAAAGACTAAACACAAAAGCCGATCCTACCATGGCCATGCAGGAAGCAGAGCCTTGTAAGTCCGACAAATAACGATATAGGCCTCCGATCTCCCAGGTATCCAACTTTTCACTAACCTGCTATGTAGCCGCCGTTGCTCGTGCAGCTATCAATTGGGACGAGAAACCACCTCTTTCTTCGATTCAGCACAAAGATGCTTCTGGTAATATAATTGGTGAGTGCAGTCTGCTGAGCCCTGGGCAAGAACAATGATAAAAGCAAGATCTAACATGAAACGCAGCTGATCCTGATCGCTCGAACCCAACAAGAAGCAAGTGGGAACGACCTCTGGACACGATTCGTAGTTTCGAGGCTGCGTTCGATGATGGCTATAGCAGCCGCCAATCTGTGTACCGAGTAGACTCGGACTCACAGTCAACCTGGAACAGGAGGAGTAGCTACTATGGCAGTAAGCCAAGTCGAAGCTCACGCTTCCCTGACAAGCATACTTACCGTATGAAATCAGACTCCAATGGCCCACGTTTCCCTCATGAGGGTTACTATGGTGGCCGATCCGGCTCGACTCAGCGCCCGGATAGCGTCAACTATGACCCCCGCAGTGGCGGGCCGAGAGACAGTTATTTTGATGGCTTCGATTCTGGAGCTGGCGGCCCGTACGGCGGAAATGCCCCAAGAAACAGATTCTCTCGCCAGCCCACTGAGCAGTACAGCCACCCGGCTGTGAACAGAAATGTCTATCCCAGTCCCGGCAACCACAGATCCTACGAAACAGTAGCGTCTGGATCTGGAAGCGCAAGCTACGGGGAACACTCGGGGTATCAGACTGATCCTACTAGCAGTGAGAACAGCTCTATCAATCGACGTTCGCCCCAAAAGAGGCAACAAGAGCCTCAAAATGACTATGGCATCAGCTTTGGACAGACACCCGGTTACCGACCACCAGTTTTGGGAGAACCTGCATCGCAGCCCAGGACGATGCCTGATAACTCGCACGCGCCGCCACCCCCGCCCAAGAATGGCGGTGGCGTGCTTTTGAGGAAGAGCTCCAAAGCAGCAGTCTCAGCCGAGGCACAGAGACCAGATATGGGAGATAAACGAAAGAGCTGGTTTACCCGACGCTTCAGCAAGAACTCCTAAAGACCGTGGGACTTGCTGAGCATACCCACCATGCATTGCATTGCATTGGATTGTATTTGCCGGTTTCGACTTTAGATACCCACGGCCGTCTGGACGTTTCGTGTTCGGCCATTCACGGAGGCTAACCCTCCTGACGGCCCTCTGGACGTTTGAGGACTTTTGTGCTTCGTGCCAATCCACGGTATGCCTCCGGGCCAGCTCCTCTGTCGAGAGCCCGCAAAGCTGGTCTTGGTTCGGGGCTATAGCAGGGGAGTGAGCTTTGCACCTTGATGATTTTGCATTTTGCAAGAAGGCGCTCGGCGTGGAAACAACATTCGATTTAAGTACATACGAAGTTAGGATTTGAGATTATGAGCAAACGTTGAAAAGACGTTGATATAGGAAGGCCTCTTGCCCAGCGGGTGGGGAGTGGTTAGTTCCACGGTGTTGAAAGTACAGAGGATATCGGTTCGCGGAAGCTGTTTCAACGCGACGTCCTACAACATAGCACTTTACTACATTAATACTTCTGCGACTGCGGCAGGACGGGGCCTGCGCACAAACGATATCTACGACGAGGACATGGGGCTAATCATTGCCAGTATCACCAACTTTGGATGGGCAGTCGTTTGACTGTGTCAGTTTAGGCAATGTGTCTATAGATGGTGGCTTTCTTGACTTAGCCACCAAACGAAATCAAAATTTCTTTTTTCTCTCGAAAAGTCTCGATTATACTATCCACTGATTTCTAGTCTTTTGAATGGTTCCAGCTTGACTTTGCATCCATAAGCCACAACACTTTGATGATTAACGCTGCTTCTTGGTGTCTTTCTTCTTTTCTTCCAACTGCTCAGACTGGTCTTCATTATAAGCCACAATCACATAGGCGACAAGCACCACATTTGCCATGATGGCGGCCAGCGCTCCAGCAAATGTAGAATTTCCTGATGACAGTTGTTAGCTACACCCCCGGCTGATTCAAGTAATGGTCGGAATACAAATACGAATGGAAGATGATAATAATGAGATAGCATACCCTTGAATAGAGTGTTCACCGTAGCATAGTATGAACCAATCGGCACCACAATCATGGCAAGTGTAAAGGCGAGAAGCTTAATAATTACGTCCCTAGTATCAGACTCATTAGCTTTGGAGTTTTCCATATTACTTCCTGTTGTGTAATTCCCAATAAGAGGCGAAGAACCAGCTATCCCAAGTAAATCTCGGGAGCTTTTGCAAAGCCGGCTAGCAAGCACGACAACATCAATACACTTACGCGGGTACAGCGGGAGAGATGTTGGACTTTTCGCTGGCTGCGGGGCTGGCGCCAATGCTGTCATCTTTCTCGAGGATCGACTTTTCCGTCGACACGATCCTGCGGCTTGCCATGATGATGGTGGTGGTGATGACAGAGGGGCTGTCAACTGTGAGTTCGTGGTTGCTGCTTGGAATAGTTTTGCTGAAGTGAGGCCTGGAGTCGTAGATGCCTTTGAGTGTTTTGGTGCCCTGTGGCTTGAAAGGAAGAGAGGTAATTGGTCTTGAGCTGTGGCTGGTACGTACGCAGCAATGGTGTTGTTCACGTATGTAAGGAGACTGGAGCTTGTAAAGTTGAGCGTTTGCTTGATTTGGTACCTGCCTATCTGTCTGTCTGGTCAGTGCTTTTTTCGGAACCGTGCCTTTTGCGGTGGGAACCACTCACTGGTGGGATGGCCGGATTGCCCCGGATTCCGTCATAGTGGTTACCCATCTATTAAGCTGACCAGCACTAACAGCCTTGTGAATCTTTGGAATCCAGTGATGTTCGTTCTCTGCATGAGAATATATATGTATAGCAGTCGTTCTGATAACGTTAAATTAAACTTCAACAATAGCCATATACTGAACTGTGCATAATTCATGAATGTCGATTATCAACGTCCCAAATACAGAGTGCAATACTATTGTGTCAGTATACTGCCCATTAAGGTCAGGTGACGTCGCGTTTGTACTAGTCGCGTCCCTGTGCGCATCCAGACCAAAATTTCCGCGTGCAAGAAGCCGTCCATGTCCCAACTAGCACGGCACCTCCATTCCTGACCACAACCCACCAAGTCCGTCCTGCTGCCAATCTGCAACCTCCATTTCAAACAAGCAGAGACGGACGTTTAGTGGTGCCTTGAAGAGGTTGAGCACCCGAGTTCCTTGTTCAATTGCTTCAAGCATTGTTTGCAGCATCATCACCCCCGCCATTCTTCACTTCACACTGATAGAGAAGCGCTCACTGGGTGACGAATGCTTGGAAGGAGGGGAGGAATGAAAATTTGGAAGCACTGTCTATAATTTGAGAGATCAGAGGTCGAAAAAATGGTCAACAGAATACCAGGGTTGCGGACGAGCTCCCCCTCGCTCCCCTCGACGCCAAACGGAGCAAGCACCAAAGCTGCACGGTTCGACATTGAAGACGAGGACCTCGATGAGCTTGCCCACAGCATTCCCGATTCTTCACCCTACTTCACCCAAGCTACACAGATAGTCAATCGCACGACGCAACCGACACAAATCATCAACAGGACCACACAGCCTACACAGATTGTTGAGAAGCGCACGACGCTACAGCGCTCGTCTCCTCCGATCCCAGATACCCCTCGAACCGTGATCGAAGTCCCTGCGTCGTCGCCGTTCCAGACGCAATCGGCACAGAAGAGGCAAACGTCAAACATGAACTCTCAGCCGTCCAGGCCAGGGCCTGCGCCTGGCCGATTGGCATCTGTGATGGCGCCGGCAGGTACGGTCTTTCGAGCGCCTGCATCTGCTGCCGCGCGCCGACCTCAACCAGCTGTCAAACGACAATTTCTCAGTAACATCAACTCTGACGATGATTTGACCAACGACTACAAGCGATCGGACAGCTCAGACGATGATCAAAGGCCAATGCGGGGTGAAATCAGGCCGTCGTCCTTTGTCAAGACGAGCGATAACAAAGACATTCATCTCAATGACATTCACGATCTCAGGCTTCGCTATCTCACAAGGCAGGTCCACAAGTGCGTTGTTAAAAGCAAACCGAACATTACATACCGACAATGCCGAGATGCTTTGCAGGACAATGGCTTGCAAATGAATCCAGCTGTAGAGTCGTTACTTGATGAAACCAATACAAAACCAGCAGCTTCTTCACAGGGTTTTGGATCAAAGTCGAAGACAACAGCTAATCAACCACAATCGAAAAGCTGGACACAAACCAAATTGACAGGTCCATCCAAACCTCCAACGGGTTCGAGCTCACCACCACCTTCACCCGAACCGGCTAAGAATATTGCGCCTCGCAGACGTCTAATTAAAGGCCGCCGAAATCGATCCGCTTCGCCAGACAACGTATTCTCAGTCTCATCGTCACATGTGACCTCATCAGCTGCAACATCACCCGGCAGGTCATCGCCAGATAAGCCTGCGAGAATGGGGGCCCGCGCGAGTGCGTCCGGAGATTCTCAGTCTCAGCATGGCAAAGTCCGACATCAGCAAGCTGCGGGTCGCGCTGAGGTGATCACTATTGACTCCGAATCCGACCTAAGCTCTGACGATGATCTTCCATCCCTCGATAAATTTGGCAGCAGAAAGCGCAAATTGGTATCAGCCACTGAGAAGACGCCGCAACCCAAGAAGCGTGGTCGGCTGGTCAGCGGCAAGGAAAAGGCGACGAGCGAAGCCAAGGTGCCCAAGGTGGCAAAGGCTGCGCCAAAAGTCATAGAGTTGTCGGACGATGTGCAATCAGACGAGAGCGAACCTTTCCCCACGGATATCGACACGGATTCAGATGCATCTGGTGTCAGCGAGATCCGCGGACCGCGTAAGGAGCATAGTAAGGTCCTCGAGTATCTGAATACTTGTACGCCCGAGGCACTCGCAAGAATGACGGGAAGTACAGTCAAGGATTCGCAGTTGATCACCTCTAAAAGGCCATTTCAAAGTTTTGAAGAGGTTGAAAACATCAAGGCCAAGGGCACAAAAGCCAAGTCCAAACAGGGAGGTATTGGTGAAATCATCATCGACAAGTTGGACACTTGGTTCAAAGCATTCGATGCTGTAACGACAGTCATCAACAAGTGTGTTGAGCGTGGTGATTTGATCAAGAACATTATGGACAGATGGGACATGGACACAAACGGACAGTCCAAGTCAGATTCAGAAGTCGTGGACCGAGCATACAAGGCATTGCCAATTGCGAAGCGTCCAGCCCTCATGGACGAAAATGTCCAACTCAAATCGTACCAACTCTTTGGCCTCAATTGGATGAGCCTCCTGCACAAGCTGGGATATAGCGCGATCCTTGCTGATGACATGGGTCTCGGAAAGACTTGTCAAGTCATATCCCTGATCTCTCATCTCATCGATACGCAGCCTGACGCCAGGCCTCACCTCATCATGGTGCCTCCAAGTACGCTTGAGAATTGGGCCAATGAGTTCGAAAGATTCGCCCCCTCGATCAGTATTCATATCTACTCTGGTAAGTTGCAATATTTTGTATCAATGTTTGACCAATTTCACTAATAACAACATAGGCAATAACCGACGGGATGTTGAGCCTTCAGATATTGCCGCAGAGTATGATGTTGTCCTGACTTCGTACTCCATGGTCGAAAGGAAAGCAGACGACTTGTATTGGCTATCTGGGCTGAAACCTCATGTCGCAGTCTTTGACGAAGGTCATAAGCTCAAGAACCCGAATACGATTCTATATAACCATTTGTCCCGACTGCCATCCAAATGGCGACTAGTACTTACCGGAACTCCAGTCCAAAACAACTTGAAAGAACTGCTAGGTCTCCTGAGCTTCGTTGAGCCCAGTCTATTCGAAGCCGGTGTCTTGCAAAAGATGCATACCATCTTTGAGGCCAAGGTCCCGAACAAGGATGTTCTCAACTTTGCCGCCCTCGCAAAAGAAAGAGTCAGCAATGCGCGTACCATAATGAAGCCGTTCATTCTGCAACGACGTAAAGACGAGGTGATAGGCCTTCCTAAGAGGACAGATCTGGTTGAGTTGATTCCACTGGCTGGAGCCCAAAAAGTGCTATACGAGGGAATCAAGGAGAGTTTCCTGGCCGGAAAGACCAAAGCCAGAGGCAACAAGGATAAGGGCAATCTATGGCAGCAGCTCCGCAAAGCAGCCATACATCCTCAGCTCTTCCGAAGACACTTCACGGATGAGCTCATCAATGAGATGATCGACCTCCTATGGAAAGCACCAATCACGCTTCCTGTGCAAAGCAAGGAACCGAGGTTCAAGAATATGTGGCGCGAGGAGCTCATGGGCGAGTCGGATTTCAGCTTGCATCTGTTGTGCAAGGATTATCCCAAGTACTTGAGTCGCTTTGACGTTCCTCACCAGTCTTGGGAAGAAGCACCCAAGGTCAAGAAACTATTGGAGTTGATTCGCGGCTACCAGGCCAATGGAGACCGCTGTCTCGTGTTCTCCCGCTATGAAATGGTCATCGACATTCTCAGGGAGACACTGCATTATGCCGAGATGCCGTATTGCGAGTTGACTGGTAGATCGGGTGTCGCCGAACGTTTCCCAGAGATTGAACGGTTCAACGAGAACCCGGACATTCCGGTCTTCCTGCTCACTACAGGAGCAGGTGGCACGGGTCTCAATTTGACCGCTGCCAATAAGATCATCCTGTTCGACCAGTCAGACAACCCGCAGGAAGATGTTCAAGCTTCCAACCGAGCACATCGTATCGGACAGACTCGCGAAGTTGAAGTCATCCGGCTGATTACCGAAAAGACGATCGAGACGATGATTTTCAACTCCTGTGTCAAGAAGCTGACCCTCGCCGCGTCAGTCGAGGGCGTTGTCGAAGATGAGGAAAGTTTGGAGGAGGAATGTCGCAAGAAGATGCTTCTTGGCGAGGAAGAGGAGGTTGAAGTTCCTCCTTCACAAGCGATTGCATTATCCCAAGCATGAAGCGGGGGCACCAAACTATGTCACGAGCACATTTGTGTTGAGGAGCAATGCATGCTCACTTGCCACGAGGCGTTTACCCATTGCATAAGAGAGCGAGCTGATTGATTTGAGAAAGTTATAGAGACTATACCCAAGGTATCGTATTGTATGAATATAGACTTGCGTGGCGTGCATGGATCAGGAGATGCAAAATGCAGGGCGGTCGTCTGGCACATGATGCTATGGATGACTATGCGAGATCACAGATACGACACGGAAAGGTCAAAGCCATGCCAAATTCATAGGGAGTGATGTCAAGATGTGCCGTACTGCAGATAGACATGAACAAATAATTATCTGCCTAGCGAAGTATACATCTACAGTGACACCTCATTGCAATTCCTAAATCAAAGTAATATTCTCGGGGGTATCTTCCTCAGTCAGCCCTCCCATAAACTCTCCGTCCATCAAGCCGTCGATATAACATTCCCCTATGAGGGTCCAGACTTTCTCGCCCTGGTACATGGCGTCGATCTCTCGAATGACCACAGGGACCGAGCAACCGATAATGATAGCTATTTTATCTCCTGGACGTGATTGCCTAGGTACCAACCCGAAGGTTTTGTTCGTGATCATGAACTTTCGCTGACGTGAGAGCATTATTTCAAAAGACTCATAGATGCTACGATCCTTGGGGGGCAGCGGCAGGCTTTTTCCCTCCATGAATGCGGCTGTGTGTTGGACATTCTTTGAAGCTTCGCAAATGAACTTCTGCACCATCTCGATTGTGGAGTCGGTAAGATGATGGACCTGCCTTCTTGTCACCATTCTATTACCGGTGATGGTCCTACAAAACATTTCATCGGGTACGCCATTTTCGTCGAAATGTTCCCTCATTCCTGGCATTTCTGTCCATTTATTGAAGTGGCCAGTAACCGTCGAGCCCTCGTTGTCGTGCAAGATCCGCATGGTAGATTCCGGTCCATCTTCGCCAAGCGTATCCACGATGAAAGCTTTGAGATCAACCCGCGCGAAGCAGTCTGGCAGCGGACAGCTGCACAGGCGAAGATGATTGGGCCTAATATCGACCACTGTCCCTCCGGAAGCATGATATATTTCCCCGTTGTGCAGTGCAAATTGGTGACTAGGATCATGAGTGAGGTCTGACTTCCTCGCACATTCTTTGCAGTAGTGGAAAATAGTGCAGTTGAGGCATTGGACTCCATTGCCCGGAACATCTTTCCCGCAACCACTGCAAACGGCGTGACTTATCCATCCTGGCTCCCCTCTTTTCAGTCTGTTATTAGGCTGGCCAAAGGTAGTCAGCGATAGTGTGTGGTATCCATGGAGCTCATGAGTATGCTCGTGCGGTGCATGTGAAGGCTCCTCGTTGTCGTTCTTGGGCGAAGCGAAGGTGACTGTCTGTGGCCCAAACCATGGTACCCAGCCTGATTTGTTTGAAACAGATGACTGTCCTTTCCGTTGTGCGCGTCGGCATATTATATCAGACTTTCCACTAGCTTTCATTATGTGCATTGCGGCCAATGCATAGACATGGACAGTCTTTGCTGTACTGGAGTAATCCGGGAACCATTCCGAAACGTCGATATCCGATGCTATAGACAGAAAGGCGTATATGCCGTCCCTTGGATCGAAGGAAGAGAAACCAGCAAAGTTGTCCAAGAGCCGCTCGAGGGTGAGCTCCGATGTTTTCCCTCCGTGAAATGCATTAGAGGCAGTCGACAAGCGTATAATTCTCTCAACCGGATCCAGTTCCGGAGTGAGGAGCTCGTGAACATGGTAGGGATCCCTATGGCAATAGTTGCTCTTCTTCTGTCTCAAATCCAGGTACCGCGGCTGAAGACGAAACAACCTTACCAAACCCATGATCATGCCAATACTGGTCGCTCGGTGTCCGACCCCAGAAATGCTTGTAGGCCGATAGAACATATTCCTGAACAATCCAACGACGGGAAAACCAAGGACGAGATATCAAATCATAAAATGCTTGCCACGATTCGTCGTCGGTCTCTCTCGCTAAGGCGTTGAATGGATCCACGAGGTCCGTTGGGCTTGAGCCATTCTTTATGCCATTGTCTGCCACGGTGACGATTTTCTCGAATCGACCAACCAGATCCATGGCCAGATCACTATTATCAGACGTTTCTCCTAGCCAGATGGCGACCCCTCGATATCGATAAACCTTATGCATATTGCGCACCTGGTAACCTTTCTCACCATCATCTCTTTGGTTGATACATATCGCATCAATCCAGAAGTACTCCGTAATGCGTGACGGTCGAACGAATGCACGGAATTGCTTCAAAAGAGCCTCGAGATTCGGCCGAATGGGGAAGTGGTGCCACTCTTGCTCGCCGGGGTGTCGGAGCAGCAGGTCGGATGAGGCCTCTTGCGTACCCCATGTGTACGAAACCGGCCGATACGGCGGTGCGTCTTCGTGTGAGAATGTGTGTAAGGTGCCGTGCAGGGCTTCGCCAAGTTCATCACTGACGGGCTCAATGTGCAGCAGCCTTAATTGATTCTCGGGATCCTTGAAGGGCTTGTAAATAAAAGCTGAATTTGAAGCCATGACTCACAGTAGCTTCAAGGCTGAGTTGTACTTATGAGAAAGTAAGGAAAGGAAGATTTTCGTCAAAACGAAATGAGCGTGGACGTTTCAAGTGCCAAAGCAGTATATGCAAGGTGCTATCACGTTTGCTTGGCGAGTGACTCTGTGCCACTTGGTCTGCAGCGTTCTCGATTGGTCAGGATTGTACCCCAATTCAAAACCGAGAATAATACACTACCTCCTCTTGCGGTAATTAAAGCCTCATATTTAGACAGCTCTATGTTGCTACTGAACATCGCAGTGTCAAAACGATCAAATTTGAAAAATTTGCAAGCAGTCCATGTGAGGCCAGGGGCTTTCTGTATGCAACACATCTAGCCATTGAAATATGGTAGGCACACGATGCTGCTATGACACTGGTTACACCAGAATTCGCGTAGAGATCATCAAGTGATACCGCGTGGATTTGAGACGAGCAATGCTCGAAATTTTCATCACTCACCACTTGATCTTCTTCCTGTTCAGAGCCTGTCTTGGAATGGTAATGGTCATACACGTTCCGTAGGAGCATTCCCAGAACTTTCGGCGTGCGACATCTTGTGGTTATGTAGACGTGAAGGATTGTATACTATAAATTGCATCATTTTCTATAAGTAATACAACCAGGTTTTTCCTTTTCCGTTATCGAGTGCCGTACCTCATTGACCCTGTTCAGCAGTGTTTGTTGGAGGAATTCGATGCGGGTTAGAATGTTCCCGGAATTTTCCCCAACGCTCCGGGTTGGCATCACGTCTCTTGTTGCTCAGATCGACAAGTTGCTGCGCGCATAGCTCTATGACATGGAACACATTGTCATTCTTGTCCTTAACATTGGGCCCGCAATAATCCAATGTTCGATTCCGAATTTTGTCATATGTCCTGTACTCGTACTTATGAGGTTTGTAGCCTCCTTTCTTTTTTTCATGAAATGACCTTTCGAATGGACCAACTTCCTCGGCAGGAGTGGCAGTAGACTTTCTGAAGGGTAACAAAGATTGTCTACGAACCTTTTTACAATGATCCAATTTGATGGTGTCAAGTCCCTTTATTTTGTTTCTCAAGTTCGATTCGGGGACATTGAAGCGCCAATAGGTGCACCCATCGCGCGCAGTGAGTGGTTCGAGTTTAAGATGGATACTCTCTGTGTCTGTGAGTTTGTTCTTCCCCAAGCGAATTAGATTGTATAGTCCAAATCTCCTAGGTTGCTTGGTTTTCCCAGTGCCGACACTGAGCAGGACTTTTGGACCCTTGATTCTTCTCAAATCTTCTGGCTCCCCAGGCCGATGAGCCATTTCGTTTGCTTCATCCCAAGCCAACCAGGCAGGGTTATTATGGTCAGTTACGCCACCATCGATGAACCTCCTGCCCCTCAATTTGACGTGCGGAAACCAGGTAGGCGCAGCTGATGTCGCCCTGCATGCTTCAACAATGGTGAGTGTTGACCTGTCCAAAATTTTAGGATTCCATTCCGTTGTGAAAGGACCCGACCGGGGACTGTGGTTGTATGTCCGAAACAAAACAGGAACATCTCCGGTGTTTCCACCGTCGGAAGACCCGCCTCCCTCTCTCAACGTTACTACAGCTCTGTTGAGTTACATTAGAAATAGACGCTCAGGAATTTGTTCCATACACACTCACGCCTTGCATGTTCTGTTCAAATGACGTTTATCGACGAGGTCCCCTTCTTCTGCGTAATCGGACTGCCGCAAATACTGATTTATACATGCAATCTTGTCTCTCCCACCACAAAGACAATACTTGCTGATAACCTCTTCGACCGCTTCTCTAAACTTGTCAGGAGAGTACTGAAATCTTTTCGAAAGGTATCGCAGTGGTGTTTTAGACTGTGGACGAAAAATTGAGTTTCCAAGCTTCTTATATTCTTCAATGCACTGATTGATATCCATACGAAGCCTTCCTAGCATGATTGCAATTAGACTTTAAACTGTCAGCTTTTGAGCACACTAGTTGAACATAGATTCGGCTACTTGCCCTCCAGTGCTCGTGCCTACCATGAAATCAAAATAGTAACAAGGCAACGGTAGATTCTCCCCAGTGCCACGATCTGACCCACTACCTGAGTTTGCAGGCTCTGCTGGGGAGGCAGAACCGGCAGTAGTACGACGGTCAGTGTCGTGCTTCTTAATCTCCCTCATAATCTCACGTATGATGTATAAGGATGAGAGGCCTCGAATCCCGCCCCCATCTTACACAAATGTCAATTGTGATCGGCTCACGTGATCGGTTAACTCACCTAGCGATAGGACGATAGGCCTCCACGGGTCATCCTCAGGATTAGCAGGCCCTGAACATGAGTCGTTCGGCACATTATGACCTCCGATAGCCGCAGTAGATGAGTCAATAGGCCCGTTCATTTCTTTCCCCAGGAGACTGCCAACCTCAGTCGAATTTGGGAGTTGAAGCAAAGAAAACCTGTTGCCATTGCTTCACACGATGTGCGAGGAGGAAGTGCGCAAATAAATCTTGTTCCCCGTGATTGCTCGCAAGGCTCTAGCTGCTTAATATCGAGTCCATCACTCGTTATTCCAAGATTGATAAGAAAGTAAAATTAAGAAGGCTGGAGTACATTTGTTCACTGACTTAACCGACTAGTCTTCTATCGCAAGACCACATTTTCACCGACGGGGAATCTCTACTCGAGTGACAAGCATCAGATGCAACTCTCTCTTCATGCAGGTGAATTGCATGGATCAAGACGGGGTCGATTGACGGGTGGAGTCCTGTACTGGGCGTCGGCCTGTTCAGCTCCTGCCTGAAAGGGTGGCAATGCATTTGCGCCGTGTCGGAAGCCACTGTGAAAGTGTTGTGTTTCGTACGTATGCTCAAATAACCAAAGGCCCGTAAAAGAGTTCTGACACTCTCGCTTGGATTTATGCGCCGCCGAAAGTCCACCGACTAGAGCAACCAAAATGCGGTTCAAGTAGTACAAGAATTTGCCACTCTGAGACTCATCATATTCTCTACCGCTCAGAGTACAGTGTTTTGACTTGCTTTATGCTCTATGGCGCACAGGCCGTTTTGATGATCGGTCACAAATGCAAGTATATACGTTCGTACCTAGGTAGGAGAATGATGGCCCTGAGTACTTCTGATTCAGCTCTTGACAGATTCAGCCACGAGCCCTGAGAATTGCACGATAGTGGGGGACTTTTCATCCCGTGATGCAAGAAGGGAATGAGCGAAATTCCATTGGCACATGTCGTACTTTCTTGTCAACTCGTCTCACAACACCAGCGCGTGGTTTTCAAGACAAAGCGCCCTGGAGCCATTTGAAATGAAGACGAATGCAACATACGCAATGAGCTGTGCCAAATCTGACAGGGATGTTCTATTGCGTGCAGACAGTCATGCAAGCTAGCAAAAATACCGACTGACGCCCTTTGTGACATAGTGCGATCGTGCTAGTCCAGACCAGCATATATATCTGCCGAATGCGTTTCTGCTGGCAAGGATGACCCATCTTGTGCCGGATCATAGTCGAACCCCTGTAGGCTGAGCATTGCCTGACGCCTTTCGAAGATAAAACATATGTTGATTGGCTGAAGGTCTTTGACAATCCATCTTCCGCACACCATCCCCGGTGACTCGAGAATTTTACAAAAATACCGACCATAAAGAGTCCTACGCATAAAGATCAGCTCCCGTACAGCAAGGTGGTTCTTCGTCACATTCCATACAACACTTCCCCTCAGCCTGTCTCCACACATACCGCAACCAACGACAATGAGCAAGAAGAGTCTGGTATACGAGACAGAGTCTCAAACTCTGAGCAAAAGAGATCATATACAGTACACAAGTGAGTTATTGTGACCTCTTGCAGCACCAGAAAATTGAAGGAGGTGGTGATTCTGATTGAGTGATCTCCAGAATCAAGCAGCGGCAATGTTGAATATCACTCTCAAAGCCTCCAACGATGGGAAAAGAGCATGAAAATTTACGATCGAGATGACGTGTCCGTGCGCAGACAGATCGCAAGAGTTGAGATACCTACATCAGAATATTTGAAACGGAATTTCCTGGGGAGGGAGGTCAACGTTGTGATAATGTCACGGAATTGACTTGGTACAATGAATATCTTCGCAATGGGTGGTCGCGACGTATTCGCATATCTGGGCTTCGAAGTCGGCTTCAATCAGTGCTATTATAGATGCTCTTTCTGAACTAGAGTTTTTGGGTGATACCGATCATATAAATTGGCCAATTATTAAATTATATCCCCGAGGGTGAGCCAGACTTCAATCCAACTTATATGGCATGATGTCAATGGTTGGTTTCTTTCGTATTCTTCTCTTCGTACCTCACTCAGTCGTACGTATGTCCACGCTGTATTCCGACGAAGTAACGGAACACGCGATTAACGACACTCGATACATGTAACATTTCTATTTCGAAAGTCATCAACATTCAGGAGGCTACTTAGGCTATCTCCGCCAAGAGATACGATCAGGTCCATGCGTGGGTGACTTGCTGCGTTAGATGACGCCCCGGACATAGTGAATGCAGAAGTTGTACGTGGCAATACAATACGTCAGGAATGGACAATCGCTGGCAGTCTCGCCCCATATGAATTGGGCCAATAAATGATTGGGTGCTGGCCCATTATCAAACAAAAGGCCGAGGAACGTAGGCTGTGTAGAGACGGGAAGCCACACAATTGCAGGCTATTTTCCCACAGTTTTCTCGTTACAATTACCTCCAGTTGCTGGGAATATGTGGTAGCTGTTTTAGTCAAGCATTACTGTACACGGATCGCTTGCGTAAGTGAGTACCTTGAGCTGATCTGCTCGGGAATAGTCTAGAAATTGCTTGAATGATCGCTGCAAGTTTAGTGGGCAGCTGTACTTTGCGATAAAGCCACCGCGGTGCAAGGCTTACCCCGCCTGCGCGGGAAACTCTTGTTCAAGTACCTACCCAGCAATCCCACCGCTCTTGTACCCAGAGGCTGATTGGACATACGGTACGAAGGTAGGATGTATGCATTTCAAAGTGTGGATCGCACATCCCTGTCTTTCTACAGATTTCAACTGGTTCGAGACTACCTTGGTACTTTACCGAGCCCTGTTTTTTAAGCAGACTCATATGCAGAGTTACAGAAACGAGAAGAAAAAGAACTTGGTTCTCTCTCGCTGAATCTGCGACTGGGTTTAGAAAGCGGGAAGACCCGGCCTGACTAACGTTTTTTGGCCGAATAATGCGCATCCATGGAATCTTTCCATTCATGATCGACGCAAATTGGAGGGAAAGCCAAAAAGGGGAAATGGTGACTCTGGCCCCTTAGTAAAAGACGTTGATATATACAGCGTCTCTGAGACGACACGAACAGCCGCCAGTTGTCAGTGACAGGGATTTATGACTAGCCTCAGGACAACACTTTCCTCAACACCTTTTCACCGCCTTCGTTGGTCAGATGAGCGCCAAAGAATAAAGACATCAAAAACCGTAGGAAAACTTCTGTATTCAATGATGGGGTAATTTGATTTTTCGACTTCTTGTATTTTTTGTTACATCTTCTCTTTGGCGGGGATGCCGGAGGCGCAGCAACATTTGCATCGTGCGGAGTTCCCCATGCTGCATATGGCAGATTTCTGAGCATGTTGCATCAGCTGGGCCCTGAAGCCATGTTGAAAAATTCTGTTACCAATATGGGTACTTCGCCTTAAGCCGTGGCCATGAAAGAACGGCCATCAAAGTTGAAATGACTAAAGCTGAGTTGACTAACTGGGCCCATCGAGTGACTTCTCGAATGTGTCACAACCATAGAGCCAAATGCTCTAGGCATGCCAAAAATTTCACACATGCTGTGCCTCGTGGGTTCCCCCGAAACAAAATCTGCAGACAGATGCCGGGGCCAAGGCAGTATCAGATTATTAGGCAGTTCGTTTGTCTAGAATCAGTAAGGTATTACACAAGTCTTGCGACTCGGTTTGTGAATACGACAGCGACCCGAGAACATACTAGTGGTATCTTGTTATTTGAGTGCACGCGACACGTCCTGACGATACAATCCAACATAATCGCAGATGACTCCTGATGGAGCGAGGCGGCGTGGATACAATTTGACTAATGTCATACAGCTTTCGTATCAATAGTATCGATCCCTTGGGGATCAACTGGAACTTCGCACTGCACTCATTAATGCTGCGCCTCCATATACATCAGGACCATAGGGCTGGCTACATTGATTCGGGGCTTAAACTTAAGACACAGCCCTGATCCCTGCTGACGGGAAGGCTTAAAGCATTCGAAATGCCGAGGCTTGTACAACGCAAATGATACTCTCATATGAAGTCCTGGACATGTATCCTCATCATGTTCAATCAGAGTTGACTACTTTTGAGAGGCTCCGGGCAATAATGATCACGAATCAGATCTCAGTTCTTCGATGACCGAAGTCGTCTGATGAATATATTGTCCCCACAGCTTCCATCCCCCCGGCCCCGTTCGATTTGGTTTCTCGCATCAATCCCCACCACCTGCATACACACCTAGGTAACCTAGGTGTCTTGTGGGCACCTAGGTACCAGGTACATAGGTATGATATACATATGTACGTAGACCATCTACCCTGACCTGCCATGTGCAATGCGACCACCGCTCAAGGTGCGTCCGTAGGATCCCTGAGGTCAGATTAGCGTAATCAATCACTATACCCATGGACACTCATTCGAGCCTTACCAATCTGTTACTAGATCCTCGTCCAGGTTATCCATCTTCGTCATATCCTGGTCCGAGATTTCGAAGTGGCCAACTTTGACGTTATCGACCAGGCGCTCTTTTCTCGCACTTTTAGGAAGCGGTATCAAGCCATGTTGAAGGGACCACCTATCCATCACGGTACCCATGTCAGCCGATATCTTCTGAGCGGGCTTAGGATTCAGCTCTTTCAGCCACCGCTTACCGAACCATTAGCTGCGCGGGAGTACACGAGTACTGTTTAGCAAGGGCGATGATGGTAGGGTTCTTCATGCGCATCGCCCTCGCTAAGGGGCCGTATGCTTCGACAAAAATACCGTGCTTCTCGCATACGGCGCGGATTTCTTCTTGCGTATTGAACGGATGAACCTCGATCTGGTTAACCGAAGGTTTTATGCGTGGGTTCGAGGCCATGAGTTCCTCAATCTAGAAGGCGTCATTCAACAAGGTCAGCCTCGCCAAGTCTAGTGTACAGATAGCGCATGGAAGAACATGTCCAAGGACCAAGATATCCCGCGTTTCTCGGTACCGTGAGCTGTATTCGTCTTTACGATTGATCGCACTTGGATCGTCAGACGTGCACCTCATCGCTCATACTTCGGACTTGCCAAGATTTTGGCAGGCTCAAGAGGGAACCGGCATCGTGGTGGGTATCACCAAGCCAATCATACTACCTTTCCTGGACATGATAATCGTCTGTTCACTTGACCGATCGATCTTTCATTCTGGACCCGGGAGAGACACAAAGATTCGATAAACTCACATGTCGGACTCCAAAGTTGCTGACACCGCCACTTTTGACCTCGCCATCCTCAATCGCATCCTCGACAGCCTTCCAACTGGTGATACGGGCCTCGGGGCCGCCGTACGGCGAATGCAGCAGGAACAAATCAATGTACCCCAGCCCCGCCGCGTCGACACTCTTGCGAATACTCCGACGCACAGCATCATACGACTCACTGTTACTAGCGAGCTTGGACGTGTAAAAGACGTCTTGCCGGCCCAGCTTTTCGGTATTCTGCGACGGGTCCTCGAGGAACTTGCGAATGGCCCGGCCCGCCTCGGCCTCGTTATGATACATTTGCGCGCTGTCGAAGCCGCGGTACCCCGCCGCCAGCGCCCACGGCACCGCCGACAGGACCTCGCGGCCCGACATCATATACAGGCCCAGCTGGATCTGCGGGATTAGGTGGCCAGAGGGGAGCTATGAAATAGGTGAGTGAAAAGATCGCAAGATGTGTATACCCTCTGGAGTCTTTTCTGTTCCATGTCGTGTCCGATTCGGAGCATACCTTGACCTTGCTGGCCAGCGAAAAGCTGTTGGATGCCATGATAGTATGATTGAGCCCTTATTCCAACACAAATACAAGTAGTGGTGATTTGAAGATTGAAGCAAAGGACTCTTAATTGTGCCAGATTCGCATTTGCCTACTCAGATAAGAATGAACAGATTGGGTGTTCAACTCGGGTGGGTATAGTTTACACACAAAGCGGAACGATGCTGTCATGCTTACCAAAGACACCGGCCGCCAGACAAAAGTGGAGCATTCAGTCCCGTCTGTGAACATCAGTATTTTCAGGGTCTGTGTCTTTGGAGTTGCGGGTTTGTCTTTGCACTTGATGACTTGACCATCTTCCCCTTCAAACAACAATAGTTACTTGTTGGTTTCAAGGCTCGCGTCATCTTGATTCATTTGCCGCTACTGGACTTTTGTCTATCTCTAATCTATGGGTATTGATGGGTATTTACACTTTTCTACAGCCCTCTAGCGTGGCCGCATTAGTGTAATCTTGGGGGGTTCTCTATCAATGTGGTCGGTAACGACTGAAATTTGTGGTTTGGTCGGGGTTCAATACGCCCAACCTTTGCCAGGGTTTGTTCTAATTTTTACTTTATACAAATGTGTTGTGATCTTTTCGATCCAATATTGACAAGAGCAGCAGCAGTCGCCAATGTTTGCTCTTCATCAAGAGAGCTTTTATCTATTTTCCTCCATCCATCATCTCCGCGAGCCTGGCGGCTTCCTGTCCGAACTTGGTCTTGCTGCGGATAATGTGTCCGAACTTGTAGAACATGATCAAGCATGGTACGAATACAAGTGCGAGGAAACCTGGCACACTAGAGGCCCAATGAATGCCTAGAGACTGGTTAGTATCAAAATTATTGGTATTCTCAGGTGAAGGAACGTATACATACCTAGAGAATCGTACATGGACGCGGTGAACAGGGGGAAGACGGCACCAGCAATGGATCGCAGCACGGTACTCGCGGCCAGCGCCGATGCAGCGTATCCGAGGTAGGCATCGACAATGTAGTTGGTCAAGCTCATGTAGAGAAGCACCATGCCAAAGCCAAAGAAGACACCGGCGCTGACGGAGATGAGCCAAAAGGTAGAGGGGTCGTTGGTCCAGGCGAACCAGAAGAGGCCGATGGGGAGAGCGACGGAGCCCAGCATGGCGGGAGGGAGACGGGCCTCTGGGGGAACCTTGCCCTGGTACTTGTCGACCAGCTTGCCGTAGCGCTTCTGGTCAAAAAGGGCGACGTAGAAGAGCGAGATGATGATACCCAGAGCAATGGCGAGGAAGGGCAGCGAGGCCACACCCTGAGGCCAGCCACGAACCTGCTGAAAGACGATGGGGTAGGCAGCAAAGAGAAGGAAGAGAGTGCCGTGGACGACGGACAAGAAAAGGCTGAGAAGAGTGACAATGGGCTCGTAGATGAGGATGACCCAAGGGCGGAGGGCGCCGACACGGAGCTGGGTTCCGATGCTCTTGGTGTCCACACCGTCCACGACATGCACCTTGCCGGTGATGGCTGTCATCTTGGCGGCACGCTGTTTGAGAAGCGCTGGTGCGTAGGTCTCGGGGAAAGTGAGGGTGAGGATGACCCAAACAGGGAAAGAGGCACCAGCAATCATGACCGACAACGATCGCCAGCCATAAGCGGCGTCAAGGAAACCACAGGCGATCGGGCCCAACATTTGTCCCATAAGGCCAGCCAGGGTGAAGATACTAAGAACAAATCCTCTCTCCTGAGCCTGGAACATGTCGGCAATGACGGCGGGAGCAACTGCTTGGGTGAAGGAACCTGCCAGACCACCGAGGAGTCGGAAGGCGAGAACAAAAGAAATAGATGGGGCGAGTCCAATTACACCAGATGTAACGACAAACGCGGCGAATGTCCAGATATAGAGTCCGCGACGTCCGTACACTTCACTCAAGGGCGAAAGTACGAGTGCTCCGATGGCGAAGCCGAGGACGAAGAGTGAAGTCATGAGCAATGCGGTGGTCTGACCGACGTTGAACTCGGTCTTGATGTCGGTTGTACCTGTTTCTTGTTAGCATATACAGGACTCCCGACGAATTATTGTTGGCTGACCTTGAGAGAAGCCAGAGGAGGCGATGGAGACCATGAAGACGGCAAATGCAAGAACCATGGCATTGGTCCATTTCTTTCCCTTTGGGAACAACATCGGGTTGGCGGAGTCGTTTTCGATCCATCGTACCAGGTAAGGGTCCTCGGGAGTGCCATAACCTGGGAAGTCGTATTCGAGAATCTCTTTTGACACAAGTGCAGAGTCGGCCTGATCCAGTTGCTCCTTGGTAAGAGGTTCCTTCCATTTTGCCTTCTCCTTCTCAATCTCAAAGTCCTCTGACCACCGATCCGAGTTCCGGCCAATCCACGATTCCCTCTTTTCTACCTCGAAAGATCCATCCCAAAGCTGAGCGTCGTTCTGATAGTCTCGGTTGTTTATCCACGTTGCGCGACTAGCACGATGATGACCCGGCCAGACCTGTTTTGCAGCCGGAGCGGAAGGGAGTAGTGAGTTGCCGACCATGTAACTCATGCGGTTGGCACGAGCCTCGGTGTCGAAGGCGCCTGTCCATCTCTTATTGATCTGTTGAGTCGACAAGTGGCCCGGCCATGGTGCGCTCAGCTCAATATCATCTCCGTACTGAGTTGGCCATATTGTCATGCGATTCGCGGCGCGCGGTGGCGCGAGACGATCGGAGGACATGACGGAAGGAAACCAAAGGGCAAGTCTAAAAGCTGATGAAAGAACTTAAGAAAGTAGAAATGGGAAAAGTATACTTGTGTGTATGTACAAGTTTATTTGGTATATGCCAGCACAGGAAGAAATGAAAAATAAGGAAAAATCAAAACCCCGGAAAATAGTATATACCACCAAAGGGAAAGTAAAGAAGCGAAGGCAAGAATGCCAAGATCGGCATACCGGAGGGCATCACGAGGAGAGGGAAATGGGCAATAGATATACCACGACACTTGTTGATCTGAGCCTACCTCATAAGCGTAGGGCTGGGCTACTGCACCCCTTCTCGCAAGCTCAGATAGACGCCGTCCATGACTGGCAATCATAGGAGGTGGAAACCTACCTTGAGTGATATAGATTAATACCAGGGTTGGGTAGTATGGAATGGGTGGGGAGTGGATCTCCGGTCGTCTCGTTGGTCTCCACGACGCTTCTCTCGTGGCTTGTCCACAAATTTCCGCAGCCTACCATGCGTGTGGATGAACAGTGGTTGACTGAAACGGGCGCACATGTCATATCTCGGGTCTTCTTGGCAGGGATACCTCTGTATAGTCGCTGGGATGGCATGTCTGCAGGTAATCTATGCACTGCCGGCAGCCTCCCGAGAGACTAGGTAGGTTGGTCCTGGACCGTAGCAACCCAAGTGCCGCGGACCATACTAGTCAAGATTTTCCATGATGGATGTCATATCCGTTGATCCATTCTCTTTCTTTCGTACGAGTGAAGGAAAAAAAACTTGAAAGATTTTCACACAGTCGTGGATAGAGTTCAGATACATCGTAGATCGCGTAGATCCCGTCGCTGGGTGTAGGTGATCAAGGTGATGCACATGCATACCCGCCTAGAAGTCTTTGCCAAACAGCTATGGCTCTCACCATTGGATGGCACCAGCTCGCGGGAGTCTCAGAAGACACGGCGCAACGTAATGTTTCGAGATCTTTTCTTAGACCAGCTCAAGAGACAGAGCGACTGCCTCGGGGAATGGCCGAGACGCATTGAATAGGCGACGAGGGCACCGTGGCGCGCTGAGGCTAAGTCTGGAGTGGTATGGAAGATGGGTCCTCCCGTGCGGACGGGAACGTTGACAAGGGCAGACGTAATCAAAGCGACGCAGCGACATCAGAAGGCCAGGGTAAATCGAAACTAGAGATACGGTTTGCAGGGTTTTCTTGTTCGTTGGGTTTGCTTTGCTGCTGTCCTGCCTGCTGTGTGCTATCTCTGCCAGAGATTCTCTGGTTTGGTCTGGTCTAGTCTGTTCTCTTACCTTCATCTGTACCTATGAGTGATGTGGCTCACGTGTGAAGCAGTCGGCCAGCCATGGATCGCCCCTTCCAATATGGGCTAAGGGCACGACTTTTCCCCAGGGTTTTCCACTGCCAAGGCGAGACTCGAGAGGGACTTGAGGAGCTAACAAAGTGTCAAATTGCTAGAAGCCAGCTGACGAGAAAACCTGTGGCCAGCAATGAACGAAAGGCACTGAAGAGGGAGAGCAAAAAAAGCTAACAACATTGAAAGTAGGGACGGAGGAACATGAAACTAAGAATACATGAAACGGTTTCTTGGCGTCTTTTTGGTGACAGACGATTGGGTATCCCTTGTTCGCAGGGTATCTTGAGGCTCAGCGCGAAGAATTATGTGGAGACGTGCTGCGTACGACTTTAGTGGGTCTGACAGCGAACCGACCTTTGTACAACCTCTCAACCCTCGGCGTGGATCATGATGGCATTGAGTTGATTCATGATTGCTGCTGGCATTGTTGGGACGTTTTGGCTACAACTTACGAGCAACGACGGGAGGTGGGTGCAGTTTTGCTTGCCCTGCCCGCCTCTTGGCTATTCGTGCGTTGATAATTGACCGGGCGCAGAGCCGCAGATCATCCATGGGAATAGTGAGGAACAGGCATGTTGAAAATAGCAGCAACAAGAAACGATCCCTTAAATCGGCCACAAAAATAATCCCCTAGATCGTTGCACCAACCAGCCGCTCATGAATGTGAGGTTGCGAGTTGTTACAAGATATCCCCGAGAAGTCATCTTTTTCATCATTTTCTTTCTTTTCTGGTCATTGTCGCGGCTATGATTCAGGTGTATGGGTGCGATGAAAGAGAATGATGAAAGCTCCATCCAGGTCATCATCGCATGTGGTTGAGATGCCGTTTTTTCCATGATAAGAAAAATAGCAATGAGATCATTGGCGTGCTCCCGTCACACATGCCATCCCATCCCATCTCTCATGGCTCATTCACATCACGACTATCTGCTAGATTCGATGGCATTTCTCGCACAGTCGGAAGGTGGTGGGAAAGGGGCAGTTTCGCCAAGACGGCGTAACCGTGTCGAAATGAAATCAGACGAGCAAACCGGCCATAGCGTTTTTTTCTTTTCTCGTCTTTTCTGTGGACAGGCTCTGTGCTTGGCTTTTTGATTCAATTCGGTGCAAATGCAAACGTACAATGGAGATTGACTTGTGATCAACCATTTCCCTGGAATACCAAGGAAAATCATTGAGACTGAACAAGTGCTTGGTATTGCTTAATAACACACGAACAAGAACCCCAGTAAACCCAGCGACCTGAACTTCGACGTCATGAGGCTCAAATAAGGTAGATGACATTCACACCTCAATTCATAACCTTATGGTCTGGAGATGTATGGTGTATATTGCTTGCGAGGACCCTTTTCTGACAGACGTCTAATATGTACATTGTATTCGTACCTACAAAGAAGTCAGTAGTTCTTTTATTGGTGCTGTCTCACGATCGCGGGTAGTTTATCCTGATTTGATCTTTTTCCCACTAAGCGAACGGCACTCCCAGACTCGCCAAACTTCCCAATCACTTAAGGTTAGGGACCATAATCTATATTAGTGGGGGTTGATTGCGATGCACTGGAGCTTCTGGAGCTTCCGGGGCTTCTGGAGCGCCTGGAGCTTTTACTGGACCCCCCTCCATAATTCTCCCACGATTTAGCAGATTTAGGGTAATGCTCCGCTGTGGTCCGGCCAATGCTTTAGGTAAAAAGATTTCTCGGTCTAGACCACACTTGGCCAATTTGCATTGATCTCTCTACCTACGACAGCCCCGCCCTTCGTCTTGCGCGTATGATTTGATGAGAATTAATAACATGACCTTGGCTCTTGTCGCCTGCAAATGACATAAGATTCGCAAGAGCACACTGATCATCTATTTCACCAGTCATTTCGTATCTTGGCAAGAAAATAACCTTGAATTTGGGGTCACTGCTTCTTCGTATATGTGATTTTTCACTCAAAAGTTCTTGACGATCAAATTAAGAGGGAGATTGTGACTAACCCTCAGTGTGGAGTTGTTCCTTCAGACGAAAAAGTCATTGCTTCTGGCTTCTGGAGTAGCGGCCACGGCACAACTCCCATCTATGCCATCCCATCTGCGTCAAAATGACGACGACTGAACAACGTTGACGCCGGAATTATTATCGAGATTTTCCGGAGTAGCAGACTTTGGCAGACAGCGCGCGCCGATCCATGCGTTCAAGTAGGTTGTACGACAGGCTTGTCAATGCAGCCACGCGCGTGTGATTGACGCCTCCGGGGTTCAGACACCGAAAACAGCAACGCGGAAGACGGCACAGTCAGCACTGAGCAGCCATGCATCCCGGGAATGCATTCTAGGGACGCCGCACTGCAAACTGTTGACTGATATTTTGTGACGGTGAGCAAAACTGCTGTCGGCTTTGATCGGTTGACATTGTCGCGTTGCACAGCAGAGAGATGCGACAGATCGGCACCACGGGAAAAGCAAAAAAAAAAAAGAAGTTATGCGACACAGCAACGCAGCCGAGACAGCTATTCTGAACACATTGCAACATGGTATACTCGCAAGGTCGACTCGACTGCAGTCAATGAGACCTGCAGTGTCAAGAAAACAGTTTACTGCTGGTGCCACAACATTTCAGACCCCGAAGCAGCACATGAGTATATCGTTCCTTCGACAATCCCGTCGAAGTTTTGTTAATCAGGCATTGGGTCATATCATTTTCTTGTTCAACAAGTTGAGATGACAGTCACAGTAGAGATTCCGCCCTCAGATTGCCGACTTCAATCTGAACCCCTTGACTATGTCTGCAAATGTCTCGGATAACGATACATCGCTGGGCAAGTATTAAGTTAGTCACGGTGTTGAACACAAGCTCATGCAACACATACATTGTAGTCATTTGTACGACTGGACACAAATAATAAGTTCTGTTTGCTTGCGCTCATCCTTTCACCACGTATTACACTACAGATTGATTGACGTGGTTCTTATCTGTGAAGATCTATCAGCTCCAGTTTTTAGTCCGTGCCACCAAAGGTCATGATTGGCGGTAAGGAGTCATGAAGGAGATAAGCTCTAGCGAGGCGAGCAAGGCCAAGCCATCCAGCAGCCAGGTAGGTAATCATTAAGAAAAGCAAATGCGCCTTGGAGTTTGTCTGTTTGCCACATTATTTTTGTCAAGGTGTCCGTTGGGGCAAGGATTGTGCCAGGCATATATGAATATATTGCTTGGCCTAGCGCACAACCCTCCTAGGCAGGCAGACACTTGACCTTCTCCCCTTACACGGCGTAATCAAACAATCAGAACAACAGCGCAACAGAATGAAATTCGGGTGCAACTTCCAGCTACGACAGCACGCTCAATGGAAAGAAGCCTACATCAATTACAATGGTATCAAGCAAACTGTGAAACATCATCCCAGTCTGCGCAGTCAATCTGTCCGGGACGGTAAGGCTACCAGATCGAACTCGCACCCCCGGTCATCGAGCTCACTGACGACTACTTTCCAACTCAGACTTTGAAGCATTTCTCCTGAAGGAAGTCGGCAAAGTCGATTGTTTCCTCCAGAGACAGTTTGGACATCTGAATGATTGGGTCGATGCAATCTTGTCGCGCTTCTCCTTGCCCGCCCTTTATCCCGGACTAGACACGCTTACGCAAGTGGCGACTACCGAGTTGCGAGATCTTGGCGAATGCCTGTGTGAAGTTCTTGCCTTCATCTCGCGGCTTGAAGCATTTGCAAAGCTCAATGAAGATGCTGTCCACAGACTGTTGGCCAAGTATGCCAAGTTTGCTAGCTCAGAGTCTGCTGGCAGCCTGGATCCTCAAGCCACACTCATTGCAAGGCCGTGGCACAGCACCGCCGAGCGGGTGAGAGACCTGCTAGACTTGTCGCGCTGCGCACAAGAGTCTGATGAGATTTCTTCCGACACTCAGTCGCTGCTATTGCGGCGAGTAAGCCCCATTGCGCTGGGTTGCACCAGCGATGTAGTCCATCGCTGCATCAAGGACGATGATCCTGCGTCGCTAATGGTTGCGCTCGCTTCTCCAGTCTCCTACATGGAGAACCAGGCCATGTTGTATTCTGTGTTGCAAGTCGCGATCAACTACCGGGCTGCCATGTGCATTAGGTCTCTACTGGAAGAGATTACTGCTCCATTGGAGGACATGTCGTATGGCCATCAGGATGCTCTGCACCAATTGGTGATCCAATTCTCACGATCCCCAGCTTCATTGAATAATATCGGGACTCTTGTCGAGATGTTCCGCGAACTGTCCCCTTATCAGCATCATATGTTGCTTGTCAAGGATTGGAGGCTTCGAACTCCGCTGCACTACGCTGCAGAATATGGCTGGGCTAGACTGTGCAAGCAGCTGATCAAGTTCATGGAGCCCTCAACAGTCATGCAGCCAGACAAAACCGGCTTGACACCGCTTCACCTGGCAACTGCCAATGGCCATGTGTCTGTGATAAAGTCACTCCTGACATTGGAAACTGTTAGCCACACGCTGTCTGAAGAGATGGCCGGCGCTTTGCTGCATACCTCCATCCAGACAAAAAGTGCAGACGTAGTGGCGTGTCTCTTGACGACCGGAAAAGGTATGAATCTCCAAGACAGCCAGGGCCGCACGCCACTATATGTCGCGGCTGATGCCGGTGATATTGAAATGATTCGCGCACTACTCAATGTTCCAGATGGTGTGCATATCGACTGCTCAGAGTACATCTATGGATGGTCACCTTTGATAGTAGCGTCTGTACGTGGCCATCTTGATATTGCTGAACTTCTCCTTCAAGCAGGCGCGGACAGAAATGTACGAGATCATCGCGGCTGGACAGCTGTAGAACATGCATCGTACCGAGCGCACATGAAGATCGTTGAAGCTCTGAACCCGCAATTCTCGTTGGACATCCCTACTACACCAAGCTTTCAGGAAGCTTCTGTCAGTGAACCAACCATCAGACAGCGGCCGACTCTGGATCTGACAGGATCAGCTTCGCAGCAAGACCTTGATCATGTCACCACGGTCTATGTCAATCTAGGCTCATTCGATACTTCTTCCAGCGAGAAGGTCCTGGACATAGATTCATGCATACTAGATACGGCCATCGAAAACGGCACAAGGGAGGTATTTTTGGAATTGTCAGCGACGCAATGTCATGAACAACCACATGTACTCAGCCTTCCTTTTCTGGAAGACGTTACCGAGACAACATGGCGTTTCACTACGACGAACTTTGACAAAATGAGGTTGCAGTTCAAGCTGTATGAGTATCCAGACGATACTCTAGCGAACAAAAGACTACTGGCTTCGGGAATTGTCTTGATGAACCATCTCAAGGGTTGGTTTCGCCCTGGGCGACAGAGCTTGAAACGTGAAAGCACCATTGCTCTAGCATCTCCCGATGGTGATTGCGCTGGAACAATCACATTCACGCATCTCGTCTGCTTGCCATACAAGGTTTCTGGACCAGAAAGACCCTTGCAGAAAATGCGTCAATTGGACCAAACGCAAGTTGTGGGACATCGAGGTCTAGGATGGAACATGACTGGGCTTGGTCGCATGCAGCTGGGAGAACACACGATACAATCTCTCCAGAGTTCTCTCGACCAGGGAGCTGATCTCATTGAGTTTGATGTCCAGATAACACGCGACCACGTGCCGGTCATATACCACGACTGGCAAGTATCGGAGACGGGCCTCGACATTCCCATTCACGCAATGACGTTCAAGCAAGTGAGTTCTAATCCACTCGAGTCGACTTTAATCCTCATGAAGCTGTAATTGACATAACTCAGTGGATGGCCATTAGCGAATCCCAGAGCAACTCCACCCATGACCACCCCCGAGGCCGATTGCCCTGGGACGAAAGAGCGCGACCGAGCGAACTGCACCGACGGCACTCTCGGTCCCTGTGTGCCCACCCCGATCATCCCCGCAAAGCCATGGCGGAGCGCATGAAGCACACCGTCGAATATGCCAGGAACCACAACAAGGGAAACATTCGCGGCGAATGCATCCACGACGCCTTCACGACGCTTCGGGAGCTCTTCCAAAAGTTCCCAGACGAGGTTCACTTTGACATTGAATTGAGTGAGTACAGTATAAGTCTCGAGGCTCCGCGAAAAAAAACTACTTTCTAACCTAAAGTTACAGAATATCCCATGCTCTGGGAGTGCCCCTACTGGGAAATGGAACCTTACTGGACAGAGATGAACGAGTACCTCGACACAACACTCGACGTAATCTTTGAGCTCGCCGGTAGTCGCTCCATTTTCTTCACCTGCTTCAACCCCGAAGTTTGCATCCTATTGCGCACCAAGCAAAAGGTCTACCCCGTGGTCTTCCTTAACGACTCCATGGTCAGCGGGCCAGCAGGTGATTTGCGCGCCGTTTCGCTTCAGCACGCCATGCGGTTTGCGCGCCAGTGGGGCATTGAGGGCATCGTCATGGCGGCTGAGCCGTTTGTCGCGGCGCCTAAACTCATCCAGCATGTGCGCGAGGAGGGTCTGGTCTGCGGTTCGTACGGCTCATTGAATGATGTTCCAAAGTTTGCAGAGGTATGAATATTGTCGCTCTCTTGAAGGACAATTTGCTGATTCATGATTACAGAAGCAAGCAGCCGAGGGCCTAGATATGCTCATTGTCAACAATATTCGCCTGATTTCCAATACCCTCCGTAGCATGAAGTAAAAAGATGTTGATCGATTTGGTTTTCTCGGCTGCGAGCAAAAGGGTCATTACTGCATGCTTCCCAAAGCGCAATATTGGGACACTATACGGGAGCGTCTACGATGATCGGTAGTGTTGATAGCAGCAATGATCAGACATCCAATGGCATAGGTGCGGATCGCCACAGATGCTCTCAATTGTCTTCAAATTTATCACCGTCTCTACGCTCGTTTCAAGTTCTGTAACTGTTGCAGAGCATCTTCTCTATGCGTGGTAAATGCCAAACCTCGGAAGAAAGCTTTATTGGTGTTCCAGCGAGCTCTTAACTTTCTGGTACATTACATATGCCCTTACGGCCCGTACTGAGACGAAGCTGACGGTCCCTTGCAAGTCCTACTGCACCATTGTACATGCATAGCACGTGACCCAATCGAAACTCAGGTACATGGGTTCTTCATGCAGACTCATATTTCAGCAGAGGACTCCATGTAGCCTTACCCCTTACTCCCAGCACGACCCTGGAGCACAGCCACTCACTCTTGAAAGAAAAATCCTTATGCTGAAAGACTTCGTTCTCGATATTTGTTTCTGCTTATGAACGATGAACGATGGATCCTGTGTCTGCGATCGCCGCAATTACAAGTGTCTCTGGACTCTTCAGCAAACTATACAGCCTAGGAGAGAATTTAATCGATGCGAAGAAGGATTTCGATAAGTTTCAAACATGGTGTTGGCTCTACAAGGTCCAGGTCGCGTTGATAAGAAAATGGGCGGACGAAAACTCCGAATCATTCGAAAAGATTGGAAATGTAGACACCCGAAGGCTGTTCAGCAAAGTACTCAAAAACATAAACAGGCTATTAAGCTCACTGGAAAAGCTTTTGAGCGAGGTACCAGACAAGTCCAAAGGAAACTTCAAACGAAGAATCGGGGTTGTGAGTATAGGGCCTGATGCATCGAAAACCATCGAAACACTTGACGGACTTATGTCCCAAGTGAAGTCCACCATGGTACTTCTAGAATCCATGTAGGTGCGACACAAATGCAGATCTTTTACAGAGAAGACTAATGCGATACCCGTAGGTACGGAGTTACTAGAGAGTCAGTCAAGGCAAATGGAAATCCAACAAAGTCCTTCGACATGGATTTGTGGAGTTCTTTAGAAGTTACGCCCACTAAAGACCTCGACATCTTCGTCGCAAATTTCTTCAAACATCTTAATAAGAAAGTGTTGAACGACAAAGGGGACAGGGCAATACACATTGCCGCGAGTATGGGAAATTTACCTATTCTCGATTCGCTGCTGCGACACGGGGTTGAGACAGATGTTATCAATGTTTGCAAGGCGACCCCACTCCATTTGGCACTTCGATCCCAGTCAGAAAAGGTTGTGGACAAACTGCTAGATTACTCGGATACCTCACTGTCCATGCTGGACGATGCTGGCTACTCGCCGCTGCATATTGCCCTCTACCTCGGACTAGAAGACATTTCAGTCAAGCTGATCGAAAAGTCACAAATCACTCTATCCATAACAGATCCTAGGGGCATGTTGCCACTGCAAATTGCCGCAGCGAGGTGTCTTCCGGCTGCACTACAAAATATTCTTCAACGATCGGGCGACATGAGTGTGAATCAACGAGTCGAGGCTGGTTGTACAGCACTAAAACTGGCTTTCAATCCGTTATCGCATGCCTCATCGCAGAATGTGAAGCCATCTGAAGAGAAGCAGACAGAGAGTCTCAGGATAATGTTGCGACATGGAGCAGATGTGACACAAATCATTGGTGCACTAAATGAGCCAGCGCTTCACGTTTTGGCCTTTCGAAGCAAAACTGATTTGCTGAAAGAGATTCGAGCTCCGTGGGAAGGCATAGTGAACATGCAGTATGTGCCTCAGTCCGACGCTCCCTCTTCAGCGTCCATGTTACAAGCAGAATGGCTCGGGGCCACGCCACTCTTTTTTGCAGTAGCCGGAGACAAACTAGGAACTGTCGAATACCTTCTCGAGAAGGGAGCGAATCCGAATATTGAAGTGTTTCTTCATTCTTCTCCAGCTCCAGAGCGTGCCACAAACTCAATATGGGTCGCGCTGCTCGAAAAACACCTTGATATTTTCAAAGCACTGCTGAGATGTGGTGCGTCACCAGATTTCAAGTGCAGAGGGAGGACTATGCTCCACTACGTGATCGACCAGGGTCCAGAACAGTCCAAATCGGAGATCGTGAAGCTTCTACTTGCACATAATGCAGACATTCATTTGCGAGACGAGAATGGTATGTTACCATTGGTGCGCGCTGCCATAGCAGGCTGCATTGGCTCTCTTAATGCGCTTTGGGATGCACACGCAAAGCTGAAAATCCCCGAGGTTGATGCTCTGGATGCCTTGCTCGGGGCATGTCGACGAGGCCATCACTCTTGTGTCGTTTTCCTTCACGCAAAAGGGGTAGACATTAATCAAAAAACTCAGGAAGGCTACACACCATTACATTTTGCTGCTGGATATGGCCGGCATAACGTTGTCAACGTCTTGTTGCTTCTAGGCGCAGATCGCACTATTAGTGCTCTGACGAGACAAGAACCTTTTGCAGCGGTGGGGACGGCGGAAGCTATCGCAAGAGCATTTGGGCATATTAAAACGGCAGATTTGATTAAAGGTTGGGGTTTATAAACTTGCATTGTACGGAGGGGCCATGCTCTAAGTCTACCCATGTGTGGAAATAAGAGATTATATATAATGCCGTGAAAGTAAGTGTCATAATTTGCCGTGTAGGAATCACGAAGGACTAATTCCAAGTAAAATAAGTTTGATCATTCACAAGATCTCCGAAAGATAAATATCAGATGGTGATGAGTCTACCAGAAACTTGATATGAGCAACCATGATCATTCCCGGTGAACACAAAGCAATGAGTATGTCAAAGTACATGTACGTCGGTACTTAGAGAACACCGATGCGCCGGTGACCCACTTCGACGGGCGGCCCGTGGTGTAATTCTTCATTGCTCCGCCCCAGCATTCCACAGACGCCAACATCCTGACTAAGCGGAGAAACATAATGGCAGTTCCTCAATAATTCTGGTCTTTACTCTTGACAAATGCTGGTACTCATTGAGAGGTTAGCCATCAAATATTTACCTGCACAGTCTCATTCTGGCCAGCTATACCGACACGTCACTGGTATTCGGCCCTCTGAAAGAAAGCGATTGAGTCCATTGACCTCTAACTCTGGAAGAGTAGGTAGCGACTCGACTTCAAAGCTGGCTGAAGCAGCGAAATTGCTGGATGAATGAAGTATACCTTGAATAAGAATGCTCTAATTGGCTGCAAAAGGCCGTGAAGACAATCCCAAAGCGGCGCAAATGTGGACGATCACCGCTTAATAAGCGGTTTTGCTAGTCATAGAACCCCTAGTAGCTGGTATCCGTTCGTCGGTAGTGCGCATTAAGCACTACTCCAGATGATCATCGCATGGCTCGATATGACTCTCGAGACATATACACGGATGGTGGCTGAGGCTTGATCACGGAATGAAGATGCTTTCGCGTCCGACCTTGGACCCGACGCCGGGTTGAGGACGAGTATATTTGATCGCAATGCCAGCCGGTAGAGATCAATCGTTTTCATTGTCATTCTCAACAGCCTCTCGAACATCTCACATATCATACACTTTCCAGCAAACATCAAAAAATCTCAGCCAAACAGATCAGAATTTTACTCATTCCAACTCCGATAATACGTCAAACCCGAAGACAACATGACAAGCCCCTGCAAGGTCATCGTTGTGGGCGCAGGACCAGCCGGTCTCTCGCTTGCCCATGCCCTCACATTGGCCAAGATTGATTTTGTCGTATTGGAGAGAAGAGATACTGTGTCTATGGACTCGGGAGCCAGTCTGGTCCTCGCTCCGACGACACTGCGAGTGATGGAGCAATTTGGTCTTCTCGACAGGCTCTTGGCTTTGGGCGGCGAGCTCAAGTCCAACAAGACTCTTGATGTCAAGGGCAACGAACTCGGACACTCGGATGCCGTACAACTGATGAGAAAAAAGTAAGGAATCCCCTAAATCTAGAATGAAATTCACGGATTAAGTTATACTCACACAAATCATAGCCACGGAACAGCACCTGTTGCTTTCCACCGCGCACACCTAATTGACGCCATCCACGACGGTCTTTCCGCAGAAGCAAAGTCCAAGATTCTCACTGGAAAGCGCATCAGCGACATCACATCCGACGACAAGGGCGCCGTGGTTCGCTGCGAGGACGGCAGCTCGTATGAAGGCGACATTGTAATCGGCGCCGACGGCGTGCACAGCCAAGTCCGCCGCATCATGCGAAAAATGGCCATCTCCGGAGGGCGGGAAGCCGACTGGGACCCTGAAGTCCCCTACGCCAGCGAGTACCGTTGCCTCTGGTGCAGCTTCCCGCACCCGGACAGCGGTGAGGCCTACGACACGCAGGACCGCGACCGCTCCGTCATGTACCTGGGCGGCGTGGAGCGGTCCTGGATCTTCCTATACGAGCGGTTGCCCGAGAAGACGCGGGCGCGCGCGTCCTACTCGGACAGCGACGTCGACGACATGGCCGCCCGCTTCGCCGAGTATCCCGTCACGGACGAGCTCAAGGTCAAGGACTGCTACGCCATGAAGATCACGGCGGGCGCGTCCAACCTCGAGGAGGGTGTTATCAAGCACTGGTCCTACGGCCGCATCGCCCTCGTCGGCGACGCCTGCCACAAGTTCACCCCCAACGCCGGTCTGGGCTTCAACAACGGCATGCAGGATCTGGTGGCCTTGTGCAATGGAATCTACAAGGGTGTACAGTCATCGCCCAATGGCAAGCTGGACATGTCAAAGATCCAGTCCATCTTCTCAACCTACCAGGCCTCGCGAAAGAGCGAGATCCAGGCCCAGTTTGCTCAGTCTACCCATACTACGCGTATGCAGGCCTGGTCGAGTCCTCCTCACTATCTCATGGCTCGCATCATGGGCAAGGACTTTGTCCAGAAGTTACTTCTCAACTATGTGGCATCTCGGGCAATGAGCAAGTCACTGATTCTGGAGTACGGACCAAACCCAACAGTTCTACAGGGCACGGTCCCCTGGGTACACCAAATCACGCCTGCAGTCTAGACTATGGCGACAATTTGAAGGGATGAAGAATTAGGTCGACTGGTCTTGTCCACGGCTGTGTTGGGTTTGTATTTCAAGTTTAGGATTCGTAGCATTGTGACATTTGAAGGGAAGAGTCGAATTGGAATTAATTGAGAAATAGATGATAGATTAGAAATAGTCAAAAACGTAGGAATAGTGGCAATTATAACAATCTTGTCCTAAAAAATGTCAAAAAAGAGCGATGACCCTGGATTCGAACCCTGAGCCCCCTAACAAAGATCCTCTCGTCTGATCATAGGATATTCACTTTTCACCTGGGTGGCCACTGCACTCGAGAGCTTTACCGCTCGGCCATTGGACCTTTGTGACTTGTGGTTAACAAAGGAGCTCTTTTTGAAACCTGAGATACCTCGGCACGTAATTGGAAGTTCTTTCAAAAAACATAGCCTAGGTATACACTTAAGGGGATTGAGTTGTAGACATCTTCAATAAGGGCTCGGTTCGTGAAGAGAGATTTGCATTCTCTTACATTCGGATTGCAGACGAAGTTGTTTTATCAAGCTGCTCAACTGTGGTATCCGAAAGTAATAAATGATGGTTCAATCTTGCACACTGCGATAGCCGGAGCTTCCCTACGTCGTAGACTATCATCTCTTGCTCTCTTTCTCCTTCTTCAGCATCAAATCTCTCATGGCCGCTCTCGAGTTGCGACTGCCACCCAGTTTTGGACCTTTAAGCACATCTTCACTATCCTTCTTATCCTTCTTCGCGGTGGCAGCGGGCCTCCTCTTTTGTTGCCTCTCCGCCATTGCCTCCATGAATTCTCTCTTGAATTCTTCAGCAATACGATCATCCGCAGCACCATCTTCATCTGCACCGGGAGTGGCCACCGCGGGAGGCGTGGGCGTCTCGTATACGTCAACTGTGGGAATGTTAGCCACCTGTTCGTGTCACCTCTTATGGTGTAGGACTTACGTCTGCTTTCTCGCATGATCTCCTCGACAAGTTGATCGCGTTTGATGTCATCACTATTCCTCCTGTTGCGAGGTCTCCAGGGCTTGCCATCGCGACCCAGCCGGACCTTCTTGGGTCTTCCCGACTGCTCTTCCTCGACAACTTCCCCTTGGAGTCTGCGCCTAGCAAGTTCTGTCATCGCCTCGTTTCTGCTACGGACTTCATCGCCGAGGTCGATCTCTTGCAGTTTACTTTGCAAATGTACATGTTTTGGAGGTTCTGGTTGCTTATCTGTCGTCGTGGTCGCAGCTTCAGATGATGGGGCTGGCAAAGTGCTGTTGCCATGATCTGGCGTAGCAGTTGACTTTCGCTTGGCTATTTCGGATTCTATGAACTCCATCCTTGCTCCATCAGCAGCTGTATGACAGTGACATTTCAAAAATAGGAAGGGGACATACATGTGCTTGTTGACCAATTCGCTGGACACACCCGTTTGCGCGGTGAAGCGCCTATTGACGCCGCCGTTGGACAAGTCTATTGCTTTTTGCTCCTCCTCTCGTATCATCAAGCTCAGTTCGTCGTCCGCATTGGCTGCTGTCGCCGAGGCATCGTCTGCGCCGAACCCAACGCCCTTTAATCTATGCTTTCGCGCATTTCGCTGCCGGATGATCTCTGCGACAGACAGGCCCTCTTCGTCACCATCGGGTGCTTCGTTGCTCGTGAGATTCTCTTGTTCTGTCTTTTCCTCTGGTTCGGCTGCCTCCGTCGTCGTGGCTTCCTCCGCTGGCCTCTGTCTGAAGAACTTTCTCTTCTTGCCCCGAAATACCACGGGCGCTTCTGTCGCTGCTGTTGCCTCCACTAGGGCAGTGGCAGGGGCGTCTGTATCCATGGCGAGGCTCTTGGAAAGTGCCTTGACGTTGAAGAAAAGGGCGACTCGATCGCTCCTGATGGTATTCGCGTCGCAACAGCCGTTTGCAAAGATTGAACGATGCCTGGTGAGAAAATACGTAGGCTGAATACGTCGGCGCGCCCTGGCGCATTTCTTGCCGTTGGCGCGACGTTGCTTAGGCGTCGCTTCCTAGCACGGACCCACCACTAAAGCTTCCCGCACCACGCCACAAAACCCCAGATTTATAGTTGGGCAGCCCTGTAAACAGCCAGTCTTGCAATAGCTAACATAAGCTGAAAACCACCAAGACCAGCCTATCGTCCACTACTACTCTACCTTCAGGCACAAGCAGCTCTAATAGATCGTTCTGTCGACCATGTCGTCCCAAAGAGTAAGTCTAGCTTACAGAAGCTTCCAAATTATTGTTAACATGACTTTGAGATCTACTTCCTCGTTCACGGCACCGTTCAAGGTAAGAAGACTCAGATCTCCCATTCATATGGAATCGTTCCCAAGGGACTGACAGGTGACGTCACAATCAGGTGTTAGCTTCCGATATTACACCCAGAGAAAGGCTTCCGAAATTGGCGTAACTGGCTGGGTTCGAAACACTGATGCTGGAAAGGTACTGTGATATCCCCTTTTCAAAGGCAAGATATGACTCCGGGAAATATCTAACAGAAATTGTGCTGTAGGTTGAGGGCGAAGCTCAAGGATCGCCAGATGCTATCAAGCAGTTCCTGAAGTATATTGACCAAGGCCCAACTCACGCAAAGGTTGTGAAGCTTGACAAGGAGGAACGCGATGTCAAAGATGGCGAGAGCAGTTTCGAGGTCCGGTCTTGAAAACACCTGAATTCTAGTCAAACGGCCAAGCATTCATTCTGGTGGCCAAGTAAGTCGATCACAATACGCATTCAACGTTAGAATCCGGAAGATACGGAGATTGGGGGCCAGATGCTCGCTTAGAACAACAAAATTATACTCATTGTAGTAGCTGTTTCGTCCAGACTGCACACTTGCCGCCCTACTTAGTCGTCTTGTCTTTGTATCATACACATTGCATTTACCCCCCATATCTCGGATGTCGGTTCGCAAATCTAGTGAAGCAGCGTCCATGATTGGTCGCCAAGGTCTGCGAGGCACACTACCACCATGACTGACAGCGAATAAGCATAAGATCGCATATGATGCGGCTAACTTCCCGTCTTCTTACTTTTGCTTACAGATCTGGATGCTACGGAGCCACGATGCCCCTGAATTTATTGGGGAAACAGGCAGACAGGATCTACACTCCGACGACACGGCCTGGGCCGTCTGGGATAAATTGCGGTTCTCGCCGGAGACGCAGGGCCGCGATCCCTCTTGGTCCGTATTAGCGGCGGCAGATGAACTTCCACCCATCACAAATGGCAACACGACCCCAAGACCCTTGAAAATGGACATGTGGGGACGGACCTTTGTTCCCCAAATGTTTTCTCCAAGAATGTAACTGAAGAAAGTTTATAGAATGGACCAAAGTGGTGACGGTCATGACCATGGATTTCGTCGTCTTATATAAGGCCTGCTGGTCGGAACAGCCTGGATGGCCAAAAAAGAGTCTCCAGTGACCAAGCGGTGATCTCTGCAAGCAAAAAAACGTCACAATGGCTCTCTTTGTTCCCGTCGGTCTCGCCCTCTTGGGTCTTGCCAATGCCCAGACACCAGTCGGCACTGAAGTCCACCCCCAACTGACAACATACCGCTGTACAGTCGCCGGTGGGTGTACCGAGGCCACAAACTATGTCGTGCTCGACTCGCTCGCCCACTGGGTTCACCAAGTCAACAGCACCGTCGGCTGCGGAGACTGGGGCAGCGCTCCCAATGCGACTGCGTGCCCTACCGAGGAGGCCTGCGCCGCCAACTGTATCCAAGAAGCCCAGACGGATTACAGCACCGTGGGCGTGACGACGGACGGCGCTTCACTGCGCATGCAAATGCTTGTGAACAATGTTTCAGTCTCTCCCCGCATCTACCTCCTCGACGAGACGGAGGAGAAGTATGAGATGACAAAGTTCACTGGCTACGAGTTCTCCTTCGACATCGATGCCACCAAGCTACCATGCGGCATGAACAGTGCTCTGTATCTTTCCGAGATGGAGGATGACGGTGGCCTTAGTGAGCTGAACACAGGAGGTGCTGCTCGTGGTACTGGATACTGTGATGCCCAGTGCTACACTACACCTTTCATCAACGGTGTCGTAAGTTCTTGATTCCATTTGTTTTTATATACCCTTTCGATGGATTCACTGGCTAATGCACAATCCTATAGGGAAACCTTGACGGTGCTGGTGCTTGCTGCAACGAAATGGATATCTGGGAGGCCAATGCCCGCGCCACTCAGATCGCACCGCACCCCTGCAACGAGTCTGGTGTCTACCTGTGCTCCGGTCCCGAGTGTGGCTCAGACGGAGTGTGCGACAAGAATGGTTGCGGCTGGAACACGTACCGACTTGACCAAGCCGACTACTACGGCGAGGGCGCCGAATTCGATGTCGACACCACCAAGCCCTTCACCGTCGTGACACAGTTCCCCGTCGACGAGACCACCGGAAAGCTGTCCGCCATCACGCGTCTGTACGTCCAGGACGGCGTTGTCCTCAAGGCTGAGACGGTCGCCAAGGAGGGCCTGCCGGCCGTTGACTCCATCACCGACGACTACTGCACCGCCAGCGGCGCCAGCGCCTTTGACCGGCTCGGCGCCCTCGAGGCCATGGGCGATGCCATGACCCGCGGCATGGTCATGGCCTTTAGCATCTGGTGGTCGACGGACGGTTCCATGGTCTGGCTCGACGGCGCCTCGCAGGGTGCTGGCCCTTGCACCGACACCGAGGACCTTCCTGAGAACATCCTCGCTGTCGAGCCTGAGCCCGAGGTCACCTTTAGCAACCTCAAGTGGGGTGAGATTGGCAGCACCTTTGGCGCAGCCACCAATGCCACGTCGCGGGTTCGCTTTGCCGCCAGGACATTCCCCAAGAGGCCCTGGTAAGCGTTGAACAGGCGAGGCGCTTTTTTGCGAATAACTTGAGCATAAGTTGATAGACACTTGCATTCCAATAAACTTCATTCTTCCACAGCCGATATCACATAAGCGAGTTCCAGTTAGCGTACGAAACATGTCCAAGCACATATCTGACTTGTTGGCGAGAACTCACCGCCCTCGACGCTGTCACCATGCAAGTATTACTCATTGCACAAGTGTCCATGCCAAGCAGAGATGCTATTATTTCAGCTTCTCACGACGAAAGTTCCAGACCTCTCGCTGTTATTGGCTTCCATCAAGTCCCCTCTTGCGGCCGCAGCTTTGCCCCCTGGTCCGTTCCATGCAGATATCAGGGTATCTGCGCTGGTCCTCACTCAGCGTGCTGATGTCGCCGATCCACTGAACTGAATGATGCCACTGAATGAAGCATAGCACAATGCTTGTTTGCAAGCGGGCGTTTATTGTTACGCGACGCTGAGATGCTTCTCGGGACTCAGGTCTCGGACGGTATCATGGCACAAGAGATGCGTGTGAATTCCCCGACAGGATCAGGTGTGATGATGCATTTGTCATGACCATTTGACATGATGAGCGTTGTATTCATGCGGCCTGAGTTGAACGGTGGGACTCTTTGCCCAACATCCCACGCTCAGCACGACACCGGGCACTTGGTTGGAAGCAGAGCGTCACGCACATCGCGGGTTTCTCGCAAATGTCCATGGTCTTGCACCAAAAGCCCTTAAATTGATGCGCCACCATCGTTTTTCGAGAACTCTGAAAGTGTTGAATAGTGAAGATTGTATTTGTAATCTGAATTTGCCGCTACATATCCCAGTGCTATGCATTGGGTCTGTACAACACGACGCAGCTCGTCGTAGATGATATGGCAATGAAGAGACGGGAACGTTGACGTGCCTGTATAGCAATTGCGGGGCCCTTGGTGCAGTGTGCCGTAGCTTCTAGGCTCTAGCTGCGTCCTATAGCCTATTGCTGCTGTGTCGCTAGGGTGTGCTGGGTGGCCAACAACAACAAAGATGCTAGAATCGTCTTTTGCCATCCTGCAGACTCACGATAATTGTCAATCAAGGCGTGGGGGTCTCCTTAGTAATTGAGTTGGTCTCAAAATTCTTTCTTACGATAGACTTTGTGATTTGGCTAGACTGGCATGTATGATGTTGCGATGACTAAGTGGAGGGAAACATGCGCTGTATTGTAAGCGGACGTCATCGTAAAGGTTGAATGGGTAAATAATTACCCTCGTATTGACCCTCGTATTTACGAGGGCAACAACGACTGTCTGCAACTTTTTGAAGAAGTATATATTTTCACGACGATTCCCATGATAATCAACCTTTTCCTCATCAATCAACAAGATACGAAACCGCAATCAAGAAAAGACAAAGCATCAGTATTCGAAAACATAGAAAATGGCTCCCAAGGTCTTCATGTGAGTCCGCGTATTCCCCACATGTATGATGGGAGAGGAGACTAACTCACCAATAGCACTGGCGTCACGGGCTACATTGGCGGAGATATTCTCTACGCCCTCAACAAGGCGCACCCAGACTGGGAGTACTCGGCCCTGATTCGCTCAGAGGAAAAGGCGAAGCCAGTGCAGGCAAAATATCCAAATGTCAAGCCGGTCATCGGTGGCCTGGATGATTCCAACATCATCAAGGAGGCAGCTGCCAAAGCAGACATTGTAATTCGTGAGTTGGACCCCTAGGTTTTGGTTAATCAAATCTTTGCACTGTAAGCGCTTGACTGACCATCACCACTAGACACCGCAGATGCCTCGGACCACGAGGGTGCTGCCCGCGCCATCGCCACCGGAATAGCAGAGGGCCACTCGGCATCCAAGCCCGGCTTCTGGCTGCACACGAGCGGCACCGGCATCCTGACATTCGCCGACCAGCGATCCGGCCGTCTCGGCGAGCCCGACGACAAGGTGTTCAACGACTGGACCGCCGTCGAGGAGCTCACCAACCTGCCTGACGACGCCTTTCACCGTGACATTGACAAGATTGTGCTCGAGGCCAGCTCGCCCTCGGTGCGCACCGCCGTCATCTGCCCGCCCACCATTTACGGCGAGGGCCGCGGACCGGTGTCCGGCCGCAGTCGCCAGGCCTACGCTCTGGCCAAGATGATCCTCACGCAGCGCACCACGCCTATCATTGGCGGCGGCAAGGCCGTCTGGAACCAAGTGCACGTGCACGACCTTTCCGACGCTTACGTGCTGCTCGCCGAGGCTGCCGCGGCCGGCAACCTGTCCGACGAGCTCTGGAACGCCCGCGGCTACTTCCTGGCCGAGAACGGCGAGTTCGTCTGGGGCGACTACTCGCGCCAAATGGCCAAGAAGGCGCACGAGCTGGGCTTCCTCAAGGAGGCGCCCAAGGAGCAGGCGCTCAGCAAGGACGAGGCGCTCGAGTTTGGCGGTTTCGAAGCCGTGAGCTGGGGTCTCAACTCGCGCGGCAAGGCCGAGAGGCTCGCCAAGACGCTGGGCTGGAAGCCGCACCGTCCGAGCATCGAGGATGAGATTCCGACGATTCTCAAGAGCGAAAAGTCTTTGTTGGAGAAGAAATAGAACCTTTACTTACGGAAGCTGCCTGGATATTCATTAGGTAAATAGTCTTCTCAATTTACGAGGTTTCAGTGATAAAAGTTTCATGAAGTGTTTCTCAATAGATGTATGTTAGCAAGCGTGATCTATTTCTTCGACTACTAACTAGTGATAAATATCATGCTTCATCGATAGATTTTGTTCGACGTCATACCGTAGAATTCATCTGCCGAAGAAAGAGGAGGGACGAAAAAAAAAAGTGGACATCTGTATACTAACTTTCATATTTATAAGCATAAGCATATAACGTCCCGCAACGGACAGTGATTGGATCGTTCGACCAGCCTGATATGGTAACGATGTTCGAATAAGCATACCCCTGTACTTGGTTGTGTGACCGGAACCACTTTGGTACCGAGTAGACAATAGCTCAAAGATGGACCGATAAGCAAATTGGCCGTACTCAATATTGTGTTTACTTACAATGCTCACCTCTCCAATCACGAGTAACAGCCAGTACACATTTTGTTGAGGACTCGTGTAACAGTTCAGCTTTTATATATATATATATTTTCTTCCACTTCTACTTCGCACACAAGCTCTCCATTGTACCTTGGCATCAACTGCCCACAGATGGTATAGAAGTTTTGAGTGACTCAATTTGCATGACAACTATACGAATATATGATCAACGTTGCTTCAGCCCTTGTAAGATCGGGGTTTCTGGGACGGATTGCCTATTTAAATCGATCAGGGCTCTGTGTCGGAAGCCGAACTTTGTTCAGTGCTCCCTGTACTACTCTCACTAGAGGAGTCATGATCTGGCTATGATTTGAGTCAATTTAAATTTGATTCGTAGAACACAGACTTGGCACGTACCTGAAGGGGAAAAGGAAGCTCTGTGGAAAATGATACAGTATAGACCGCATCTTCTTTCAGCCTCTCACTTCTTCTACGCTTTGCAGGCGATGAGCACCGATCGAATACGCGCAGCCGCTTCTTGCGTCTTGGTGGTGATTCCGTGCTATACTTCTTTGTCGGCGTCACGGGCTCTAGGGTTGCAACATGCGGCTCTGTGAGAAGCGTTTCTTTCTCTAATGCCGGATAGTCCCATTGAACTCGGTGGTGGTTCCCCGCCAAGACATGGATGAACCACAGCCCCAAGTTCACTGTCATATTGTTGTACTCTTCCGGGTTCCCGCCACTGTTGTTACCCCACGGTATCGACACATATTCGATGAGGCCATCATCTAGCAATTGAGCTTTCAAGGCTTTGTCGCTCGTGGAATCTTGCGCAAGACGACCTATCACAAATTAGCTCCAGAAGAACCAAGGATATTAATCGACTTTAGGATTTTCAAAGGATAAACCGTACTTTTGGCTGAAGCACGAGGCCGTATGCGAAAAATGAAGGCTTCTCCCGTCGAGAGAATACAGCCGTATCGACACCCGAAGTTGACGCAGTAGGTGTAGAATTGTCGAATGGGCATGGCAAAGCTCTTTTTGGTCATTCCTGTTCTCCATGTTCCATCTTCATGCAACACCTTCGCATTGATTACATCTTTGCTGTTCCACTTGGTGTATGTTTTGTAGTCCTTGGGGAGCATTTCTCCAGCTTTTTCTTGGTACGGTGGCCACGAAGACATGGCACCACTGTCCGCGCGGGTCAATTTCGATTTTGCACTGTCGCTTTTTGACTTTTTGTTTTTCTCCAAGCCGATCTCCTTCATAATATCCTTCTTCCCTGACCGTGGGATCCACATACATGGGTGGAAGGTGTCCCTGACGGCGTTCAGGGCTGCCGTGACAATACCATGATTCCATTTTGTCAGAATGTGCACAGTGGCAGGTTCGCAGTTGACGACACAATCAACGTCAGGCACAAGAAATGGGTAATCCGGAAGAGTAACACCCTTTTCACGAGCACTCTTCATGAGCTGTCCTCCATAGACCATCTGCAGTGTCTCAAATCTAAACTCTGTCCATTCAATGAGTTGTTTGGGAATGAAGTAGTCCGCCCGAGTTGTGTTCCTTTTATTCGCAGGTTGTCGATTATCAATATCCGGATTCCTCTCGGTCAGATACTCCAAAATGGATCTTTGCGTTGCCATAGTGATTATTGATTCTCAAATTGTATGAATAACAAAGGCGAGAGATGCAATGGGATGAAAACTCTGACAGCGCCGGCCAATTCCCCTCCGCCGTATCTGCGCAATGCAGGTGGCCTCTCGACTTGAATGCATACACCCCTCTCGCCAGTCTGGTTCTTATGCGTTGGCACCCTCTTGGCCAGCAACACTTGGGGGCCGGCCCGCTGCGATAGGGGATCACCGCGGCCCGTACCATTGTCTCAATTGGGACATTACTGACAGCAGCGAAAGTATGCATGCGTTATTGTTCTTGTGGACGGACAAGGCAGTTTGGATGCATGATAGACGGATACCCCGCAGCAGCAGGCATGCGCGGTTGGCCAAAAAAGCCGCTTATCACGGAGAGCAATTCCGTGACGGGTGTCTGCATATGCACCAGCTTATGAACACGAGACAAGCATGCGAGAGCCGGAATGGGGAGGCCGAGACAGGAATCGAGCTTTGTGTTAGAAGAACAGAAGCACGTCCCCCTTTACCCCATTTCTACCACACTTGTTTCCCACCACCCCTGGGGAATGAGCAATCGCATATTTCTGGATTAATTCACATTTCACAATGCCAAAACAAGAACTGGATTTGAATCGTGCTGAGACGTGGGTCAAGTTGTGCCCTGACCCGAAAATACATGCATTCGAACACCAAGGGGCATCAATTGAATGGCTCGAGAGACTCGACATGGACCGTGAAGACTCGGAGGCGGAAGGTGTGGTGTTCAAAGTAAAGATAAAGTCCCGGCTATATGCCCTGAAAGTAGTGAGCAACCTCCTCGACCACCAGACGAGCTTTGATCTTTGAGACTCACCTGAAAGCACAGTTCGACTTTTTTGACCCTTCAACAGATCGCTATTTCTGGGGTCCGCTACTCGATAAGTCAGATGAACCATTTCCCTTGAGGAATATCGTGTATTACACAGACCCATTCTACGCAGAATGCCGTGCTTATGGGCGGATACTCGAAGCCCAGCGCAACAGGGGAGTTAGGTCGGCGGTAGCGGTGAAATGCCATGGATATTTATTTCTGAGTGACCGAGACAGACGACAACTTGAGAAAAGGGGACTTACATTCAATAATCAAATAATCGACAAAGATCTGCGCCAGGTAACTGGACAGGATACGTGCCTACGAGCCATCGTCAAAGACTTAGCACCTGAAGAATCGGGTATCGGCAAAAATGGCCTTGCAAAGGTGCTGATGGATATACGGAGTTTGAATAGGATCAAAATCTACAACCGAGATATTAGAGCAGAGAACTTTAGGGGAAGAAGACTCGTTGACTTTGGCAGATCATGGACCGAGCCGCATCGTATATTGGATGCGCTGGCCGAAATTGATGCAAGGGACGCGAGACTAGAGGATTTGGTCATGTTCGACGATATGATTGAAGAAGAGGGGATTAGGACAAAACTGAGGGCTATACCAAACATGTTGTATTGCGAGAAGCTACGGTCTTTCGCAAGATCTTAATATACGAGCTACGACGCAGCGACGTCCCGTATACCACTTCCGTAAGTGCGCGAAGAAACATGGGGCTTCTGCGACCAAGGCAGCTGATTCCAATTCAGAGCGAAACACTCAGCTATGGCTTCTCTGTTCATCACTCCCCCCATGACCTGATCGTCAATTGTTATCGGCCCCTAGTGTATTTCGAGAAATTTAGTTAGCCTGTAGCTATGGACGAGTCGGAACACGAACGAATCTGGATTCGAGGCTTTGTATTGGTACCCTAATGAGTTTTCGCATATTGCGTAGAATATCAAGTCACGTATTCCAATTCTGGCGCATCGTATCAATGAACCATGAAGTCGACCATCCAGTCTTATCCTCAATGTCTCTCAACAGGGTAGATACCGCCGCTTGATCCTGCGACGAAGAAAAGACCTGTCCCGCCACAAACAGCGGCTGGATGGCATGGACCAGAACAGCTTCTGAGCGCTCCTGACTCACGATGCCACATACTTCTCGGGCGTGTCGGTTCGTGCGCTGCATGTCTTGCTGATAGTGACGCAGCCGTGCCGAGACTGATGACCGGATCGCAGTTGATTCCATGGGACGGTTGGCGTAGAGCAGTATGCTAGCCATGTGGTAGGACAGCATCGTGGCAGCGCAGATGGGAGTTTCGTAGTATATCTTGGGGAACCCGTGGTGTGGTTGCTTCGCTGGACCTGGAGATGAGACATCTGCCATGTCATCGTCTGTGTGTGACGCAGAGGGAAATGACTGCGGAAGATTTGTGTGCCATTTTTCGAGATCGGAACTAATTGTTCGCCAGTGTTGCGATAGTACATCTTGCGCGACTGCCAGAGTGACGCGTTGACCATCTGGCAATGCATAGTCCTGTGCATAGACGGCGTCTCCAGCCGTGACGAAATTGATGACTTTGCTCAAGATGCATACCAGATCTTTGGCGATGGTATCTTCTGCTACAACATCATCCGCCGGGCTTTTTGGTGCGAGCGAGTCCAGACACATGGCTAGCGGTGCTTGACTGTTGTCTGACGACAACCCTGCAATCTGCCATAATTGTAAGTCCTCAATCTTCATGCGCGTCTGTGTCTCGCTGATGCCTGTCGCCAAATATCAGTAGCTAAACACGACGATGCGATATACAACTCAGGCCAGACTTACAGGCGCAAAGTATATCCTGTCTCGCAAGACTCCAGAAGATGGAGGGTTGGATAGTCATTTGAGGAGCAACGCCAGCGCCCTCCACATTCTCAGGGCTGGCTCCGGGCATGCATAGCGGGATAGCGCTCAGATGAGCACTCCACGTTCGGCCAGGGGCATCCATCAACTCATACTGGCAAAGTATTGTCACGACGGCGCAAGCCTCGTCTTTGGATGCTGAAGAAACATGATATTCTAGAGCGGAACCCAGTGAGTCAATTGATGTCTTCAATAAGTTGATTGCCTTGTCATAATAATGGACGGATAAATATTTCCAATCTGGCTTTTTGAGATGAGGTCGCGGATTACGCTCGTCTGATGTTGGGGCTGAACGAGGTCCGCCTATGCGGTATAAATGCTTTGCCGATATCGCGTAGATTGCAGATTTTAATAGTTCACTTCTGCTTGCTCGCAATGGGACCTTCTGGGAGAAGTAGACGGATGTGTCGAAAACGTCCATCCTGAAGTCCAGAGTAAGCGAATCTGCCTCACAACATCGGTCGGATACAAGACTTACCATTGTCCAATTGTGCTTTGAAAATGTCTCAATAGATGAACCTGTATAGATGTATCGGTAACTAATGTCTCACGAACTTGATTGACTGTTCCGACCGCTACTTCGACTGAAGCGTTAGTATGTGGAGAAGCTTCCGAGACCTGAGAGTGATCTATGTAGTGCAAATGATCTACTGTCAGTGGGCTCTCATATAGAACTGCCACCTGCTCTTCGCCAGAAGTCTCATTCTGGATGCGGCGGCGACTAGGTGTGAGAGAAGCCCTCAAAGTTTCATCAACTAGGCTGGGCTCGGCTTCATACGCAGTAGCTTGTGGGGTCGAATGTGCAGAGCCCTCATCTACGAAGGCAAACCCAGGAGTGTTGCGAGGACCAAGTATTGTCTCCGCGCGCTCATGTGTTTCGGTCCTATTTGTCGAACCTGATGAAGGTGATTGGTGCTCGGTCCTGCTAGAATTCTCCTCTCCGAAGTGCGAATAGATGACTGCAGATGGAAAATCAGATGTTGATCAAGAAGCAATGATAAGAAGACATACACTTGTGACTGGCGCCACTGCGATTCCCCCTTTTCCTGGTTACGGATGCACCCTGATGCTCCGAAGCAGATTGTCGAGAAGTCCGATTGTTGCTCGGAGTCTCTATACGAAAGACGTTGCTATCTGAATAGGCACATGTACGGCGCGATCTCCGACATTGATTGCACTTGGGCTTCGTTTCGTCGCATTTGACCTGTCCTTGGTCTGAGTCCCGCTCACTTTGAAACTATCTTTGGCAGATTCGGCTCACCTTCCTATCTCTACATGTTACGCTGTTTCGCTGTCAGTGAGGCACTTTTAGTACGCAGATCGAGTAGTTTGCTTACCAACCATGACGAGACCTCATGATATGTACCTACATCAGGTACTCAGAGATATGATCGGAGCCCAAGAAACCCGACGAGTGTGCAAATTGTGACCTGGGTAGCCTTTGACCAGGTTGTTGTCAATGTTGTGCAGTGCTTCTACCCCGGATTGGAGGTACAGTAGATTTTAGGTGCGGGGGGCTGGGTACCACATGCGCACCTAGTCAGAAATAGCACGTTGAACTAACCCACATTTTGCATACTAGACCGTTCCCATTATGATATCATCTTAGTCGCGGCGAGACTTATAACTATACTGACCAAGCAGAACTCTCGGCTAATTGTATTGCTGCTCAAATCTGTCGTTGTAATCTATTCAGCCATCGGCAGTGTTGATGGTTGTACTCAGCTCACTCAGGCCGAGCTTTCGGCCTCCCTGCCACGATGAACTCGTTGTCTCCAACGCTCCAAATGCAGCTGATTGCAAATCTAGTGAAACGCCATCTATCTCCATCCCATTTCATCTCGCCCGACAATCTATTTCCAGCCAGAAACACATCCTTGTCCCAAGTCGAAATTTTGTCATTCGGGGTGTCACGAGGCAGGTGCTGTGCAAGCACAAATGCCGTACAGGTTGCGGTCTTCGAACCGTCTTCGAGGAACGTGACGTGAGATCTGGCGTTGGAGACCATGTGCGTTGTGAGCACGGGTGCCGGACCCGTCATTTGCCAATGAATCATTTCCTCTTTGCCCTTGAGGACACCATAGTTCTTGCCCAGGAACGTGAGGCCGCTCACATCCCATTCCGTGTCATCAAAGATGGCGCTCTCGAACATGGCGGCATCTTCAGAGTCGACAGACTCTGTCAGACGGTGGATCGTGTCGACGATGGACTCGTGATCGGTCAGGTGGTTGCCAGGCGAAGTGATACCAGAAAACTTTGGCAAGTTGGCAGCCATGATAGATAAGGCGAGTTGTGTTGAAGTGATGATGAGAGAGTATGGGTAAGTTGATATACTGACTGAAGTGAAACGAAAGTGTCAAAATTCAGTCACTACCGGCGTCTATCCAGCCCTTTTAACTTGAATTATTTGTATGATATTTGAAGCATCTGCATATATTGTTTACTGAAGCTATACATCCGTAAGTCCGCATGATCCGGCATTATCACAGGTTGGCCGTGCTTGGCATACAATATTCGCTGATCCCCCTCCCAGGCCCCGCCGAGCACCAGCCAAAATCCCCCACCCTTCCGGCTTTATAATACGGATCAAGTCGTGACAAAATGCTGATTCAGAACACATAAGCAATCAAGGTTCGGCAATCGGTATGGACGTGGTGATTCAGATTCTTTATGGCTTCGAAGTGCCGATAAAGTGCTGAGCAACGGTCACAATTTCAGCCACCACGGATAATGTATTAAGAGGATCGCGTTATTTAGTGCGGGATCAACCTACGTTTCCTTCCCGTGGTTCATACATGGGACCTTCGCTGCGTACGAGACTTTGCTGAGCAGCAGACCAATGTCGATTGTTCAATACGCGAGTCGTACTTTATTTTCGATCAAGCATAATCACGAAGAACCATATAACCATCATGTCTCGACAGATAATCTTTGACACTTTCCGAATACGCGAGAAGGCGCAAAACCTCACGAAAGCGAGGTGGTATCTGGTTGCTGTGGGTCGCACCATGAAGCGGTTAATATCATCGATTCAATCATTAACGTACAGACAGGCTGTCGCATTGGCTTCAGCGAATGCTGGCCAACATGTTGCAGAGTTATATAGACAAGTTGTTCATGATATCAGCTTGGAGGACCAGAAAATCATACAACGCAGAATGAAAGAAGCCATTCTAAAGACCAGTGCATTGTATGGCATTCCGAGGTCACTGCAAGCCTTACTTCCACTGTTTAAGACACTGAAAGATGAAGAGATTGATCACTTTGGCCCGAGGTAAGATAACCGATCTGAGAACGATATATCGTCATTACCTAACGAGCCACCAGGTGGGAGCTTGCTCAAGCCGATGAAGCGCAGCGCACTCAAATGGAGAAGTTGCGTTATGAGAAGGCCAGGCGGTACTTTGACACAATATGGACGCCTACAAGCGCCCAAGCCAACAGAGACAACAACTTCAAATATCATCCGGACTTATGTGAGCCTCTTGTCGTCGGAACAAAGCTTATAGCTGATCATAGACTTTTGCAGATCTCCTGAACACGCAACTGGCGTACGAGTATTACATGTCAGAAGACGCCATATTGAATCCAATCGAGACTCAAATGTGTAATATAGCAGCATTGATATGCTGCGAGTGCCCAGTCCAAGTAAGTAAATTCACATGGAGATAAAAACATGTGGTTGAACTGGAAATATTGACCTAAAATTTTATTCCAAAGGCGATGTGGCATACACGAGGGTTGATCAACCACGGTGGCAGCATGGAAGAAGCCAGCTTTGCGCAAGAATTGGGCTTGGCCATAGCAGAGCTGAGCGGATGCAAGGTAAACGATGTGACGCCCGTGTCTGAGATTGATTTCCAAAATTACCCAGTACATTAGTTTAGACCGTTTCGAAAATGGCATCATTGATTAGACTAAAAGTTTGATTGCGGCAGTAGTTGATGCAGTGGAAGCATAAATGAAAGAACTTTAGCATGATAGAAGTAGGTAATATCAAAGAATGTCCATCTCATCATGCATCTTAGATTCACCCAACTACCTTGGTCTGACTCATCACCGCTTGAACTCCTTGTCATAATCCGTCATGCAGTATCGATAGCGAACTGCACCTGAATTCTCATGCAAGCTTTTGAATGTCTTTGAGAGGTTTTCCGCGTTGATGGGAACTGTCTCCACCCATGACGAGATGTTCTTGCTGGCTGCGAGTTGAAACATGTCCAGCATTTCCCGGCGACTACCCAGATGCGTCGCGCCAATGAAACAGCCATTGCCGGCAAGGTCTTGGGGCCGGATCGTAAGGGTTGCCTCCTCCGGCATCCCCACTGATACCCATTTGCCATGCACGTCAAGGAGAGAAAGGTAGGCACTCAAGTCAAAGCCATCGCCAAAACTGTTGGCAGTGCTTATGATGAGGTCAAATGTCCCTTTGTGGGGCATGTTCCAATCTTTCTCGGCAGTGGCTAGGTATCCCTTTGCTCCCATCTTGATCGCGTCTTCCTTCTTGGCCTCGGTGCGAGAAATGGCCCATGTCTCTGCTCCAAGTGCTGCACCAAAGAGGATGCCGTAGTGGCCAAGACCACCGACACCGACAATACCGACCTTTTTTCCAGGGCCGGCACCAAATCTAACAAGTGGACTGTAAGAAGTGATACCGGCACAAAGCATTGGAGCCGCGAGGTGGCTTGGGATTTCCGGAGGGATGGGAAAGACCCTGATATCAATGCTGTTTAGCGTGCAATCATCAATAGTTATTCATAATAGATGACACTGACCAGTGTTGATGTGCTCTCACGTGCGACGCGAAGCCTCCTTGAGAAATCACACCAGGATGTTGCGGCCACTTGTTGCCGTAGGTAGCGATCAAGTCGGGGCAGTAGGTCTCATTGTCGTTGCGGCACTGGCGGCACTCGCGACACGACCAGATCTGAGCACCGACGCCGACGCGATCGCCCACCTTCATCAGCGTCACCTTGGGGCCGGCCCGGACGACTTTGCCGACAACCTCGTGGCCGACGGTCAAGGGAAAGGGCGGGTTGCCCCAGCCGCCGTTGATGGAGTGGATATCGCTGGAGCAGACGCCACAGCACTCTACCTCGACATCGACATCGTAATCTTCAAGGAGCTTGACATCAAACTTTCTCTTCTTGACTTCGTGCCATTTCTCGACAGAGTCAGACTGGAAGCCGGTGAATTGTTCGTAGCCAGGCATGGTGATGGGATTTGATCTTGGCACCCTCCATCGGTTGCATGAAATTGCAGGTCGACGTGGATTTATATTCTCTGATATCTCGTAAGTATGGACTGCTTAAGGCGCAAAGACGCAATAGATTGACTTGATGAGATACTACACCAAGTATACGACCCTCAAGCTAAGTCTGCCAGAGAGGATAAGATGCAGACTGCACCTTGTTGCAAAGCTCGGCTTACTTGCCCGTTCGGGATAGTTACCGAAAGCGGCAATTCGGCAGACAATTGGGGCCGACATTCGTGAATGAACCAAAACTTTAGGCTGGTGGCAAGTCCATGGCAACGGTCATATGAAAAAATAGATGCATGAGATCGAGCAAATATGTTCAATGATGTCAAACTATTGACTTTTGACAGATCGACCCGGTACGCGTCAGAATACTATGTGACGGTATCTGTGTTGATGTGCTCGTCGATATTTTCTTGTAGCGGTAGCCCACAACCGCACTGCAGACATGATTGATTCGAGAGCTCCAGGCGCTTGAATCCAAAAGAATACAATGCAGAAGAATACGAAAAAAGTGACCAAAACAAGCTGTTCGATTCCTAGAAGTTCAGGACTCTTTTCTTATAGACTCGTAATTACGTTCACTCACATCTGGTCTTGATAACCGAACTGAAGATATAGAATCACTCTAAAACTCTAGTACTACCTAGCTAGCAACCCATTGACCCTTCCCGAAGACTACGCTTCCACCGAAGATCCAAACATAAAGTCCTTCCAAGGTATCCAGAAACTCCTAATCCAGAACTTGTATTGCCAGTCCGGAAACATGACCGTGTTTCTGCCCGTGGCAGCATCTAGGAACCAAGATGTGCAGCCAGACGCCCAAACCAGCCGGCGGGCTTTGGCCTGTGTTTCGGCCAAATCGCGGGTCTCGGCCTCTGGAGTGACGACAACCGTGTCCAAGAGCTTCCGCTTCGATTGTGCACGACTTGCGCCCTTCGCCGTGGACAAAGCAGACATAACCGGAGCAATACATCTCATCATGAAGTTCACTTGGCATTCAGTAGTGTAAATGACTGACAAGTGACCACTGAGGGTGTTGGGTCCCATCATGATGAAGAAGTTGGGGAATCCCGCTAGGCAGGTTCCAAAGTACGCCGATGGAGCACCGTCGCTTACCCGTTGCCACTGTTGCCATTAAGGTTAGTATCCTGATTGTATGACAAATTGTATGGGGCCAGGTAACTTACATGATCATTGATACTTTCGTGCCCTTGGCCGTAGATTTGAATTGGGCTGAGGACCTTTTGTGTCTGAAAACCTGTCGCAAGGACAATGGCATCTGCGTCGAAAGTTCTCCCAGACTTGGTTCGGACTCCAGTAGGGATGATCTCTTGGATCGGATCGTCAGAGACGAGGTCTACATTGTCCCGGTGGAGACACTGAAGATATTCAGTGTCATTTACTCTTCGCTTGCATCCGAGTTCAGTCTTTGGCACCAGAAAGTCGACATACTTGGCCGGCGCATTCTTTCTGATGTATCCCTCAGCTACAGCCTGATCAACTGCACGATACGGCTTTCCTTTCTCAATGTCAAAAGATCGGAAGCCGCCCTCCTTTTCCCAGTAAAGAGCCGCCCGATACGCACGCATGGCCAGTGGAACATTACGCATGGTCCACTTGAACAAGGAAGAGTACTCAGGATTCTCTCGCTCGGCAAGCCAGTGTGGTTGATTGGCGAACTGGACAACCTTCTTGGCGGGTCGAGACTTGTCGGTGATGATCGGTACGAACTGTGTGGCACTGCAGCCATTTCCCACGACGACGACATTCTTTCCATTCCAGTCAAACGAATGATCCCATTCCGCCGAGTGAAACAAGCGTCCGTTGAAAGTCGATGCTCCGGGTATGGTGCAGGGCTTGGGAATAGACAAGCCTCCTACGGCGGAGACCAATATCTTGCTCCGCAATTTCAAATGCTTCTCGCCGTCGCGGCCCTGGGCCATGGTGAGCCACGTTCTCGACCCTTCGTGCCATTCGCTTGACTCGACTGTCATGCCAAATCGCACGTGTTTCTCAATCTCATATTGGTCGCAAACGCTTTTGAAATACGCCAAGAGTTCTGGTTGCATCGCATATTTCTGCGACCAGTTGGGGTTCAGAGCAAATGAAAACGAGTAAAAGTGAGAGGGGACCTAGAATTCGGTCAGTGTGTAACGAACAAAATGCCATAGCTTGAGGGGACTGACATCGCATCCGCACCCCGGGTACGTGTTTGCCGACCAGGTGCCGCCTAGCTCCTGAGCCTTTTCCAGAATGATGAAGTTTCTAGTCTTGTATTGGCGGATCAGCTGGATGGCGGTACAGATGCCAGACATGCCAGCGCCGATAATACAGATATCCGTATGTTCATCCATCATGTCGTAGTAAAAGAGAATTAGAGCTTATTGGTATGCCGAAGAGACTGTAAATGCACACAATTGTTCGCAAGACACATGGACGTGCAATGGTACCAAAGACCACACAATGGGAGCGTCTTGGATTGAAGTATTTCCATGAATAAATTTACCACTTAAATACGGACGATACGTCGATTATGCGAGTACGAAGTATGATGATGCGACGAGTTCAGACTGCAAATGAGTATAGAATTGCAACCGTTTGAAAACTAAGTTCTTTGCAGCAAGTTACCCGATTGTGAGCCTTCCAATTGACCAAAAAGAGAGAGATATCGGCATTCTTACTATAATCAGTAACTGGGCAAATAGCAAGGTTTAGCTAGGTACGGTTGGGAACATGGTGCTGCGCCAAGTGGCAGCGTACGACTATACCGAACAGAAAGCGAATGTGAGAGATTCATTTCAGGCACGCAGCTTTGCGGAACAAGACTGATGTGACTAGCAACTCAGCTGTATCCCAGATTGTACTCAAGACTGGCCTATCCGCCTGTATGTCTGTGGATTCTGAGAATTCCTCCTTTTTGGTCGGCCGGTGGCAGACCTGGAGTCATCCCCGGTGCGGGGTAAATGTTTTCAGCGATCAGTGAGCATTCGTGGAAGCTACCTTCAGACAAGCCGGCGCAATTTATAGCATCACAGAGCACAAAAGTGAAATGATGTTTTGCGGGCCGTGCAAATACGTTCTCGGCATCATCCAGAATGGCCAGATTCCTGACAGAGACATCCCACATCACGAAACCATCTCCGATTGTAAAAGGGCCATCGAAGCAGGATGTCTACTCTGCCGACGGTTGAAACTATCTAAACACACTGATCATGGAGTCATGAGACTGTTTGCGAAGATTCTTCGCTTTTCAGTCAGCTACGGTCCTGATTGGAGCCTCTTAATTTACGGGTCCCCTATTACGACTGACGAGGATGGCAGGGACGAAAAGATCAGCGAACAGCGTCGCATGTTGGTCGGGGCGTTTCAATTGAGGCCTGTGGTAAATGGAAAAGGTCAGTGCTTATGGCATTTGCTCCATATTCTATAATTTATTAACTCGCAATCCAGATCGTCTTTCAGTCGCAGGCTATACCCCGACAAACATTGTCGGATCAAGCGAAAGCATGGGCCTCGCGCGCTTCTGGATTGAGGAGTGCAACAAACACCACGTTGCATGCAAAAGACCGATGGTCGACTCAAATCCAGACTGGCTCCCTACGCGACTCATTCACATTGACGACGAGAACGCGCGACTTCGTCTTGTGCTGGGAAATTTACTACCCTCAGGGACCTTGTACACGACTTTGTCCCATTGCTGGGGAAAGTTAAAGGACAAAACAGTTTTGACAAAATCACACTTCGAAGAGTGGCAGCATGAACTACCTGAACTTGACAGTTGGAAAACATTTGTTGACGCAATCGAAATAAGTCGCCAACTCGGGATCCATTATATCTGGATAGACTCGTTATGCATAATCCAAGACTCCCCCGCGGATTGGCAGGATCAGTATCCTCAAATGTCCAACGTGTACAAGCGATCATATTGTAACATCGCTGCTACTGCTGCGCTTGACGATACAGAAGGTTGTCTCCATCGGAGGGACATCACGTTAGACCTACCGCTGCGACTGAATATGTCTCAATTCAACAACGACCTCAATGGTGATGCTGATACGTGTATACCTACCGGCACTGAAGCGAGTCACGAAAGGGGCCTCCAAAAACTCTATGAGCTAGAGGAACGGAACGTGTCATGGGACTGGTTTGCCCAAGAGGAAGCCCCATTGAATACACGGGGCTGGGTACTGCAAGAGGTAAGCACTCTTTCTTCGAACCAGATCAATTTGCAGGAGCTTACACTGATATAGCGACACATGGCCCCTCGAATATTGAACTTCCTTAAAAGACAGATGTATTGGGAATGCGACGAGATAGGGGCCTCAGAGGTATTACCCTACGGTGTCGAGTCTCAACTGCTTCAGGTACCAGCAAAGGCCCATAACCCGTTCATGCTTCGGAACCTGGACCACGAAGATCTGAATCTTGAAAGGCCCAGATCTCCATCATTTCCATACAAGCTGGAAATAAGCCCTACAGTAAAGAAGGCTTTACAGATCTGGGGGATGGCCGTCAGAGACTATACAGCAAGGAATTCTAGGAACTACAAAAACCTAAGCAACCCAGCCGATAAACTGGTGGCAATTTCGGCCATCATGCGTGAGTTGCAGCCCTACATGAACTGCACATATCTTGCTGGCCACTGGAAAACTGATCTGATATGTCAACTTGGTTGGAGATCAGAACGATGCAGCACGCGTCTAACGGACTATCGTGCACCATCTTGGTCCTGGGCAAGTGTTGATACATGTGTATCTGATTTTATAGTCATGTACGATACTGAGAAGATTCACTTTCATCCACTGGCAGAAATTATGAGCGTCAATGTCGAGCCACTCACAGAAGATGCAATGGGTCAGGTGAAATCCGGAGAACTGGTCTTGAAGGGTCAAATCCTCGACCTTGAGGTCAAAGAATGGTACCACAGCTGGGGTTCTCTTAGGTTTCATGGCAAAATAAGTGACCAAATGGCCAAACTGGACGATGATGCCTCTCCCCCACCGACTCCTTATTCCATAAAGTGCGTACCAATTGGGTTATCATTTGAGCTTCCAAGGCCCGGTGATGAGCACCCAAGATGGCGCTTCAGATCTATTATAGTGGAACAAACTGGTACCGAAGGTGTGTACAAGAGAGTCGGGTTTGTCGGCGCCTACGGTCTGACTGAGGGAAAGGACCGCTTCATGAGTGATCCCGTTCTCCAAACTCTTGGAACTCTTGACTGGAGCAAGGAGGGAATTCCCGAGTTTAGTCTCAACACCGAAGGCATGCAAGTATTGCGGATAATTTGACACGTTAAGATTCTGGAATGGCACACGAGACATCTACTACAAGCCTATTGAAAGATCTAATCGCCACAAGTAAATGTCATCTTGAAGTGTGATTCTCATACTCTGTCTTTCTCTCTCGCTTCCAGTCAATGTGCAGAAGGGGGTCTCAGAAACCTAATGCCTTCTCATACTCAGCCACCGCCGCTCCTATCGGCACCACAATGGTGTACGATGCTCTCGAATCCTCTTCCGCAACCCCATTGACCAGATACAAAGGCGTTCTATCTTCATCAAAGAAGACCTTGGGCCTCTCCCTCCGATAATAGTCAATGGAGGTGCCATCGGTAAACTGCACCGTCGTGTTGTACGTGGCCTTTTCCCGAAAAGTCCAAGGACCCGTGTAGTTGCGCGCGAATAGATGCACTCCCACTTGCGGTCCCTTCTCGCCTCGATCGGTAATGTCAATCATGTAGTGCGCCAGTATGTGAAAGAACCCGCGCTTGTCGCGCCATAGGAATGGGTCTTCGGTCCATCTTGGACTGTAGTTGGAAATGTTCCAGGTGGGCGTGTAAACGAGCTCGTAGGGCGCAGTGTAGTTGTCTGCCCGGTAAATGAAGTTGTCTTCAAGTGCAAGTAAGATCTCGGATGTGTGGTTTATCGCGCTGTAGAGGGGCATGGCGGCCGGGTTCGTTTTGCCGGTAAAGAGGCGCTTGGGGGTGTCCCAATGTACGAGGTCTGTGGAGGTGGTGACTGACACATTATTCAGGAGCGTTTCCGCTTGACATGTTGTTGGCAAGTTGACGTCGTCTCCTATGGAGTATAGAAGATACTTTTGGTCCGCCTCACTCCAGAACCATGTTGGATTGTGGTGCCACGCTGGCAGGACGTCTTGCGCCCAGATATAAGATCCTGCAGGACCTGTGGTTGACGAAGCTCGGATGACGGTACTGAACGGCTTCCAGCGGCTGAGGCCGCAGCCATGAGAGAACTGTGAAGCAATCATGTGGAAGTGCGTCTTGTTGTTCCGATCTTGAATGATCTCGCCACACCAAGAAGAGTTGCCGGCACCAGTAACATTGTAGAAATCAGCGCCGACATAGTCTGTGTGGTTATAGCCTGATCCTCTTTTGGCAGGATAAAGGTCTAGCTCGCCGCAGTCTTCTGACTTCCATCCAGCATCGCATGCGCAACTGCCAGAATCACACACGCCATTGAGACTGCAGTCCTCATCGGTCGTACATGCTTTCACACATGCTGAGACTAGGGCAACCACGGTCAAGCTGATTTGTAAGGCGTGCATCTTGATTCGAAACACCAGTTCGGCTTTGCCATCAATGTGGCATGTGGAAATATTCATCTGATGGAAGGTAGTCTACAGCGCTGCCTCTTTGTTATATCAGAATCAGTCGAAATTGTTACTATTCTAGGCGCGCTCGGTATTACTCCGATCAGTTGGCCTTATTCGGTGTTCCACCGAAGTAGGGTACATCCGTCCTAAAACGCACGCCGAATCCAACGCATTGCCGGTGCACCACTCAACGAGTTGTTGATATGTCGTCAATGTTTGCACTTCCCATTGGATCTTCAATTCGCCTCTGTCGGAGAAAGTACTCATTCTTGGCAATTTAGAGGCTTTTCGGTCCATCAAACCACGAAGATGGATGGCGGCAGAAGAAACACAATAAATTTCGCGTGGCATGGCGATGGCACCGACACCAATATAGTAGATGCCCCTGTGGAATGCACACGGTTTGAGCTAACATCCGCTCTTACAGGTACACGAAGGGAAATGGTTTTGGCTCGAGGCGTTTAATCCACGAATGAGAAAACGGGGTTTATGGCATAATTGATGCCTTTCAGTTTGTCTCCATGAGATATTACGATTTCATTTCTGGCAATCTCCCCATTTAGATGGAGAGATTCTGAATGTTGATTCATACGATTACCTCTGTAAACAGATACTAACTTGGCCCCGGAACGTGGTGATGAGCACTACAGGGAAGATATTGGCCACTAACGAACCCTGCTTTAGCGGGCGCTGATAGACGGCTAGCACCTCGGTGTTGCTGCCATACACTCTAACCTTGAGAACTTACATCTTTGCATATATGGAGGTAAGAAAAAAGGCATTGAGAGATGAAACCAACAGATATACCAAGGTAGCGATATCCTCAAGAAGGGAAGAATAATCCAAGAGAAGAAAAAATATGTTGCTTCAATATTTCTTTTATTCTTTTAAAGAGGAGGTATTATAGGAATAGAGTATACGGAGACTTTTGCTAATTTAGTTGGACCCAACACTGTTCAGCTTTCGGAGTAATCAAGAAATGATTGACCATATTCATGGATTCTGGTGTCGTCTGGGGTGCTAGACGGGAGCCCTTTAACGTCCGGAAATATAGTGCAGTGCCGTGGCGCAATTCCATTCGCGCCAGGTGAATCCCCAGGCATGCCCGAGTCCCAGCACCAAATGGGTTAAAGGCGAGCTTGTTTCCTTGGAAATCTCCCTTTTCTTCAATGAACCTTTCTGGCATGAATCTGCACGATTGAGAGTCAGTTCCAAGGTCAACTTTCAATTCGTCTCGGGCCACTTACCTTTCTGGCGAGTCGTAGATCATCGGGTCACGATGTAGGCTAAATGCCTGGGTACTGACAGTGATGCCTTCTGGAATATAGTATCCGCCCAACGTTGCGCCACCCTTTGGTACAGTTCGCGGGAGAGCTCCAGGTGCGGCACCGTACAGTCTCAGGGTCTCTTCAATAACAGCAGACAGATACGGGAGCTTCTTGAGATCGTCGTCGGTATAGTCGTCTGCAAGTGCTCCCACCTCAGCTTCCAACTTAGCCTGGACCGCGCGATGGGACAAGACTGCCCAAATAATATAGGTGAGCGTCACCGCCGTGGTTCCAGAGCCAGCTACAATGAAGCCAGCCGCTTCAAACGCGACCTGGTAATCTGTCAAGGTGGCATCCTCCTTTTCATTCTCGTTGACGATTCTGGAGAACATGTTGGCCCCCTTGATGCCCGAGTAACGGACTCGGCGCATCGTATCCTCGGCAAACTTCTGCACGTCATCGTCGGCATTAACGAAATCTTGTATAGCTCGGTTTGGAATACAACGAAGCAGCTTTGCTAACGCCGGAAGCTCGCTGTTTACGGCGCCAAACTTCGTTGCATTCTCTATGGTCTGCATTTCTGACGTTTTCTGATTTTCAATATCAGTACTTGGCACGTCCGTTGGGCCGAGAATCGGAAGTTCTAGCTTACCTCTCCCTGGTCCAACATTCCAAAAGCCTCTCCGAACGCAAGATGGGAAATCACATCTGCAGTCATGAGCGTCCACCACTTGAAGACGTCGGTCTGGCCATCTCGAGACAATTGGTCTTTCATCTTGTTCACCGTCACCGAAATCTTGTCAACGATAACGGCGTCCCAGTTTTGCATGATGGCCGAGTTGCTGAAGAGAGGAGCAAGCAACCTCCGCCGTCGGGCATGGTCATGGGGGTCTCTCATGGAGAAGACGTCTGCACTATCTCCCGCCCGAAATGAGGAGTACCATGGGCTCTTGAGGTAGCCGCTACCGATGCGATGGATCTCCTGAAAGGCTGCGGGATCTGCAATGGCGATTTCTTCTGGTGAGATGCGGACAACCGGGCCGTACTTTTGATGCATCTCATGCACATAATGTATTCTTCGGCCCAAGACCACGTGCTTCTTCAACCAGAGATGGGTAAATCGTGCATAGAATGGACCGGGGATACGACGCAAGGGTGTTCGGTAGGCTCGCCATAATAACTTGAGCAACAATTAGTTAAAAGTCACCAAGACATGGATGTATGTGAGAGTATTCACCTGAAGTAGCAGGGCAACCAGCGCTACGCCTGTCGCTTGGAGAAGAAGCCCGTGGCTAGTAATTGAATCCATGTTGTACCTTAATGGCTTGGGAATATAGGCAAAAAATACTTCCAGTTACAAAGGATAAGTAAGCGTGCTAACCCGAAAATTGACAGAGCCGTACCTGAAAATATGCAGATTTATATAACACACGAGCTCGGGAGTTCGCAATCTTCGGGCAGCGGCCATGGAGTGCTGTGTCACTTAGGGGGCCACCCTCGCTACCCCACAATCCGTTTATAGTGTGTATGCCCGTTCCTATTCGACGTAACAAAGACTTGGATATGAATCTAAAATGATTGGTATGTTGCTCAAACTTCACGCGCCGCTGACTCAGCGGGCATGAATGTCCTTGAACAGCCCGTTGGGGCTGGGCATGTTTTGCTCCAGTATTCACTATGAATAGCGGTGCAGATCTGCGTCTCTAGCGTCCACCCGCTCCCGACAGGGCTTGCAGCTTGAACAATGCGGGGTGCAGCGCAACCATACAAGGGTGACTATAGGGCATAAAGTCCCGATAACATGAGCCGATGGTCATGCTGTAGTGCCTCGGGTCCGATCATTGCGAGTCCGGACAGTCGAGGCTCTGATCGTGGATTTCATATAATATCAAGATCACTTGTAGCCGAATCAGCCGTCTCATAATTGTCATTATTTTGAAAATCCACGATATATTGCGTCGATTACTGTGCTGTGAAACCTCCGTCGACCGGTAAGCAAACACCGGTGATCCAAGCTGCTTCCGAGCTGGCCAGAAAGATGGCCGCACCCACAATATCTTCAGGTTTGCCAACCCCGCCAAATGGATGCCGAGCTGCGATTCCCTTAGCATCGTCCAGATAGGTTATTGTCTCGGAAAAGATGGCAGTCTGCGTGTCTATTTTCATCTTCGTCAGCATCGAATTGCACAGGGGAGGGTGTCTTTGCTTACATCCAGGACAAATTGCATTACAATGAATCCTGTCCTCTGCATAGTCCATAGCCACTTGTCTGGTCAGGTTCGACACTGCAGCCTTAGACGCTGCGTATGATACTGGAAAATGTCAGTCATGGGTATCTTCATTTGCAGTGTTCACAAAGAAGCTTACCATTGTGGCGACCACCAACAAGCCCAAAGATGGAGGACATGTTGATGATCCAACCTCGATGTCCATCGACCGCATCTTGCTGCAGCATCTGTGCGATGACGAACTTGGAGCAGTGGAAGACGGACTTGACATTCACTGCCATGGTAGTATCCCAAGTACTCTCTGGTGTTTCATGGAGCTTCAGCGGGGCGCGCCCGGCCTCCAAGGAGATTCCTGCATTGTTGACGAGTCTTGAAAATTCAGAGTCAGTCAAGGATCGAATGGTGCATAGGCTATCAAGGTCCTCTCACATATCGATCCGTCCAAAATTCGACACTGCTTGCTCTACCATGGCTTGCACATCTGCCGCAGAGCTAACGTCTACGCGAACAAACAGTGCCCGCCCGCCGTCCTTGGTAATCACTTCATCGGTGCACGGCAGGGATGCATGCGGCTCCGGGCCTGCCGACCGGGCTTCTCGCTTCAGGTCCGTGCAGACGACGGCAGCTCCCTCGCGGGCATACGCCAAAGCGATCGCCCTCCCTATGCCGGAAGAGGCTCCGGTGACAATGGCCACCTTGTCTTGGAGTCGGCCCATGGTGAAACCTGATTTTTGCTACAGAAAGGAAGCGACTTTCTTTTCGGAAAGACGAAGAAAGAATTCTTTGATGATGTGAGCAAGTCTGAGAATCGTTCTCCGCACGATTGCTTTGAATTTAATGGCATCAAAGTATTGCCAGCAAAGGCCTCTGAGATGGACTATTGGGGTACCTCCGGTCATTAGTGGAGAGTACTCACTAACAAACATTATTTAGTGGATTACCCATTACGGCAACCAGTCGGCAGACTTGCCAGATTGGCATAGTATAGATTGACAAATGCGGAGAAATATGAAAACTGTGAGCTGGATCGTCTAACCCGCGAGTGACTAATACTGGAAAAGCCAGTCATGGTTCAAGCTGGCATGCTCATTACTGCGGGTAAATTATACTCCCCAGTCTGTCCCACGTCAGAACTTGTAGTTTTCTATGATCACATGTGGAAGTCTATGGGTCGCGGACAAGTCACTCAGTCCCAATGACGATTTTCTCAGCACTGATGTGCTATCGCTCAACTGTTCATCTCAACGGCAACGTCTACAGCACTGCTGTGCTTTCGTTCAACTTTCTGTACGAGGTTCTGGGGAAAGGTGTAGATCTACACTAGTGAGACTCATTTACAGCGTTTGAGAGCATTTTGAGAGCTAGGGTAGTAACTGGTGGCCATGGATGTGAAATTTACACCGCGAGAAAAGAGCCCTCAAAACTTATTGTACTGTAAGACAAAACAGCACCTTCGTAGACCTCTACAAGTACCTTGCTCCTTAGTAATAGATGTCGCGGTCATCAGACCAGCCTGGACGAAGGTACGACCCATCGAATCTGGTGTCCAAAGAGGACCGCGTAATGCTGGTGATCTCCCAAGTAACATCCAAAGATGCACCCTCGTCATCCTGGGCCCACAAGGCAATTGCAATTGTGTTTTGGCCGCTGTAGTCCAGAATACCGGGAGGCACCGGGAACCTCGATGTGCTGCCAACATATGGCATGTAGCGGCCGTATTGATACCCGTTCACATACAGAAGCGCCCTTGCCGTTTCCGTTGTGCTGTTGGTCGAGAGGGTAAAGACAATCGATGCATCGTGCCCCTCGGGAACATCTAGGTCTACCAAGGTGCGGTAGAACTGGATGGCGGGCTCTGTCACACCCTCGGCCGGGCTTCCAGTCGACCAAGCTCCATCGTCAAAGCCTGGCAGGTGCCAACCGAGGCGCTCGGCAACTAATCCGCCTTCATTGTATGGGCCACGAACTGTGTCAACGGTCGTGTTCGTCGGGGCTCCGACAGTGCCTGCCAGCTTCCATTGGATGTCTTCGCTGGTGTCGTTCAGGGAAGCGCTCAGAATGCCGCGCGGAGTTGTCGCACGGCTCGACTCGTCATGACCGGTGTTGTCTTGTACAAGCAGAATGATGTTCTCGCCATCGCTCTCCACAATCGCATCCTCAAACGAGACCGTCAGAGACGAACTGGCATCTTCCGAGTCCCCGGCATACGATCCGACTTGCTGTCCATTCAAGTAGGCAGAGAACGCGAAGCCCCGACCGCCTTGAACTTCGAATACGCCGCCCGTTGCCGAGCCATTAAAGGTACCGTGCCACAAGCTGAAGCCATGATGGGGCCCGTACAGATCGACATAAAGGCCCTTGTCGGCAGACACCCAGGCCTCACTGGTCGCCGAGTAATTCACAAAGCGCTCCGGGAGTGCATCGTGGGTTTTCCAGTCGCCAAGTGGAGGCAGCTCATAGCTCTCGGGACCGCTTACAGTAACTTTCAAAGAGCCATAGCTTGATCTAGTAAAGGACGTCGACTTTCCGTTCCACCACAACTTGTTGACAGAGCTGGGCGCGAAAATCTCCACCTCGGTTGTGGTGTTGGTATCTCCGTGTACATGAAGCCCATTGGTATCATCAATTCCGGCTTCGCGGATCAAATAGGGTCCTTGTACGATGACTGATTTTCATCAGTAAATGTACGTATCGTGTGCTGTCGCCTAATAGGGGATCACTTACTGGTTTGATCCACTGGAGCTGAAGGATCATTAGTCAAGACCGGAAGGAAAGTCTTCCAGGCCGCAAACCGATCAAGAAGCAGGACGCGAACATCTCCGACTCTCAAGAGACTAGTGCCCTCCCCTTGCGTAAAGGTCGTGATTACTCCATCTGCAGTCTGGTTAAAAGCCACGTTGGAACATCCATTGCAATTGAGTGTTTCGCCATCTTCAGCATCTTTTAGCAAGAATTCTCCGCTCTCTCCAGCTGGCAACCAGAAGATCAGGACCGGTGTATTGTCAATTACCACGTAACTGAATACTTCAGCCGTGGAATAAATCAGCTGCTGATCTGCAAAGGTAAAGTCGGTAACGACGATCTTGGCAATGTATCCGGACAGTGGGAGGCCGCTAATCACTTGAGGGATCACGAGGCTTCCAATAGACGTGGTGACATTCATGTGGAACTCTTCGGCCGAGTCTTCCGTCGATGTCGCGTGTCGCACAACGTAGAACGCAGCGCCGGTATCAGGATTGCGGAGCTCCGTGGCGCTCACCGCGTCATTGTCGGCCACGACATCAGTCTCATTGTTCCTGTCGACCTTGGCGAGGTCCTGGGCAACTCGGGTAAAGAGCGCGAGGCTCTTGGTTTCATACCACGAGTCCCGCAGCGTGCGGTCTTCCGCGATGGGCGCCGAGTAGTCATAGCTAGACCCGATGAACGGCACGCCAATCCAACCCCAATTGGTACCGCCGGCAAACATGTACATGATCTGCGCCGAGATCTTTTGGTCGATGTTGTGTCGGTAATAGACGTTGCGAAAGTCGGGACCGACCGATTCTTCGCAGCTTTCGGCGCCCAGCGAAACAACTCGCCCGCCTTGAAACTCGGGCATCAGACCTGGCTGATTGGGCGCGACTGACTGAAAGTAATCGTAGTATTCCAATAGAGTGAATTCATCATTGGCCGAGCTGCAGTCGTCGGGATTGCACGACCAGCAAAGTGGCTGTGACGTTCGTTAGCGTGAGGTTACTCATGCTTGTAAATACGTGATAGTAACGTACGTAAGAGTCCAGGCCCCAGACGTTAACGTCGCCACCGGCTCCGACCGTGTCAAAGTCCTTGGACCAGTCAGGATAGTGTCCCGGAGCATTGTGCGTCGTTGGCACTTCAACACCTTGCGCTCGGATCAAGGCCTCGAGGTTCTCCATGTACCCTATACCGGGCCCATTGAGCGTCAGGGTCGTGTGGTCCTTGTACTGCGAAGGAAACTCATTGTCAACCTGAATGGAGATTACGGTCCCGTTCTTATGAATCTGGTGGTCGCGGATAATGTCGGTGACCGCCTTCATGTAGTCTTGCCAGGCGGCCGTGTAGCGCGTGTCATTCGTGCGCAGAGTTCCGTACGCGCCTGTTGTGACCCAGATTGGAAAACCGCCGCCGCTCAATTCCGCGTTGCTATAGGGCCCGGGCCGTGCCATGACATAGAGACCAGCGTCTTCTGCGTATCCAAGAAGCCTCCCATAGTCGCGAAAGGCGGTAGAAAAGTCGACCTCGGAAGGAAAGTTCTCGTGCATTCCCCACATTCCATAGAAGGAAAAGATATTCATTCCGCTGGCCTTGAACTTTTGGATAATGTCTTGCCATATTTCAGGAACTGGCCAGCGAAAGGGGTGCATCTCGCCGCCAAAGAGATATTTGCGTTCGCCATTGATGATGAAACTGTAATGATCCCATTGCACAACATCCGTATAACCAGAGTCGCTAATTGGCCACGAATCATCGGCTGCTTTGGCTGGTTGCAGCTGCAAGAAGGCGACCAGCGAGGCCAGAACTGTCGAGGGACCAAACATGTTGACTCAAGTGACGGGCATGCCAATATGAGCTGAGCACGTCATCCAAACTTGTCCACATCCAGAGTCATCCTCATATATATAGTGGACATATAATTCATGGTTAAAGACTCGGCTCAAAGGATGCATGTTGATTGATTTCGTGATCATTTGTTACGATTCCTATAGCTTCTCTCACTTGTCGAGTCTTGGCGCGGGGACAGCCGAAAGATCATGCACTGCATTCTCCCAGAGAGCAATCACAATTGGCGTGCTCCTACTTCGGCACATTTCGAGGCGATGGAAAAATAGGACGAACACATTTTGCTACCAGCCCATCGATCCAGAGGAGATCAGAAAGTCTTACGGAAAATTAACTCAAGGAACATACACATCAATATTTGTATATGAGTGGACTATTACGGCCATTATTGACATGTGTTGCATATGCATTGCTGCTTCGTCGCAATTGAACGGCGAGCTTGAAGCGAACGAATCAAGACCACCAATAAAGTGTCGATCATGCGATAAGTGTTGGCATACACAAGGAGATTCAGTCGGGGTATAAGTAGATTCTTTTCAGCGTTGAATTTGCCAAAGACCGTCTGTGTTGAATGGTATCTGATTGTTACATTAAAACATTTACTAAAGACTTACAGCAGCGGTGGTTTTTCCCTCCATTTCCAATCTGTTCAAGTAGCTATAGCATAGCCCCATCATTGAAGTGCGCACACTACAAGGAGTGACTAAACAACCCGTTCATTCTGGCTCCCAATACAGCCACGGGGCCCCGTGGCTATAAAGGTCCACGGGGCCCCGTGGCTATAAGGGAAAGTTACGTAAGCCTCTGCCAATATAGCCAAAAACCACCACACTAAACCACCTATTGCACTAGACCACCCACTACATTATACCACTATATACACTGCACTTCTTGCACTGCACCACAATTGCACTACACCATAATTGCGCTATACCGTTCATTGCGCTGCACCCGATATGCGTAGGCTGCGCAATAAGCCCTGCATTAGGAGCTAGGAAGCAGTAGCATCGCCAATCCAGGTAAAAGATCAATAAATAGTGCAGTATAATAGGTGGTGCAATGCAGTGGGAAGTACAATACAGTGGGTGGTGCAATGCAGTGGGTGGTGCAGTGCAATAGGAAGTACAATACAATAGGTGGTGCAGTGCAATAAGTAATATAGCGCAGCACCAGAACTAGAAATACAGCGCCAAAACTAAGATACAGCGCACCACGGCGAATAAAACCCATTTCTTCGACCACGACCATCATACCTCGTAAAATTAATTGAAAAATTAAAAAACAAGAAATCCGACGACGGTAAATGTATATACTGTGACGAATTGGCAATTGCGCCTGCGGCGAGGAAGATATCAGGATGCGCAGCTCGTGGAAGATGAGTGCTTACGTACTTTTTCCTTATAGCCACGGGGCCCCGTGGACCTTTATTTCCACGGGGCCCCGTGGCTGTATTGGGAGCCGTTCATCGAGACCACGATAAGACTTGAGAAGGCCGATTTATCAATCATTTCAATCGCGATTTTAAAGTAGAGTACGGAAGTATTTGCATATCTAACAAGCAGATTGGATATTATCGGCTTTAGTATCTATACTTTGTATTGTCGCAATATACTCGACTCCATCAAGTAGGCACCGCCACGATGCCACAAGCCACAAGGTAAACCCACTTTCTCGGGGCGAGGAAGTGGGCTTGGCCAAGGTCAGCGATGAAAAAGAGATCATAGTGGATACATGACTCGACAAGACTCCGCACAACGAAAGGGCGTGTCACCACCGAAGACCGGGTATTAGTCAAAAACTCCCGGATCTATCTTTTGCCAATAGATCTTGTCTTATTAGTAGTATTTGCATCTCGGAAAATCACCACTGCTGATTCGACTCTCTGTATTTTGCCTTTCACTTCTCTTCACAGTAAAAGCAATTGAAGCTGTATCGACACAATGGGCAACGGTCAACCAGATCTCGTCAAGGGCATGGCGCATCAAGACCCAACGGTATCGAGCACCAATGCTATCAGTCTCGAGTCGCCGGCCACCCGACTTCAGAATCTCTCGCTCTCGGCTCAGACAGTTCACGCCGATGACTTTCTCAACTCGTCCCACCAGGCAGTTGCGCCGCCCATGCATGTAGCCACGACGTTTCGGTATAACAGTGATCCGGATAAGCTGCAAGCTCATCACAATGAGAATGTTTGTTACTTCTCCATTTTGCAACTATGATCCATGTGGCTTCAAGTGGCTAACAAAATTGACATCAAGCCAAACAACCCCTTGGATTCTCATGTCTACTCCCGCATCAGTAATCCCAACACCACACGCCTCGAGGCCATCCTGACCTCAATCCTGCGCGGACCCACTCTGACCTATAGCTCCGGCCTCGCGGCATTCCACGCCATGCTCGTCAATCTGAACCCAAAACGCATCGCCATTGGTGACGGGTACCATGGATGCCACGGCGTCATCAAGCTGCTCACCAAGCTCACGGGCCTGCAAATGTTGGACCTGGACTGCCCGGACACGGAGTTGGGGCCGGGCGACGTGATCCACGTTGAGACACCCCTCAACCCGGTGGGCAAGGCGCGCAACCTTGAGTTCTACCGCAAGAAGGCCGACCGTACGGGCGCCTGGCTGACCATTGACGCCACGTTTGCACCACCGCCACTGCTGGACCCGTTTCTATGGGGCGCCGACGTAGTCATGCACTCGGGCACCAAGTACTTTGGTGGCCACAGCGATATGCTGTGCGGCACACTGTCGCTCGCGCCCAAGCACAGTGATCGACTCCAGGAACTCAACGATGAGAGACTCGTCATCGGAGGAGTGCTTGGCAGCCTCGAGGGCTGGCTGGGTGTGAGGAGCTTGAGAACGCTAGAGATTCGGGTCAAGAAGCAAAGCCACGATGCAGAGAAACTGGTCCAATGGCTCTCCTCTGAGCTGGCAAAGGAGGGAAGTGCCGTGAGCAAGGTCGTGGGTGAAGTTCACCATGCAAGCCTGCAAAAGGATGCATTGGAAGGCGAGGATCCATGGCTCAAGAGGCAGATGCCGAATGGATTTGGACCCGTGTTTGCCTTCACGACCCGAGATGAGCGCTCTGCCAGGGTTCTCCCCAGCAAGCTGCATCTCTTTCACCATGCGACCAGTCTGGGCGGCGTCGAGAGCTTAATCGAGTGGAGGTCCATGTCGGACGATATGTGCGACAAGCGTTTGTTGCGGGTAAGTGTCGGTATCGAAGGTTGGGAGGACCTCAAGGCAGACTTGTCGCAAGCATTCGAGGCTTTGATCGAGGAGCAAATTGCATAGTGTCTGCGAACATGCCGGGTCTAGATGATATGTTCGTTATTTGTCATTAGATATGTTGATACACTGAATGTGATATCCAGTCCACTGTCAGTCAATATTGGAAGACAGCAAATGGTGCTGACCTCGCTCCGCGATCCGTTCCCACCTGTCGTACGCTGTATAGCTTTGATTCCTCCGTATATACTCGTTCAGTCCTGTCTATGTGAACGTTATTCCCTTTTATTCCCAATTGATGCCATCATCAACGGCTAGTAATTCTAAGCAATTCCGTAACGCTGACCACTCTATATCCTTGACTCTTTGCTTCTTTCAACACTTTCCTCAGCATTGGTACTGTCCAGGACCGTCGGTCGTGACAGATGATGATGCCGCCGGGGTGGAGCATGCTGATGATGTGCTGTGCATTGATCCACGAGTATTTGATCTGGGGGTCGTGCGGGTATATGCTACCCAGCACCAATCTGTAGCCCAGCTTGTTGACCAGTCGTCTCATTCGATCGCTGAAGAAGCCGGATCCGGGTCTGAAATACTGCGGCGGTAGTACCTTTTCGGCGGTCGCGTATGCGGCTGTGATCTTGTCCCGCACCGTCTCGATCTGCGCTGTCAACTCGTCGTCGCTCAGTGCGCGGCTCGGTTCGTCGTGCATGGCGTGGTTGCCGAGCTCGTTTCCGCTCCGGACAATGTCGGCCAATATCTCCTCCCGGCCCGACACCTGACCGCCGATGGTGAAAAAGGTGGCCGTCGCATCGTAGGCCTTGAGGACGCCGAGGATCTGCTCTGTGTGTTCTGATGGCGCATCGTCAATGGTCAGGGCGACCACCTTGGTCTTGGTGTCGACCTCCCATAACACGTCGGGCCAGCGCCGCGAGAAGTACCGAATGAGGGCGCGCGGGGGCTTGTAGATGACGTAGAATGGGACCAGGACGAGCAAGACGATGACGAGGAGGGTGAGCAGCGTGTTCATCCTGCGTCTGCGAGCTCGACGCCGGAGCTTGGACGGGAGACGGAAGAGCGCAGGAAAGCGCACCATTGGGGTGGTTCGTCAGTCTCTCTGTATCTCTACATTCGATGGGCTTCGAGGGAGACGAATTGATGTTTCGCCGACGGGTTATGACGACGAAAAAGAAACCGGGTGGAGGAATTATCGTGGAAGCTTTGGAAGATTTCTAGATTTCCCGGAGCTACGATTAGAACGTCGCGCTTTTGCTTGGCAGACGCCATGTTTCTGGAATTAGGGGGTTCTTTGGGGCGTGGGGGCTAAGTTCAGGGGTCGATAGCGACCAGCCCGGTTTCTAGTCAGTTGGGGACCGCCGGGCCCAGCCCCGAGCCCTACAATACCTAAATCGGTTTTGCTGCATTCTAAAATTGGCGCGACTTCAACAAGATGCTTTATCTGTACAATACACCGGACATGGGACGAGATTTGTTTGTTTTGATTTTTGTTTCAGGAGGGCAGTTTTCCTATTGATCGATTTTGCTTCCTTCTGTCCGGAGACCCCTACCCTTAAGCGTAAAACCCTATTGTATTTCTCAACCGGCATCGTCGCAGTTTTCTCTGCATGTGAACGATGGACAAAAGATCGTTGGATTACTGTGCAGATATGGAAATTGATTGTGCTTCATTCGCGCTTGAAATACACGATATTAGCTGTCTTGAGGCCGATGGGTGCCTAAGTCCTGATTGACCTGTGACACAATTTGTAGGGACAAAGGCTTTGTATCTTTGTTCCAGTACAAATCCCAGGAATCTCATTGTCGTGTACATAGTCAATGTTGTAAATAAGAACAATAGCATCCTACACGGGTCCTGAGCGAGTATAAATCGCCTCTGGCATATGCTTAAACCTATGGCAAGCAGGCACCGCACATTTACCCGAATAAGGATTGCCAAAAGTGCATTTATCAAACTTCGAGCACTTGAATTCTAAAATCCCTTCCAGGCCAACTCAAGAAAGTAAGTAATGATGGGTTCCAATCAGTCCCGCAGAGCAGAGGCGGCCGTAGAAGCCCTTCCCGGCTACATGGGCGCTACCATCCTTCACTTGCTCAAGACGGCTGCCAAGCTCAAGCGTGAGGTCAAGTTTTCCCTATGGTACCCTGTCATGCTGGAACTTCAAGAATACGCAGTGGTTCTCGACGACCTAGTCATTGGCGGCAACAGCAGCTATTTCTTGGACTCCCTCATGACGGACACGTTCATGAAGGATCAGGAATCTGATGGCGCTACGGATGCTTCGACGGACAGGGCGCTCATGGAGATTGGCCAGCAACTACCGCCGCATGATGACTCGCTGACGGCAGAGGCGCAAAGGTTCGTCGACGGCGAGTGGATGAAGTTCACTGCTGCGGTGGTCAGGAGAATTTGGTAAAATTGAAAGGTAAGTATTGGTAACATCAAAAGTTGTACGTAGAAATTCAATGAACATTAGATGATATTATTCATACTTCACCATACACAGTATCTCGCTGGAGGGACTATGTATGTAATCGTGCGACACCTAGATAGTCGCATTTATGCGTTATAATCTACAGATCTGATCTCGTCATCACGTGTCTCATGTCTACCGTCGTTCCATCGGTTTTCCTTGCCGGGTGGAATGTTATGTACAGATTCGTAATCCTTTTCTTTCCCGTCTCGACTAGACTGCACGCGAAGGCGACAGCGTTCGAGGTTCGCGCGCAAACGAAATCGTTCTCATCCGCGTCGCCATGCCGTCGCCGGGATCCTGGCCAATAAAGTCACCCTCCTTGCCCATCGTCGTGCTGGCGCTGAAGTTGACGCTATTGGTGCGTTTGTTCATCGCCTGTTGCTGTGAATCGATACTCAGAGTCCGACGACGCGTGGCGCCCAAAATGGTCGAGTTGGAAGTGCTACCGGCACCGCTGCGTTGAAACAGGCTGAAGAAATCCTGCAAGAACGACGTCTCCAGGTCTCGCGGTTTGCCGTCCGTCGTCCAGTATCGCTCGTTACTGAGCTCCATGCTCAAGTGGCGCCTGAAGAAGCGGTCCTGATTCACCCACCAGGCTCTCCACAGTACCACAATGAAGATGGTAAGGGGCAAGGTGAAGGCCCAGTATACCCAGAACAGCGGCATGATGACCGGATGAGGGTACTCATCACCAGGAGCATCGTCGCCGAGGGCGCTGTCGCTGGCGGTACCCCACTCCCAGTCAAACATTGAGATACCAAACAAACTGCTAATGAACTCGCCTGGCAGGAAAATAGCCGTAATAACTGCCAAGGCCTTCATGGAAGAACTGTCTCGTGTCGATGCTACTGCCATGCGGGCATTCAGGTTATTGTCTTCTTGGGCCATTTTTGAGTAAATCTGCGACGGCCTTGTAAGTATTCACAACTACTGGGTATGAATTCAAGAACTTACGATGTCAATCTGTGCGCGACAACGCAACTCCGACATACGTCTGTCAGTCTCAAGGGAAGTGCATAGCCGCCACGTACAGTCAAGATACTGTCGGATTTCATGCCAGTGCTCTGAAAGCTCATTGTCGTCTTCTTCCGGCAGTGCCGCTTTATTGGGATTCTGGTTCCTCATATCTGTCATGCGACTGTCGAGTTCATCGCCCGCTTGGATGAGCAGTTTGACAGCGCGCTCCATCCAACGGAGCGTATCGAGGAGCTGGATCGCACCTTTCAGCACATCGTGTGCCTCTTTCATGAGATGGATGGTCTGCGGTGGTGTGTAATCATCGTCGAGCTCTTTGAAAAACTCGGGTTCCGATGATGAGCGATCCTCATGGTTGCGCCCCATCTTGTCGGCAACAGCGACCTTGAAGGTGCTAAGCCGTTTGAGCGGGCTGAGCGGTGTCATCTCACTCTTGGCCGACAGTCTCCGAGCAGCCTCGGCGGCGGCGCGCCTAGGGCTCCCGGTCAAATCGTCCACCCGGCCCTCTAGTTCAAGGACCTCGCCATTGTTAGCTACGACTGCCTCCTCGGTTCGGAGAAGCTGGACTTGAAGCAAGACGGTCGGGAGCACAAGTGGATGTGCCCACCTGTCACGACTGGCGTCGAGACGACGTTCATATTCGTCCAGCGATACTTCATCATGCCATCTGGTGTCAAAAGAGCGTCTGATCAATGCAGTTGTAGTGCGACTCCGCAGCTCATACTTCATGGAAAGAAAGTCATATGGGGGCTGCGGGTGGTTGGAGAAACTGAGAATAAGGTCTTGATGATCTGTCGTCAGTGGATGGAACTTTAGACTCGGGTCTTGTTCGACATACTCAACACATCCTTGCGGGGATTCCAGAACATGGACTCGACAGTGATTCTCTGAGCTGAGGGAAGAGTCCCGGAATGGAGCCCGAGCGACTCATAATCGTTGACCGTGAGAAAGAGTCCGTCGGGGGTGCTGCTGGCTGAATCGAGAGGATTGGGGCGAATGCGACGGTTGGCAATGATCTGCCGTACCCTGGCCTGCAACCGCGATTTGCCTTTCGGTGCCGCTGTAAAGTTGCCCTGTCGGTGTATGAGCTTAATTCAATGTCGTGGCTAGGGCTTTGGACAATACAATTGTCACAGATTGGGACCGTGCACGAAAGTGACCATGCCATTGAGGCTGGAAGATTGCAATGCCGACCAACTTACCTCATCATCTAGCCCGTACCCTTTTCTCACTGCATCGTGAAACATGCGCAAGCCGTCGTCATCTTTGGACATGATCGACGGCGAGACGGGCTGGTCGAGCACGTCCGGGGCCGAAAAGACGGCATACTCGTGATAGGACAGCTGACTTTCGCCCTCGGTGAGCAGCACATTCTGGACCAATTCCCGGAGGTCAAAGTGGAACAAGTTGAGCTCATGGAGTCTTGGCTGACGGCGCCGTCCTGTGCCTGGCGGTGCTGGACCAGCCAGTTCGGCAGACGGCACGAGAGAGCCACGACGGGTGGCCGGCACGTTTGGCGTCGAACTCCCCCGTCGAACGGGGTTGGGGCGGCTACCACGGTGGTTATTTTGTGGTCCGACGGACGGCTGGTGCGTCGTGGCCGAGCTGAGGGACGTGTCTAGCTCGTCGAGATTATACTCCATGCTAACATTCAGCGCTCGACTGGCCATTCATACGAAATTGTCAGCCGTCGTCTTACAACTTCAACAAAGTGACAAGAAGCGAAAAAACGGCAGAGCTCTTACCTGCGTACCCAGGGTTTTACTTCGGTCGGATCAGAGACATGCCGTCTGGAAGGCTGGTAAAGTCCGAAGGTCTACCAAGTCCACTAGAGAGGATGTCGCCCAGATCGTACCCAGCAGACTTAACTCTTAGCAGTTCTCGATCCATTCTGCGGCGGAGCCGTGAGCCCGGAAGGATTGGGTGTCCGCCAGGGATGGCTGCGTCTGGGGCCGACGGGCCCTTCTCACCGCGGCGCCTGTCAGCCAGTCTGCGTGTGCCAAGCGGGTGTCTGTGGGCACCGCAACGTCGCCTAGCAATGGCGATCGCTAGCAGGGGGGTGCGAATCGTGACAGACGCCGCCAAGTAGGGTCCGGTGCAAATGCGTTGTTCAGATGGACACGAATGGATAGTGCAAGTCATTCGAAGACATCTGAACTCTTGAAACACAAGACGAATACTGCGTGGCTAAAGTATAATCAAAGCACCGATAAGAATACACGTAGCGCCCATTGTGCTGATCGCAGTGAAGGAAATGGTGTGCAGAACAGCAGCATAAGGCTACGTGCTTACCGACTCTCTGCTTCAATACTCCATTTTTGATTGCAGGGTTCAAGTTTTATTGAGATCTCATCGGGAAACAACGCATCTGACATTCAGGGCCGATGCAGATGTCACACAGAAAATATCCATTAATGTCCAATATGAGTGGTATACAAATCCTTGGGTATGTGTTTGTCAGTATGGTAAAATGAAGAACGACGCAATCTGGGGCTGATCTTCTGCAAACCACCTGCATACAAAACACTCACCGCAAATCCCCCCATTGGGTCTCCAAGTCAGAAGGATGGAGGGCAGTTCAGGTACTGCATGTTCCCTCTCGCACACTAATCGTAAGCAGTTCTGGTCGCCAATCCGATTGGCCCACCAAGGCGGCCCCGCGCCCCGGCCAGCGCCGGCTCCCCTAAGAAGAGCACCGAGCTGGGCAATCGTAATTGCACCAAAATAACTCAAAATACGTAACATGATTCACGTCGCGAAGAGCACACAATCAGGATGGAGATATAGGCACTGACCATTGGAAACGAGGATGATCATGGTGATAATAGAGGCTTGTTATGGGAGGCCACATCTCCCCCCTTTGTGCCTGGGGAAGGCCTCTCTTCTCGATTGAAAACAAAAATAAAGAAATTAAAAAAAGAGGCAAAGAAAAGAAAAAAGTACGGTCACTCTATATCATACCGGCAAACCAATCCTATAGCTGATTTTCCTATATGCTTCGCGAATTCGAAGGGGGGGGTTTTTGGCGTGGGTTTCTGCCTGTGTGGTGACCCAGTCTGTCCCTTTGTCTCTAGATATACCACAAGACGATTCAACCTAATTGGCCGCAAACGGATTATGAGACGGGTTTATAAAGCAATTGTGATTCTTTATGCTTTTATTCAACCGGAACTTGCAGCTGAGAATGATGCCACCAATACATTCTCGACTCCATGGAAGGCAGTGCGTATGCACCATGGCGAGTTTCTCGTCGTCTTCACGACTACACGCGAACAACACAATGCTGATGACCGCAAATCGAGATGGCCACTCAACGAGCGCAAATTATAAGAAGTGAATTAGAGTCTTACTTTCACCAAGATGAGACTTACAAGGTGGACAAGTTTATCGGCTCCGGTAACCACGCGGCGACGTATCGCATCGCGCGCACCGTAACTGCGACGGATAAAAAGGAGTATTTCGTTATTAAGCGCGCATTCGAAGGGGAAGATCATGAGGCGCAGCTTCATCAGGAGAGAAAAGTCCTTTTTGTATGTTGAGCTACAAAGATAATATTCAGAATGTACTTCCACGTCTGACTCTTAGCAGAATCTCCGATCAAATCAACATATTGTCAATGTACTTGATTCACCGAACATCCCGAATATGAGAGACAATGAAAATGAAGAAGGGGAGGAGGATAAGTCCAAGGCACCAACGAAGTCGAAGACGGGAAGACAGAAAAAGGGAGGCACGAAGAAGAGAAACGGGAAGAGGAGAAAGAGAACACACGTCACTGCATCGGGCAGTCCAAGCAGAATCACAATGCATGGAACTGGGGGCGTGAGACTCACTAGTGAAAGTGACGATGATGACGATGGCGGTGATGAAAGTAGCAGCGGGAGTGATCCCGACGACGACGACCATGGTGGACTATGGAAACATGTTCTTTGTCTGGAGTGGCTTGACAACGGTACTCTAAGGAGCTTCATCATCAAGGCGAAAAGACGAGGCCAGCATCTGCCTAATCGACTCATGTGGAGATTCCTCTATTGTCGTGAGTTCAGCCTCGGCAAATGTTTTTGAAGCATTCGAACAAGGAGCGCTGACAGTATCTGCAGTCCTCCAAGCCGTAGCTGGATTGGCTTGGCCAATAACTCCAAATGCGCAGGGCACCCCTGAACCAGAGACGCCAAGATCGAAATCGTCTCAGCTCAAACGGAAAAGGGATCCTATTCAGCTTTCCCATAATGATCTTCACGATGGCAACAGTATGTATACGCATCCTTGTGCGAGGCTCCTATCTGCTATCATACTAATTCTTGGACAGTCATGCTTGGCCCAGAAATACCCAACGAGCACCCAGAGCATGACATAACTCCCATATTGAAATGGATTGATTTTGGTTTGGCTGGTGAGTTTGTAGGAGGGTAAGTTGCGAATTCACCGGTTTCATGGATACTTTTTGATCAAGTATATTGACCTTGCGTTTAGCAATGGGAGTGATCCGTTGTATGGAATTAATGGCAACCTCTACGACGCTGGTCGGGTAAGCTTCATTGCCGGTAATCATTGTGGACTGTCTTGATCGATTGACCATGTGATAGATAATGTGCGGAATTATCCAGCGGCAGACGTGGGAAGGTCAGCGTTTGGAACATCCCACCAAGTTCAAGGATTTGGAAGACAATATAATAGAGACCGATGCAACGTTGTGGCCAACATCGGCTGGTGCACCTGACCCAATACCGAACACTATCGACAACGAGCTCCGGAAGGTTGTGAGCTGCATGATGGCAACCCAGAAAGAAGACCGACCTGAAATATACGATTTTATGGCCGAGGTCCGGGACATGATCAAGGAAAGAGATGCTACATACTATAAAGGCCGCGTTGAGGAAGAGGACGACAATATTCGAAAATTGTGGCTGGAGCTAGTTGCAGAAGCAGAGTTTGTAGCTCAAGTTGCGCCCATTATTTTGTCTGACTAGACGCATCACATAGAATCGTACATACAATCCTGTCATAATATTGTGTAGACATTATAGAGCTATATTTAGATCCGTAGGCGTGGTTACTTTCGTGCTATACCACGTGGTGGAATAGTAAACAGGAGTACCATTCAGAATACATGTGTATCGGAAGTGGTATAATAGTGATTGCACTATACCAAGACTTAGATGTCCAATGTTCCATTGAGTTTAAGATCCCGACTGCTTGCCCCGACATAGATCGCATAGGATCCTTCTTGAAGCCTCCATTGCTGAGAGACCACGTCCCAGATACTCAAGTCTCGGCGCGTCAGCGGGAACTTGACCGTCAAAGTCTCACCGGGGCGGACAGGAACTCTCTGGAACCCGCGGAGCTGACGAACAGGGGTCTCGTCATCTGGAACTCCGACGTAGAGCTGGGCCACCTCGGATGCTGCCATGCTTCCAGTGTTTGTAATGGTGCATGTGACTAATGCGACGGTCTCCCAGAGCTCTGGGTGTCCACCCTGGACAATTGGAATGCTGACGTTAGGAAGAGCAGCAGTGTTGGCTCCGGTGACCAGGCCGACGTCCAAGGCCCCGTACTCGAAAGTTGTGTAAGACAATCCATATCCAAACTCAAAGCGCGGCTCAATACCCTCCTTGTCAAAGGCTCGATAATCAATATAGAGTCCTTCAGTAAAATTTGACTGAGGGAAAGCGTCAAAGCTAACAGTCGAGTTCAATAGGCTTCCATAGTCTTCCTCTTTCTTGGCCACAGTGTAGGGAAGTTTACCGCTGGGAGACTCGTCTCCCCAGAGGACGCTGACAAGACTGTTGCCGCTCTCCTGACCGGGTAATCCCGCATAGAGAACGGCGGTGACGTTTTCATTTTCGATCCAAGCATCAACGGTACGGATACCAGCCGAGTGAATCACGACAATAGTGTTGGAGCAGTTGGCGGCGACATTGGTGACGAGCTGATCACTATATTCGTCTGTCAATGTAGTACGATCAAAGCTCTCGGAGGCGTATGCGTTGATAAAGACCAGGCACGCATCGGCGTTGACGTAGGCGACCGGGTTGACTGAGTCGAAATCCCAACGAAGGATTCCGCGGTCCTTGGCCAATCGCTCCTGGATGGCTTGGAAAGGGGACACGACATAGGGAGGAGCGCTGGAGCCAGATCCTCCACCAGTGACGAGAGTTCCTTGGAACGTGTTCCAGCCAAAGTTTACATCATAGCCTCCACCATACCGCGCAGCAGTGATCCAGGGTGAGCTCGCATGGTTGGCGTCGTAGCCAGTGACGTACAGGAACCTAGGCTTCTGCAAGGGCAGAGTGTTGTTGACGTTCTTCACCAGCACCGTACCGGCAGCGCCGATCTTCTTGATCAGGGTGGCATGGTCACCCTGGACATCAATTGGCTCATGTTTATCAAGGCTTCCGTAGACTGCAGGAGATGGGTACGCATTGTCTTGTCCCATGTAGAACCAACTAGCCAGAATTCGAGTACTCATGTCGTTCACTCGGTCTTCGGTGACGGAACCGTTCTTCACGGCATTGGTCAAGTTCTGGCCTGTCAAAAATGTCAGTATCCGTCCGAAAATCTTCAGGCGAAGTCAAAGAGGACAGCTTACCCCAAAGCACTGAGTCGGGCATGGCCAATTCAAGACCGGCGTTGGCTGCAGCAACGCCTGAGTATTGACCACCCCAATCACTAATGACAACACCCTCGAAGCCAAGCTCTGTCTTGAGGATACCATTCAAAAGCTTGGAATTCTGGCAACTGTACGAATTGTTGACTCGCTGATACGAGCACATGATGCTTACAGCACCCTCTCGCAGACTGTCCATGAATGGGAACAAGTACAACTCGTGTAGAGACCTGTCGTCAATGTTGGAGCTCATGGCCTCGCCCAAGTCACCGGGCCTGCGTCGATACTCCTGCTCGTTCAAGATAAAGTGCTTCGGGTTGGCCATGACACCAGCATCTTGAATACCTCGCACAATGTTACCCATACCGGCACCGGCCAGGTAGGGGTCAGCAGAGAGACCTTCCCAGTTACGACCGCCCCGCGCAACCCGGCCGAGAGGGCCAGCAACAGGACCAAGCGCAATGTTGATGCCCTTGCCTTTGTACTCCTCGCCCAGACCCTTGCCGTACTGATACATCAGATCACGGTCCCAAGTTGATGCGACGTGGATTCCCGCCGGGAAAGCAGAGACAAATTCATTGCCTCTGATACCGTCTGGTGCATCGGAAAGGCATAGCGATGGCACTCCCAGCCTTGGTATCGATCCAGAGTTGCCCACACATTGACCTGTGAAACCGCCTATATAATGATGTCCACTTGTCAGTCAGGTCTTACATAGCGCAACTACTGGTATTGAAGTAGCGCAAAAGGAGCGTAATTTTTTTCTTCATCCTTAGCCACTTACCAGTAACATTGACCTTCTCCTCGAGTGTTGCCTGTGAGATTATTGACTTGGCCTTTGCGTAAGCAGCAGCCCAACGAGAGCTGCTCGCGCCCGTCCCCTCAGCTATGCGCTCACGTCAGAATGAATACAAGCAAGACTTTGGAAGGCGATGGACTGACGTGTAGGATATACCGGCGGCGAAAGACCATAATATGGAACTTCAGACTGATTGGTATATGGGTCGCCCTGTCCATAGACAATACCACTGTACAAGAGTATAGCGCTAGCTGCGCTCGCGAGGGACCTCATTTTCTCTATTTTCACAGCCAATGAAGCTAGAACGGCTCGCACTACTTGAACATGATCTCGTCTTGAATCGGTCTATGAAGTCTCTCTTATACAAGTTCCCCTGGATACAATCGAGTCAGGGAAGTTAAGAAATCGGCCCTTTGCCATTGCTCCATTTCTTGGCTTTCATGATTCTCGGCCGGGACCAACCCGACCATAGATCAGCGAACATACCATAGTACGCCGTAAACTGCTGCCGGCCTCGAGAAAACTCAATTGCACCCCTCACGATGTTGGAGAACTATGGTTGGGGTAGTGGCTCCGGGAATGGCAGAGATCGTCGATATTGAGCCTAATGTGGAGTTGACTCTGCGGAGAAGCGGGGACGAACCATGGCACGATGGGACGACCGCTGGGACGAACGATGGAGAATCGGGATTTGATGATGATGATGGTCCTAAACTAGACTCCAGACTCGCAAATAGGTTAATCGTCGGCAGAATCTCCGACCATCGGCTACGACGACAAGCGTGCTTGTTCTAAATTATTTCCGATGGCATGGCTCCCCTCACGCAAAGGGGCCAGAAACCAGCACGTCCGTCCATTTAACCTCGTAGAGTTGACAGGGATTCGGAGCTTATTTGGAGAAACCCGCTTTCTCTTGCCGGAAGTGAAGAGCCGCGTCTCGGTGGCTTCAAAGACCACAACGTGCGTTCAAGATTGAGTTCGCAAACAGCTGAATAATACACAAAGGAGATGGTCCTCGTCTTCCTCTTACGTATTGCAACCGCATCTTTCGCGTTTACGTACACATCTCAACCAGGACGAGCTATAACAACAGATCAGACCAAGTATTTCCGGTCAGATTGACATTGAAAAACTGACGTATCTGTCTTCACACCCTACTAGCCCCCCCAAAAAAGAAAAAAAAGAAAAAAAAAGAAAAAAAGGAAGAAAAATCTATAGTCTAGCGATCATTCTGAGAAATCATATATCGACGAAACTAATAGCTTGAGTCATAATGATCCCCGGCTCGATATAGCTGGCTTGGAGAAAGGTGGGACTGTTCTTGATACTCTCACAATAGTTTAATGTTAGCAACGCACTGACGTAGGTAGTACCACCGCATGTCACCTGCTCGAGTATATCAAGCTGCTCTTCAGCACCTCTCTTTTGTAGCTCTTCAGGATCAACTTATACTTCCTCACAAGCTCCTCGGATTTCCCCTTTTCGCATATTTGCATGCTGAAGAAACTTAGATGCGGTGCGCAATGCGAGAGGTTGAAGATGTAATTTCATGATTCACTCAGAAGAACAAAATCAATTTGAAAGAACGCAGAAATAGGCTTCCATCTACTACGCCCGGCTGGACTGTTCAGTTCAGCTCTGCTCACACGATGTAGGGAATTCGAATCCCGCCACGCCATGGATTCAGGAGATCCTTCAAGATATAGGATATATTGCTTTACAAATGCCTCAATCACTACATACGACCATACCCACTAGAATACACGGCATCCCGTCCGCTCTGCCCTAGTTAAGCTGGTGAGGGCCGGATCAGTACTCAGGTCGGTGACGACTGGGGAATCCCCGGTGTTGTATGTACCTGGATCAACTTTTTAACATTTCTTTTTCTTTTTTCCCTACTTTTTTTGGAGGACGACTTGGATTCTGGTGTATTCAATATAGTTCGGGTCAATTGTGCTGCGGCAAATACCTTTCTCGGTGCCGTTGGATGCCTCCATCGGTCCCAAAATCTCTATGCTAATGGAGTAAACCTGGGAAGCTGGCCGAGGATTACTTCAGGTGAGAACATAGGAGAGCGTTAGAGTCTGAAAGCTCTCGGGGGGCATTGTGCCAAGACTGGACCATACTCATTTCTACTCACATCTGTTCCGATGCATGTATCTGGTCGGTCTCCTCCTATTGTTGCACTATTCTAGTGTCACACAGGCGAATGTTATCATGAAAGATAAATTTTGCGTTTTCTTGACCATGGACGGAGATATCTAGGAGCACTCTCGAGCACGAGCGAGGCCTACATCTGCAGGAGCCGAGATGTTCGAATGTGGTGTTTTGTAAAATAGACAGAAATATATGGGACATCAGCCGCAGATCCACCAATACATGGTTGCGTCGGCCAAGCCCGAATCCCAACTTATGATCCGGACTTGGCAGCATGCTGACGAGCTACTTTACTTGCTTACTTACTTACAGAGGTATGAGTAAGCATTCCCCTCGTCGGACTCTACGTCTTCCTACTGCACACAGTCTTACGACACCTCCCTCTTTGGACGCCTGTCAAACATGGCGGGGACCCCGTCCAGCCTCGGCTGCGATGCGTGCAGAAAACAAAAGAAAAAGGTAAACGGCTCAACATCGTGCGGAAATTGACCTTCAACATAAGTCTAATCAAAGCGACATAGTGCGACGACGACAAGCCCAGGTGCAAAAGGTGCACACGGCTCAATATTGAATGCGCCGGCCGCGGCATCAGACGGTGGCAGTTCAAATCTTTTCAGGGTCAGAACCAGCAGATACAAGGCCAATCCCCATCCAGAGTAATTCCGGCCAACGACACGACGAGAGTGGCATCTTCGCTTGTCCACATCCTTGGTATCGAGGACGTTAGGTATGACATTCGCTGCTTTGGTGGCAAACTCATGCCGGATATTGTGCCTCAGATCGGCTCTGATGCAACGCTGGACGTCTGTACATCAGCCATGGTGGCCATATACAACGTCCGCCAGTACAATCACTCCAAAGTGGATGCTCTGACCAAGTACGGTGATGCTTTACGATGTACCAGAAAAGCTCTACAAGACCCTGCACAACCAGTGTATACCAAGATGCAAATAGCCTCCATTATCTTTGTCTGCGGGGTGAGAAACGAGGCCATCTCGCAACTCGTTGCAGGAGAGCTGACAGAACCTTTAGAGCTGGTTTGACAAGAGGCAGGCGGAGCCGCACCGATTGGTGATTTCTCATCTGTTTAGAGATGCCGTCCTGCGAGGCAAACTGGACGAAATTCACCCACACCATGTACACGGCCTCTGTCAGATGGCGGTAAGGCCACGAAACGCGGCTTGAGTCCCCAGTGACCTTGCGCTGACGTAGTTGACCATAGGTCTACGCAAGCTTGTTGAACCCGCAATTTCGTCTAGGCCAATGGTTCTGGGATGCCTGCGGAACCATCAGCAGCCCTCGCCCGGTGAGATACCACCAAGGTTCCTTTCTTTGCCTCGATGCTGCGACCTTGGCCGAGATAGCCCACTACCTCGGCGACCCGGTGAAGTACCTCCCGCGTCTCCGGTGGGCATATGAGCTTGTACAGTCCGAGAAACCACAAGTCCGCACACTCGTCGACTCGTCCGCAGTGAGTCTTGTGGGAGGGAACCAGACCGTGCTGGCCGGCAGGGTCAACCATGCCTATCGGTTTGCATACGCGATAATGCTGGCCCTGGCATCTATCTTAAACCATATCATTCGAAAAGTCGCGCGGGATACGAGCCTCGCTCCGGAGTCACACGAAATCGTCGACGAGTCCATCTGGCTAGCGCAGCAGTGCGCTGTGTACCGGCCTCTAGGGGCTGGCTTTGTACCTGAGTACCTCAAGATGGTCTGGGCCTCAATTGACGATTACTATCGCAGGAGGGAAATAGAGGCCATACTCATTGATTTTCAGCATGATGTCGAGAGGGCTGCATATCTGGAAGAGGCGCTTGTAACTAAAAGGCGCCTTCGACAGGCAGTTCAAGTCACTTCCACCAACCCAAGTCAAAGACTCACCGACGACGGATGTACGGAGGATATTGCACATCATCAATTGGAAGAGCCCGCTTGTGTTATATTGTAAAAGTTGGATTCCGCAGAAGGGCAGAGAGGGATGGAGAGAGCTGCGGTTCCGTATAATCAGCCTCTGGATTGAGCAGCTTCTAAGTGGCCCAACAGGAATAAAATGCAACCTGCTGTTGGATCATCTAGACACGCCTGACGTGGCGATTAACGACTCAGAACCCGCCGATCCAGGCTACACAGTACCATAACTTTATCAACGAAACATTCAATAAGTAACCCGTGCTGCTAGCTTAGTTGGCATGATCACTCAGCGGCTAAGCTGTTGTAGCCTTATGGTGAGACAGGAGTGCACTTAAAACAGGTGGGCGCGCGGATAAAGTAGACCACCGAGAATTCGCGGCGCATAGCCAAGTGATCAAAAGGTCCATTTTCTACTTCTCAAACGGCCAGGGCAATTGAATGGAGCCTCAAGATAGAGCTCTAGTATTGCGTTAAGTCTGCGTGTCAGGCTGTACGACTCTATTTTTCAAAGGTTTCCAGGCCAGTGCTCTTGCTCTTTGAATGTGAACATACTCCAGCTGAAATGTAAGCGCTAAACCTTTTTTTTAAGGTCTTAATATAATCAAAACTTAGGTGCTTTCTTTTGCAATAATGAAACTTGGAAAGAAAACAGTGTAATTATAATATATATATTTATTGATAAATTAATTTTACAATTATACAGTCTCTATAATTCTATAGAAACAAACAAGTGTTTGTGTGTCAAGCTGTAAACGACACTGCATCACCATTTCCCATATTTGCTCGCTTGTTTGTTACTCGTTTGATGAACACTGGCTTGCAGAAAGATCATTGATGCACACGGGACTACCGGGATTGTAAAATTCGTAGATATCGTACGCACACCTGCTGATTCCGGAAACCGTACAGTCGGCGTCGGTGGAGCAGGTACCGTAAACTACGGTGTTGAAGCATACCGGGCTGCCGTCAACATCAACATAGCACAGGCAGCCCCCACAGCCGTTCGCTTGAGCTGAAGTACATGAGGTAGTCACAGGTGCTGCTGCGGTGGCGGTGGTCGAGGCACTTGACAAAAGGGTGCTTGTCGTTTCGGTGGTGGATTCAGTAGTCGTGACCGGGGTCGTTGTAGGAGTGGTCTCCGTGGTGGATTGAGTGGTGGCATCCGGGGTGGTTTCGGTAGAAGGTGCGGGAGTGACTTCGGTGGTGGTGGTCACTAAAGTCGTCTCCGGCATGGATGATGAGGTGGTCTCCGATGAGGTGATCTCCAATAAGGTGGACGACGTGGACGAGACGGCATCCGATGACGTGGACGAGGTAGATGAGGTGGATGATGAGATGGATGATGAGGCGGATGAGGTAGTCTGCGAGGTCATCGACAGAGTGGTGCCTATTGTCGTCAGGATTGTAGTAGGCATATAAGACGAGGAAAGTGTCAAAGAAAGACCAGCCGTTGTCTCGTTAGTTGATGACGGCTTAGAACCACACTTCTTGTGTGTTGATGCGGCAACAGAGCTGATCAGGGCGCAGGCCAGAAACGCGTGAGACCTCATCGTATGTAAGTAGACCGAGGGTATACAGATGAGAGTTGAAGCAGGACGATAGAGACAAAGCTACAGGCTTGCGATTGAAGAATTGTGCCAGCTAGGTCAAGACACGAGGAGAAGACTATGAACAAGACGACGATCAGGATATATAGGCGCACGAATGACTTGGGCCGTGTCATGGCTCGAGTTTCTTCCGTGAATGGCCATTTTTCCAGCTCACTTCCACATGGTGTTAGTCGCCCTGTACGAAATTGAGCAGCACGCCAGCTGAACGAAACTATCACTAGTCGAGGTCCACATGCCAGGCCTTACTATGTATTGAGTTGAATCGCCGCTAAGCTTGACCAGGCCCCGAATTTCTGGTTGCGATATTTCGTCAAATTCATTTGAGGTAAAAGATGATTATCTTTGGACTGCATGCCAGTTTCTCGCTGACGGCGCTGCAAAATACCAGCACGGGCCGTAGGCGTTGTCCAGCATTCCATAGCCACCAGCAACAAGCAACGGGTCAAACTCTCTGCAGATTGCTGAAATCATGGGGGATTCGGCGACTAGATCCCCCGGACCCAGCTAACTACCTAGATGAGATAAAGCGGAGATAAAGTGCGAAAAACCCCTGCGTTAGGGTGGTCCAGCCCCCTTGGTACTGCCTAAGTCCTCTATGTAGGTACATATCTAGCTACACAGAAGTTGTGTAATAGCGTTGATATATACCAAAAATGATCCATGCCGGCATTAGGTAAAGCTGGGTCCCGATTCTTCAAAAAGGCGTATGAATCGAAGCCAACGTCGATATTCTCGCAAGATCACGAGTGCCTTCAACCTCGAACGTGGCCATTTGAGCTATGGGGCTTCTGCAACGCTTTACCGGGGCAGTATAGAACATGTTGAGCAGTTTGAAGTATTGATTGACCACAGACCCAGCTGTGAGAATCCGGACCCGTGCTACTAGATTGATCCCCTTGCCATAACATAGTCACCTAATGGATACATGCCCTCTCATCGTCAACACAGCGCATTCTACACCATTTAGCATATATAAAGACTACTAAATCATAGCAGATGCCAGAAAAGTCGCAGACATCACCCCGATTGCTGATGGCAGACCCCCACTAGCGGCACTGATCTGCACTGGGGTTGAACGGGACCCCTGATCCCACGCTGTTGATGTACTGCTCCCGGACGTACTCGGCGATCTCGGTGCCGTGATTGATGACATATGTCAAATGCGCAGCAGGATCCAGGTATCCAACGGCACAGAAAGGGTCTCCAGCATCGCAGTAAGACCGGAGACGATCACCCAGGGCCTCGCATGCTCTTATGTCTGCACGCCAGTAGATTCCCTGGCCGGTTGAGTTACCGTAATTGTAGAGGGCACCATCGCGGTGAGACGGGTCGCCGAAGAGTACAGCAGCAACGACTACCTTCCAATTAGTTGCAAGGAAAACAATAAAGTGAGCCGCTGTTACTCACCATTCTGGGTGACATTCGTAGGAAGGGGTGAGGAGTATTCAATGAGACTGGCCTTTGCCTCCTCAGAAGAAGTGTCCCCTCCATCAAATCCGGCGTATAGTGCCCAGACCGGTGCCATTCCACAAAGGCTGTTGGATACTACTTGCGCGCCCTGTGGAACTCGTCAGTGTATGGTGAAAGGTCTCTAGATGTGAACATGTTCATACCTGTGAATATCCAAACAAGGCAATCTTTGATTCGGGGCATGCCTCGAAGTAGTCTGTAACAACCTTCCTCACGAGCTGGGTTCCGTTGCCAACCGATTCAAAGTAGTTGGGGTTGTTCATGGAAGCAGGATACTTAATGGCTTCGTAATCGGACCCAGGAATCTGCTCGGCAATGACTTTGACCAGCTTTCCTGTCTCCCCAAGCCATTCAGGCTCGTCGGTGCCACGGGCGACAAACATCTTCAATCCTTTGGCGCACTGCACAGTCGAGTTGCCGCCTGAAACACCGGCTACGGCGAGAACTGGAGCGAATGCGAGGCCGATGAAGCTGTACATGATATGCATAATTGCGGCTCAGTCTGGTTCTGAGAGGTTTCAAAAGCAAATGATAGCAAAAGTAATGTTGGAACAAAGAGAATCTTATAGAAATTGATGTAGATGGAAAATGAATTGCAATCCATCAAGTCTGGAGGTTCAAGATCTTATAGTACGTTTTTACGATGCGGACTGTCAAACCGCGCCCGAGGTTGAATCCCACGAGCGCACGATTTGGCCGAATTTGGAAAGGTGATATCTGCTCAAGCCAAGCTTCCTCATTCCAGCATGACCTGCGCATTCCGAAAAGATCGCGTAAGCCAGCTGGATCAAGTATGTATGCTGCGCTTGTACAATCTGCGCTATACGGTAGCGCTGGTTTGTCCTCGCAGTATAGTGTCAACGGCCTGCCATATGGATCGACCGTGGCTCTTAGATTAGTATGCGTGGAGGCATGTTCTGAGAGGCTCGTACGAGCCTTCGTTGTGCTGATGTCAGTCTCACCCTTGCATGTCGGGAAGGTGGTCATAAGACATTGACGGTTTCTCGGCGGCCATTGCGCAGCCAAGTCTTCAAAAATCGGCCAGCAGCCAATGCGCATGAGAGCGTGGGATATGGCATCCTTGGCAAGGCTGAACTCAGCTAAGACAAGACTCGAAGTAGACCGAATCGAGCAAAACGGTGCGCTGCTTACAGGGAAATGTACCTAAGCTTTGTGGAGAGAATCAAAGCACGCGCATCCTTGTATGATTCTGTACCGTGCATTCGATACTTGGGACAAGGGTTAAATAAAGTAGTAGCAGGTAACGAAAGAAAAGAAGAAGAGACAGCGACCCAATAGACAAAAAGGCAGTTAAACAAAAACATACAACACCGGGGATTCCCCAGCCGTCACCGATCTGAGTACTAATCCAGCGGTTACTAGTTTATCTAGGGCAGAGCGGACGGGATGCCGAGTTCTCTAGTACCTATGGTCGTATGTGAAGGCATGGACCTTTATTACAGAATACATACGTAGATACGTGTTTGTGGTGAGGTGGGTTCCGAGTGGCGAGATCTATCAGGCTAGGCTTTTCGGCTCCCTGAGGCTCAGGACATAGTCTTAGATCACGGTATTTGCAATATTCATTAATATACAGCAAGTAATCATTCTACGCCAGGCAGAGTTGTATCAAATCGCCCCGTTATCTACAATAACAACTGTTCAGGCTCAGTTGGAGGCGTGTCAACGTCCACTGTCTTGAAGGACGCGTTCGAGCTGCCAGAGCTCGACTCGTCACTGTCATCCTCAATCACATCACTTGATGCGCTTGGGCCACTATCTACAATGGTTCCATTTGTGCTGCCCTCGTCGCCCTCATCATCCGAGTTGTCGTGCGAATCTGCAATGGCAAATACGTCCTCGAGGGAACTCGCGCTGGATGGAGGAGACGTATGCTGGCGCTGAGAAGTCAAGTCGCGAGCTTTCACCTGCGTCGCCGTCTCGATGATTACCTCCTCATCCTCATCAAAAGTAGCAATGGAGTCTCGAATGCCATCTGTTGTCTCGGCATTGTCCTCAACGCCACTAGTCATGAAGTGTCGACCGACGTGGTCCAGATTAGTAGTGCTCGACGAGGTAGAGGAGGCGTCATCCAGGGCGCCCTCATTGCGGACGGGAAATGCATCCACGGCGGGACTGAAATACGCGTTAGGCCGGCGTCGAGACTTGACGCGGCTGAGAGCGTCTGACAGGGCAATGGCTTCGTCCACCTGGGCCCGGAAATTCTCGGTTGTGATCGGCTCGCGGGTCTTGGAGCGAAAGGAAGACTCGCGGCTGGGAGGAAGAGCTACAAGTGAAGCTCCATCGTCTGCGGTGATGGTCCCGGAGGATCGGCCGGCATGGTCAAGAACGGGGATAAAGGCAGGAGGCTGGGGACCGGGCTCGGTCATGATGGGTTGATTGGAGCGACTGTATAGTTCCATTGGAGAGTCACGTTTACCCGAATCCTTGCCCGTGGGCGTTGGGCAACACCACAGAAACCAGCAGCATGCGTTCAACATTTTGGCAGATTGACAAGTACAAAAAGCCAAGGCTTGGGATTCTGTTGGATCTCGAAGAAAGAAATTAAATGAACGTGCAACTTACCAGTAAGCTGCAATCGTGAAGATGGAAGATATCTGGATAAGAAGATTCAACTATTCTCATGACATTTCCGCGAGTCGATATATAGTAGAAACGTCCTTGTTCCTCCGATCCTTGTTGTAGCACTAGTTCTCGCAACAATAGACCTTGTTGGCTTTGTGTCAAGACTGTGATGGACAAGATATTGCACAAAGTTCTCTAGATGAGGTGTGATGACAAAGGATCAATATTACGTAGGTAAAGTCATCTTGTTCCGCAAGAAGTCTTGCTTTAAAAGAATTCCAGAGAAATGTGGCATAGTGAAAATTCTCCTGCGTTGTTCTCGAGATATGATGGGGTGACTTTCGAAACTGGAGGATGGGTCTTTCAATTTACAATCCACGCCCATTCGATTGTTTGGCTACTAATGGCAACTGGATATTTTCTTCAATTATATACCATCTAGAAGAATCTGCCATTTGCTTGGTTGAGCAAAGTGCCGTTGTGTTAGTGTTCGTCATTGCTTTATCATACTGTAGCAAGAGACCTTTGCCCCCAAATCCGCAGTTAGACAATTCCTCTAATTGTTTGTATGCGCTCAACGACTGAGCCGAAGCAGAAACGGACGAGGCACGTAGTTTGGAGTCGCTTTACGGTTTGATAGGTGTACATTATTTCACATGTGCATAATTACATCTTATGGAATCTTTTCATATGGTCTTGGGCTGCCTAGGCAGGGAGGTCAAATGATCATGGCTTAAAGTCTGATTGCACAAATCCAGTGGATTATTCGCAACTTTCATTTTCCTATTTCTTATGTATGCACCACGATGCTCCGCCATGAGTACCATATCCAAGTTTTTCGATGTTTCACGCATTTCTTGGGGGCTATGCTGAGTAAAAAGCTCGTATGTCGTGAGCGCTGCTGTGACCGCGGATGGTAAATAAGGTTAGAGTATAAGGTTCGGCACAGCTTCGTCGTCATGCGGCCAAAGGGGGCAAGGGGTGGTGGCGTTCAGGTCCCGTCTTCAGAAAAGCTTGGCATCCCTCGCCCGTGCTGCCAGACTCACGATGTATTATACGGCTATTGACTTCCCATTTCCTTGACTCCCTGGATACTGGGTCACGAGACCCTCCGCCCAAGGACTGAAACAAGGTCTCGCGTTCATTTGCCGGCACTACATTGCTTGTGCGTCGACGAAACGTCGCCTATTTGCTCGATTCTCGCAGAGAGATGAGCACTTGACGCGGGTGCCAGGGTGAGCGCGTTGCTCGACTTAGGAGTTGTTCCAGATATCTGCCTGCTTTGTGCACGCTACGCAGACGTGCAAGGTAGATTGCACGTCTATCAATTCTTGACCCGCACTCGTGACAGTTCATTAATTACACCAGACTATTCATAATTACATAGGACTCAGTAATGACGAGAAAGACCGTCATGGTATCAGGTTATCTCAGATTCTCCATTCGTTCATCTTCATGTGGTAGAGTAGGCTCTTGGAGGCCTAGACGAGTCTGCCCACGCATCAGTAAGGAGAAGCTATAGCCACGTTATCAGCGGCAACATCCCGACATCTGCCTAAAGCAAGCTTAGATAGTCTCCATCGGTATGCTCGGGTATAGGGGCCGAGACGGTCCAGAGGGATGATTGACTTCAATGGCTTGGTATCTCTCGTGCTTTGAAGCCCCTTTGGCACTTTCCAGTCAGCTCCCTAGTCAGACCAAAGTGCTTGCCGCGCCAAGAATACACATCTGAGATCTGGAGATCGGTATGAACCTTTAAAACTGTCTTGGAAGGAGATGTACCATGGGTCACTCTGCTCATGCCTACAACGATATAGATAAATAACAGCTCGTAATAATGCCCCTCGCTCGTGGCCGCCTCCCTGTTCATGTCTTTCTGTCGAGTAGTAACATTCTTTACATTTACTTTTGTCGTTATTTTAGTCACTCTTTCTCTGGTGTAAGTGCCATAAAAGGCATATATTGCCTATTTATTCTTTGTATTCTTTCTTCATTCTTGCGTGTTGATCAGCGTTCTGCGGTCATCCCAAGCCGTTTGAAGTCGAGGATGGGTATTTTCGGAAATATTGTCACTATAGTGGCTCTGCTATCCTCCGCCGAAGCCGTCGTACCTGCGATCCCCGGATTCAAGCTAACATGGAGTGACGACTTTACCGGCCGCAGGTGGCTACCTCCAAGGAGGAGCGAATGGATCACCGACGTTGGGACAAGCTACCCCGGGGGCCCTGCTGCTTGGGGGACGGGAGAAACCCAGGTCTACACCAGCAGCGTCGCCAACGTGCGGCAGACCGGCCGCGGGGCTCTCGAGATCGTCGCGCTCAAGCAGGGGACCCGGTGGACTTCGGGGCGCATCGAGACGGTACGCAAGGACTTCATGGCCCGGCCCGGCGGTGCGATGCGTATCCAGGCCCGCATGGCTTTGCCGCTCGTGAGCCAGCCCGCCGGCTACTGGCCGGCATTTTGGACGCTGGGTGCTGCCTACCGGGGCAACTATACCAACTGGCCGTCTATTGGTGAATTTGACATCCTTGAGAGCGTTAATGGTCTCAACAAGGCTTTGTGAGTCGATACTTGTCATCCTTAGCATCATCGCTTTTGCTGATAATATTTCCCAGTGGTGGAATGCACTGCGACGTAAATCCAGGCGGCTTCTGCAACGAACCCAACGGTCTCGGTGGCAACATGGCCTGCGCCGGCACAGCATGTCAAGGCCACTTCCACATCTACACGCTCGAGGTGGACCGCACAGGCTCTGTCGAGGCCGCGCGGTGGTTCCTGGACGGCAACCTCTATTGGCAGGTAACCTCGTCACAGATGTCGGCAGCTGCCTGGGCAAACGTTGCACACCAGCCCGTCTTTATTCTGCTCAACATGGCCGTGGGTGGTGGATTCCCCGACGGCGCGTTTGGTTCGGCCACACCTCTTCCTTCAACCACTTCTGGTGGCGTGTTCACCATCGACTATGTCGCTGTCTATAACAAATGAGATACAACTGTACTATAGTAAGGGAATCCAGCAATGGGAATGTACGTACCTAGGCATTGGAATGAGAGATACCCCGCCAAATGAATGTCGCTTACGCGAAACTAAAGGCTGCAATACTTTGCTGGCAAACTATTGCAAGCTACTGTGTATATCCCAGCTTATAGCGCCTGTACCTACTCATGTACAAGATCAAGAAAGATCTTCATGCAATACATCTTATCTTCTTACACTTCTCAAACGGCTTGCCTATCTAGTGATTGAAAGTGCCATATCTCTTCTTCTGCGGCTCAGCCGCAATGCTGAACAGCCTGTTGTGGTGGACCCTGAAGCTGAATTCAGCCGGTGTCTCGCAGTGGAACTTCGGCGCGCCGGTGTGCTACGAATGGACAAAAATAGCTGCGCACTTCAATACATTAAGGATATCAATGTGCGTGCCACGTCTATGCATATGTCAGCAGCGGGATGTGCCATTACATTGAGCTTACACATCGACAGCTGTTGGAACCTAGAGGGATGAAGTGAATGGTGCAAGTGCGTCTCAGCCTCGGTGGTACAGCATCGGACATCACCTATTTGACCGGGCACAATCCTAGCCAGCTCGATCCTCCGATCGTCCCGAAGGATGCAGGAAATCCCTACCAAATCCTCATTCTGCGATGGCTTTTCTTCGTCGCTCAAATGATGACCTTTTCCCCTACCGAGCTGATCAGACTGAAGGGACCGACTGCCCAACCCTTGCGCGCCATGAATCGCCACATTCACTCGCGCATAGATCCTACGGGCAGACGGACACCGGGGGGCCGACAGAACAGAGAAGCGGCTGGTTCGAGGGCAGTCCATTCAGGTCGGTGTGCAATATACTGCCGCCAAGAAATCATTAAACAATGCAAATTCCCCACAGTGCCACACGATTGTGTTCTGGAAAGATTCAACACCACCAAACCCCGCCGCAGATCAAACATCCGTCTTGCGAGCTTGACCCTCGCCCGTAACACCGACGCCCGACTGCCGGGAAATCATTGCGACGGGCGATCTGCCCTCCAAGGGTGAAGAGAGAAGATGATTCATTGGTCCGGCTTGAGGAATTTCTTGGTAGCAGAGAAAATGATCTCTTGACACCCATCACGTTATGTGAGTTATGGCGTCCAGGTCGCCCGATACACGTGGTCCGAATTTGGAGTCCGGGGGACAGCCATTGCAAGGCAGACGGGATGTGATTGGTGGGACTGAAGTCTAGTATTCCATCATGAGCTCGGAGCCCGAAGATGCCACACGCCGCTAGAATGGGCAATCCCCGCAGTGTTGCGGTTGCTGCCGTTGTTGGCGGGACTGTTTGATATAGATGATCTTCGGTATTCAACGTCCTTGGTGGGACACTTGTGATGCACGCGACGTCATGAATAAGATGGTGAATCAAGCTGAAAAGAGAAACGGTGAACAATCGCGTGTTGTCTTATTCAGAAGGAGTGGCAGTCTTCTATGGACAAATAATCACATTCGCATAATCGTCGCTCACAGCACGCACGAAGTGTCTCTAAAGCATCAATAAATACTAGTAAAATTGGCCCGTGTCTAATGGGTCCATGTTCAAGTTAGGTATCATCCAGGTTCAGGATAAAAATATCTGGCCAAACGCCCATTTGTTTGATGCGTATTTTGACCGGGCCCAGTGCTCCAAAATACAGCAATCCCGCGTACTCCTCCCATCCCAAGTGGTATCCGTGTTATGTGACATGAATATGATATCGCTCATTTTCGTCGTCCGCCAAAGAGAGATGTTTTGTCATCTGTTGTTGACGTCCAATTATGTACAAAAAATTGTCGTAAAAGTAGTTGACCTAATAGAGATCGTGTTGTCGCCGAGGTGATTTCACAAGCAACCAAGTGTCTAGATCCAGATTGGTTGCGACTCAACCTTCTCTGGCACAAAGAATGTCGCAAGCAGGCTGTGAACCTCTGCCAAATAGTCTTCAGCTCGGTAAAGGTGCAGACCCTTTCGTACGAGCTCTCTAGCCTCCTCATCGTGGATGTGGAGCTTGTCCCTAACTCCAAATTCCTCTGCAATCATGGAGACTTGCGCCAGCTCACTGCGGAATGGGTGAGAAACTGAAAATTCAGGTTGTCTGTTGGAGGGTTGGCGGCTGGGTAGAGATTGAATTGGCGCTTCCTCTACCTGTCTCTCCTCCACCTCGGGTACTTCTGGGATCTGGTCCTTGTTACGAGAGAAGCCCATGGATGAGACCGACGTGGCTGCTGTCGAGTTTGCAGAGTTCGAGTGGGAATGGCTACCCTTGGAAGAAATGGAACTGCCCGATCCATTTGATCCTCTTAGCGATTGCTGCCGAGCCAAGTTGTCGAAGGATGCCTTCTTGGTGTGTGAAAGAGCTCTCTGAGGGATCTTTGGGGCATCGGATTTCATGACTCTTGATGGGGTCACTTTTTGACCGGGAGCGGTAAAGTAGCACGACAGATGGTTAGGTTCCGGCGTAATCTGATTGTTTTCCGTTGAGGAGATATCTGGACTGGTGGGGGGAGAAGAGGCGCTGGTACGGTGTCCATCTGAGTCGTCCTCGGAGGTTCTTGAGGAAGGTGACGAGGCTGGCTTTGGGTATAGATCTGGTGCATTGTATGCCAGCATATTGGTCGTATGCGTCAATTCCGTGGGACCTGAAATCTTGTGGCGGATTGAGCCTGAATATCCAAGTCGTTTGCTCGTAGTATTGCTGCGCTGTGGGATGCTGCCATTTGATTCCTTCAAATCAATCGAAGGCTTCGCACGCCGCGTTGTGAAAGCGCGAGCGAGCGACATCTTGGCTGCTGTGTAGTCGACTGAGTCCGACTATTTCAGTTGACTAGGTAGGAGGATGGCCAAAGGCAGCTGAATACAGCGAGGAGAGACTTTGGGGCGTATATGATTCTTCAAAGTCTGACACGGGGGGTTACTAGACAACCCGCGGAGTGTACTGAACAACCCGAGATACAGGTCTGACTGGAAGCTTCAAGACAATATGACGAGCAGGATCAGGAAGCAAGACAGACTAGCTGGGGCAGCACCAATAAGCGAGCGGTGTAAGTGCACCGTAGGTTCCGCAGAGACCAGAATCGTTTGTCTGACCGACGGGGTGTTGCACTCCTGTATTCCCTCTGGAATAGCTTACAGAAGTGCTCCTAGTGCGCTGCGTGGCACTCCAAGGTTACCTGGATGGGGAAGGAGGATTGGTCAAATTGGTCTATGCCAAGACGGACCCCTCTCAGCTATCAGAAGCTGGCAAACAGAAGACAGAAGAAGGACTGGGCTGAGTCGAGTTGGCTTGTGCTAGAATAAAGAAGATTCAAAAGAGTAAAACGTTGCCGAATTTCCCTTTCTTAAATCAAGATACTGCACAAGAATCCCGGTATACTATCGATGAGCTTTTGACTTTGCGTGGCTGATACCCTTGAGATGGTGCGGGCGCGAATAGTGTTAGTTGCGATTTCCGGGGAAAAGCTAAATGGTGGTCCCCGGTAAACGGCTTTGCGCCTTGATCGCCAACGTTCAGGCGGATAAAGATCAAGTTGATCAAAAATCTGGGTCGTGCCGGATGATGAAACGAAAAGAAGAATGGAAGCGAAGAGAAAATGGCTTGTTGGTTTTGAGTCAAGAAAGATGAGAATGGATATCCTGCGGAATGTGGTGACGACTGTGTGTGTTGTTTGTTGTACCGTTACGCTGCTAGAGTGTATGTGGTAGATAGTAGATATTTTGCCTGTGACGCCAGTCCTCTCAAAGGTAGGCGAATCACAAGATGTTTTTGGTGTGAATGACTGTGGGCTCCTCCTGCTAAGACGGCACACTGAATGGAATGCCGTTTGCTGAAGGGGGTAGCTGTGATGAACGTGCGGTGTACTGATTGCAGGTGATCAGGTTGCCCCTATGTCCAAACGTGCAGCTGATCGGGTCCTCGGTTGGGTGGTGGTATAGTTTTGTGTGCCAGACAGTAGAAACAATGAAACAACCGGGTTCCGTATAAGGGACTGTGCCGAAATAATAGTAGTGTTGGTAGTAGAGAAAGATAAGATAGAAAAAATAATGTTGTCGAGGGCTTCAAAGGAATGATGGCCCTGAATCACCCAAGCTCTTACCTATGCCAAGTGAGCGATCGAGGATTCGACGACGACAAGAAGATCTCGAAAGAGACTGGAAAAGAAGAGTAGTAATCCCGACCGAAGGGTTGAAAGGAACGGAGACGAGCATCGTCCACGCGTGGCCGACGGGGGATGCACGATAATAAAGGGACCTGGATTTAGTTGAGAGCAGAGCTAGACTGGTCCCTCTCTTCCGGGGGAGGCCCACGACTGATTGCAAGGGCAGTCCAAAATGGAGCATTCATACCGCACTACGGATACTATGGGCGATATGCACAAGCTAGGAGTAAAAAATGCAAAGAAGAAAAACTTCGATGATGGGCAAGCAACCAACGCATGTGCAGGGTTGGGCGCTTGAACCACATGTTGGTAAAGTCACCGGTACCTGGCCTGTGTCTGGTAATTCTATGAAGGATGCACCTAATATGCTACTGGGGCAAAGGTACGCACTACCTTTGAGCGAACTGCCCATATCGGGAGTTGGACTGACTTGAACGAGCATGACTGGCTGACTGGAATCGATATCCAGGGGCACCAAGCGGAGAAGAGAATAAAAAATAATATCAAGAGAGAGAGACAGAGAGCCTGCGATCAAATGCTAGCTCTAGTCCACACCAGTTGATGCGCGCCGCCTGGAGCGTCAATATCCACAAAATTAGCACAAGGGGGGCCCGGACATATCGACAGGGTAGAGAACCCCTGCTCGTCTTGGGTAAATGCGCGCCATACAACTCATTCAGGCTAGAGTGACCACACTTGCGAGCGCGCCACCCACCGTGAAGGGTGCATTCGAAGGACGTAGGGATCGGATCCCAGGGAACAACCCGAAAGACATGGACAGACATGACTGATCAGTCGTTGCACTGCAGCTTGATTCAGAGTATCGACTTTGCAATTGCAATCTTGCATGCATTCGGTGTGAGATGTGGTCTCTTTGCTGGATCGAATCGGATCGTCTTGGGTGGAAAGGGAGAGTTCATCAGATATGTAGGCACCACTTTCGTCCCATCCATCAGAGCAGTGTTCTATTCGAGCCGGCGCGGGGAGACGACTTTTTGGGACGCACCTTTGGCACCTTGCAGGCTTGTCGATTATCGGCCCAATGCAGGTACAGGCGGCGTAGATTGTTTCGCCAAACTCTGCGCCCCCCATCCCTTGCTTTAATCATTAATGTTCCTGAATCAGAGCACAGCAGCAAACAATCTGCCACCCGTCTTTGGTCTTTCTTTACTGTACAGGTCATAGATGCACTCACCTGCAGTAGTGAAATCACTAGAAGCAATATTAATTGCAAAAATGCCCTGATGCAGCCATCATTTTGCTCTGCACACGCATGTCTTGACAGTCTAAGCACTACTTACGGCACTTGCACGTAGTAAGCTACGTATTAGTAGAGGTGGTCGTAAGCTAACTGGCTAAGCAGGAACAGCGCATCTTTGCGCGTCTTTCCGCTCCCAGACATGGCTAGCTGGCTGGTAATCCCGGAATCTGGAACGGCAGAACGGTTTGCCCAACTCGGTGTGGCTTGAGCTTGTCTTACTCGTGCTCACTTGATGACGCTTTTGTGCAAGACGAGACAAGACCAACACATCTCGACAACTGCTTCTTCCAACTGAAGCCGCCAGCTACCACAGGTAGTAATCGAGCGGTCCCTGCGAATCTGGCGACGGTGGGTACGCCTCGTTGAGTATCCGCACTTACTGCCGCCCCTAGGGATTTGTCCTCCGAAAGGCCAAGCAGCACACGCAGCCTGGCCCCAGTCAAAGCACACCACGACCAGGGAGGCCATCACCGAATCACGGACCAGAACGAGCCAGACCCATCAACGTCTTTTGCTTGATCCTGCCTGCCTGTTGGCTCGCTGCTCGCTGCTTGCTCCGTCCTGGATTGCTCCCGCCACGCTGGCTCTGAATGCTGCCCATCACCTGTGTCCGACAAATCACATCGCCCTTCACCTGTTCCTCAATGGGGTTTACCCTCATCCAAGTTGGTCCAAGTCGAAACAAAGTCACAGCCAGGCGAGCATTTGTGCAGCTTGAACTCTTCTTATTGGTCGATTGTTCCAAGCAAGAACCCTGGCTTCCCGCCCAACGTTTCAGGAACCTGGGCTTGCGCAAAGACCACTCTGGTGGCCCGCGATGTGCTCCCCAATCCAGATTCATTCGTCCCTGCTGATCTTCCGGGCTGGCGAACCGGAGCTAGTACCATGAGATCTACGAATTCGTCGCTTTTTATCGCGCGCCATATTCCGTTCTTGGAAGCGCACACCTTTGGGTTGGAGAAAGCCAACTCACGTGTATGTTGGCTCTGGGTACACAATTGCTGCCCTTCCACTGAACGACGGCTCTCAGCCAACGAACCTGATCATGCTCGATTTGAACGTTGCAAGACTCCATTCGCAAGACTCACAATGCCCATTGCTCAAAAGGGGCTGTTCCCTCGTCCCGAACAAGCTAGGTCTGAGTGTCTCACCCCGCAAAATAGTTTCGCATAGAATGCACCTTTCATTAAAAGTGCCAGGCAAGGTTTCGTTTGATGCTGCAAACCATCTGATATTCGCATTGACAGCCTACCTGGGAATACGTATGCCCTGTAAAAGAAAGAGCAACCGATCTTTACACCGCCCTGACGAGGATGTTGCGAACCCGATTTACACCGTGAATATACTGTATGATGCTGTTCCCTCAGAATTCTACTGTAGACTATTTTTTTTTTCTTTTTGCGCTCCTAGCAATTGCCACAAATGGAGAACTTCTGACTCAAGCACTTGCATGCGACCGAGTGAGCCAGCGAGCGCCGAGCATCTCACCTGCGTCACTTCATGCAGGTACCGATACTAATTGAATTTTTTCGTCTTATACCTACCCGAAGTCGATAAAGATTGACTATCGGATTATACAAACCTTCCGGTGATTTCTCTGGTTGCTCTCCACCATCCTTGCCAAGGTTTGGCAGTATAATCACAATAGGTTCAACGTCACTTGGACAACGAAATGAGCTGCCAATTTGTATGCGTCTGTTACGACAAATCGTTGGTAATCAAATTTGATGGAAGAAAATGCACTGGACACTTCCCGTAAGCTGTGTCGCATTGAAACGGGGCCTATCCAGATGTGTTCATTGGAATTAAACTCAAAAATGGAGCCTCAAATCTAGTCCTCATCCATGGAATCTCCATCCTCTTCGTCATCATCTCCCTCGTCCGAGTCGGAATCCGTGTCATCTTCCGCGACTCCCACCAGTCTGTCCTCTACACCCGAGGTCGGCTCGCCCGACATCTTGTGAGCAAAAGCCTTGCGCACGGCCGAGTTGGTGCTGGTGTCCCAGACATGCATGGTGCCTTTGCTTCCAGCAACAGCCAGGCGGAAAGCCACCTCAGCGTCCGGTGCAAAGGTTGTTGAAAACACCTTTCCAACGTCCAGGTTGCGCGTAACGACCACGGCAGGGCCGGTGGGCTGAATGTTCCAGAGCTTGACCGTCTTGTCTGTCGATCCAGTGACCATGTAGCCGGGAATGTGCTGGTTGATATCAAACGACGAGAGTGATTCATCGTGAGCTTGCAGTGTCCAGAGCGGCTTGCTAGCTGCAGGACTCGAGGGTATGTTTCGGATATCGTGATAGTGAATGATACCGTTCTCGGTCGAGACAAAGAAGAAGTTGGGGTCATGGGGGTCCCATCGAACGTTCTCAACATCACTCTCAACACCCCACCGGGGCATCTTTGCATCAGGCGCACGCATATCGGCGGCCACGACGGTGCGGTCGTAACTACCACTGAGAAGGACCGTGGACTCTACCGAGTGCCATGCTAACGAACACACCTTGTCGGTGTGGTAGCTGTACGACTTGGCGCACTTTGCGGTGTTCAGATCCCAGAGTTTCACTGTCTTATCCGCGGAGGCGGAAGCCAAGAGGTTTCGGTGTTTCCGGTTGGCGGCTAACGACAGAACAGCATCGACGTGGAACTCATCGTTGGCCTTCTTTGACTTCTTCTTCTTCTTTTTCTTGTCCGCGTCAGGGCCCTTGTTGCCTTGGCCGAGGATGGCATTGGGGTACATGCAGTCGACGGTGTCCAGGTCCCAAACTTCGATATCTGGGTCCATGGTGCCGATTGCGACAAAGTTTGCTGTCGAGTCCTGGGCAACGCCCTTCTTGGCGACAGGCAGGTCGAGCCACTCGACGCAGAGGGGGATGGCAGGAAGCATAATATCGTGGTGGACATACATGTTGTCTGCCTCATCTTCGTAGACGTATACCTCGAGGTGTGCCAACTCGTCTTCAACCTTGGCAGCCAAGAGAAGGTTGTCCGTAGCCAGAATCTGCAACTCTTCGCGCTCGTCCTCATCGTCGTTTTGTCCATCGGGTATCGTGATATAAGGGTCCTCCTTGTTGGATTCGTAGTAGGCTAGGGACTTGACGTTGCCAAACATGTCCATCTTTTGGCCTTCAGGTTGGTCTTCGTCGTCATCATCGTAGTGCTCGAGATCGTACTCCTTCAGGTCATCATCGTCGATGTTGACGCTGCGCGAATGTTTTAGCGACGTCCCTGCAAATATGGCAGGCAATAAGTCCACTTACGCTTCTGTGGTCTTCTCGTCCGTCTTTTCTGCTGGGGTCGAGGTAACCGCAGTACCGTTTCCAGCTGCATTGGCTTCTGCGGAAGCCTCTTCTTCCTGCGCTTCGTCTAGGTCGTCATTTGCGTCATCAAGCTGGAGCTTCGCAAGCTCGGCGATGCGCTCGAACTCCTCGTCGTCAAAGTCATATTTTGTCGGGAAAGGCGCCGCAAACCCGCGCGGCACCCATGCGGCTGTGGTAATCATGGACGACATTGCGAAGTTGGTATTTCGCAAATTTCGCAATGTGCAAGATGGCCTATCTATGCAGCAAGAGTTCCCCGCGACGACATCCAAAAATTTTGGGCAGTCCAAGAAATAATTTTAGCGGGGCAGAGTGCTTATCTTATCACAGCCCCGGTAGCTATGTCAGAGCTGTGGGTGCTCCTGAACTGGAACCTAGGCTTGACTGAAGTACGCCCCCAGTTTTGGTGTATATTCCACCGCGCAGTTCTCAAGTGCTATTCGCGTCAATCACCATAGCGAGCAGCTCGAAGCAGAATTCTTTGCTCTTTGCTCTGTAGACTCAATCGACATCTAGAACAAGTCATCACTGCTCGATAAGCTCTGCCGACCCTGCATAAATCGCCTTGTTTGTTCCGCGCATTCCTCAACCCATCGATATGGATCGCAATGGCGGGAACTTCAGCCCAAAGCGGCGCAAGCTCGACTTCAATCCTCTAAGATCCGATGATCGATACGCTTCCCTGCCGAACAGGTCTTCACGGCCAGGCGCCAACAAGGCGGCATCGCGCGATGCAAAGCCGAAGCAGCAGGAGTTTGACACTCCCGAACCCCTAGTGCCTGAAGATGACCAGAACGCGCTGGACCGGGACTGGTACCTCGGCGACGAGAACGGGCACACCTTTGGCGATGAATCGCATGACCCCTTTGCCTCATATGACTCGTCTTGGGTCGAACAACGACACCGCGAGCAGGACATGGTGGAGAAAAAGGCCGGCCAGAAGCATCTGAACCACCGGCAGCTGCAACGGCAAAAGGATAATGATGCCTGGGAGACAAACCGTATGCTGACATCCGGTGTCGCGCAACGGAGGTTTGGTGACGACTTTGAGGATGACGACGAGGGAACGAGGGTGCATTTGTTAGTACACGACCTCAAGCCCCCATTCTTGGATGGCAGGACCGTGTTCACGAAGCAACTGGATCCTGTACCAGCTGTCCGAGATTACCAAAGCGACATGGCAGTGTACAGTCGAAAAGGTAGCCGTGTGGTCAAAGAGAGGCGACAGCAGAGAGAAAGACAACGCCAAGCACAAGAAGCTACGAATATGGCTGGCACGAATTTGGGAAATATCATGGGAGTCAAGGACGACGATGGAGATAGTGCGCTTCCGATTGCGGCGGAGGATGAAGCCGGAAAAACTGGAGGAAACAAGTTCAGTGAACATATGAAAAAGAACGAAGGCGCCTCCGACTTCAGCAAAAGCAAGACTCTCAGAGAACAACGAGAATATCTGCCTGCTTTTGCCGTGAGGGAAGACTTGATGAGGGTGATTTCTGATAACCAGGTCACCATTGTGGTTGGTGAAACAGGTTCGGGAAAGACGACACAGCTTGCGCAATTCTTATACGAAGATGGGTACGGAAATCGTGGCATGATTGGCTGTACACAACCTCGAAGAGTCGCAGCCATGAGCGTGGCCAAACGTGTCGCGGAAGAAATGGAGGTGAAATTGGGAAGTACTGTGGGATACGCAATCCGTTTTGAGGACTGCACAAGCGATGAGACCGTCATCAAGTATATGACTGATGGTATCTTATTAAGAGAATCACTGAACGAGCAGGATCTGGACCGATACTCCTGTGTCATTATGGACGAGGCCCATGAGAGAGCTCTGAACACGGACGTGTTGATGGGTCTTTTCAAGAAGATCTTGCAACGGCGGACTGATCTTAAACTCATTGTCACTTCAGCCACAATGAATTCGAAGCGCTTTTCGGAATTTTTCGGTGGCGCGCCTGAATTTTTCATTCCAGGACGAACATTCCCAGTCGACATCATGTTTCATGGATCAACGGTCGAGGATTATGTTGATGCAGCGGTTCAACAAGCCCTCAGAATCCATGTTTCAATGGCAGCTGGAGACATTCTGATCTTCATGACCGGCCAAGAAGACATTGAATGCACATGCGAACTTCTCCGGGAACGACTGGATGCACTGAATGATCCGCCAAAGTTGAGCATCCTGCCCATTTACAGTCAAATGCCAGCGGACCTTCAAGCAAAGATCTTTGATCGTGCGGCACCTGGAGTCCGCAAATGTATAGTCGCCACCAACATTGCGGAAACAAGTTTGACGGTTGATGGTATCATGTATGTGGTAGATGCTGGCTACTCAAAACTCAAGGTGTACAACCCCCGAATGGGCATGGACACTCTACAAATCACTCCAATCTCACAAGCAAACGCTGGCCAGCGTGCTGGACGTGCCGGCAGAACGGGTCCTGGAAAGGCCTTCCGATTGTTTACTGAAAAGGCTTTCAAGGATGAGCTGTACACCGCAACCATTCCCGAAATTCAGCGCACGAATTTAAGCAACACAGTACTACTGTTGAAGTCTCTCGGAGTAAGGGATCTCCTGGACTTCCATTTCATGGATCCGCCGCCTCAAGATGTGATTACTACATCACTGTTCGACTTGTGGGCTCTTGGTGCTCTGGACAACATTGGAGAGCTGACTGATCTGGGTGCAAAGATGAACGCCTTTCCCATGGACCCACCTCTGGCGAAGCTATTGATTATGTCTGAGGAATACGGCTGTAGCGAGGAAATGGTAACCATCGTTGCCATGCTTTCCGTTCCAAACGTCTTCTACCGCCCAAAGGAGCGTCAAGAAGAGTCAGATGCTGCACGTGAGAAGTTCTTTGTCCCCGAGTCAGACCACTTGACCTATCTTCACGTATACTCTCAGTGGAGATCCAATGGCTATTCTGACGGCTGGTGCACACGCCACTTTTTGCATCCCAAGTCACTTCGCCGAGCCAAGGAGATCCGCGACCAGCTTCTTGACATCATGAAGATGCAAAAGATGGAAATGACCTCTTGCGGAACTGACTGGGACGTAATTCGAAAGTGCATCTGCTCTGGCTACTACCACCAGGCTGCAAAGGTCAAGGGTATTGGCGAATACGTGAACCTCAGAACGTCGGTCACGGTTCAATTACACCCAACTTCGGCATTGTACGGACTCGGCTTTCTGCCCGACTACGTCGTGTATCACGAGCTCATTCTTACGAGTAAGGAATATATGTCTACTGTCACCTCGGTTGATCCACATTGGCTCGCTGAGCTTGGTGGTGTCTTTTATTCAGTGAAAGAGAAGGGATATTCGGCAAGAGAGAAGCGAGTTACCGAAACAGAGTTCAACAGGAAGATGGAAATCGAGGCGCAGATGGCAGCGGACAAGCAGAAGGAGCAAGATCGTTTGCTTGCGGAGCAGCAGCAAAGCACGGTTAAGAAAGTCGTCAACGGGACCAAGGATGAGAAGAAGATCAAGACTAGCGGTGCGGTCAAAAAGCCAGTCGTCAAAAGAAAGGGCAGAGGCTTTTAAATCTGGTCGTATAGCATATTATATCGAATATCAAATCAGGTACAAAGAAATACTTGTTGATTCCAGGGTCAAATACATTACTATTGCATGGGGTTGTTTTGCCGTTCTTCTCATCTGCCCTTGCAGATATACTTAAAGAAATGGATAGGATAAATAAAATACCCAACAGAGCGCGACTTATTTGCAATCACGATGTATAACATGCTGAAAGAAAAATAGTTTATAGAACAGTAGCCTAGCGCTTGTCGCTGTGCACCTAAGCAGCTTGGCGTTGAATCTCCACCAATTTAAGGCTGGGCCCGAGCTCCAACCTTTCAGCACACCTGGACACCTCGTTCAGCTCCCCCGTAAACCGTGTCCAGACCCTCTATTAACGCGACACTGCAGTCCCGTATTCCCCCTTATCGCCAACTTCATCCATTCCTTTGCGCCTGCACGCCGACAATCCAGCAGACCTTTCGATTCTTCTCCGACCCCCCATTGCGATTCCATCCTTTCGATATTTTATTCATTTCATCTTTTTGACACAATGGCACCCAAGGGAGACAAGTACTCGGTGATCCTGCCAACGTACAATGAGCGCAAGAACCTGCCCATCGTCGCCTGGCTGCTCAACCGTACCTTTACCGAGAAGTATGTGGCCTCAGACTGCGAATAGAGCGAAGCAATTGCCTCGATATCTGGTTCTCGAGTTGGACCTATGGAAAGAATACAAGAGCTAACCATAGCTTAGCAAGCTTGACTGGGAGCTCGTGATCGTCGATGATGGCTCGCCCGACGGAACCCAAGAAGTCGCCAACCAGCTGGTCAAGGCCTACTCGCCTCACGTCATTCTCAAGACCCGGACGGGCAAGCTGGGTCTCGGAACGGCCTACGTTCACGGCATGCAATTCGTGACGGGCAACTTCGTCATCATCATGGACGCCGACTTCAGCCACCACCCCAAGTTCATCCCGCGCATGATCGAGGTCCAGAAGCAGGCCAACTACGACATTGTGACGGGCACGCGCTACGCCGGAGACGGCGGCGTCTACGGCTGGGACCTCAAGCGCAAGTTCGTGTCGCGCGGCGCCAACCTGTTTGCCGACACCGTCCTGCGCCCCGGCGTCAGCGACCTTACCGGCAGTTTCCGCCTGTACAAGCGACCCGTCCTGCAAAAGGTCATTGAGAGTACCGAGAGCAAGGGATACACTTTCCAGATGGAGATGATGGTCCGCGCCAAGGCCATGGGCTGCACCGTTGCGGAGGTGCCCATCTCGTTCGTGGACCGTGTCTACGGTGAGAGCAAGCTGGGTGGTGACGAGATTGTCGAGTATGCCAAGGGTGTCCTGAGCCTTTGGCTGAAGGTCTAGAATTTTACCCTTGAGATGACGGAAAATGGTGGACTGTGAGCATTACACCAGCAAGGAGAGTTAGCTGGACGAATTTTGGAGATGTACAACAAAAACACGAGGACTGCCTGGCGTTAGGACGGCTTGTGTTTACATCTTCTGCTGATGATACTACTAATACATGAGGCCAAAGCAGGCCGCAATTTGCCAGTACTCGAAGTCTTGTGTGATTTAGGTCTATGCTCAACTATTATTGTATATGACGACTTTTCTCCTGCCAACCTCCATTACATGTTGCGACCGCCAGTGACCATGATGGTCTGGCCAGTCACGTATGAGAACAGGGGGCTGACAATAGCCAAAATGGCACTTGCAGCCTCCGTAGGCGATCCGGGCCTCCTGAGGGGAATATCTGCGTATAGCTGAGGGCCAGCTGCTGCCTTTTGAGCCTCGGGTATACCCAGCGCAATCTTTTCACCATTGGGTCCTGTAATAAAGGCACCCTTTTCCTTGGCCTGGGTCAGCCGTGTCTCAATGTGTCCATAGGCAATGGTGTTGACCCGAACACCAAAGCTGGGTCCCCATTCCTTGGCAATGGCCTTGGTGAGACCAGTGACGCCGGCCTTGGCAAAGGCATAGTTGGCCTGGCCGGCGTTGCCGTGGACGCCGCTGGTGGATGAGATGTTGACAATGTTGCGGGGCTCCCCGTCCTTGACGCGGAAGTAAGGGGAGGCCTCGCGCACGAGCCGGAAGGGCGCCGTGCCGTGCAGCGCAACAATGGCGTCCCACTGCTTGTCGGTCGTCTTGTGGATCACGCCGTCCCACGTGTAGCCTGCGTTGTTGACGATGATGTGTATCTTGCCGCCTCCAAATTCGGCCGCCTTGGCTACCAGTGTCTTGATGTAGGCCGAGTCCAGCATGTCGCCAGGAACCGCCAGAGCCTTGCCGCCGCCAGAGTTGATGCTGTCTGCCACGGACTGTGCCTTTGCTGCAAAGAGAGGAATGTGTAAGTGATATGACCAATTGACATCGTATGAAAATTTAATCACGTACTGCCGTCAATGTCTGATATGATAACCTTGGCTCCCTCGTTGGCAAATAGACGAGCTGCCTCAGCGCCAATGCCCTGTCCACTGCCGGTAATGATGGCTGTCTGGCCAGCGAGCAGCCCCTTGGGAAAGTTGAGCTGCCCGTATAATTGCTTCACACGATCCGCCATGGTGCTGGTATGAACTTGACTTATCGACTACTTGGTAATATGCAAATGTAATTAAGTGAATATGGGCAGAAATATGGGGGCAGGGTTCCAATTCGTTTACACCGAGTCCTCTACGACTTCATTTTATTATGACTTTCTGCGGGGCAGTTGGAGTCGTTACCCCGGATTTTCTCAAGGCTGCCGAGGTTCCCCGCGGCGTCAATCAGCTCCGGTGCCGCGGCGTATGTGTTTATTTGTCAATTGCTTTCCAGACAGCCATGTTGTAGATCATTATAAGCTCGGTATGAGATGGCAACCTAGCTGCTCCTTTAAGTTATAGTGATTGACCCGTTTAGTTGTAAATATGTCCCCGAGGCATCCGGATTGCCTACTACAACAGTGAAACGTACATCTATGTAGCACTCGGAGTGTTTGTAATCACACGAGGCCGCTAGTTACAGTTGCTATCTGTGTATGATGGAGGAAAATTGAAATACATTCCCGTTCTTATTGACGAAAAGGAAATTTGACTTGGCCGACGAAAATGCAAGGACGCGGGATCTAGAATAAACAATGTTACAATATGGTCGGATAATAATGACTTCAAAGCATTGGCATGGATCTGCGATGTCCCCCTGGCGCTTGGCTAGTTCCGCTTATTGTTTACTTACTATGCGATAAGATTAAGCTAAGCTGCGAGCAAATCAACCCCGCCAAATGACAGTGCATCCAGCGGCCACATCTCCCTGTTTCTGGTTCCGCCGCCCTTCTCTTCTCTTCAATACGAGCTTGACTCGTCGTAGCATGCCTTGAGAATGCGTGGACGCGGTGGACGCGGCGGTGCCAGGGGAGGTTATCGCGGCGGCAAAGCACCATCTTCCGCCCCCTGGAGCCGCCTGAAGCCAGTCGAGCTCGATCCGCTAGAAGCCATCGGACTGCCCTCGAAGGGCGACGACAGACTACTCGACCTCAAAACCCAAGAACGATACTATACAAAGATTGTCGAGCGCTATATGACCTTCTGCTCCGACGCTGGCGAACGAGAAGAACTACTGCGACGATTTGCCGCCCTCAACTTGACGACACAAAATCCGTACCCCAACGACAGGGCGACGGGCACACAATTCCAATCAACGCCTCACTTGACGTCTGCGAGGCCGCATCCTCATCAGGCGACCAGCGCCCCTGCCGGTGTGCCGCTCAAACCATCGGGTATTACTAGCGATACAAAGGGTCTTTCCGACGTGCTCGCAGCCCTGAGGAAATTGCGCGAGGGCATAGTCGCCTCGAAGCGCGCCGACGACTTTGCCGTACAAGCTTACCTGTTTTGCATCCGGTTGGCGGTGCTTGTCAGAAATCCCGAGACTTACCATCCATCGATTCTACATCTCCTACGCCGCATACATCCGCGGCATCCCATGACTAGCATGGAGACGAGCGAGGTGGTGGGCTACCTGATTCTGGACACGGCGTGCCGCCGCAGCGACCTCGCCGAGGCGTATGCCCTGCGGCACCGGTACAAGCTGCGGGACCCCAAGGTGGACGGGGTGCTGGAGGCGTTGACGCACGACAATTATATTCTGCTGAAGCGCCTGCGGATGAGCGCCGACGGACACAAGGCCAAGCTGCTCGATTACGCCGAGGAGGCCATGCGCCGACACGCGCTCAAGTGCTTTGGTCGCGGCTACCTGAGTGTGGATTTAGCCTTTCTCGAAAAGTGCGCCGACGCCAATTGGATGGACCTGATCAGCAACGAAAAGGTCGGCTGGGAATTAGAGGGCAGCATGGTGATTATTAGAAAGGTCAAGGGCAGGTGAATCATTTTGGGCTTATTCTACGGGGCGGCGTTTAGGTGGTTGAAAAGGCAACACATATACCTAGGCCCCTCGGAAATATTGAATCATATGGTGCTATTCATGGAGGTCTTTATTAGCAAAAATTACTCCTTCATCTAAGTTATTTTATGAAGATAGCGGCATTCGAATTAACAGTTGCAATAAGTCACTATGTGTAGGTATGTACCAGCCAGCCTCCAACTCGGAGCGCCCCATCGGCACCATGCACGTTCTATGAGTCATCACAATCCACAACAATAGTAAAATGAACTGCATTGAGGCTGGCCACGACTGTTGATTCACATTATTCATGTCCCATTCAATCTTAGTAGCTCCGCAATGAGAAACCAAATTGTGTCCACCTTGGTCAGGCTATACAAGTCCGTATAACAGCCTTCTCGCACCAAGCAACCTACGACAGTCTGCTAGTGTAGGGGTTAGCACGTGGGATTTTGATTTGAGGTCAAATTCAAGTTTCCCGAGTCCCCGGTTCGAATCCGGGGCGGACTAAGATTGTCATTCTTTTGCTCTGTTATTCTTTTCTGATATCGTTCGCATTCGTTTGGCAATTCAGAATTTTTCTTTCCCTTCTTATTTTTGCTCGAATTGAAGGCCTTCGCTGCGACATATTTGCCTCGCTTTGATGAAGCATTTGGCCGCTCGCGATACCAAGTTCAAAGTGCATGTTTTTAAATTCGAGCTAGCACATGTTTCCCTTGAAAATGGACACCCCGGAGTGTTATAATCATGATTTGTTTCGTTATGTAGGTTGTGCATATTGACTCTCGGGACTGATTCCAGTCCTTTTGTACATCAGTCATATTTCGAATCCTTCAATCCAAAGGCAGCAATGCCAAAATGACCAAACACCACAAGCATTACGTGCGCCGAAAAAGAATGCATTTGGCCTGTCTCGTGATCTGTCCTTGGATTTCACAAGCGAGAATAACTGTAAGACTTCTGCAGCCATATATTTCTTCAGTCAGATATCTTCGTCGCAGCGACCCTCGATCGACCTGCACGGAAAGCTGGCAATGTCCGTCCTCAAGGACACGAAGACCTCGATCTTTCAAGACGACTATGACAAGGACTATTTTTCTGCATTGGTCACTTGATCGTAGCAAAGCGTGGCCTTGTCGTAGTCGTTTCTTTCCTTTGAACCTTGTCACGTAAACTTTCTACAGACATTTTTTTCATTCTTTCACCCCGTGCAGGTGCCGCAGGGCCTAGATATTGTTTTTAACATCGACAGAAATTGGTGCTGAGGACCTTTCCAATTTGCACCACTCCGATGCTTACATTTCTTGAGCGCCACACGACTAAAGATCACGAGCTGCGATATACATATTCTCAAGGTCTGGGGGTGTCCCATGAGTGCAGATTATATCCATCGCTGCGACGGCGCTGGCAATGGACGAATGTGCCCTGAACACCTCACTGTTATTCGGAGGGTGAGGGTTTGGTGTGACAACGAGAGCTGCTTATACTGAGCAGAGAGACGCTTGATCAGGAACGACCAGTACTTAGAGCAGGAAAGGCGAGAGGCGAAGTAGGAAGTACAGAAGGTCAGGCATAGGCTAATGTGGCTACAAAGGCTTCGCATATTATATCTGATCTAGACTAATCAGATCATCGTAGATATAATAGATCAGGAGATATGTTGTTTGAGAGGAAAGATGATGATTGATGGTGAGATTTCAAAGCAGATATCATGCAAAATAAGCTGCAACGGTATTGCCTCTTACCTATGAATCTATGGCGAACCACCCGCCTTCTCGCCTATCACTTTCGGCGTGTTCGCAGAAACGATTTGTTCCCGGCCGATTACCACGTCCGAAAGAGACTGGCCATCAATCACGGTCTCGCTGCGTCCATCTAATAATTCCAAGACATATGGAGCTCCTGGTGGTGGAAATACCAAGCAGATGAGGTAGTAGACGAACCCAGAGCCACAAAACCCGACGATCCAAGTAACTTGAAATGTTCTGGTCCAGCCTGCACCATAGCTCTTACCATTCATGGCCCCAATGAACCCGGCTAGCAGGACGAGTGTCAGCAAATACCATGGCGAGAAATGGACCACACAGTAACACGTACGAAAAGATGCCCATATCGTCACAGCCCAAGCGGCGAAAGCTCGCCAGTTGAGGCCAGCAGTGTACCAGTAAACGTTGTCCTTCTTTCCCTTGTACAGGTCGGGAATCTTCCACCTCAGCTTTCGGACTACCCAAAAGTCCACGGCATTGATTCCGGCGAGTGGTGATACAAACATGCCAAATGAGTTGAGCACACTGATGAATAGACCTGCCTGATTGACGAATCGCCAGGGCTGTATCAGGTAGCCGACGACGCACATGATGAGTGATCCCCGGGTGACATCGATATACCTAGGCGCCATGGACGCAAGATCCATTCCGCACGCCACCGAGTTCTGGACAAGATTGATGGTGATCTGGCTGGCAAAGAAACCGAGCCCGGCGAAAAAGGTGCCCGCGCGTGTGGTGGCGCTATAATCTTGCGTCTGGAGGTAGTCCAGGAGGGAGATCGGATTCCACACCGAGGAGCTGCTGCCGTTCAGGGAACTGGGATACATGGCAGCAATGGCGCTCGTCACGGCAATGCCCATGACTGCGCACACGATTCCCGAAATGGGGCCCGTGATCAATTGGTTGGCGACGACTGCTGTGCGGGACTTTGTGAAGCGCGTCCAGTCGGCTTGACGAATGCAGGCGCCTGTCCAAGCTCCAGCCACGGCGCTTATGGCTTGTAGTATTCGGAAGGATCTTTCGCTGTATGAGGTTTAGTATCTGTAAAATCGTTCCACATCAATCATGAGATACACACCTTGCTGAAATAGTCTTGGAAGGGCCAAGAAAGGAGGCTCCTTGATTTTGTGCCATGGCCCAGATAAAGAGGCCAAACATGGTGACTGTGACCCAGACCTGCGAGATCCATACATGTCTGGAAAGCCTTGATGGGTGGATAAACATCATTGATGTGAATATGACGTTGTAGATGATGAATCCAATCAATTGCTTACTTGTGATTCCGGATGATGCTGAATGAGATGGGCATGAGTACATTTGTGGCTTGGCGTCTGAAATAACTAATTCGAGAGCACTCACTCGGTATAGTGTTCTCCAGATCACGAAAGCTTGGGAATATCGCCGAGAGTACTATGTTCGCTGCGAGTCCGCCCCAGTACGATTGTATGCCGAAGAATATGAAGTTGACAAAGCACTAGCATTGCATAAATATGCCGATATGGGATTTGGCACGGTGCCTTTTACTTACCTTGAGCATGCTGAAGGACAAGGTAAGCATATTCTGAAGACTGAAAGTCTCTCGATTGAATACTTACATGACAAAATACGATCCGTACATTCCAAAAGTGGTGCGACTGATCATGGGGAAACCAAGGTGATACCTAATGCCGGGCTCGCCACTGACAAACGCAACCATGGCAGCGATTATCACGCCAACTGCAATCGCACCTATCGTGGCACCGGCATCCAACCCGTTCGCCAGGTTGCTGGCGCCAAGTGACCAAGTCGTAGTGTTGAAGCCTACTGCAAGCCTAGAGGGAAACGATGCAACAGGTCAGGCTGATATTGGCAGTCAATGCAGAGGTGAACTAACCAATAACCGGCATAAGCCTTCCAGTCATAGGTGATCTGGTGGCTCGGAACGGGGAGGACATCTGGATTTGCCCATCTGCTATTCTGACCTTCCTCGCTGACTTCCAGGGACTTGAATGTCCTCGGAAGTCTGAATCTTAGTCCCATACTTGCACTAATATGAGGATGCACACAAGATCTGGATGGAACATGCAGGATTCTTGGAGAAGAGCAGAGTCAGCATGGAGGACAAAGATACATATGTGCCATGCATTGCATTCGATACTGCCTATGCACGTTTGGGGACCATTGCATCCGCTTATATGATTTCCATTCATGAACACAATCGACTAAGCCACAAGCGGATCGAATATTACGACGCACACAAAACCACAAGATGATATGGGTATCATGTCGTGTACCAATCCACGGATCCCATCCGGGTTCCAACCTCTTCGAATGGTTGGTTATCGCACAGGGGCGTCTATTGGTGGCCTCTTACCGCGTGTCCTGTAATGCACTACATCTTGCACATTGTTGAAAGCCATGTCATTGGCGTAGAGAGAGTATAATGTGATAAGAGGTTGCTCAAAGAGGGAAGGGGGCGACATATGATCGGCATCATCCATCGGATCGTCGGGTCCGGGCAACTCCAGGATGAGTTAAGCAAGCCAGTCCCACGGAATGTCTTCGCTGTGCCGATATTTTTGGTGTTCCATATTGACCGGAGAACACATCGAAGAGTTCGTTGCTAATGATAATGATCACGCAACACGTATAGAACCCAAAAGAGTCATTGCTTGACTGTGCTCTAAGAATAATTGTGGGCTGGAGTGGGAGGGGTCCGGATAGCAGTTAGCCGCACCTAATACTCCAAAAGGACTATAGTCCTGCATCATGGAGCCTTGATGATCTGGATAGACGCACCTATCGCGATCACTAGAGTTCACCAAAAGCAAAGCCATGCCGCAAACCGTGATTTCGCCAGAGCCCATCGAGGCTCCTGATAAAGAAGCCGAGGTCAAGCGCAATCCTCACGAGGACTTCGCTGCCGTGGAGGCTGGCAGGCCACCGTACAACACGTCTTTGAGATGGGAGATGTCAAAGACGCCAAGACCGAACTGGAGAGTCGGCGATGGCGCCACCACTGAACACTGCAAGGACCGCAACTTCTTGTCTATTGATCCACAGGAAGATGGTCGCTCTGTCGTACTCAACTATAAGCTCATGATCTCGTGTACGGTGCCGAGGCCGATTGCATTGGTGAGCACCGTCACCAAGGACGGGCTTACAAAGAATCTGGCGCCATTCTCATACTTTCAATGTGTTACAACTGATGTGAGTATCAACCAAGCTGGAAAATATCGGGACACAGTTACTGATACAAAGACGCGTTGTTATAGCCTCCGACGTATTCACTTTCATGCTCAGGCAGAGAGCCAAATGATACTCTCACCAACATTCTGGCGACCAAGGAATGTTGTATTAGTATGACCAGCGATTGGCTGATCGAGTGAGTATACACGCTAATTCAACGAACGAACTTGCACTAATAGTACGTTCGAAGGGCTGCCAACTTTACCTCTGTGAATACGCCACGCCACATATCTGAGTGGGAATTGTCAGGATTAACGCCCGTATCCGGAGACATCGTAAAGCCACCGTATATAGCAGAGTCTCCCTTTTCTGTCGAGTGCAGACTGCTCCATCATCAGGATCTCTTCAGTGTCAAGGATTCGAGCGTGCGAACAGCCACCCTCATGATTCTTCAGGCGGTGCGCTTTCACATCTGGAAGGATGTGCTCAATGACGATCGGGCGACGGCAGATATGGCCAAGCTTCGCCCCGTCTTTCGCGCTGGTGGCATCACCTATGGGACGTGCTTCAACGGTTTTGAGATTCCGCGGCCAGAAGCATTCAGGCACGTGAGAGAGAATCCGGAGGTGGAGGCCATCGTGCAAAAGGCCCAGGCGACGAAGAAGACCTCCATCATGTAGCGAGCGGCGACTTCATCGTACTGAGCTTCCCTGAAAAAAGTGAGTGCTGAATTCGTTATACAAGTTTCGTCTCGTGTGTAATGAAATAGCTGCTTGGAGTTTCCGAGTCCAACATTGAATGTCTGCCAAGTCTGATTGTAAATGCTTCAAGTAACGCGAAGAAAGGATCTAGAACTTTCACGGAATGTCGCTTATGTTCAACACCATTGTATGCATCCTTTGCAGACACAGACAGGCTAAGATGCTCGGCGGCCAGTCAATTAGAACCAAGAAGGCCAGTCTGCGGCGTAGCTAGGCCAAATTTGGCTGGTCATCGGCGGGCCAGCAACTGAAGGCGGGGCCCGCGACGCGGTCTGGAAACTCCACCTCTCCGACCAGCGCGCGGGAATCAACAATAACTTTAGCAGCACCTACCTAATTGCTAAATCGAGGGCCAAGCCTTGCGATTGTTTCCGTCTCGATTATTTGCCGCGCTTACCTCGACCTCGACCCTTTCAAAATTCACCAAACCAACTTTCGATTGTTCGCGACCATCCTGATTGTCTCTATCGTCGCCCAGCTACCCACCTTCAACCTTGGTGGCACGAGTCGCATCGCAACTGGTTGAAACCATGCATTTATCTTGGATCGCAACCAAGCAACCGTCCGCTTGACTGCCAATCACCCAGTCAACACCCGTCGACCCGCTCAGTTCGACTTTTTGAAGTAGAGAGTGATGATGAGCTATAGCCCGCGCAGTCCGCCTGACGTGCTCGCGGCACGCCCTAACGGCACCCCAAGTCGCATCCCAGTCCACTCCCTCGTGGGCCACAAGAGGACGGGATCAGGCCGTATCGAGTCCAAAGAGAACATCAACGACCAGGAAGGCGCCCCCTTCTCACCGAAAGAGTTTCTCGGAGGAAGCGCGACCAAGCCAACGTCCCCTTTCAGCCCGATCGCCCGTCCAGTCTCGAGGCTGGCCCGAAACAACCCGTCTCGGTTGAGCTGGCAAGCCTCCGAGTCACCTCACGACTCCCAGATCCCACGGCCAAAGACTGCCGTGCCAAACTCGAACCATCTCAACGGCCATTCGGGTACAGGCTCACCTATGCCTTCCCCGGCCGCTGACAGCGGTCGCCGGCGACGACAGCCTCTTGGACTGAAAGCCGCATTCCAGCTCGCCGAGGTACAAGAATCAAGAGAAAGGAGCGGCTCCTCGTCTTCTAGTGGATCCATTGATCTGAGAAAAGCTTTTGAGTTGGCCAATGCCGAGGCAAATCGAGTTGCGGTTGGATCACCTAGCCCAGCTCCTCGTTCCTATCGACGTAGGGAGTCCATGGACACGAGGTCGAATCAATACTTTGGGAGTATCGGCGGCGTTGATCTAGGCCAGCGTCTTAAACAGTTCGACAAGAGTCATCAACTTGGAGGCAGCAATGGAGCTTCAGACGGATTATTCGCGAACAAAGGGCGCGCGGCACCGCAAGCTGCAGACGAGGACAAACATGTAGAACAACAACCAGAGGAGGATCAGGAATTGCCGAACCAGGGCGTCGCTGAGCCTGATGCTGCTCTCCCATCTCCTGACTTCGACCCTTTGCCGCCAGTCGACTACGAAGATGAAGACGACTTTGGCAGCTCTCCGATTATGCGGCCTACGAATCCGTCGCCGGAAAAGAGCTTCGCGTGGGACTTTGATGATGCTGATTTCACAGCTGGTGATCTGCAGGTATCCGATAGTCCTCGGATAAAGCTAGGCAGAATCAACAGCCCGCCCAGCATTTCAGCAGAAGAAAATACCACTCCGCCGAAACGGACCAACGATAAGCTCGACAAGATCCGACAGCTGGAAATTGAGGCTGCTAATGCTGAGATTCCTGAGGAAGAGTCGAGTCTCACGTCAAGGAAAACCAATCCTAGGCTAGATGAGATCAGAGCGCGAGAAATGGTTGCGCTCTCCCCTCGAGCCATGGCTCAGAGCAAATTGGATGAGATTCGAGCAAAAAATGCCGAAGCTCGATCCCGCTCATCATCGCCCGAAGAAGGGAGAAATTTTGGTATCCAATCTTCTCGAGAAAGGCCATGGAGCTCTACTAAGGGTAGAGAAAACGGCAATGTCGAGAAACCATTCGAAGCCGGCAAATCTATTTCCCCTCAGCACAATGCTAGACTTGACAGATCGACCGGTCCAGGTGCTCAAAGTCGTGGAACAAGGGAGAGCCCTCCTTCAAAACAATATCAATTGGATGCTAAAGATGACGATGACTTGCTACGCCGTCTAACAGAGGCAACGAGTCCGCCGCAGAAGAATTCTCCACAGACTTGGGAGTATCATTTGCCTGTTGCGCCTGCGATCGACGAAAAGTCCAAGGAACCTGAACAACACTACTCACGTCCATTGTACAAAGAAGACCAGGCCCGTGACATGCGAGCTAAAAGCTTGAGAGATAGAGTCGGGTTTAATCTATCCAGCGTGCATAAGGAGCATGCTGCTACGTCGGAAACCGACCCTGTCGATCGAATCGAGGCTGAAATGGATCTCTTTGCGCTGGCTAAGTCCCAGTCGGAAAAAAGTTCACAACGTGCTCCTTCTCCCGGTCCCTCTGAGAGATCTGAACCGATTGAAGAAACGCCAAAGCAAATTCGCGTGGACCCTCTGACACTACCAACTCCTCGCGTCATGGGAGCATATGTCGAAACTCCAGCCACTGTTAAGGTCAAGGTTGAAAGAGATTTCGATTGGTCCGATGTCGACTCAGACACGGCGGATTCGCAGACGAAAATAGTTCCTAAGCAGCGGGAAGATCCAAAGGAGTTAAAAACTAAGCATGGAGACAGCAGTGACTCATCCAACAAAGGAAAAGTCCCTCGCCGAGGCAAGCGCCGAGCCAAACGCCGGCTGCCTGTTGTCAACACCGCCAAAATTCCCACTGTCAAAGAAGACCTTCGTTCGATCAAGCGCCAAAATCATATCGAAGATTCGACTTTGGACGATTTTGACGACCTGCTTGACAACCTCGGTTTTAACTTGGACGAGCAACAGCAACTCGACGATGATACTATCAAGAGCGAGGAGGACTTTGATGCGAAACTAGGGCTGACCGAACAAGAGCGAGAGCAACTGGCCTATGTTCGGATGAGCAAGTCGCTCAAAACGGGTCTTCAAGGCATCCGCTCCGCCAAGCAGGGCATCGAACGCCTGGAGGATAGCATATCACAGCACAAGTTGACTCGCGATCACGATTCAACAGACATCAAGACACCAGGTGTAACAATACTACACCATCCTCCTATTAGCGAACCCTATGTTGCGTTGCCAATTCTGTATCATCGCGATCCCAAGTTTCGATTCACGCCACTGGGTCTCTTCACCCTTCTTGTTGCCATTTGGTATACAATCGAATCGGTATTTTGCTCCCTCTATGTCGACACTTACGAGTGCCCTCGCGGGATGGTCTGCGACTGGTCACCGAATGAGCCCTACTTTCCATATGCGACACCCTTCATGCTGGATGAATGGATCAGCGGCGGCAAAGGACGTGCATTAGTATGGCGTGTCGGTGAGGAGATTGGCGATGCAGCTGCTGAGGTAGCTGATTGGGCCACAGGCCACGACTTTACCCAGGACGAAGTCATGTATATGAACATTTGGGACAGGCGGCGGCATAGACGCAGACTTCACAAGCGAGGGTTGCATAGAAAGTGGATTGAGCCCATACAACACAAATTCAAATTCCAAGCTTGGAGGGACTCGTGGAACGAAAGGCAACGCGAAATTGATGAGGGCATACCCGTTTGGGAAGACGAAAGTATGTTCGGAGATGAAGCGTTGTAGGGAAGCCACTTTCCGCTGAAAAGGAGGAGTTCAAGGCAGGGAATCACGAGTCGTTATATTAGAAGGCATGTTGTGCAGAAAGGCTGCAGTCGGTATCAAATCAAGACTGGCTGCTGTTCTAGTAGGCGTTGTTTAGCGATGATACCATGGCAAGTTGCATTTACGAGACCTCATGATTCAGCAAGGCGTTACTGGCTACATATTTACAGGAGAAGAGAACTTCTTCACATTGGTAAGAAGAAGAAATATCATGTCAAACACTGCTTTGATGATCTGTTTTGCTCTAAGGTCCACGTGGACGATTCAATGTGTCTCGTGCCTACCCTTCAATACCTCATCAGAAGAAGTGCTATGACTACAAAAGTTAAGCGTCGGATCGTATACGTACAGCTGAGACTTTGACGACAATTTCACGTTGAGAGGTCTAAATCCTCGATATTAATTGTATCTCGTCGACGGTGTGTGCATCTCAGGCTCTGGTCGCCGCTGACTGCAAGAGACTCAAGACTCTATCGGCTAGAATCCTTCGCGGCTCAGCTTGATCGTCATCACTCAATGCATGAGAGGCGCCTGGAACGACACCACTGTTTTCCTCATCCCAGATCTGATATTTCCCATCGTGGTTTGTTTTCCTCCTCCATTTCGCCAACAGTGCATCCTTGTCAACCCAATCCGGGACTGTCTGATCTTTTCCTCCGGGTGCGACCATCAACCGGCCTCTTAGCAGTCCGCGTTCCTGGATCTTGCCAAACGTCTTTGCGTATTCCTCGTCGCTCAAGTCGGCGCTGAACAAGTCTTCCTCGCTCGGTGAACCAGGGCTGTCAGGACTCGCAAGACTCAAGAATCGCCGCGCGCTCACTGGTGACACAAATCCGAATTGGCTGCACAGCTCAATCGGGAGCACAACATCATACCTAGTTTCCTGCGCGACGATGTCCCTCGCCATGGAAACCAAGGTATCGTATGTCTGACGCAGCTCCTCGGGCGTCCTCCCTAGGAAACCCTCGTGCAAGACCCAGGCAAAGGCGTCCCGGTCCGAGACGGGCGCCTGCAAGATGGCGCCGTCGACGACCGGCCGCTCGAGGTGAACCAGCTCGGGATCGAACGCGGCCCGCGTCCGGTGCGGGTTCGGGCGGTAGAGGTAGTGCAACACGTCTTGGCTGCCGCTCGAGTGACCCATCAGCACCACCTTGGCACTGGCATGGGTGCCGTTCAGGCCATACTTGGCGGCCTTGTAGCTCTTGATGTACCGCAGGCAGTGCGCGATCTCGTCCGTGTCCCGGTCGAGATGGCCCAGACCCCAGGCCGAGTAGGATGAGGATAGGTTGAGGGTGAAAAAAGACCACTCTGTTCCCTGCAGTGCCTTGATTATGTCATGGGTGTAAGACGTTGTGGCCAGGCCGTCGCTCAAGCCGCCAATAAAGAGAATGCTGTGAGGCTGATGAGCATTGGAGGAAGCATATTCAAAAGTTACGAGAGTTTCCGTCTGTCTTTCCGTGTTAATGATTCAAAGCCCACGTAAGATGGTCACTCGCTTTTGGGAGTCTTACATAATGATGGAGAATCCCCGGCATGCCGCCTTTGGGCCAGAATTGGGAGAACCCAATCATGTTGAGCGATAGATTGACAAAATCGCCGAGCACATTGGGTAGACATTACCAAGTCAGGGCGATTTCTAATGTATGCGGAGCCAGAACTCAACATCATCCAGGGGCTCATATTTGCCCAGTAGGGCAACTGTAAGTGTGCCATTGCAAGGGTCTGCAAAGTCGTACCAGAGAAGCGACATCGGGCATATTGAAGGATCCAGCATAATCTAATCAGATCCTCCTGTGCATTATCTGATCCTCTCGGGCCCGAAGAACCGGGTTCGCAGTGGGCCAGGGCGCACACTAGCACCTAGTAGCATGACCGTCCGGCGATGTTTAGGGTGAACTCGGTTCCTGCCGAAAGCCTGTCTCGTAGGGTCGAGGATTTTCCCATCTTATCAGATCGAACTTTGGTGCATCATCAGATTGATCATTATTGTCTAGTCTCTCGAGTCTCCACCAACCGAGGCGATCACGAATGTAGTACAGAGGCGCTTGAATGGTCAGTATTCCGCAGCCACAACAGTCTAGTCTGGCCTGGATCCATCTTGATCAGTGCGTTCAAATGGCGACATGCCCTCAATATGCCCTCGCACTTCAGCGTCGCAAGCTTTAGTCATTGATACCAGCTAGCGAATCCTTCAAGAGTCGACCTAACTCTTAGTGACATCTGACCGCCGTGGTCTATCTGATAATAGGCCTGCATGATTGATGGGAGCTATTCCGGATATACCCATATAGTCGGCCGACTCCCCACAACTTCCAGCTGAGCTGAAATTTTTCTCGCTTAGAATTTTTCTTCAATCATTGCCGTGGACTTTTACACGCGTCGTTCGGGATGTAGTATCGGATCCCGGTCTCGGGTCGGACCTAGTGACTATGGTTCGACCTTGGATCTTTTATACCTTGTGATCTGAGCGTCCTCAAAATGTGAGCTCCTGCTTTTCTTGGCTCTTTGTTCTTTCCATCGCTCCCTGTCAACCGCCAAGAGAAATCAGTCGCGATGCCTCTCAACCTGAGAGCGGCATTCCGTCGCCAGCAGACTGATGATGTCGACAACTCCGTACAAATGGATCGTACCAAGTCGGCCACCGTAACAGACGTACCTGTTTCCGAAAGAGACGCAGAAGCAGGCCACGGATCTACCTCTGGTGCCGCTGACGACTCCAGAGAAGGAGAACGTGTCAGCGAAGATGCCCAGCGTGGTGTCCAACATGTCGAAGCGGTGACCTTGACCTGGTCAAAGAAGACCCTAATTGCAGTATTCTTCAAGTAAGTCATGCGACTGCGCTCTCGAAAGGAGCTGCTATTGACCGACCCTTTACAGTATCTGGCTTCTCTACTTTGTCAATGCGATGCAGTCCTCTATTCTGTCCAATTTGATCGCATATGCTACGAGCGACTTTAGCAGCCACTCACTGCTACCCATTATTTACGTCGTCTCGGATGCCATGACAGCAGCAGTCTACATTCCCTTGTCCAAGACTCTCGATGTGGTCGGTCGAGCCGAGGGTTTTGCAATCATGGCCGTGTTTGCGACATTGGGACTCATCATGTTGGCGGCCAGCAACGGCATCACTCTCTTCTGCGCGGCCTACGTCTTCTACAACATCGGTTTTTCGGGCATGACCTACTGTATCGATGTGATCACCGCCGATGCATCGACTCTCCAGAATCGAGCTCTGGCGTTTGCCTTTACTTCTTCGCCTTACATCATTACTGCCTTTGCCGGGCCCAAAGCCGCTGAAGGATTCTACTACAACATCAGTTGGCGTTGGGGTTTCGGCACATTCGCCATCATCTTCCCCTTTGTCGCCGCACCTCTGTTCTTCATCTTAAAGTATAATCTGCGCAAGGCTCTAAAGGAGAAGGTTGTCGTTCCAGATACCAGCCGCACTTTTATGCAGAGAATGTGGGGATACTTTCTGGACTTTGACATTGTCGGTGTCCTCATCTTTTCCATTGGTCTTGTGGTCTTCTTCCTGCCATTCGACCTGGCAGCAGACCAGCCCGATGGTTGGAATACTGGTTGGATCATTGCCATGATTATCGTCGGTTTCATGATGGTCTTTGCCTTTGCGATTTGGGAATGGAAGTTCGCGCCGTCGCCAATGCTGAGCCTGAACTACATGACGGATCGTACCGTCATTGGTGCCTGCTTGCTGGACGCCACCTATCAGATCTCGTACTACTGCTGGGCGTACTACTTTACTTCCTTTCTCCAGGTTGTCAATGACTTGTCCATTGCCGAGGCCGGATACGTGAGCCACACCTTTGACGTGGTCGGTGGCGTACTGCTGCTCCTCGTTGGTTTCCTGATCCGCCGGACCGGTCGCTTCAAGTGGCTTCTCTACATTGCCGTGCCCCTCTACATTTTTGCGCAGGGACTCATGATTTACTTCCGCCGCCCCAATCAATCCGTTGGCTACCTGGTCATGTGCCAAGTCTTCATCTCCATTGGCGGCAGCATCTTCATCCTCGTCGAGCAGCTGGCCATCCTCGCCGCCGTCGACCACCAGCACGTGGCTTCGGCCCTCGCCGTGCTCAATGTGGTCGGCACTCTCGGTGGCGCTATCGGTTCGACCATCTGCGGCGCCATCTGGACCAACACGTTCCAGGTTGCATTGGAAAAGTATCTTCCCAGCGATGCACTCGACAACATTGATGCCATTTATGATGACCTTGATACTCAATTGAGTTACGAAATTGATAGTCCCGAGAGAATTGGTATCCAGGATGCGTATGGGTACGCGCAGACGCGCATGCTCACTGCCGGCTGCGCAATCATGGCGTTGTCACTAATCTGGTAAGCTGTCACAGTCTCTCCTCTTGTTACCTTATTGCTCTTGAACAGCCATAATGCCGTCATTGGTTTTCATGAATGTCGACTGACACTTTTTCTCTAGGATGTTCCTGTTTAGAAATATTGACCTCAAGAAACATCCTCAGACGAAGGGTGTCGTATTTTAATCGGCATTTGTTTGTTTGGCGAGAAGAAGAATGGTGGCTCACTCTTGGAGTTGACGATCCAATTGCCCGAGTAAACGTAGAATCATATTATCCAGAAATTGCTGTTAAAACAAATTACCCACCTATGTGAGATTGACCACACTGACTGCAATTTCACCATCAGTGCCTTGATCGGTTTCTTCATGTAGATAGGAACGAATCCAATGAGTAATCAAGCAAGCATCTGGACTTACTGTACCATGGAGAACATGACATAGCCTTGGATTGCACATCTGCAACATCTCGATGTATTCGCGCCTTTAATATACGACTTGAAAACAGTTACCTGGCAAGGATAACTATGTAGGTGTCATGTTGTTTCTCTTGCTTCTGAAAATTGAAGTAGCTGCAGGGAAAATGCTGATTGGACACAGTGAACACACTAGGTACCAAAATGTACTTACCACGGGTCCTCCTACTTCGGGTGGTGACCAAGGAAGGACTGATGTGGTTGTCCACTAAATCAGGACCGATCATTGCTGGTGTGCCAGACAATGAAGCACAAACCCAGGCGCTATGTGGTCCATTCGCTCCTGGGGGGCAATGGACTTTGAAGCAGCGACTCCAGCACTGCTGTAGCCTAACACAATCGAGTGATGGTCATGTCCTCGGAAAGCGGAGCATGAGATAAAAAGGAAACACCCAGAGATACGAGAAGAAGGAGATTGCAGTCGTGTCGTTTTGCATGAATGCAGTTGCACACAGAAAGAAAGACAATACTCGTGACTGGCGGAATTTGGCTTCGCTTTCAAACAAACAATGAGGCCTCAGCTGTTTTCCAATGTTTAGACTTTCGTGTCAAAAGAAGGGGAGAACGATTGCAGCAGTGGCCGCTCAAACTCGTCTCATGTCATCACGGGCCATGGTACGAAGGAACAGTTTTATTTTTTTGACGAGTGAACCCACCATCCTCGCCATCTTCACGGCTTATCCGCGAGAAAGGACCACTTGGAAGAGTGTCACTGGACCACATTGATTGGCCCAACATTGTAATAGGAAGGCGCAACTGGTGGGAGGAAAGGAGACCGAAATGATGGTGAAGGAGGGCAATGCGACTCTTCATATAATTCAGGAAGGAGACGTGTCATTGGCAATCAAAGTCTTTTGATGCAGGCCTTACTTTGCAATTTTGGTCTTAGAGTTTGGCGGCTGCCTGACACCACCATCTCACTTGCCTTCGATTGATACCCACCTAGGAACAGATCAGTTCATACCAGAAAGCTAGAAACCTCGTCGCTGTAATGAATATTGGAAAGCTGATCTTCCGCTGGTACTTCGGTGCTTATCAACATAACTCGGTGCCTTGAAAGCACTACCATCTTTTCGACGCTACCTCGACTGGTCAACATTGCTCGGAGCGCACTTGAACAATCCAGTCGCCTTGTTTACAAGTCTAGAAGAGAAACGAAAAGTCGACTATTTGTGTGTCTTGAGGGACCAAAGATATCTCGGGCGCAGGACAGGACATGGCAAAGTTCCTCCTATGTGATGGTGGTGGACAGGGGTAACTGGGCCTTTTGGAGATGAGGCGTGACAGCAATCAAGCTTTTGTGCAATCAATTTGCATAGGAGATCACAAGTGATCCCGGAGCAGCTTCGAGCCAAATACTGCATCTATTATTGTTCGATTTGTTTATCAAGTACGGTCATACAATTGCCATGAACGAACCCGAGTTGAACCCGCTAGTTTGGCGGCCTTGTCCACATCAACATTAGTGCTGCATGGTGCGAGGTACATACCTACATAGCGAAAGCGTGAGATGACTCACTCGGCGAAGAGAAATAACGTATGTGTTCTCGTATTCCCACTCACCGACAGCACAGAATAATCAAGCCAATGGCGTCGCATATGAATTGATGGCTGAATAATCATTGGGGTAGTCTCGCTGTCCGACTGATTGAAGAGGGAAATTGAAGATTTACTAGTCCTCATTGACATCAACTCCCTCGTCACCGTATAGTTTCATAAGCTACCACTTAACCCAGTCCGAAATGGTGTCCCTGAAAATTCTAATGTACTTGCTAGTATAGCATCAAGGCGAATTTGCTTTCCTCCTTATCATTCATTGTCTTCAATTACGTGTCAGAGAAGCAAAGCATTGCAAGACCAGCATCGCTGGCGCCAACCGCGATTGCCAAGACTTTTACCGGAGACCTCCACTCAGTCATTTTACCTGAATTACCCACTGACATATCCCACCTCAACTGTCGTTCACTGCTATATGTTTGTCTAATCCTAGCTTTTTAACGAACGTTACGAGATGCCGTTTTACAAATCAGCATCATTTCAGCTTCTTTGTATTTTTTTGGTGACGTATTAAAATGACCACTACGGATCAACCATCAACCATGGTGGAACATATTACTAACACCAAAGAGCAACACAATCACATGGCACCCCCATCTGACACTCTCATACCAGCATTATTGAACGACAAAACTATATTTCATACCGAAAAGCAAACATTTACTAGAGATACTCCAGGAGAAAATGACCCCAACATGACAATACAAGAAGAGGAGGAACAAAATGTCACGACTGAGGATGAACAGCAACCGCCTATCATACCCGAGCCCGCAAATGGACGGTCCAAGGGTCAGATCACCTTGATCATGCTGGCCTTGTGTCTTGCCGTACTGCTCGGCGCTTTGGATGTCACCATTGTCACCACAGCTCTACCCAGAATTAGTGATGATTTCCAATCCAGCGCCGGCTACACCTGGGTCGGGTCTGCATTTCTGTTAGCCAATGCAGCATCCATACCATCCTGGGGCAAGATATCGGACATATTTGGGCGGAAACCCATGCTCTTGCTCGCCAATGTGATTTTCATGATTGGCTCCCTGATTGCTGCCCTGGCCAGCGGCATAGGCATGCTGATCGCGGGGCGTGCTGTCCAAGGTCTCGGTGGTGGTGGCCTGACGATTCTCACCAAGATCGTCATTGGGGATATCGTCCCCCTCAAAACTCGCAGTGTATTCTACGGGATCTTAGGTGGTGTGTGGGCTGTGGCCGCGGCGACGGGTCCGGCCATTGGTGGAGCATTGACTGAGAAAGTGTCATGGCGATGGTAAGCCCAATACCCAATCTTATGAAAACATTCTTCTCACTCATTGTGATAGGTGCTTCTGGATCAACCTTCCCCTTGACGGACTTGCATTTCTCATCATTCTCTTCTTCCTTGACATCAACTCTCCGCGTACACCACTTCTCAAAGGGCTTCAGGCCATCGACTGGGTGGGTTCGGCATTGGTCATTGGCGGTACGCTCATGTTCCTTTTCGCTCTCGAACTTGGTGGTGTATCGGAATCATGGAGCTCGGCCAAAGTTGTTTGTCTCCTCATCTCCGGTTTGCTAGGCTGGGCACTTTTCATCTTTTGGGAAAGTCACTACGCTAGATTTCCCGTCATGCCCATGACACTGTTCAAGAATATCTCCAATGCTGCCACACTGTTCTGCGTCTTCATTCAAGGCATTGTCTTCATCTCCGCATCCTATTACTTGCCGCTCTACTTTCAAGTTGTGCGCGGATACAGCCCTATCCAATCGGGGGTCTATGTTCTTCCTACTGCTCTCGCTCTCTCAGCAGGCAGTCTTTTCACAGGCTTCGTGGTATCAAAGACAGGGTGGTACATTCCGCCGACCGTTTTTGGCCTGTTCATGATGGTTCTTGGCTTCGGCTTGTTCATCGACTTGGATACCTACAGCAACTGGTCGAAGCTCATTCTTTACCAACTCATCTCTGGTATTGGAGTTGGGCCCCTCTTTCAGTCACCGATTATTGCACTTCACGCCCATACCAAGCCGCGCGACATGGCCACAGCTACTTCGACCCTAGGATTCATTCGCCAAATTGCGCAGGCTATCTCTGTCGTTATAGGCCAAGTCGTGTACCAAAATCAAATGGCCAGAACGTACAACTCTCTCGTCGCCTCAGGACTCACTTACTCTTTGCAAACTGTTCTGTCTCTCAGCACCGGCGCCGATACCCACATCATCGAGACACTACCTGAAGACCAGCGCATATCCGTCCGAATCGCCCTGGCAGACGCTCTCCAGCCAATGTGGCTCATGTACACTTGTATTGCCGCCGCTGGACTTGTGGCTTCATTCTTCATCCGACCTAGAGCCTTGATGAACGATCATGTAGAAATCAAGATGGGCCTGGAAGCTGAGAACGAAAATGCGGAAGCTCGTCGCCGCGAGCGTGAGGAGAGTCAGAACGCATTGCAGTCTGATATATAAGCCATGTTTCCTTCATACACATGCAGGGGAGAGGACGAAAGCTACTCAAGTGATTGATGTTTCTCACGTGGGTAAGCAATTATTTATGTCGCAAGCATGGTCTGTGTTGAAGGTGGCGGATTATCCCTTTAACTTTCACATAGATTACTGCATATATAGAGTATCATATAATTAAACATAATTTGCCAATCTCCTAAACGAGAAGTAAAGAAAAGCTTAGAATAGGAAAGGAACGAAAAAGCTTTCCTTTTTGATAATAACCTAAGTAAGCATTATACTTATCAGGTAGGTTTTGGTATAATAATACAGCTTTAAACACTCTTTTGTCAATAAGTTCAGGTCTTGTCACGACCGTGAAATATTTACAGTTTTGTAAGTCCTTCGCATATTGAATTAAATCAGTAGATTGAGGAAGAAGAGATATGAACGGTGCCCAAAATTAATAATAGAATTAAAAGATGGTCTACTTCTGAGAAAATAATACGGAAACAAACAGACTTGATAGCCCTTCTCGTTGTCACCTGAAGGGTGCCACGATGCACCAGCCACTGGTGGCGCATTAGGAGAGTCAAGACTCTTTGTGGTTTCGGTCTCTCTTTGGGCATTCGACACTTTCGAACTGTCATTCTGATACTCGCATAGTATACTCCATAAAGGGATACCGTACAACAAAGGTCCACGCACCCTCAAGGCACATGGTGCTGCCACTCTGAAAAGCTAAAGAAAATTCCCCCTAAATGACACCTGATATGAAGCATGGAAGATCATTGCCAGTGAACCCTTCATTGCAGTTGTGTTACACTTCCATATTAGTCTGAGGGCTGAGTGTGGAGACCACACTTTTGCAGATATGACTCGACAGTATAGCGCGTCACAAGCTAGTAAGAATGCTTGACGCGCGGGAAAAGTGAAGTTCTTCCATTGTTTCCTCCCATAGTCGCTTCGTGAGCTCCTTTCCCTCTGGCGTATACCAAATCTCAGGATATCTGGGTTTATGTTAGTGTACAGATCGTTACTTGTACTGCAACGGAAGGCTTTGGTGATCATTCCATCGCTTCTTCGGTCCTCGCTTCAAAGGAGAGATGGGATAGATGTGATGAGGCACATGGTATTGATCGTGGAGCTGATACTTACGGCTTGATGGTCCATTCACTGATGAAAGAGCCGTGACTCTCTTCCCCTCTTACCACCGTGGCATCAACATATGTTGTGGCTCCTACCTTCGTTGACCTCCCCAGCAAGGCGTGAAGAATGCCAATTACAACTCTCTCAATCCAAGACCTATTTCCGCTCAACCCGGTACCAGTCGTCATTCCAGGGCTGACTACTTGTAACACGACATCATTGCAGTCGACGGACTCGGCCAATTTGGAAGCAAAATGCATCAGTACCAGCTTGGACTTGGCATAAGTCTGTAACGAGTTAAAGGAACTGGGATCGTCGAAATGACGAAACACTGGACCATGACTTTGCCAATTCGCCATGTACATTGTATCTGATCCCACCAGACTCAATACTGGTGGCCGAGCATCCGAAGTTGTAGATCTCCTCATCTTGAGGATGGGAAGGAGTAGAATGGTCAAAAGTGCGGTAGAAAGGTAATTGACTTGCAGGGAGGATTCGTGGCCAGTAGATTCATTTGCCACGAACTCGCCGTTGAGCACGCCGGCATTGAGAATGACGACATCGATACGTGCAAGAGTCTCACATTGACTGGCAAAGGCCTGGACCGAGGTATATGACGCCATGTCAATGATCCAGACATCAATGGTGGCGCCGGGATATTCCTTTCGCAATTCGTGTGCGGATGCGTCGCCTTTGGTCTGTGAGCGCACGCCCATGACGAGATGCGATAGTCCGAGGGTCAAGAGCTGACGCGCTGCCTCGAAACCTAGGCCTGCATTGCTGCCGGTAATAATGGCAACTTGTCCAGTGAGTGTTATGTTGCTTGGTAGAGGAGTCGGTTTCGCAAGCTGTCTACGAACAAAACCCGAGACTGAAGACTCGGATTGCGCGAACGCCCCAAGACCGCTAGACATGGTAGTTTGGTTCAATGTGCTGTATTATGGTAGGTGTCAGGATAGCTGAGCAGATCATGCCCCGAATCAGTCTCAATGGGGGTAGCACAGATATATATATATATGTGAAGGAGCCCGGACATAAATAAGCGGTACATACGATCACTGCTGTTCGGGTATGTGAGTGTTGCTCTTCTCAAAGCCTAAGTCCGGCCAGTGCTGTCGGATATGCGATTAGCTATCTAGAGCCTATTTCCGACGATGGCCAAAGTCGTCTAACCGCGAGATGACCACAGCGACCGCATTGTACGGCGAAGCCGTGATCGTTTGAATAAGTCATACTTATTTGAGATAAAAAAAGGTCACTTGAAATAGCCACTTTTGGTACGAAGATGATACCGTTTGCTTATGCATTTTGATTCATGACTAAGCAGTGTTTTTACGCGCGCCTGAAAGCCAGGAGAAGGCAGCCTCACATTGATCTACGGGGTATCTTATATGAATTCGACTGTCAAGGAGATTATGGCCGTGGGAAAAAAACCTCAGATATAGTAGAAAACAGACCTACTGTGATAAAATAGAAAAAAAGGCAAAAAAGAAAGGATTTAAAAAGATAGGAATATCTACAATTAGAGTCGTAAATACAGCATAAACATCTCTATATAAGTCAAGTAGAAAATTAATACAAAGGATAATGGTGCGTGTAACAGAAAAGAGAGATGATCCTGTCGAGCTATAAAGGAGACGTGCCACACAGCCATCTAATAAACCCGTCCATCTGATTTATGGTAAGAGCTATCCATATCAGTGTGCGACATTATCTTCGTGCTCCTTCAGTAATACTCTATTTTATGATTTCGGTTCGTTCGAAATAATCGTAAGTAAATTCCTCCAGAGATAAACCGCGGCCAAAAGAATTGCCTGCAGCCATCGCTCCCATGTTTAGATCCATCAGCTCGAAATGTGTACAGAATCTCTTTCTCGGACAATTTTGAACCTGCTACATTAGAACCTCTTCATAGAAATCGCAGATATAGGTTTATTAATATTTGCATGACTAGGTTGCCAATATTCAAGATGGAGTTGCTGCAGTTCACTCTTGCTTCATTTAGGAGAATCTGAATGAGTGGTCACACAATGGTGCATCCAGTCATTATGAGATGCCGGATGAAATGCCTCGCGTATTCAAGTAGCGTTAGCAACGAAGCTCGATCAAGACGTAAACTTGACCATATGGACATGGGCTAATAAAGGCATAAATTTGATAACATTAATTTGATGAGTTGCGTGATTCACCACTTCTTTTTATTCCCTATAAGCCTGATCCTCACAGGAGACGGAACATATGTTAGCACTGTTAATTAATGCGCCTCGGTTTTAGCTACGGCTGCTTATCTACAACAAGCCTGCATTAAACTACTATCTCTAGTATCGCTAGATAGTGATTGATTTATTATAGCCTGTATAACCCCTAGTCGTAGCACACGAACCATCGCAAGGACATTAGATGGCTGTACAGGGTTTTGGAAAGTGATTGGCGAAGAGTATTCTCCCTACAATGCAGTCGCCGTATCAGTGTGGCACAGTCAGAAATGGGACCGTACACGTAGTTTAGCGAGCATATCACAGATGTCACAGTGCAGCCAGACATCGAAGTACCATGCATAAGGAGGGGTGTGAAGAGTAAGCGAGCTACGTAATCTGTGCACTTACGTATATAGGATGCCTAACAAATTCATGTGTTTTTGTTGTACAAGAATCAGGTTCTCTAGGCACATCGGAAATTCAGCTCTTTAGAATTTCAAGCTACCAGAACTCCATGTCAAGCGCCGAAATGACGTTGTTCGACGAACTTGAAGATCTGATCCTTTCTCAGCCTGAACAGCAGACTGATCCTAGCAAATTCTTTGCTTCACTCGGCGCGCCATCAGTTTCGATAGCCGTTCTCGATCATGGAAAGATCACGACTCGATGCTACTCCACGGTTGGAGATCACGTCAAGACGCGCTTCCAAGCTTGCAGCATCTCAAAGCCTATATCGGCCTTGGCTGTCATGAGGCTGGCGGATCAGGGTCGATTAAGTCTGGAAGACAAGATTGCCCCTTTCCTTCCGGAAGAAATTATTAGCAGTCTTGGACCCGCTGCGTTGGTCCAAGAAATTACTTTTGCACAAATCTTGAGTCATACTGCAGGCCTCAACAATTGGGGCTTCCCTGGTTACAGTGCTGTTGACCATCCGAGCGCCATAGATATCGTCCTTGGTAAACACGGCGTGAACACTACGCCCTTCAAAGTTGTTGGGATACCTGGACGGCAATGGCAGTACTCGGGTGGAGGTTTTGTGCTTCTTCAAATTGCTCTGGAGAAACTCACATCGGTTTCGTACCCCCAGTTGATGCAGGAGTTGGTTTTGCGACCGCTGGAGATGCATGATTCTTGCTATGGGACTCCAGAGGAGGGAGTCGATTTGTCGGAAGCTTACTTGACCGGCGTCACAAAATCCTCGATTCCTTGGCATTACTTCCCAGAGCTGGCGGCCGCTGGTTTGTGGACAACTCCTGGAGACTTATGCAAAGCTGTTCTTGCATTGCAACGATCCCTGATTGGAATTGAGAATACGTTCTTGAAACAGGAAACAGCTAAGGGAATGCTCACCGAGGTGGAATCTAATGTCATGAGTTTGGGATGGGTTGCGCCGAAAGACCCGGGCACCTACTTCGGTCATGGAGGAGCCAATGATCCTGGATACCGATGTGTGGTCATGGGGATTGCGGATCTCCTAGGACAACACAAGGACTTTCCCAATGCTGAGAGTGGCATTGCAATCATGACGAACTCGACTTATGGGATTGAATCTGCTTATACGGCGTTGCAAACGATAAAGTACTTGAAGGGCTGGCGCGAGGCATCAACAGTGTCGGCAAACACGCCGTTTGTTGCACCTTTGGCAGTGATCAAGCATGAGGTTCGTGGTAAGTGGGAAGAATGGATTGGCAAATGGAGCAACGACACGGAATTCTGGACCATCGAGGCTGGAATTGATGGGCAGCCACAGGCACAATGGCGAGACAAGCCACCAATCAAGTTATCACCTGCTGCCATCTGTCCTGAACAGTATGCTGAAGGTGAATCTCTCAACCTGGTTCTTAGCGGAGTTGGGGCCATACTACGGCTAGCGTGGAGAGAGGGAGAAAAGTCGGTCGACTATCTGGACACCTTAAGCCACAAGACTACAAAACTGTCGAGAACTAAGTAAATGCGTCGCACTGAGTATCACACATGTAATAAGCAATATATACATATTGTCTTATTTAAATGATGGAATCCGGGCATTATCAATGCTCCACTATTGACTAATGTACGGATATGCCAGATGCGATTCTCTAGCACCTGTGATAAGTTATTGGCCTAGACGAGGACACGCTTGCCGCCGCTGAGACGAACATAGATAGCCCGCAGATATGATTGACACTTTGATTTCGTTATTGGAAATAGCACCGTAGATGAAGGATTCTATAAAAGAATGTATATACTAAAGTGTCTATGAGTCTTACTGTTACCAATGCGTTACACCTCAGTGCTTTTCAAGCGATCCATTGTACTCGAGATACCCATGACGACCAGCTGGAACATGCAACTCTCTGGCCTCTAAGACTCCCATCTCACGGACAACTTTGGCAGTGCGCTGGTATTCCTTCTCTGCATAGCTCTGGGCGTCAAAGTTGAGCAGCCACTCCTCTCGTCGTAGCCGGAAGCTTTCCGGGTCCTTCTTAGCAAGTCCAAAGTCGGCCTTGTGCCAGATATCCCTCGTCTGCTCGCCCGTCTTCTGTGCGCTTTTGACGCGCTCGTACCTGAGGGCCTCGAAGACCTCTACCGCTTCCTTGATATGGTCTCTGCCTGCTTTTTCGAGACAGACAGCAATCGTTGCCCCGTCCTCCATCGCTTGGCTGGCACCTTGGATGCTCGTTGGCAGAAAAGGGTGGGCAGCATCTCCAATCAGAGCGATGCGACGTTTTGGGGAGATCCAGGTCGTGAGCGGATCTCGATAGACGAGCTTCCAGTCTATCAAGGGCTCGGGGGTGCGATCGAGAATGCGTTGAATGTTGGGTTCCCAGCCTTCCAGCACTTTGCGGGCGTCCGATAATGGTGCCTCCCATTGCCATGACTCGCCAATATCTTTGTCATCCTTGTGCGTACAAACCCAACTGATGTCTTCACCATTTTTGAGCGTCGCAGCGATGAAGTGAACATCTGGCCCAAGCCAGGCAACATGCCTATCTCCATTCTTCACAAGCCAGTCTAGCTCAGGGTCTTGCGCCACCGTGTCCTTGGTAGAGAACCAAGAGCGGTAGACGGCGTATCCAGAAGGCTTGGGAGCGTCCTCGTACCCAAGCACCGTGGTACGTCCTTTAGACCGCACACCCTCGGCGGCCAGAACGACGTCTCCAGATATCTTTTCGCCGCCTTCCAGCACTACTCCCGCCTCACTGTCATTCTCAAAGTAGTCCACCACCGTTGAACCGAGCCGGACGTCGATACCGCAGTGCTCAACGGCATGTTGAAAGACAATCTGATGGAACTCTCCACGGTGACCATCAAATCGTAGACCCCAGTTCGTCTCCTCTTCAGTCCAGACCTGATGGTAGAGTGTATCGCCCTTATAGGACTTTATGGTGAGCCCCGGTGGTCTCAGAGAGATAGGGTCGAGCTTCTGAGCGACCCCTGGCCAACGGTTGAAGATTCTCGATGAGTTGGGCGCGAATGAGATGATATCACCCAGTGGCTTGAGAGATGGGAACTTTTCCACCACGATTGGTGTATGGCCATGCCGATGGCATTCGATTGCCGCGGTAAGACCTGCGAACCCGGCACCCACGATCACGACGCGGATCCCGGTCTGAGCTGGGGGCTCCTGGGGTTGGTGGCCGTTGGTGGTCATGGTCTAGTCTAATTTCTCGGGCTTCTATGCTGTGCGTTGCAGTGTATGAGAAACGAGCTGAGACTGATTTATACTTTGCGCCAAGGGATCATACGTCTAGTCATTCAGCTTCTCGATGGAGCCAGGTTATCAACAACCGAGACTTGGCGACTGGGAAAAGCAACAAACAGAAGCTTTTGGGCGAGAATAAGCCTTTGCCGCAATCCAAATCAACTCTCCAATAACGACCACGGCATTGAAGAGAAACCGAAATCACATTAACCACGGCTCGCAAATGTTAGCTGACATTCCCCGCATCCCATCTCCACCGGCAATTGTAGAATTGGAGGCTCAACGTTGCTTGTTCATTTCTTTGTCATGCGGGGAAATCCATTGATCGTTCAGCTTGGCGTCTGTATACGTTGCAGAACCAGGGCACCCGGTCACATTGCCAAATGTAAAGGGTTTAGGCTTTATTATTTTAATCCAGGGTCTGTTGGTTGACATATCCGGAGTCATGAGCTTATAAAAGCGGATTCCTCTGTTGGAGATGGCAGACGAAACCCCGACGTCGGTTCAAGGCCATTGGCATGAACTCTTCGTGAACACTTGTGCCTTGGAAACACGCCGCAGCTATGCCTTGGGGACTGCTTGAAGACCATCGCATGGAACATGTCCCTGGGACAGGTAGGTTGCTCACAGTCTCATTCAATCTGACACGACTGACTTGTTGACAACTCGTAAATAGTGTTTCTTGCAGACCAGTCCGACGTTCCCCATGAATACGACGAGGTGCCTCGCGAAGTCCTCAAACACGGTACGGGAAAGTATTCCGACATCATCCTCGTACCCCAACCCTCCGACTCGCCCAATGATCCACTGAATGTGAGTCCTCCCCGCAGTCTGACGCACGTCGCTGGATCTCACAAAGCAATAGTGGCCCACTTGGAAAAAAGATGCGATCCTCGTAATAGTCGGTTTCTCAGCCGCCATTGTCGGCGCGTACGGCCCTATGCTCTCGCCCGGCTTTGTTGTAGTCTCGGCCGATCTCGGCATCACTATCAACATCTTGTCCCAGGCCACGGCGTGGGTGATTCTGGTCATTGGAATTTCGCTATTCTTCTTCAATCCCATGGCCAAAAAGGTTGGAAGACGACCGGTCTATGTCATTTGCAGCATCATCATGTTCACTGGAAGCATCTGGGGCGCACTTGCCAAGGATTACAACAGCTTCCTGGCAAGTCGCATCTGGAGCGGCCTAGGAATGGCGCCGTATGAAGTGCTCGTGCAGTGTACCATTGCGGATCTCTACTTTGTGCACCAGCGCGCGACGAGGATTGCTGTCTGGAACATGTTCCTGCTCTGTGGCATCGCCGGCGGTGCGTTAGTTGCCGGTTATATCATTCAAGTAAGTCGTCATGATCAAGCTCCACGTGCTAGAAGAAGACGATCAAACTTACTAACCTGACATTAGAACCAAGGCTGGCAGTGGACATTTATCTGGTGTGCCATACTGTTTGGCGCTCTGCTTCCACTAGTATTCTTGTTCGTCCCCGAGACGGCATATAATCGCAGCCCCGTTGGACAGAAACTCGTGACTGCGACCCTTGACAAGGAGACGACTGCGGTTGTACAAGAAAAGAAGAAAGCCGAGATTGAACACAGAGAGTCTGGAGAGCTTGTTGAAAAGAAGAAATCGTTTGTGAGCTCACTGCGACTTTGGGGCGAGACTTATACCTCGACTCCCTTGTGGAAGATCTTTCTGCGCCCCCTCATCATCTTCTGGTATCCTGCCGTCTTCTGGGCCTTCCTCCTTTACGGTGCGACATTGACCTGGATCGTCGTCTTCAGTGTTGTAAATGCAACCATCTTCACTGCGCCTCCTTACAACTTTTCCGTGTCGCAGACTGGCCTGATCTCGCTGTCACCGTTCCTCCTGAGCATCGTTGGTGAGCTTATCTCTGGACCTCTGAACGACTATGTCTGTCTTTGGCTAGCCAAGAAGAATCGTGGCATTTACGAACCCGAGTTCCGCTTGCCTACGATTATCATTCCCATGATTATCGGAATTGCTGGTTTTTACGGGTTTGGAGCTACTGTTCACTACCAGACACATTGGACCGGTCCAGTACTCTGCTTTGGATTAGCAAATATGAGTCTCGCCATTGGCAATGCTTGCGTGTTTGGATACGTGATTGATGCTCACAAGGAGTTGAGTGAGGAGGGTAAGTCATCATATTGCAACTCGCGATCCGGCTAGGCTTCTGACTGACCACATTATAGCATTCGTGGCCATTAATGCGCGTAACTTCTTGACCTTTGGTCTGACGTACTTTGTCAATGACTGGCTGGAGAAGGATGGTGTCTTGGCCGTGTTCAATGTACTAGGCAGCATCTTTGTCGTGGTGAATCTCCTTACAGTCCCGCTTTGGATATATGGAAAGAGGATCCGAGGTTTTATTGCTCGCAATAAGTTTCTCGACAAGTTCATGCATGAAGACTAGGAGGTGGGGGAAACCAGGCGACACTCGCCTCGGAAAGTCGAACGAAAAGCATTGCGCAATACAGCAATTGGTCACCTCTTCTGCCACCCAAATACGTACTTTGATGGTCGCCATGTCAGAATGAGAGGTATCGTTTACATACGTCCAGATTGCATGTAAAACTGGTTCGCGAATTGACGGGGCATGTGGGGGGACGCGGGAACTGGATCAGCCCGGAGGCGCCTCTATTTCGCTTAGGCCATTCCAACAGCTATAGAGTCTCCACCGCTTTAGCGTCCGGTTCATCGTCGACTATAAGCCTGTAATACGGTGGAACACCTTGGCATCAAGCGAGCAAACAATCATTCTAATCTGACCGATGAAATTACTTGTAGGACTAAGAAAAACGTATCTCATGTTTTGTACTGTTTCATGTCCCAATGATGTTCTGATCCTTGCTACTCTGTGCATACCGAATTATATAAAACCTGAGACGTCTTTATCCATGGAGTCAGGCAACGCCACTTCAACCGCTTGCTTCATGACACAACCGGGATAGATGTATCATAATTATCATAAGTCTCTAGGGGATTGGCGTTAGACTGGCCGACTTCGGAAACCAAAATAATGCAATCGCCGTTTCATTTCTTGTATGAAGCTGTACAATGCGGCCGGCAATCACGTTAGTAGCGGCGGTCGGACGACTTCATGTCACTAAGTCTGCCAAGCCGTCCTCGGAGAGAAGACCGAACTTCAGGGGGCAAACACATGCATTTATTCGAACAATATCATTCTCGTGCCTGATTCTCCCGTGATCCGGCGAGGTTTGTCTATGCCATAGCCGTCAATCACCAGCAAAACTCCTTGAAGTGGGCGGAGTCCGCCCGGCGGACTAGTCCGTGGTGCGCTACCCCACCCTCATAAGGACCAGCTCTCCAATACTAGGAGACTATTCGTGTATCCCCCACATTCCGGGCACCACGGGACGACTACTTGGAGCTCTAGTGATGTAAATAGTTTCTGAATTAGAAATGTATAAATGGAAGCCGATGATTTGTCGCAGCATTGAAGGGGAAACTCCAAAGATATCTAGTTCTCTTACAGAAAATCCGAAATCATGGTTGCTCGACACTTGAAGACTGCTGCCTCGGAGGCCAACACCACTATTGACAAGAAAGTCTCAGATATTGTGCAAGGTGTAATAGCAGATATCAAGGCGAATGGTGACAAGGCAGTCCGGTCATACTCGGAAAAGTTTGACAAATGGAGCCCCGAAGCATTCAAGCTATCGCAGGCTCAGATCGACGACATCATCAGCAAGGTGCCAGCGCAAACTATTGCCGACATCAAGGAGGCACAAAAGAATGTTCGCACTTTTGCAGAGGCCCAAAGAGCGAGTATAACGGATTTCGAAATTGAGATTCAGCCAGGCGTTTTCCTGGGGCACCGCTCCAATCCCATCAATGTTGCCGGCGCGTAAGTGGACACTCCTGATATAATCATTGAGCTGGAAATCCACTAACACACGGCCTAGATACATACCCGGAGGACGATATCCTCTCCTAGCCTCAGCGCATATGACCATTCTCACTGCCAAAGTAGCTGGCGTCAAGCACGTAATTGCCTGCACTCCGCCCATCGCCGGCCAGATTCCCCATGCCACCGTCGCAGCCGCCCACTTTGCCGGCGCCGACGAGATCTTCCTCCTCGGCGGAACCCAAGCTATTGCCGCCATGGCCCTGGGCACGGAGTCGATACGCAAGGTCGACTTCATCGCGGGTCCGGGCAACGCCTTTGTGGCCGAGGCCAAGCGGCAGCTGTTTGGAGAGATTGGCATTGACCTGCTCGCCGGACCGACCGAGGTCCTAATCGTGGCGGATGATGACGCCGACCCTTTTACCATTGCCACGGATCTCCTCTCTCAAGCTGAGCACGGCCCCGACTCGCCGGCCGTCCTCATCACGACTAGCGAAAGCGTCGGTCGGGAGTCGATACGCTACGTCGACGAGATCCTGAAGAAGATGCCGACCGCGGAGTTGGCTGGTACCTCGTGGCGAGAGTTTGGCGAGGTCATTGTTGTCGACTCGCTTGATGAGGCATACGAGCTGGCCGACGTCTACTCAAGTGAGCATGTCCAGATCTTTACTCAGCAGCCCAGAGAAGCTCTGGAAAAGATGCGAAACTATGGTGCCCTGTTCCTGGGCGAGAAGACTTGTGTTAGCTACGGCGACAAGGTGTGTATTATATGGCTTACCCTTACTTGGCTGATCAATGTCCACTAACTTTTGTTCACTTAGTGCATCGGAACGAATCACGTCCTCCCCACACGAGGAGCAGGACGCTACACTGGCGGACTTTGGGTAGGCAAGTACCTCAAGACGCAAACATACCAGGAGGTTGTAGATCCAAAAGCTTCTGGAGAGATCGGTCGGTTGTGTGGTAGATGTGCCCGAGCAGAGAATTTTGAGGGTCATGCGAGATCAGGGGACCTGCGTGCACACAAGTATCTGAGTGATGCTCATGAATGGATCGCTGAAGCAAAGGCTTAACTGTAATGAGAGTATCCGGACATTCAATCGCAAGTCAAAACAAATAATACATACTCCACACTGTCTAATTGATCCGTTCACTGTGAGCAATGGGATGCAGTCATACTAGAACATGGCATGCAAAGCAATGTTCTGGTTGAAATAAATGGAATTATTGCATTGCTTAGAAAATTAATCCAACATTTGAGTCTGTACTTGCGCGAGCTAGGTTCATTTCTCGCGATGCATGATCACAACCGCCGTTACACTAGAGCAAGAAATGTGATGTTGGGTGTAGCGTAGATATCCCAGTCCTCCGCAACGTTTCGGTCCCCAAAGGGTCTCAAAGCAGCAAGCCTGAACCTAAATGAATGTGTTAGCAATGGAAGAAAAGCAAGAAATCTCGCGAGTGCGTACTTGTAAGATCCAGGTTGAGCTTGTGTGCCGTTGGCATATCTGCCGAGCCAGTAATAAATTCCCTGCGTATCTCTCGGAACTGTGTAGAGTGGGAACGAGAAAATATCGTCCTCGCTGTTTGTGTTGGGGTCGAAATGCGACGAGGCCTAAGTTGGTATAAATTAGTTTCTATTCTTTCCTCACTGTGCGACATCAAGAATCTTTCTTGACAGCAACATGGTGATACTTACATCAGTTCCGTTCCAACTCGTGGCCGAGCCGACAAAGTGGCTCTGGCCGGGGACTGGTGGGTACACCCAATCCGCCTCGGTGTAGTCACCGTTGAAAATCTGCAGTAGGCGTCAACGATCTGTCGGGAAAACAGGGATATGGTCAAATCTTACATCCCAGCGAAACTCCTCTGTGCCCCATACAAACATGGAAAAGAGCTTTGGGAAATCTTGTGAATAGAACGTCAGGTTGAATGTGAAGCTAGCGCTCTGTTAGCATGGAGACTTGAATTATGCGCGAGCACACTTACTTTGACTTGGAATTGATATCGATGCTGTTGATACCCGAACTCATGCTGGGGTACAACTTTCCGTAGTCGAATACGTGGGAGATCTCGGTTTTGAGATCTGAACCGACGCCTATTGCTTTGTCAGTATTTTTCAACGGTCATGCGTACATCCTCCCAACATACCAAAATACGGGACGCCGAGTTCCTCTCCATTGTCTCCACTAACCAGCACTTTGCCGCTATAAACGGGGATTTTGGAGCTATTGAGCCCCTCTGGCTGGGTGAATGTAAACCTAATTGTCACCGTCAATAACCTCTTCACGACAGTGTTGAAAATCAATCACAGAAAACTTACTCCGCTGTCGCGGTCTCACCAGGGCCAATGGTTAAAGCCTGTGGTAAGGCAACATCTGGGATCATCTCCACAGGCTCGATATACGCGTATAGCTCGAATCCAGGAACTGCGTACTGCGTGGTCCCAGGCGGGAGCGGAGTCCAAGACTCGTAGCCACCTGCAGGCTGCAGGGAGAACTCATAGGTCACAGCCTCACTGCCAGTATTGGTGATTTCTACCGAGTGCGTCCCGACAAAGTGAGCCGTATCGTTCAGCTCAAACTTGCGCCCTTCGAAACTCAACTCGGTAGTGTAATTGAACAATTTGGCAGCATCGATGAAGCCAGCACCGACTTGAGTGGTAGGAGCAAAGAAACCATAGTCGGTGGCGCTCGTAGACCAATCTGCCCAAGGAACGGCATGCGCGGTGGACATGAGACGTGCATGAAGACGTTTTGCCCATGTGGGATCATTGGCATTCGCCGCTCGGCCACCAAACTTTCCGACATAAAGAGCAGCGACACCTGCGACATATGGTGTGGCCATACTCGTTCCGCTGAGGACTTGGTAAGCGTCCGTTGGATACGTGCTAAGAATCTTGCTGCCAGGGGCCGCAATATCCGGCTTCAAGGCCAAGTCGAATGTGCTTCCCCAAGTGCTATAAAGCGCTGGACGTCCACCTTTGGTATTGTTAGTGAAATGAAGGCTTACGGATCCGCGCGACTATAGATCACTTACCACCGGCATTGAAAAGACCTACGTAGTGACCGGACGTCACGTCAAATGAAGCCGTCACATTGCCGCCTTCTATGATGGTATTCACAATAGCTTCTCCAGCTCTCGCCTCAATGGCCTGAGTAAGACCGACAGTTGAGCCAGTGACTGGATTCTGATAAGGCCCGTCATCCTCGTAGAAGAGAATGTACTGCGGTGCAAATGGGGCAAGGTTGTCTTGTTTTGTCCTTAGTGAACAACCACCATACCGAACAAGGACAATGGTCCCAGTCATGTTGGCCGTGTCGGCAGGGAGAGCAGAACACGCATCGGCTTCGACCGACGCGTTTAAGGTCACTGGAACGATCGGCCAATCTACCACGGTGCTCGGGAAAGAAGTTGAGCCACCATAGTAGGCCAGCGTGGTCTCGTTGGATTCACCGCCCAGAATGAAGTTGGCGGTAAACTGCTGTGCCGGAAACTCATCGGGCTCCGATGCGGCGATGGTCAGGACATGAGCGCCAGATGCGCCATTGCTCATGTCGAAGGCTCCATCTTGGCCGTCATTACCAGCAGCAATAGTGACAACAACACCTTGGTCCACCATTCGGGAGGCAACGGTAGCCCATGCATTGCTGGTGAACCCGCTTTTCTCACCTAGACTCGCGGTGATGATGTCTGCCTGTTTTTACTTGGATCAATTTGGCTGCCCTGTATTGATCTTTGCGATGCTGTTATAACTTACTCCAGAGTCGAATGCTTTCAAGAAACCATCGATGACCGTTTCTTCATTGGAATAGCCGTCAGTACTGAAGACTTTGAAGGACAAGATCTTGGCTCCAGGAGCAACTCCGACGAATCTGCCAAGTTAGTATTCTTCAGATCGATACTGGATTATTCCAACCTACTGATCACTCTTGCCCGCTACAATTCCGGCGACGTGAGTTCCATGACCAAAGTGGTCCATGGGATCATCGTCAGGCACTGGGGCTGTCTCTGGCCAGTCTAATCACGGATCGCGCAAGTTAGCTTCTTGACAGAGTTGTTTGTCGTCACTCCTCATATTGGGATTGGACTTACCTCCATCCCCTACCAAGTCATATCCGCCAATCACAGTGTAATCGGGCCCTATGCCACCGCCGAGCTGAATATCGACATGTCAGCGTTGTTCTACAAGAGCCACCAGGGTATCAGTGTGGCCAACGATTTTGAGATTGAAAGTTGAAATAAGGACATGTAAATCTTACAGCTGGGTGTGTGTACTGAACACCGCTGTCGACAATTGCGACTACAGCGCCTTCTCCGATGATACCAGCGGCGTGGAGCTGCTCGACTCCGGTCAAGCCATGTACCGAATAGTTCGAGGCCTCTGCATCGTCGCTGAATGACTCTCCCTCGATGGTAGGGAATAATCGCACCGGGGTCGACTTGAAGACGGTAGCTACGATACCGCCGTCGTCTTCGTCATTGTCAAGCGCAGCAGCGACAGACGTTGCGTCGCAAGCGTGGTCGCACTCTACACTGACAGCTGGGAAGATGTCGTGATCGAAAGTCTTGACGATTCGCAATCCGTCAATGGAAGCGACTCTTGTAAACGTTTGTGTTAGCCCCTTCAATTGACAGTCTTTCCACCTAGTATGTACTATGTATGATCGATACAAAGCCCAGAATATTGCAAAGAGGTACCCTGGCAGATGTGGGAGAGTAATCAACCCAGTGATGTTGTATACTTACTTCTCTGCGACACGGGAGCTTTGGTCGCGTGACTTCAATTCTACAATGTATCTCCTGGGCGTCACATCGCTCGAGATTGTTGCGTTCTCCGACTGACGTGCAGATAGTTGCCGTGCCGCAGCGTGCCCGGCATAGGCCAGCGCTAGAGAGATGCAGGTCGCCCGCATCTTGTTGTGATACACGTAAGTAGCTTCGAGGCTATCTCCAACTCTATCAACGCCACTTCCAAACTCAATGTCGGAGGAGGGGATTCGCTCCTAATAATACTCGATGCAAATTGTCTTCTATACGCGCCAATATTTCCTAATTCAACAACTTTTGGCAATCATGCGATGCCCGCCAATGGCAACGGCAGGTCTGCTCGTATCCAGCGGATCTGCCCGTGTCGACCCCCCTGCTTTGCTTGGACGTAGCCCTGGTCCCCGGCGGCGACTTGCTTGCCGACAGGCCCAAAACGCTGGCAATGCTACCTTTTTGGGTAGGAGAAATGACAGATACGAGCTCTTAAAGCTTGGCATCTATCAACCCAAGCACGCCATGATGTTTTCGCCAGCTTCTCTGAAGATATTACCCCAGGTTAGAATGAAATTACAGTAATTGTATACATCGATTTGGTTTATTTCTAGCTTGCGATCTCGATACAACCTCAATTATTTCTTGTCGTCCCCTGTATTGAATACGAGCTTGCATGGGTTCATAAGCTGCAATATGTTGATTGAGATAAACAACACGATTTTACCGCACTGATTAGTGCTACGGAAGTGACTGTCAAGAATTAAATCCGAGCTTCTTCAAGTCCTCGGCCGAGGCAACGCTTCACGAGAACTTGCCTACTTGTGGTAGTCTAGACACAAGTGGAATCGTATTAATACTCGATCAGAGCACATTTGTTATCAAATAAGTTTGAAAATAGCATACACTCCAGAGCATCGTATTGCCTTTCTAATCCCTTGCTATTTTCTGCGCTCAACGATTTGGATCCTGGAAATGTCCAACTGTCACACTGTGTGGAATTGGTTGTATAGAGTTGTCGCTGAATTGAACAGTCCCACCAATGGGGGGTGTATACGATTGATGGATCGAGCACAGATCAATAAAGTTTTATGGTTAAAGACGGCCCATGTCCATGTCCTACTCCAGATTCAGACCTTATACTCTGCCGATCTGGATCGTACAGTCCAACACTATCATTACCTGCATATACTTAACGCCTGTGCTGCTTACATGCATATTCCGTGGAGTCACACTTCGCCTGACTCCGCCTTTCATGCGACTCCTTTTCAGTGCGCTACGCAACACTCCAACCAACGATCTCAGTCTATCTGCATTTGGACTCTGCAAGTGGCTGCGATGCCTCGTTGTACTGCATTGGACCTATCAGGACTCATGAGACTCTCATACTCTCATCCGCATTTTGTTTTGGATGGATTCCCAGCTTTTCCGGCTCCCTTTGGAGCTCATTCTGAATGTGATGACATGTTATCTCCCGTCGAATCCGACGACTTTAATCCCCGCCTCTCATCAAGCAACGCAGTTGCTCCTTAGCTTCAGCCTAGTCAGCCATGCATCACACGATTTCGCTGTTCGCCGCATGCAGCAGCACTGTGTCGTTCTTGATAGTGATGACCGACTTCGCCGATTCCTGCTCTGCTTGGAATTATCCCGTGAATCCAAGCTTGCCATACCATCAGTGTTCCACAATATCTACGCCATGTATCTCGCGCCGTTTGGCTCCGTTATGGACAACTTGCCGGTTGCTGCGTGGGTTCGGGACTTGTTTGGCTATACGAGCAATACCTTGAAAAAGTTGATCGTGGATATGCCCTTTGACAGTCTGCCCCCTTGGATTGATCATCTCAATGTCGGCCCGGTGTTGCTGGAGGGCTTCGAACGACTAGAGAACCTGGAGGAGTTTGTATGCACCCGCAATGCAGCACGTCTCAGCGTCCGTGACGAGACAGGGGAATCAAGGTCGATATTGTACAGATGGCCAAAACTCCAACGCCTCGCACTCAATAGGCCATCATGCGACGTGGACTTTTGGGAGAATTTGGCGGATCTTACACACTTACACCACGTTGTTCTAACGGGAGCCATTGGCAACATTCGTCACAGCCTGAACTTCAGGGAAGTTTACCTACAACGTGCCAGTACACAAACTGCAATTACAATTGTGCTAGCAGAGGTTAGAGAGCACACGGTGGTGCTGAAGCCACGCCATAGGCGCGAGAACAATGATTATGAGGACAATCGATTGAGGCTGATGTCCTTCAAAATCGGAGTACCTGAGAGAAAGACCTTTCTGGATTCGAACTCGGAGTGGCTGATGGGAACAGCGCTTGCTGGCGAACTTTGGGATAACAGAGGGCAGCAAATCGCTGATGTACCGCAACTTGCTGTACCGTATCCGCAAGTGGCTGAGTTGGAATGATAATGCACTTGCAAAGACTGTTGTCTATCAGGCTTTAGCTTTATGACGGAGGTGAACGGGATACCTCTTCCAGGTGACCTGATCCGCGGGGCTGCAAATCACCAATAGGTCGCTTCAGTAACAGAAACCATTGTAAATAATAATTAATTAACGCTCAGGAAATCTTAGGAATCAGACCATTTTCAATTATAATGTCATCGAATTCGCCATTGAGCGTCATGTGTGCTTCTTGGAGCTGCTATAGCACAAGGGATCAGTCAAAGGAAGACAAACATCACATCTGAATTGGACCCCGTTTCTAGTTTCCAGGCCCATGGCTCGCTCAGTTAACATTGTGGGGTAAAACGGTGCCATGTGGTTCACCCGAGCCCGAAAAACGGGTCGCAGGGGAAATCAATTGCCAAATCCACTGTAGATCACGCAGCAGTCATTATTACAGCGATAACCGAGGACTGGGGTGACGAGATTGGCAATGAGGTGCGCAAGTTTTCAATCTGGAGAAGCTCTGAAAGAGACATTTCCAACAAGACTGATTGCCCTGTTGCTACTGTCTGGTCACAGCAAGCGACCGAACGACCGTTTAAAGACAGAGCACGATTGATCGCCGTGCGAGGCCAAAGATCAAGGTACACGGCCAGGGGAAGAAAGTGACTGTCTGTGACGGTTGGTGATGCCAAGCAAACAGCAGTAACAAATCCCACGTCTTTTTTCTTTCCCTCGCATGCTGGTGATAAGCCCGTCCTCATTAGCTCGCCTTCTGTATGCGCTACATTTGTCCGCGACCGACCTGACCTGGACCTGGGCCATTATTAATCTAGGCAGGCTTTTTTATTAGGGAGATGCGCCGCTATTGTGCCTTTCGCAAATTTCACCATCGGCACCCATCCCTGTCGCTCATCTTCGCCTACTCTCCACTGCCAAAGTCTTCGGGGCAGAACGGGAAAATGCAGCTTCGAACTCAGCAACCCCGACAGATATCGCTCCCTCAACCGTAAATACTCGCTACCATCTTAAAGCCTGCAGCCCATTGCAGCCACAGCCGCCGCCGCTGACAGCAGTAACGACGTAAGCTCCCACCGTCGCCGTGTCCCAACGGTGACCGAGCCAGCCCGCGGCCGCCATGCCAGAGAAGCCGCTCACCGTCGCTACTTATGCGGCGGGCGCATCTCTGGCGGCCATCACGCTGGTATACGTCTTTGCCCCGACCTACTTTATCGACAGCGACTCGAATTCTGCCCGGAAGAAGGGTGTTGTGGGCTTGAGCAATCCTGCCAACGATTGCTTCATCAATTCGGTGCTGCAGGCACTCGCCGGCCTGACTGACCTCCGTGTCTACCTGATCCGCGAAACGCACCGGAGACATATCGACGAGCGATGGGTCTACCATGAGCCCGTGTCGGATCCGAATCGCAAGGATGACCCCACATGGAAGATCGAGGGTCTCCAGACCGGCATTGTAACGGAAGGACTAAAGGCAATTCTCGACGCCCTCAACGAGCGGCCCATATACAAGAAGACCATTTCTGCCACCAATTTCGTCAAGGTGCTCGAGATTGCCTTTAAGCAGCGCATCAGCAGGCAGCAACAGGATGCGCAGGAATTCCTTCAAGTCGTTGCCGAGAGGTTATGCGATGAATACCACGCCGGTAAAAGGGCAAGAAAGCACGCTCGGCAAAAGGGCGAGGTCGGCTCACTGGCTGGCGCAGCCGCCCCTATAGACACCACAGCCGTGGACAAGCGACTGGCCAGCCTCAAATTAGGCAAGGATTTTGACAAGGCCGAATCTACGGCTCAAGATTCCGAGCCAACGTTGTCCAGATCGCAGACCGAGGATGACGCAGAATTGGAACCAGAGGACGAGGACGGCTTCCCCATGGAGGGCAAGTACGAAAGTCAAGTCGAGTGCCAAACATGTCACTTCAAACCCCGGCCGACCGAGAATACGTTCTGCACCTTGACACTGAATGTTCCACAAGCAAGTTCGACTTCCTTAAATGCCTGTCTGGACGGCCAGTTCAAGACGGAATACATTGACGACTTCAAATGCGAAAAATGCCGCTTGATACATGCCAAGGAACAGTTAGAAGCAGAGTTGGCAAGGTCTACATCGGAAGAATTCAAAGCAAAAGCCGCAGAGGACATCCAGAAGCTTCAGCACGCGATTGACACGGATCCCGAGGTGCCACCACCAGATGTGGTTCTGCCAGACACCAAGTTTGCGCCAAAGCGCAAGATCGCAAGACACACCCGTTTAACAAGCTTCCCCAAGGTTCTGGCCATTCATTTGTCACGTTCCATCTACGATGCTAGTATGTCGACCAAGAACTCCGCCAAAGTGTCGTTCCCTGAATTGCTCCCAATGGGTGGACTTCGGAATCAGAAAAGGTACAAACTTCTTGCGACAGTTACACACAAAGGTAACCACCACAGTGGACATTATGAGTCGTTTCGCCGGCAGAATCTGGCCATGCCATTCTTGACACCACACCCGTTCCAGCAATCGACTGCATTTGCCAAATCCGCACAGCCAACGCCTGCTCCGTCACCTGCAGCTGTGACTCCTCAAGTCCGCGCTCTTCCTAAACCCATTGACGGTAGCCCTGCAGCCTCGACGCCTGACCTCTTGTCCCCGAATTCGGGCTCTGGATCACCAAATCCGTCAATCGTCGATCTTCCCCAACCGTCCGTCGACAACATTCCTCGTTCATCGCCTAGCACTAATGGGCGCCCATCGTCGCACCATGCTCCTAAAGAGCGTGACTCGGATAATGTTAGCTTGAAATCTGTTGCTGCATCGGCCAAGTCAACTCTATCCAGGATATCGCTATCGGCAAGAAATAGCCGCTCGGGCAGTCCTGCTGGCAAACGATCTACCAATGGGACGATCAACCTACCGAACGGAATACCGGTTGTGTCTGCCACAGGCGAAATCTCAGAGAGTCCTCCTAGACCACGCAAGAGACGGCAGCCAGAGCGATGGTGGCGTATCAGCGATGAGAAGGTCAAGGAAGCCAAGACGAGCGATGTCCTAGGAATGCAGAGGGAAGTTTATCTCTTGTTCTACGAGCTGGAGGGACGTGCCGATCCAGCATCAAGCGAATCTTAGGACGAACTCGCGATGCTACGAACCCTGACAAACACAGCGGACAGGATACGGCACAGACATGGCTCGTTTGGAGAAGGCCAGTCAGACGGAATTGAGCTTGCTAAAGAACATTTGAATAATGATAGCCTTTATGGGGGGCTACAGATTGTTCTGGGCAACTGGTGGTGGATTGTGCGTGATGGCAGTCTCACGGCCTGGAGGTGGCTTCGGCGACTCCTCCAAAACAGGTTGAATGACTTCATGGGGTTCAATTCTGACTTGTCTCTTTACTCGACTGCATACCATGTGGATCAGAATAGCGAAGACTCCGCATTGGATATCGCGGCTCGCAACGGAACGACTAGTGTCGTTGATGATCCGGGGAGAGGGGCCAGCCAGGCACCGACAACACCTTGCCGTATTACTTGTGGGCTATTTGAGCCCCATTCGTGAGGATGCAAATGGCATGTCTTATGTGACTCGAAGAACCGGCAAAGGACTGACTGTTCTGCTAGACGAGGGCGTTATTGGTCATTTGCATCTAGCATCGGGACTCAGCTGCATTCGTGGAGCATTGTTTGAACGTATTGCAGGGACTTTCTCCTTATAAACCTGTGATTCTTGACCCTAGGGTTCAGAGTCTGTCCTTGGCAGGTTTCTAAAACATAAATATGCTCAAAGCATGAAATGTAGATATTGTGACATCGGTACACTTTCGTGCCTGATTAGATAGTCACTCACTGTACAAATACTAGGCATGAACACCAGCTGATTTTGGCAACAGAACGCGTGACCAGGTTATGCCAATGCTTACACCGCGTCTGGGTCTATCGTCTATTGATGGTACATGTGGCGGAAGAAGTGCAGACATATTTCCACGAATGTCGTGGTGGGCTTTCTCCTGACGAAGACTCCACTGGGCACTGAGGTCCGAGGTTATTTTGACGGGAAATGCACGGAAATTTCGTCAGGTACCGGGTAACTCCAACTGACTGAGTAAGTTGGCGTACAATGTACATGGCCAATCGAGATTGATGCTCGTCGCCAAGACCTTACAGAAAAAAAAAAAGTAAAGTGCAGTAACATACAAGATCTGCAGCATTCATGACAGCAGCTTCATGTACAGGATGGTGTAACTGATCTGGCCCTCGAAAGCATATTGACATGCTGAGAACCCGTTGGGACAGAGGACGTTGTATATAGATACAAACACGAAGCATTTACACAATGTACCTACAAACGCCCTGCGCTTCATCTGTCCCACTCTCCAGTCAAGACTAAAGGCATGGGTTTTATTATCGTGACCGGCATCATATGATCACGATGGGAGCAAAACTTTCCGCATGTTCCCGTACCTGGGGAACAATCCCGCGCACCACATCGGCGGGTCACGGAAGGACGAGGGGAAGCCTTTTCGGTACCCGAGAGCAACGATGACGATTTAAGAACGGGTTCAACCCCACCTTGGGGGGGTTCTAAGCTGTTTGACGTCTTTCTGAGCAAAACAAAACATCATCGAGACGAACACGACGATTGCAATTCAATTCCAATCTCTCTCACGACGATTACAGCCTCAATCTAAACACGGTTTCCTGTCGGCCAGGAGAAAATCTCGAGCGCCGCAATCGGTGTAAGTAACTTTGCCATGAGCTTCTTTTGCTTTCGTTGCTATTTCCTTTTACCCCGCCATTGCCCAAAAAAACACACGGACAGCCAAAATGGCCTACTAGCCAGCAAACCCACCCTGGATACCTATATTCAGCGAATAGACGACCGAGGACTCTCACCGTGGTAAGGGGAATTGAGAGCAATGCATACACTGGACGAATGCACAATTGGACGCAGCAAATTAGGAAATAGAGAACAGCAGCAACATCCACAGCTTGCAATTCTGTGCTGGCCTGGACAGGCCAGCTCGCCGGCAATCAGGTAGGGTAGATCTATGGGAGCTATTCTGTTGAAGGTGGGCCAAGAAGCTCAAGCTCAAAGCTGTGTTGGAAGCTGCACCTACAACCAGCCAGAGCTTTTTTTTTCTGCTCGCTCAACAAAAAGACAGACACGGCACAGGAAAAAAGACAGTCACAGACTCAGTTCAGTCAATTCAAAGCATGAGTCGGCACTCGGAGATGGACGATCGAATGCACCAATGGAGCGGCATTTATTTCACGTTTCGGCCGTCATTGGGTCGGGCGGCTTTCCATACTCGTTCTGCCTCTAGACAAGGCGGGAGCCGCCTCGTCCCATAATTCCAGCGTCACACTCTGGACACTTGACGGTGATACCATAGGCCGGCTGGACAAGCAGTGGACCGGCTCTGTGTTCAGGACCGTCACTTATCCACACCAACGTAATACGAAGCTTGTCGAAGGGCCTTGGGAATCCCCACCATATTCGGCCCTGCCCAGAGGTTGCGGCGTCTCCTGTTGTCCTTAGTCCAGCCCATCTATCGATAGTGGGCTATGACATACCCTGGGAGCGAAAACCCCTCCATCACCTCCTGCTTGCTCGACTCGACTCATTGTGTTTTTTTCTTGCTGCAATAAAACCCCGCCATCAAGAGCTAACCTTCTTCTCTTCTTTCAAACTTTACAGATCACATTATACCCCTACAAACAACAACAAAGCGATACGAGCCTTTTTGAGTTCTTTTTAATAGACTCAATTCATCGTCCACGACCTTACGAGACCTTCCTATACCTCAATACATTTTAAAAAGAAACATCAACAAAATGCCTGGTGCCCAAGACGTTCTGTCCCGGAAGACCGGTGTCATCGTCGGTGACGATGTTCTGGCCCTCTTCGAGCACGCTCGCAAGAACCAGTACGCCATCCCTGCCATCAACGTGACCTCGTCGTCCACTGTTGTTGCCTCTCTCGAGGCCGCCCGCGACGCCAAGTCGCCCATCATCCTGCAGACCTCGCAAGGTGGTGCCGCCTACTTCGCCGGTAAGGGCGTTGACAACAAGGACCAGTCCGCCTCCATCCAGGGCTCCGTTGCCGCCGCTCACTACATCCGTGCCATTGCCCCGGCATACGGCATCCCCGTTGTCCTGCACACCGACCACTGCGCCAAGAAGCTGCTGCCCTGGTTGGACGGCATGCTTGACGCTGATGAGAAGTACTTCAAGGAGCACGGCGAGCCCCTGTTCTCTTCCCACATGATCGATCTCTCTGAGGAGCCCGTCGAGTACAACGTCGAGACCACCGCCAAGTACCTCAAGCGTGCTGCCCCCATGAAGCAGTGGCTCGAGATGGTATGAGTTATCCCTGCATAAGAGCATTGCGTGACAATTGGCTAATACAATATTTACAGGAGATCGGTATCACCGGTGGTGAGGAGGATGGTGTCAACAACGAGGATGTTGACAACAACTCGCTGTACACTCAGCCCGAGGATATCTGGAACATCTACAACACCCTCTCCCCCATCTCCCCCTTCTTCTCCATTGCTGCCGGTTTCGGTAACGTCCACGGTGTCTACAAGCCTGGCAACGTCAAGCTGCACCCCGAACTTCTGGGCAAGCACCAGGAGTACGTTGCTGAGCAGCTCGCCAAGAAGGGTGAGAAGGGCATCAACGAGAAGAAGCCCGTCTTCTTCGTCTTCCACGGTGGTTCCGGCTCCGAGAAGCACGAGTACCTCGAGGCCATCAGCCACGGTGTCGTCAAGGTCAACATGGACACCGACATGCAGTTCGCCTACACTGAGGGTATCCGTGACTACATGGTTGGCAAGCACGAGTACCTCAAGACCGCCGTCGGAAACCCCGACGGTGCTGACAAGCCCAACAAGAAGTTCTTCGACCCCCGTGTCTGGGTTCGCGAGGGTGAGAAGACCATGACCAAGCGTGTTGCTATTGCCCTCAAGGACTTCAACGCTGCTGGCTCTTTGTAAATAGTTTTATAATTGCGAACGGAGTTGTGGTAAAAGGGTAGCCTCAAAAGATGGGCATTGATTTCACGTGCCGGTATAAGGCATTGGTCAGGCACACACAAGACTCTTGAGAGTAGAGAGTATGAATTGAATGACAAACAAATTGACACTCATGACTTGCGCGATTTACTCTTGCTTATATGGTGACATCAGGAGCGCAGGAAGGACATGCGTCAGCAGCGCCAGCAGCAGCAGCAGGAAGAAGAAAAAGCGCCAGCAGTGCCAGGAAGAAGAAGCGCCAGCAGCAGCAACAGTAACAACAGCAGAAACAGCAGCAACGGTAACAGCAGCAACGTGCTGCCGGCTTGCCCTCGGCCCCCGCGCCCCAACAGCTCAGGAGATGGAGGCAGAGCTCGCGCGCGCGGGTCAGGTAGCGCTCCCGCCATCATCACCGATGGAGGAGGACGAGATCGCCCGCAATAACAATAGTAACTAGGTACTTTCCGCTCCTTCGAATGTGTTATTTCGTTTACTTGAAGAATAACAGAAATAAAAGCAAATAAAAAGAATATCAAAGATTTTTTTTTTTCAACTAAAGTAGGACAACAGGGAGAAAAAAATATAAACTCCTGTTTATATTCGTACGCAGATTTCTGCTTAGTTATTCATTATAGCTGCCACCTATATATGCTTGGAAAGGAAAGTGGGATAGGAAATCATAAAGATCTTCCACCCATATTATCAGAGCTACCTGAGTGGAATATAGTATGCCAGTATTGTTCTTTTCGTGATGTGTTCTCGTCCTAGTCCAAGTCTGTTTTCGCGTCCTAAATCATTAGGATTCGACTGTGAGATGATCGTACCTACTAGATTGCTGGCCGCGCCTACATACAGAATAAGGTTACCAGACCAAGTAGCAACATGAATGACAATCCGTAGCAGCTCTTTCATGAAAAGACCATGAGGGTCTACCCCGGAGCATCATGCCACCGAATCTCAAGTCCAGAAGACCGCCTCCTCTCTACCCTACACACCCCGACGCGCATCTAAAGTCTCTTTGGACAGGCGGTTCAAACTCGACAAGAACGCTCTACTCCAATATCTCTGTCAGCTTAAGGCGAATCATTCATATTATATCTCGCATGTGACCGTGCCAACAGATCTTGTCGTGATTTCCCGTTCACTGTTACCATGATCAGTGGGGCGTGATATCTGCAGACAAAGAAAGAGAGCATTGAACACGACGAGACCTCCAACGCCGACATTTCAGGGGCTATAATAACACCGGGTTTGAAACCCTTGCTCTTGAGGACTCATCTGGTGAAGACAACTCCTCGGACTGGAATTCCGAAGATTGAGCGATCGTGGGGCGCAACGTGATGCTTAAAGGAATAGCTTTCTCGTAAGTGGAGGGGGAAGATCATTATGATCGTAAAGGCGACCTTCTGCGGAATGGTAATCCAGAGTCGCCTGATCAATTCTTCTAGAGAAAAGATTGGAGTACAGATCTTGTAAAATTATCCTCGCCAGGAATGTCAGAGTTTATACTCACATCTTTTCGCTTGCGATGATATAACATACGATTCAAGGAGAACCAATTGATCGACTGCGCGTGATTTATACTCGCAGCGGCACGAGACGTATAACCCCTTGCACCAGATGCGAGATTTTCAAGGAACAATACGATCTGCAAAGAGCAATGCCAATGTCGCGACTTTCCATCAGCCGACAGTGCGAGTCGGCCTGGTCGGATCGAGTCAACGTCAACCAAGGCCGGGTATGATGGTAACCTTGCAATAGGCTTGGCAATTTCATTGGTGCACTTATTGATGCAGCTTGAAAGACCCAGAAATATCAAGCAATCCCCTCTTTGCTACTACTCCCGCCAGCATTTCGATCCAGGGGCCGCTACTTAAAAAGCTAAAGAGAAGGCTTGGGGTGCATTTCAGTGCAGTTTAATCCCGGCAATTGCAACGGTTAGTGTCGTCATTATACTGCTCCAGGCGGCTGTTACGGCCATGTAACCTTGCCTAACTGAGCGGGGTGCAGCCGAGCGGGAGGCAGTAACACGAGAAGCCGAATACATTTGTAAACATGAAAGCACCAACAGTCCAATTCGTAGATGGTGGTTGGAGCAACTGGTTGGAGAACTTAAAAGGCAGTAAATCCTCTGCAAAACCAATTGTCGCATAGACTAGCAAAGCCTCCATTTCAAGGCATTTCTCGCTCTTCAATACTGGCATGTTTCCGGTTGCACTATTGAAGTGACAATGTATACTAGAGTCTTCCGTCTCGGCTTCTTCATATGGAGCTGCCTGAGCTCCGTGGCTCTTGCGGTGGGCAGCCTTCAACAAAACCTGAAGGTTCGACCGTACGCTAGAGATCCCCTTCAAGAAATTGTAAGACCGCCCTGTGGCAAACATTGTCCGCGCTTTTTGTGAAAAGTCGACTCATTAATATCCAGGTCACTTGGGATGAGCATTCCATCTTTGTCAATGGAGAACGCATCTTGTTCTTCAGTGGCGAGTTTCACGCGTTCAGGTTCGTAAAATCATTGCCGAAACATGACAACCCAGGAAAATTTCCAATGCTGACTTTCATCCAGACTTCCTGTACCGAGCTTATGGCTAGATGTTCTGCAAAAGATCCGTTCTTTGGGCTTTACGGGTGTCTCCTTTTACGTAGACTGGGCCTTGCTGGAAGGCAAGCCCGGCGAGTACACGGCGGAAGGAGTCTTTGCCCTCGAGCCACTGTTTGAGGCTGCTTCCCAAGCTGGCATCTACCTATTAGCCGTACGTCTTGGTTGCCAATATGGAGCCCGTGGCACCGATGCTAACTTCTTATAGCGCCCTGGTCCATACATCAACGCAGAGGTTTCCGGTGGAGGGTACCCCGGATGGCTACAGCGCGTAGAAGGCTACCTCCGAACCAACGCAACAGACTATCTGGCCGCAACAGAGAAGTGAGGAGAATATCTCGAGTATCTGCGGTGGATCCTGCTGACATATTCCAGCTATATGACTTCTGTTCTGAAAAGTATATCGGATGCACAAATTACGAATGGAGGACCCATAATTCTTGTGCAACCCGAAAATGAGTATAGCCAAGCAGTCTCTGGAATCCCGTTCCCCAATGCCGACTACATGGAATATGTCGAAGACCAGTTTCGTAAGAATGGCATTGTAGTTCCGCTAATTAGCAACGATGCTTCGCCGTACGGACACAACGCGCCCGGCCAGCCCGCACCGGTCGATATTTATGGACATGACGGCTACCCTTTGGGATTCGATTGCAGCAACCCGTCAGTGTGGAACAATTTCAATACCAACTTCCGTACCTTGCACTTGGAACAGTCTCCAACAACTCCATACTCCATTGTGGAATTCCAAGGTGGTGCTTTTGATCCTTGGGGAGGGGTGGGCTTTGACAAATGCCTCTCTCTTGTAAACTACGAATTTGAGAGAGTCTACTACAAGAACAACTACGGCTTTGGAGTTACGATCTATAACCTTTACATGATTTTCGGCGGTTCTAACTGGGGCAACCTCGGCCATCCTGGAGGTTATACTTCTTATGACTACGGAGCTACCATCGCTGAAGATCGTAGCGTCGCTCGTGAGAAGTACAGTGAGATGAAACTGCAAGCCAACTTCCTCGTGGCATCTCCGGCCTACCTCACCGCCACGCCAGGTACACCGAGTACTACCCAGTACACCACATCTTCCGACGTATATGTGACTCCCATGAAGAGCAATGAGACGCAGTTCTACGTCGTCAGGCATGTCAATCTCATTGCCTGATAAACCAGCAAGCATTCACTAATATTCGCAACCTACCATTAGGCATAGTCTCTTCAACTCGACAGATACCACGACGTACAAACTTAGGCTCGACGGAAGCAGCTTAGGCAATATCACCGTACCTCAGCTTGCCGGTAGTCTTTCGCTGAACGGCCGTGATTCCAAGATCCATGTCTCAGACTATGATCTTGACGGAACTACGCTTCTTTACTCTACAGCCGAGATCTTCACATGGTATGGTGATTATCAAATGCTATAGATCGCAAATGTTGACTCCTCAAATAGGCAGAAGTACGAGACTGGTACTGTGCTTGTAGTCTACGGCGGCCCTGACGAGCAGCATGAGCTGGCAATTTCTCAAACTGCCACAAACACCTCAGACATCAAAGCCTCGTCCAATGTACTAGTCAATAGCACAGAAACAAGTGTGATTGTCAACTGGTTGACATCTTCAACAACTCAATACGTCAGTGTAGGAGACCTGACAGTCTATATCGTTGGTAGGTGGTCTCACCTTGTTGCGGGAGGAGAAATAACACACTAATGCACAGTAGACCGCAACACGGCATATAACTTCTGGGTTGTCCCGAGTGGTGACTCTTTATACACAAATACCGAGGATGTCAACATCGTCGCCAAGTCGGGATATCTCTTGCGTACAGCGAATGCTACAGCTACGACACTCGATATTGTGGGAGACTTGAATGCAACTAGTCCTCTGTGGATTGTTGGTGGTGCTCCTCAGGGCTTGCAGACTCTGACTTTCAATGGACAGGAGGTTGAATTCTCTGTTGACGAGAACGGGGCAATCTCATCCAATCTCACCTACGCCGCGCCTCAATTTGAGATCCCCGCCCTGGAAGATTTGCAATGGTATTATATCGATTCTCTTCCAGAAATTCAAGAAGGCTACGACGATGATGCGTGGACGTCCGCGTCATATTTGACCACGAACAACACGAGCCGCAACCTTACTACTCCAACCAGTCTCTACGCTAGTGATTATGGCTACCATGCTGGAAGTCTCATCTATCGTGGCAAGTTCACAGCTACGGGCAACGAGACAACTTTCAAGATACAAACTCAGGGCGGCACAGCGTACGGAGCATCCGTTTTCCTTGATGACAGCTTCATCGGTAGTACGCTTGGAAGCAAGTCAGCAGCATCTGCTAATGCGACTTTCACATTGCCGCAGCTGGATGTCGACGAGGTACATACCTTCACCATCCTCATTGATCACATGGGTCTGGATGAGGAGTGGACCGTAGGTTCCAATACCATGAGAGCACCCCGAGGTGTGCTCAACTATGACTTGGACGGGCATGATCAGAGCGACGTTACCTGGAAGCTCACGGGCAACCTCGGAGGTGAGGACTACGTCGACCATGTCAGGGGTCCGCTGAATGAGGGCGCTCTCTTTGCCGAGAGACAGGGTTACCATTTGCCCAGCCCACCCGTAGAATCTTGGACTACGGGTACAAGCCCGGTTGATGGGATCGACTCTGCGGGTGTTGGCTTCTTCACCACGTCATTTGACCTTGACTTGCCGACCGGTTATGATGTCCCGCTCGCTATCCGCCTGCCGGATATTAACACCACAGCGACAGTCAGGGTTCAACTCTATGTGAACGGCTGGCAATACGGCAAGTATGTGTCAAACATCGGCCCGCAGACGGAGTACCCTGTCCCCGAGGGTATTTGGAACTACCATGGCCAGAACTGGCTCGCTATCAGCTTGTGGGCACTCGAGAGTTCGGGAGGAAGTATTACTAGCATCGAACTCGTTGCGGGCGAAGTTATCCAGACAGGGCGTGAGGATGTTGAGGTAGTTGAGTCGCCCGCATGGAGCCAGAGAGATACGGCATACTGAAGTGTTGTGTAGTGGTGATTATAATTGAGTACACAAAGGTAGCAATGGTCTCCGTATCAGTATACATAGCAAACAAAGCTACTTCTCCATTTTTTCTTCCTATCCTCACACTAATAATGGTATTATGAATAGCAGTTAAAGACGGACAAAAAAAAAAAAATTCAATCTCATTTCCATGTTCTTCTCGAAAGAGAGGTACTAATAGAAATAATGTGAATGGAGATTCTTGCTAATTCAGTTTATCCAGGGTATCCTAACATATGAAAATCCTCTTTGTTGAACGTTTTGTTCGTGCATCTCAGTTCACCCTCAACTGTCTTTCCCGCTTATGCTGTTCTATGCTGCCGATGTGGCAGCAGTTGTAGCGGCTATTCCTTGGAAGTGCAGATACCACATTCTCAATGCGGTGATGACAGCCATGACCGACCATCGCTCGCCCAATTCACCAGTCAAGCCGCTTCCCAAGAACTGGAACTTGAACGATTTGGTCATGCTCCAACCCGAATAGAAGGCCCAGACGGCAACAATCTCCTTGCCGTCACTCGAGGCGCCATGCGCCCTCTCCTCCCTCTCGCCCCCAGGACCTGCGGCTTCTGCGCTCAACCTCACAAGCTTCCATCCGCGGCTACATTTACCGAGCTGCTTGATCTCGCCGCCGTGACTCTGTCGCCATTCGAAGCCCTCCCGCTTCAGGCGACCGGTGGCGCCGTTGGTCACCTCGATGCTGAAAGGATACGAGGTGTGCTTCCAGCCGACATTGGTGCGCATGAACTCGGTGGAGGACACGGCGTCGGACCCCGGCAGCGGCGGAAGGACGATGATGCTGTGCTTACTCCACTGGGTCTCCTGGCCGGCGGCGGCCAGCGGCGGGTCCTTGTCGCTCGGGCCGCTGTGCAGGACGATGCCCGGGGACCCGGACCAGCCCGAGTGGGTTCGCACGGCGTAGAGCGGGTGGTCTCTGGACTCGCCTAGATGGAACGTCTTGGTGAACTTCCACTGGTAGTAGGCATTGAAGGATGCTGGGAATTGTTGGGGGATCTGCGTTGTCGGTTTGATTGAGTCTATAGCTGATTGTTCTGGCGGTTCTTGTGACGAGGACGGCACTGCTTCTGTGTATGCTGGTGGAGGAGCAGCATCTCCAGCAGCGCTTAGTGTATGTTGCTCAGCTTCTTTTGCGCTACCCATAGTCGCGCGCTCTTCCTTGCAGTCGAATTTGGGAGGAAATGTCAAAAATCATAGAACAAGTGTTCAAGTTTTGCTCGAGTGCGTCATACTTACAAGTGGAATGCATCGGAGATATATATTCACGATAATCTACCTAAATTCTTACTGTGGTACAAGACAACAAGCATCACAATCCTTCGGGTGTTGGCTGGGGCAGTGCCAATTCCACTAACATCTGCCACAACTTTGCAACTCTTCATAGTTGACGCAATTCTTAGACCAGACGCTAGGCGCAATTAGGGCAAATCGAGTATCTATACTCGCTTTTGGTGAGTGCAGAAAACAGTACAGTTTTATAATGATCAACCTTGGAATGGACTGCCCACTAGTTGGTGTCTCCCAAACACCCGATAAATTTAGAACATTGAAGTAGAATCATCGATACATTGACAGTGGCCCGGTATCGGCTAAACGGCTTTGTTGGGCATGATTGCAGCACTCCAACCATGGTATAGTTGATGTTCAGGACTTGGCCACCAGGTGTGGCTGAGGCGCGGACTTCCCTATGCAGTTGCTCCATACGTCAAGTAGGCATACTACCTCTTGGCCAACCATATTGGGGAGCATCCATAGTATACGTGATGATCATGGGAGCATGTAGCCCCATAGCTCATTGCGCCACGATGCTCGTACAACTGCATTGGTAACAACACCTTGATGAGTGACGTCCATGTGCTTACTCCCCGAGACATTGACAACACGTGCCGCAGTTCAACTTTGCCAAAGACGGGAACTTTTGTGGTTGACTCAGCCACTGTAGGGTATACTCGCTTTGTGCTTGGAACACAAGAGGAAAATAACAAAACGGTGAGGGATTCGATAAGAATCGGACAGATTATAATGAGTAGAAGGAGCAAAGTATTTAACGACGGATTAAGAATCCTTGATATTTGATGTGGGAATCATTTCATAGATCTGATGTCTGTTCTCAGACAGTATCTGTAGCTGAAATCAGCCCAAAAGCAAAGTAAGCTTGATTTCTAACTCTAAATAATGAACCATGGCTTGGCGTGTGATTCTTACAATACTGTATCTTCAGACATATCGATGCTTAATGAATGTGCAGATCGAAAACGTATGCTATCTTCTGTGCATGGAAAGAATCGAGTATGTGCACGCAAATGTCCCAGCTGCACGGCGTAGCTAATGAACACAAACTTGAATGGCAAGAGAATCTAGCGTCGTGCTCGGGAACACTAGCGCGTTCCAGGTATCACGGAAAACAGGAAGCACTGGCATGTGCATGTTGTCTTGGCTGGGACTTCACCTGGCAAGCACCTGGAACCCCTACAGACGCGGGGCTCTCGCAGGTGCAGGTCCCGCTGAATTGCCAGGTCTCGACCCCACTGGATGGCAATCGCATGGCGGCGGCCCGCAAGGGGTCTCTGGGTCTTTCCACTTCAGGGGTTCGCTTCTCCATCCAAGACCATTGAGCGGCCCAGCGACAAGACGGTGTACGACTGGCCACCAACTTCTCCCTTCCTCCTTGTCGAGGATTCATTTTCTAGAACGACAGCTTTTTGGCTGTGATCAAGATCTTGGCCACACGCGCAGCTTCTTCAGCTCGTAAATTGTCGATTTCTTTCCCGGAAGTTTGGCTCTTCTGCGTCTGCATCTGCGAGTTTCTGCATTTGCAGGTTAAAGCTTGAGCCCAACGGCCCGCAATTCAATTCCAAGTGCCCCCCGCCTCCTTACCATCCCAGCAAGGCTCGAGGTTTCTGAGACTCGACAAACCTTCACGGTTCAGGTGCCGACACACTGGGCTGATCTTGATCGATTTATCAGAGAGAGCCTCATAGTACTCGGGAGTTAAGGTCCAGGCTCAGGAACGCCCCTCGCCAGACTGTTCGAGTCACAAACGGTCCACCCTTGGTACCATTCATATACCCCTCTGCTCAGGCAGCCTGCCGGTCCTTGGCCATCGTTTTCCATTGTGCCCACGATTGGACCTCAATAGGCCTTTCAAGAGACCCGCGATAACGACGTGAACGTAAGCAACCCAATAAGATGGATCCTAACAATCCCAACAACCGCCTTTACCTGAACATTGGCAATAACGGAGACCGACTAGCCGCAGCCGATCGCGCCTATCCGACTACCCCCTCTGGCTTTCCCCAACCCGTCTACGGAAACCAGCAACAAGCCATGGCTCAGCAACCTCACCAACAGTATGGTGCTGGCTACCCTGCTCAGTCTGCAGGATACTTCATGCCAAACCAGTATCAGCAGCAGTACCAGCCCCAGGGCGGCCCCGATTACAATCAAGCTCCCCACGCCGCCGCTGGCTACGGGTCCCGATCCAACACTCCAGGTACCAACGATCCCAACGTCGGCCTAGCTCACCAATTCTCGCACCAGAACTTGGGTGGTCCTGGCGGTCCTGGCCGTGCTTCTCCCTACGCGCCTCGTGGTCCATCTCCGGGTCAGCGACCGCGGACCGCTGGCTCCAACTCCCAGCAGCAGCGAGACGCATACAACAGCTACCACAACAACCCCATGCCTCCCCAAGCAGGCCGCCCCGACCAAGTCTTCCAGGCCGCCCCAGAACGGAATCCCGAGAAGTATGGCACGAATGCCAACAACAACCAGAAGAAGTGTTCCCAGCTGGCCGCCGACTTTTTCAAGGATAGCGTGAAGCGGGCCCGAGAGCGAAACTTGAGACAAAGTGAGATGGAGCAGAAACTCAATGACCCCAACCAGAACGCTGCTCGGCGCGAACAGATTTGGCAGAATGGCGGTAAGAAGGAGGCCCGTTATCTGCGATTCCTGCGAACCAAGGATAAGCCCGAGAACTACAGCACCATCAAGATCATTGGCAAGGGTGCCTTTGGTGAGGTCAAACTTGTCCAGAAGAGAGCCGATGGTCAGGTCTACGCCATGAAGTCTTTGATCAAGACCGAAATGTTCAAGAAGGATCAGCTTGCCCATGTGCGTGCTGAGCGTGATATCTTGGCCGAGTCTGACAGTCCGTGGGTCGTCAAGCTGTTTACAACATTCCAAGACGCCAACTTTTTGTACATGTTGATGGAGTTCTTGCCCGGTGGTGATCTTATGACGATGCTTATCAAGTATGAGATCTTTTCGGAGGACATTACGCGATTTTACATTGCAGAGATCGTGCTTGCGATCGAGGCTGTGCACAAACTTGGCTTTATTCATCGGTATGTGCCAAATGTCTGAAAATATGGCACACTCAGTTTACTGACCGTCATCTAGTGATATCAAGCCAGACAATATTCTCCTAGACCGTGGTGGCCACGTCAAGCTAACTGACTTTGGCTTGTCCACTGGTTTCCACAAGCTGCACGACAACAACTATTACCAGCAGCTTCTTCAGGGCAAATCGAATCGCCCCAGAGACAGAAACTCAATTGCCATTGATCAAATCAACCTCACTGTCTCTAACAGAGCTCAGATCAATGACTGGAGACGGTCCCGAAGACTGATGGCCTACTCCACGGTTGGAACACCTGACTACATTGCCCCTGAGATCTTTACTGGACAAGGCTACTCGTTTGACTGCGATTGGTGGTCATTGGGTACGATCATGTTCGAGTGCCTGGTTGGTTGGCCGCCGTTCTGTGCCGAGGACAGCCACGATACCTACCGCAAGATTGTGAACTGGAGGCAGTCTCTCTACTTCCCCGACGACATTACCCTAGGCCGCGAAGCCGAGGACTTGATCCGCAAGTATGTAGACACAAAACCGATGCTTAGGCTTCCTAATGACTGACAATGTTTTTTTTAGCTTGATTTGCAACACCGAGAACCGTCTTGGTCGTGGTGGCGCTCAAGAGCTCAAGGCACACCGTTTCTTCCATGGCGTCGAGTTTGACAGCCTGCGAAGAATCCGTGCGCCATTCGAACCCCGCCTGACGTCCAACATTGACACCACATATTTCCCTACCGACGAGATCGACCAGACCGACAATGCCACCCTCCTCAAGGCTCGGGACATGGCACAAGGTAGACAGACCGAGGAGTCTCCCGAGATGAGTTTGCCGTTCATCGGATACACATTCAAGCGTTTCGATAACAACTTCCGATGAGCGCGGTATCAGCCGTGCTGGGAGCGCCATGCTGAAGGGAGCAGTAAGCACATGTTGCCATGGGTCTATATTCTGATGGTGATTGCGCCGCTCTGCTTGGAATATAATGTCATTTTAGCATCAGCATCTAAGATCTTGGCCTTAGACATAAAAGCCCATAATCATCTACGGAGCCCAGAATCAAGACCTGGTTGCATCTGTTCCAAAAATTCTGGCCTCATTCTCTAGCCACACTCATTGAGCAATGTGACTGTCTGGCTCTATTCTGGTCTCTTCTTAGATCAACATTTCCAGTGTTTACATATTGCGAAAGCTTACGGTGTTTTATAATCGAGCTATTGCACGATATAAATGTCATAGCATCTAACGCTAGATACGCATCCTACACTACATGAAAGAAGAAAGCGTAGGATACATCCAGGAACGGAAAACAAAGATCCCTAACGGTTAGGCACTCAGGTCAATAGACACAGACTGGGAAATGTATGGTGGTCAATGTGATGCTTTCCTCAAACGCAGTATAAATTCGTGTAAATGCTTGGAGAAAAAGTCCACAATCTTATTCCTAATAGAATGAAGATTTGTCAAATAAAAAGCAATGTTATGAAAATGAAAGCAGTTGTTGTCGACCATAAAACATTTGTTGCTACGTAATGGGCAAGTACGAAATCAGGACTACCAAGAGCTGAGGCCAGACTGCTGGCGACAGCTGACAGCAAGTCTTATCTTATCAGCACCCAGGTAGATGCGCAGGTCCAAGGGAGCTTGAGCATCGCGACAGGGTATCTGAAGCTTGCATCGATTCTCGACATTTACACAATCACCATACAATCCAATTACCACCCTCCAGCTGCCATCATAACGACAAAGGCATTACAGACAAACCATAATCATCAGGACTCATTGGGAGACGATAAGACGCAACAGATATGGATTATCAGAACCGCGCCGGTTCCAAGTTTGGCGGCGGTGGTGTCGCATCACAAAGCGCGACGAATGCCGACCGACGTGAGCGTCTGCGCAAGCTCGCCCTCGAGACCATCGACTTAGACAAGGACCCTTACTTCTTCAAGAACCACGTCGGATCATTCGAGTGCAGACTATGTCTCACAGTGCATCAAAACGACGGCAGCTATCTTGCTCACACACAAGGCAAGAAGCATCAAACGAATCTCGCTCGCCGCGCAGCCAAAGAGCAGAAGGAAGGAAAGGGGCAAATCGATCCACAGACAGGCCTTCCCGTAGGCGTGGTAGGTGCCGGTTTTGCGGCACTGGGGTTGGGTGGCGCGAAGCGGAACGTAGTCAAGATTGGACGCCCGGGCTACAAGATCACAAAAGTCAGGGATCCAGTCACGCGACAACAAGGTCTGCTATTCCAGCTGCAGTACCCAGAGATCAGCAGCGACGTAACACCCAAAGTCCGCTTCATGAGCGCATTTGAGCAGCGCGTCGAGGACCCCCCGGACAAGAACTTCCAGTACATGTTGGTGGCAGCTGAGCCGTACGAGACCTGCGCATTCAAGCTGCAGGCCAGAGAGGTGGACAGATCCGGCGAGCGCTACTGGACGTGGTGGGATAAGGATTTGAAAGAGTTCTGGGTTCAGGTTATGTTCCTGACGGAGCGTGAGGAGAGGTACGCTGGTGTGCCTGGATTGCCCGGACGGAGATAAGACGAACGAGACGAATCAAGAGGCCTGGCAGAAATTTTTCTGCTGGAGAGCTTCTTCAGCGAGAGTTTCGAGGGCTTTCGGTACGGGAATTGTGGTATGTACCTAACTACTACGACGGCGTCAATTCTGCATGCTTCTAATTCATGGCACAGACCAAAGATTTTATGCACCAAAGTTGAACATGTTTGAGGAATTCAACAACGTGTTCTTCATGTGACAGACCAGCCCAACATTGGTTGGCAATTATAATCGTGGGTTGAAGACATATTTGTTGTAGACGAATCAAGCCCTCAATGACTCCCGTCCACAAGTCTTGCAATTTGCTTGTCACTCACCAATAGCTTCCCGGGAGCTCTCGATATACCCGCCGACTTCAAAATCTGCCATGGATATACCGCCACGGCATCTGGGCGCATACTTGAAGATGGCCATAAGTTTTCAAAATGCTTTTGTTACTGAATACGAGTGACAATGCGCCACCAGCGTACCCAAACCAAAAATTTGCACTTCCGGAGACTTCCGACGTTTACGGGCATCGTTGATGGTGTTTGCGCCTGCAACAGCGATACGGGCAGCATTATTGCCAAGGTTGAGCAATTGGTTAAGGTCGTCTTCTCATCAATGCTCCCGTCAATGGCCGCACCGCCAAAACCATGGACCAGAGCCTTTCCGTCATTGCCGGTGATATCGACGGTTTGCGCTACTGCCAATCGCATTCTTAGGTCCCAGGTAAATCTAGTCCAGAGGCTGTTTGGCACTGACTTTGGTATCACGGTCCATTTCCTTGAGAATGACAATACTCATTCATCTGCCGGTGCTCAGGTGATATATACATACCATTTTAATATCCCTTCGAGTCCGGCTGACTCGCGGAATAGCTTCTTACGATGCCTTGTTGACATCGGTATTATAGTTATTGCTATTCTGGAGCCACGTACACACGTTTCATGCTTAAGCCTCTTTGGTCATCCATGACCATAGACTCCCACTTTGTGCCAAATGTGCCATTCGCTTCAATCGACCCTGCAAATTCTTAATTTGCAAATTTCAATACATGGGCATTTCATGCAATTCCTACTACTTTGCCATGCTTTCAACTGCCGACGTGCCCGAAAAGACAGAGTCAGGTACCCAGTCTGATCATTTCGCATATATTCAGAGACCGATTCATCGCAGTCCTGGGGTAGTATTTCGAATGACTCGTGAAGCCGCGGCTCCCAGAGAAGATCAAGTGGGACTTGAGACTCTGCTTATCTGTTATGGCCTGATTCTGTCTTAGAGTGGTCTTAAGAACAGGGAGTATAAAGAGCTAACGCCCGAATAGATCTGTGAAGCAGTTGATAATCCATGTAGCTGGCGGTGCGCTGAACTTGAAACGGATTTGGCGCCGAGCTAAATTGCGTAGGCTGAGAATGATCACCGAGTTCGGGCATCTAAGGCTATATTTCAATGGAAAGGATTGTGCCCATTGTTCTGACAATACCGTGAGATCTCATCGCAATGTGGTGAGTTGAGTTTATGCAAATCGGGATTACAGAGTAACATTATTAAATTAGGACGAGTATTGAATTTGCTATTATTAATTTGCAGTGCCAGTCCTCCAATAGGGAAGATGGCTGACCCATAAGGGGTGTATTATGCCCATGTGGCTGGCTGAAACATAGGTGGGTACTAATATTAAGAGACCATTATGATGATCGTCTTCAGATAAGTCTATATACACCAGGCCATAGCTCACTAAGCAAGTGTACTTCTTGCTACTGCATCAAGAGGGATATCGGTAATTTGAGGAATCGATCCTTAAGTCATAGAGCTTTGTTCTCCTAGCATCAGGCTCGTCTATTACAATGTCCGACAAACAGAGTCACGACCATCACGAGACTGGTCCTTTTGCCGCATTTCACAGGTTATCGAGAAAGAAAAGCTCGTCTGAAAATGTCGCATCGGGAAAATTCTCACATTTCCCAGAGACTCTGAAGGCAGGGTCATATTTCGACAGTGACCCTCTCCACGCCACGGTTGAATATGACGTGGCCGTCGCTCAAGCAAAGGAGCATGAGGATACTCAGACTATATTCTTTATCAATTGCCCAGTGAAACTAGAGGGCGAGGCCTTCAAAGCTCAGCAAAACCTCCAGAGCTTGCTTCATTCATGGCAGGCCTGGGCATCAACAACCTGCGAGGGGAAGGTCCTACAGCAAACCGAAATCGGGGGTTTGCCTAGCGACAGTAATGGACAGGTTTTACGGGGTGCCTACAGAGCCAAAGTTTTTGACTATCTCTTTCGCTCTTCCATCTGGTAGGTATTTCTCCATGCCTTGTCTGGAGGCCATCGTGATCACCGTCTTACTAACCTTTTCCGTAAAGGTTTGCCAAGACATCTGACGAAGACATGTCGATACATGTGGAAGCCAAGCAAGCTGACTTTCACTCTGAGATTTTGTCGAGAGTGCTGAAAGACTTTTCAGTACCTGATTCTATGTCAGCCGATTTGGAAAAAGTTCTGAAGCAGATCAGTGATGGCATCAAATTGTCAAGTGAAAGCAGTTCTCGGTCACCCCAATACTGGATCATGTTGACCAAATACAACTTGTCGCCTGACTCAAAAACTGTACATGCTGGTAGGTGCTTTCCTCTTACACATTGTCTCGGTTTGCAAATTTGACTGGCGTTGCAGTGGTCCGCGTTATTCAATTCAAGGTCGACCAAAGTGCCAAGCAGTACTGTAGCAACAAGGCATCTTATATCGGAGTGAAATTTGACCTGGAATATAACCAGTATCAGGCTGATTTCAACAGCAAATTTTACTCCTCTTTCATCCGCCCGAAAATGGATGAGAACCTCGTGACGCTGGGAGAGGAATTAGTGGCAAGAAACACTATTGAAGTCGAAATTTCAGCCTAAACGTGGAGGTTTCTGCAAGACAATATCGATTGCTGCCTTTCTTGACCGGTCAAGATGCTTCAAGGTTACACCCAAGCGAGGCCTTAAGCGATCCACAGCCTCAAACTGGGTTTCGGTGGTGGTCTTGATCTGACCAAAGACTGTGTCACGACAGCATGACTCAGCCTCAACCCAGTCGCATACGCAGAACGTGGAGAATCTCACCATTGCGACTCTGTAGATCCGTGGTTGAAAGATGGTCAGATGCCTTCATCTTATAATAATATGACATATGTCGGATTCGTATAGACACGCATACCGCGTCTGGTGGCGCACTATGCATTTCCGCAAAATATCGACTTGGCAGATATGAAATACCTGACACTTATTTTCCAGAGTTTGTGCCCTTCCTGCCTATTTCATGTCTTTTTACGGTTGATGCCCAGGTCAAACCTCAGTCTCGGTCTTCAAAGTTGTGACTCAGCGATTCGCCAAAATCGTGCATATCTTTTCTGCCTGGGCGACAGATGCTACCCCAACACGGCGGTCGGCTATTCTAGGCATCCCGATGAATCTCAGAGCCACGCCACCATGAATTCCTCAAGGCGCACCTTTATATCTCATGAGGCGCTGCAAATGCCCCGTTCTGAATATTGCGCAAATCAACCTAGAAGAGGCGGCCCAGCTGAGTCACATAGTTGCAGACCAAAAAACGGCCTCACACGAATGTGACAGCGGCCGTAGCCATGCGTGCGACAATGTAACCACTGAGCCTCAATACTACATACCGCATTTTCGAAAAGACACGATTCGCAGTCGTGAGAATCCTTTCGCGTCCCACGTGTTCAGCAATGCTGACGTGCGCGCTAGACTGAAGAGCCTCACAAGTTCGTAGATGAATGTACGCCACGCGGTAGGGAACAGCCGAGTGCACAGGGGCAAACCAATACGCTGCCTGGGAAATATTTCCGGTTCGGTGGTCTATATGCAGGTTTGTAGGATTGAAGGATTGATTAGAGGCGGCCAAAGCTGCATAGTGGTGTGTAAGACGAGACCTCCCGTTGCGGACTTTTGTGCCCCAGCGAGGCGCTGCATTCATTGGGCGGCTGACCACAACCTGTATGCCAAGGTTACACGGTAAGATGGCTTATTCTCAGAATCCTCGAGGCATTACAAAGGCTCGAACCCAAGTCCGTATAAGTAAACTCGGGTCTCTCTCAGGGAAGGACAAACAATGGTCAATTTTGACTCACGAGCACACCTGAATCCGAGTAGTCAGTTTTTCTTTCAGGTTTTCGGTGAGACCCAAACATTTTTCTTTGGCCTCGAGGATAGAGGCAACTTTGGAGTTGCACAGATTGGCGCACCTTCGACCAACACAATAAGGCTGTGAGCATATAAATTGAGCCTTCTTGGAATCCTTTGCCCATCATGTCGGCGCCCAAGCAAAAAGATGCGAAATCGCCTCTACTCAGTCCGACAGTCAAGGTTCCGAACAGAGAAGTCACATTTTCAGCAAACACGACCAGTGGAGCAAACAACACAACAGCAGCAGCAGCAACGAAACCAGCCGGCAAGATGGCGAGCCCGGTCACACCGGTCGTAGGACCGCCCAAAAAGGTCGACACAAACATGTCCTGGGGCATGCCCCTGGGCCTCGGCGTGCGCGGCCCGAACGACGAGAACCTCATCATCTTCCGCAAGGCAGTCGGCATCAACTACTCAAAGTCCCACGCCGACTTTTCGACGCTCGAGGACGGCCGCAAGACGGCGACGGGCATTTACAAAATGGTCATTGACGCGCAGGTCAAGAAGCACATCCAGCACGACTTTGTGACGGCGCTCATGTACTTTTTCTACCTGGCGCAGATCGTCATTGGCGCCGCGCTGACGGCGCTGGGCCCTTCGGCACCACAGTACACGGTGCCCATTACGCTTCTAGGGGCCTTCAACACCGTTATCGCCGGTGTTTTGGCCTTGATCAAGGGGTCGGGACAGCCGCAGCGGCTCTCCAAGGACCAAATGGGCTACCGCAAGCTACAAGACTGGATTGAGGAGACAGAAGCCCTCTTATCCGTTGGTGTCATTGGTAGAGACAGGAGGGAGGTCGGTATGTTGGTTGAAGTCGCCTTCAAGCGCTATAACGCGGCCAAGGCCGACGAGGAGAACAATCGACCAGACATGTACGTTAACCAGCCCATGGAGTCGCTAGGTAACCGGAGGAGCTCAGATTCACTCGGGAACAAGCCGGCTCCGGCGCCGGTGGCACAGGAACCTACCAAGTAGTCTCCATACTTCAAGGGGTTACCGATGTGGACTGACGGCATGAATCTTGATGGTTCTTAATCGTAATGTGTTTGGGCCGCAGGCGTTAGGAGTTCCGGTTCATTTGATACCAAGACTCGCAAGTATTTCAAGGTTAGAAATGGCTTTTGCAAATTAGTATAGAGTGTTCGAGCAAGAACTCAGGGGAATCGGAGGCATTAATGATTAATCAATAGCATTAAGCTGAATCATGGTTTCTTTTTACTACCATGCTTTCTTGAGAACCAATTAAACTCCTGCAGATGAAACAAGTCCAAGCCATCTTCTCATAGTCGCAAGTGCTCTCCTATCCACTTTTCAATTTCACCAGCAATTGCAGAAGCGTAGGGCTTGTCCAGCAGTGTCAGATGGCTTCCACGGACGTCGACTGTGAGATCGGCACGCGACCACTTTGGACGCCACTGGTCTTCGTCCATCGGCATCTTGTCTGATCGTTCGCTAGCACGTACAAACAACGTCGACAGTGCGCTGGGCAGAGGGTGCAGCTCCATGTTCCAATCTCGCAGCATCCTTGAATACCCACCCATCTTTGCCAACTCCAGATCCAAATCTTCCACAAAACTTCCGCCGGCCGTGCTTGCGGAGCTACCGAGACTGAGGCCCCCCAGACGTGCCGTGAAGACGTTGGCTGGTAGCGCCATGAGCCAGTCTGGATCGCTCGCGCTACCCGTCACGTCGAGGTACGTATCAATCATGGCGAAGCCGGCCAGCCGAGGTTGCTGCCCGTCATGTTTGGCCAGCTTCGAGGCCACGGCGTAAGCAACAACGCCCCCAGCAGAGTAGCCACCGAGTATTATTCTAGGCCGATCCGAGAACCGTTTTCGAATTGTGCTCACGTGGAGGTCCGCCAATTGTTCAAGATCCCGAGGAACGAGCCGTCCTTGTGGGGGCGGAAGTTCAAAGACTTCCCGTTTTCCTCTCAACGCAGATGCTAGATGGCTATACATGCTGAGACTCAACCCGCCGATCTTGATTGTTGGGGTAAAAGCCGGGATCATAATCAGAGGTATATCTGAGACTGTGGCGTTTAAGTGATCGTGTGTAAGGCATTGGGGGTCGGTCGCGTAGCTGGACAAGATGGACTCAGTTTCTGGGAAAGTTGGTAATGCTTGCGAGGCTGCATCTAGCAAAGCTGCCGCGGCTACGTATTGCTCCAAGGCACACAGCTGCCTATGGATGGAAGCTAGGCTTCGAAACGTCTCCGATTGGGAAACGGCCGAGTTATGAAGAGCTGAGGTAGTCTGACTAGGCAAAGTCTTTTGTGAACTTGGTCGGTTTACTGTCCCATGTTCATCTACTGAGTCTGTGGTTTGGGCAGTCGTGGGACCACTCATGTCCAAATCAACTGCCGACCGCAGCTCTGCCTCGAGGAGGGGTTGCATGTAACGCACCAGCGCTTGAGGAGTATCATGATCTAGCGCAAGCGTTACGGGGAGGGAGGCCAGACCAGTCAAAGCTCGCAGCCTGTTGGTAAGCAGAACAGAAGTGAAAGAGTCAAAGCCGAGATCGTCAAGTCGTTTATCTGGCAGCATGGATTGGCTCTGGTACCCCAATACCGCAGCAATCTCCTCTCGCACTAAGCCGAGTAGAAAGTCGAAACGATCCTCTGGTGATTTTGCAGCACGGAGATTTCTGAAGAACGTGGCGCGTTCTCCTCCGAGCCGGCTTTTGGCAAAGGTCTGCTTTGTCTCGGATGCTACATCAGAGGACTTTGCCACAAGTAACGGACCGCGCAGTAGAAGTGGTAGAAGAACTGGATGTGATGAGGCTGTTGATTGCGCATGGAGCGCCTGATGAAAAAGACGAATCCCTTGCTGGTCTGTCAGTGGTAGGGCATTGGCGAGGTGGGAGGAGACCGCATGTGCCGATAGTTTGCTTGGGGCCGCCATGCCAGCGTTATTTGCCCATGGCCCCCAAGCCAACGACAATCCAGGCAGTCCACGTTTTACCCGGAAGCAGGCTAGGGCATCAAGAAAGGCGTTGCCTGCAGTATATGCAGCCTGGCCCACGTTGCCGAATACGCTCGAAAATGATGAAAAGAGGATGAACGACCGTACGGTGTCTGGGGTAAGTTCGTGAAGGTTCCATGCACCGTCGACCTTGGGACGAAGAACTCGGGACGCCAGCTCTGGGTTTTGAGAGCCCAGAAGCGCATCATCGACCACACCTGCGCAATGTACAATAGCAGTGATAGGCGGGTATACATCGTGGCTTTGTAGCAATTTGGCCAATTGAGCGCGATCACTTACGTCGCAAGCTTCGATACGTACGGCGGCGTTGGCAGTCTGTAACTCTTCGCACAATTCACGAGCTCCTGGAGCTTCGAGACCCGATCGACTGATGATAAGCAGATTCCTGGCACCGTGGTTGTGCACAGTGTCTCGACTCAGTAGGGCGCCTAGACCGCCTGTCGCGCCCGTGATGAGGACAGTCCCACTGACATCGAGTGTCATAGGTTGGTGAAGTTTCGTGAGTAAGGCATGTGGTTTGCTTAAACTAGGAATCATAATCTTCCCGCCTTGAATGGCAAAAACTTCTTCCTCTCTGGATGCAAGTGCAAGTGATAGGGTTGTTTCAGACTCAGTTGATCCATCCAAGTCGACCAGCACAATGCGATCTCTGCCAAACTCTGCCTGAGCTGATCGTACAAAACCCCACACCACGGCAGCAACCAGATCAACGTTGGAATGGTCCCCGATCGAAATTGCCCTCTCCGTCACGATAACGAGGCGATTTGTGTCGACAGTGTTCCCTGTTTCGGCCCTCCAATCATGCACCACCCGAATGACCGCGGCGATAGCGTCGTGGACGGCTTTGACGACTGCTGTGGCGGCAAGATTGTGATGGCTCTCGATGCGGACAACCTTGTCTGTCTGATCGGGTTTCGCAGCTGGGGCAGCTTGGGACTGAGTTTCACTCCATTCTAGGTGATAGAGAGCACCTCCAGACTCATCAGACCGCTTCGCGCGAAGCCTGACTTCAGAAACTCTAGCAATGACTACACCTGTCTTCTCACTGGTCAGAGCCAGTGAGAAACAGTCCTCGCTAATAGATTGGATATATGCAAGGACTGGACCAGTAGAATTTGCTCTCGTCAGAATTTGAACTCCTCGTAGAGAGAAAGGTAGGCGAACATCGCCGTTCGTAATCTTGTCTGGTGAGGCCAGGCTGGAAGCATGCAACGCAGCATCAAAGATAGCTGGATGCAGAACAACAGTCGATTTCCGACCATCACTTGGCATTGGGCGGATCTGAGCCAGCAGGTCATTATCACCTAGGCGCCTGATAGCGCGAACTCCTTGGAAAGAAGGACCGTACCCAACGCCTCCATCGTTCAATATGGCATATGCTTTGCGAATATCCACTTCTGGCTCCGTGTTGGTTGGAACTGTGACGTCTATGCATTCTTCGCGGCAGGACTCTGACAGCGATGTCAGCGTGACAGAACCAGTAGCATGCTGTGTCCATTCATGATTCGTCGCAGAACGGCTGGGACGGGAGTAAATATCGACGTTTCTTTGTCTGTCGTTCTCTCCAACTCCAGAATGTGACTCTCCGATGAGTATTTGGATCTGGACTTCTTCAGATTCTCCTAGTTGGTCGTCCTCGATAAAAGGCAATACCAGCGGCGCAACAACAGTCAGCTCATCCAGTATGGTCCTCTCAGAACCAGAATACTCTGAACATTCTTGAGCAGCTCGCATAGCTATTTCGGTGAATGCCGTGGCTGGGACAAGCACTTGACCGTCTATGACATGGTCACGGAGCCACCGTTGTCGGGCCGTTGACAGGTAGCCAGAACAAATAATATTGCTTGTTCCCGGGATAGATGTGGCAGTCAGAAGCATCTCATGTTCCATGCCAGAGTCATGGACAATTGCACTCCGTTCTTGTGTCTGTGTCGTGATATCTCTGATAGATGCCGCTGGCACTAGTTTGGTATAGGGAACCCAGAACTTTTGCCGTTGAAAAGCGTAAACAGGAAGATTAACAAGTTGTGCGCCGGAGTTTTTAAAGGCAGCTTTCCAGTCTACCGGGATGCCACGAGTCCAAAGCTGGCCGAGTGCCTCCAACAGTTTGTTCACTGTGCTATATGTGGTGACGCTGCCCGCTACATGTGGCGACAGGACTGCGGAGCCGCCGATTTCGACAAAGACGGATACTTTTTCGTTGGATTCGAGCTCGTTGATACAATCCAAAAAGCGGACCGGTGAGCTTACATGACGGACCCAATGCCTGGCAGAACGAAGCTGAGTTGCATCGGCTCGTTTGCCTGTAACAGTAGAGACAAGTGGGATAGTCACTTTGTCTCCGACCAGCATAGCATCGCTTTCCAACGATGACATCAGCTTTTCCTCCATATCAGAGAGTATGCCATCCATCATGGGAGAATGGAATCCATGATTGATGTTGCGTAATAAGGTGGCTCGTCGTCCGAGACTGGCGAATCTCTCTGCGACATCCTTGACAGCGCTTTGAGGGCCAGAGATTACAACAGAATCTCGTGAGTTGACAGCCGCTATGGCTGTAGCTGTATTATTCAACCGTGATAGCTCTTCAGCGACCTCCTCTTCGGTGGCCGATATGCTGGCCATGGCGCCTTCAGGTGGTAAACTAGCCATGAGTTTCGCCCGCGTAACGACGATAGTGGCAGCATCACGGAGAGATAGATTGCCGGCAACATGCGCTGCAACGATCTCGCCTAGAGAATGTCCCGCCACCAGATCTGGGAGGACAATGAGTGATTGTAATAGGCGAACCATAGCGACTTCAAAAACAAACAGAGCTGCTTGTGCAAAGTCGACGCGGTTTAGCAGTCTTCCAGTATCATCCCCCCAAGCATGCATCAATGGGAATTCTAATTGCTGATCTGTTTCAACACAAGCTTCTTGGAATGCTTTGGAGAAAGTGGGAAAGATGGTACAAAGCTCCTCGAGATCGTCTAGGCTAGGCAGACAACCGCCCTGACCCGCGAACAAGAAGGCTACAGGAGGTTTATTTCCTATAGGACTAGTTTCTCTAGTCACAATATGGGGATGCTGTTCGCCTCGTGCAAGGTTTTCGAGCCTTGTCTCAATCTCTTTCCTCAAAAAAGCCTTGTTTGGGGAATATGTGATCGCGGCTTTGTGCTTCAGAGCGGATCGCGCTGTCGCAAGTGTAAATGCGATGTCGACAGGGTCCTGGTCGTGCAGGGAGTTGTAAGACCTGTCTGCTGTCTGCCTCCAAGTTTTCAACAATGAGCGTGCTTGTGCGCGCAAGGCAGCTTCACTTGCACCAGAGATTAGCCAGGGAAAAGCGACCGACGATTTTCTGGAGGTCGAAGAGTTCGAAGATTCAAGCTCGACAGAATCAGGCTGCTCCAGAATGACGTGCTTCACAGCGCGGAGATTAGTGAAGGCCTTGAAGGGAATAAAAAATGCACAAGACTCACGCTGTTGGTACCTCCGATTCCGAAGGAAGATACGGCAGCCCGCCTTGGTCTATTCACAGACGGCCACTGTCTGGCCATGCTAAGCAACTCAACCCCACAGTCTTTCCAGTCTATATGATGAGAAGGTTCTCGAATATGCAACGAGGCCGGGGCGATGCCATGACGTATAGCCTGGACCATTTTAATAACTCCTGCGACTGCTGCAGCAGCCTGTGTATGACCGATACTATCGTGTCATCATATGTGTCAGTCTTGTCAGGATTCAAAGTCATGGGCCATTATTTAGACTCACTTAGACTTGATTGATCCAAGAAGCAGCGGTGTCGAGCGTTGAGGGCTGCTGACGCTATTGTTTCCACGGCCATTACCGTATGAAGATATTACAGCCTGGATCTCGATTGGGTCGCCCAGCGCTGTAGCGCTGCCGTGACCTTCCAGGAGATCAATTTCTCCTGGGCTCAAACCCGCCTGACCCAGCGCACTGTGAATACACATTTGCTGAGCGGCTCCATTTGGCGCTGTAAGTCCGTTGGATTTTCCATCAGAGTTCACTGCTGAACCACGGATCAAGCCGAGTATTTGGCGGCCGTGGCGCTTGGCCTCTGAGTATCGCTCCAGGAGAATCAGGCCTACACCCTCGGACCAGCCAGTACCATTCGCATCACTTGAGTACACTCGGCACCGCCCATCCGGAGACAGGCCCCGTCGCCTGCTGAATGTGGTGAATGGACGCGGATTCGCCATTGTCGTTACACCTCCCGCGATAGCAAGATCGCACTCTTCATTGCGCAAAGCTTGCGCTGCTTGGTGTATTGCTACCAATGATGACGAGCATCCTGTTGAGATGGCCACGGATGGGCCATGGAGCCCCTAGGCCCAATGTCAGCTACTCTACTTCGATGCGTCTTTTAGTGGAGAAATTGGTGTACGGCCATGGTAAGCTTTAAAAATCATGTTTTTACACTTACAAAACAGTACGAGACACGCCCTGAAAGTACACTGCTGGATGAGCCGATTGTGATATGTGCTTCCAACTCTACACCATTGTTACATATATCAGCTTATGAGCAAACGCATATACTTGTCGAAGGTGGGAGAATTCATGTACCATCGTTTCCAATGCCATTTTCGTCGTAGTTTTCATACAGTGTGCCAAGAAATACGCCTGTTTGACTACCTTGGAGGGACAACGGCGGGATATTTCCTCGTTCAGCCAGTTCCCACGTAGTCTCGAGTAGCAGTCGCTGTTGCGGATCAGTGGCAAGAGCCTCTCGTGGCGCCATGCCAAACAAGCCAGCATCGAAATGAGCGAAGTCAGGCAGGAAGCCACCACGTTTCGTTGTTGATTTATGGGGCACGTCGGGATTGGTGTCATATAACGCCTCAATATCCCATCCCCGCTACAGCCCTGATTAGTCGATGAACTCACAACCTAGAGAGACTTTTATTGAAACGCAAGAAGAAAGGGTGAAAAGGAATGTGAGAAGAAAAACCAAAAGTAAAAGAAGAATATTGAATGAATAGTGCTTACATCCTCTGGAAATTCAGTGGTCGCATCTACTTCATCCAAGACCAGCTTCCATAAGTCCTCAGGCGAAGAAACGCCTCCCGGATATCGACAGGCCATGGATACAATCGCAATTGGCTCGGTTCCATAATCTCGAGGTTGAGAAATTGTGATTTTGGGCGTTGGTGGCTCCAATCGAAATACTTGGCCGTGAAGGTACTGACTCAAAGCGGCTGGAGTGGGATAATCGAACACGAGGGTGCTGGGAAGATTCAGTCCGGTAAGACTGGAAAGCCGGTCCCGAAGAACCACGCCAGCCATGGAATTGAGACCCAGAAACGAGAAGGGCTCATCAAAGTGTTCACGGAGCCAATCAATGTTCGAGTCCCTCCCTTCTTCGATCTCAATGTTCGGAGAACACGCCGCAATGGTTTCCATGATTAAAAGTGACTCCACCGAGTCTCTTGATTGCAGCTTGTGCCGGATGGTGAGAGGTCTATCCGTGAATGATGTCATAATAGACCTTTTCGGTTTACCTATGACGGTTCGAGGAACCTCGCCAATCTCATAAAATGCTGGTGAAGTATCAGAAGATGGATTTTGATAAAGCAACATAACTCGTTTTCTCACCTGTGGGTACCTTGTAGTCTGGCAAGCCTCTACGACACGCAGCAAGCAAATTCGATAAATCCAGATCAGCACCACTCTTAACGATAAAGGCAGCAGGTACCTCGCCAAGCAGTTTATGTGGGATCCCAGCCACTACAGCATCGGCTACGCCCAGCTGCCGAATCAAAACACCCTCGATCTCGTGTGGATAGATATTTTCGCCCCCTCGTATAATGACTTCTTTCCTCCGGCCGACCAAGGTCAGACACGTCTCAGCTCCCGAGCTGGAAATAGTTGCTATATCGCCAGTAGAATACCAACCATCCACCGTAAAAGATTGGGCCTCTTTATGGTATCCGATCATCAATCCGAGGCCCTTGATCAGGAGTTCGCCTTTCTTGCCGTCCTCAATTCTATTTCCGTCTCGGTCTACTAGCTTGGTGTCCCAGTGTGGCAGTATCGCCAAACTTGAATTTCTGCTATATGAGTGAGTCGGTTTGCAAGTAGCGATAAATCCGGCCTCGGTGCAGCCGTAGTTGCCCAGAAGAGGAGCACCGAGCAGTTCTTCAACTTGAGTAGCCAATGACACAGGCGCTGGTGACCCTCCATATATGCATGCTCGCAGCTTGGATAAAGATAGTGGCGACTTCGAGCCTGACGACTGCGTGGTATCAACGATATCAAGGAAAGTGGCGGTTGCGCCCACAATGATCGTTGATTCTCGAGCTTGCATGTCTTTGAGGCCGTCAAATGGTGTCTGATCAGGATTTGGAATAAATGCGCTCGCACCCGCGACCACGGTGGTAATTATGCAGAGTAGATGACCGAAAATGTGAAATACGGGAAGAGAACAGAAGAACTGGTCTTCAGTGGTCAAGTCAAGCGCGGAGATGAGGCTATTCGCGCTCAACAGCCTACTGTTTTGATTCGATAGTACCCCTTTTGGCGAGTCTGTTGTCCCCGAAGTGTAGTGCAAAAAGGCTGCTTCTTCCTCTCCAAGGTCATCAATCTTGAAGTGCAAGGTCGAGGACTCATTATCTTCAACCCAGTCTCGATATCGGACAACTCGACTACCGAGTTCCATGGCGCCCACATCGGGAATGTCAGTAGTCAGAACAATGAGGCTGCCTTTCCCAACAGCAGTGCGTACTGAAGCCAAGTGGCGGCCATCCGTAATCACCACTCGTGCATCGCAATGCTTGATGAGTTTCACCAATTCTGGTGCTGGTGAACGTGGATCAAGCGGGACTCCGATGCCACACGCTCGCGTGATTGCGAGCACCGATTCGACAGCCTGAAGACATCGGCCAAGCACTATAGCCACAAAATGCCCTCGCCCTACACCGGCATCGACCAAGTGCGTTGCTATACGCCTGGTGCGCTTTTCGAGTTCACCATACGTCTGGCATTGGTTAGCACTCATGATGCTTCTTTTTTTCTTCTTTTTTTTTTCCGGAGGTATCACGAGGTAATAAGCGCGAAACTCCCAGTAATTGAGTCTACACTCGTTCGATCTGTGCATTTGCCGCATCACAAGACGGGAACTACAAAGGGTAACACGGGGGCTGGCAGGACTTACTACTGTCCATCCTGGACCTGAGAATGCCACATTCTGATTTTGTTCTTCAGCGTGACGTACAAGAATTTGTGGTAGCAGATTGGACTGTGACATGTCTTCGGGCAATAGCTTTTGCTGGGCAATTTAGGTTGGACCATTGGTATGAACGCTGTTGTGGAAGGGACACTCTAATAATAAAGCCATCATTGAACCACTTTGGACTGTATCCTTTTCTTAGCAGCTCGCTTCCTCGACTGATCCATTTTCTTTGAAGCTCGCTTCCTTCGTACGCAAATCTGTACCTCGCAAATTTTCAGCCACAAACCAATAGTGTAAACGCCTAAGCATGAGGCACCAGCGCTAGGTGACGATAGGCATAGGTGTTCCGCACTTGGCGTACCGTTTTGGCCGCTAGCTTACACTTGGAATATTTGTGATTGGCTTTGTCATTGTGGATTTTGTATTGTAGTTCCCCGGACGAATCGCAGTGACAGCAAACGTCGCAGGTATTGACTTCTCACGTAAGCACTGAGTGATCCTTCATGCTATAGAGGACTTGGCGATTACTCAGTAGGCAGTTCAGAATGACGCATTCCTGACCAAAGTCGTCGATTTTGCTCAACGTCAAAATTCTGTCAGCGAGACAGTAATGAAATTTCGAACCGCGAATTTTGTGTCCGTATAGTCTGGCGCATTTTGGACAAAGTCTAGTCCAATCAGTCTCATTGCTTGCGGAGCTCAGTCAGCAGCAAGTTTCTGCAATCTATTCGAAGTCATTGACATCCTGTTCAATACCTGCATATCATGGTCTCGTGGCCTCACACCTTCTCCTGGTGTTCCACCATATGCTTATCACCCAAGATCTCGGTTTCTGTTCGCTGTTGTCTACTCTTGGCAAATTTGACTGTTGCCCATACCGAAGGACTCTCTCTAAAGACTAAGTCAATATCCTCCAAACGCATTCCCATTGTCTACGCAATCTTGTTAGTCGTGTACACGAGCCATGCTGCGAAATTCTCACCTCTGGATACAGGAAATACACGGTAAACGGGATGCAAAATCCAATCACGGTGTACAGTATGTAGTAGCGATAGCCGATCGTCTGGATGGCAACGGGCGTGATCATCGTGACCAGGAAATTGCTTGCGAGCGTCAGCTACACATGCACTCATCATGCTGAGGGTAACACGGATTGACTCACCAAAGCCAATGATTGGCAGTGCTGATACTGCTCATGGCGACTCTGAGTCTGAGGGGCGCAATTTCGGCGCAATACAGGAAGTTGGCGCCGAGGAAGCCAATCGGGATGAAAAAGTTGAACAGGAATACAAATAGGACGCTGGTGATTTGAGCGCCAAAGTTGGAAGTTGGGAACGAAGTCGCTACCGCCAGCCCGAGCATGCATGTCGCCATGCCTGTTCCACTGACCATGAAAGCAAGACGTCGTCCGAGTCGGTCAATGGTGAAAAAGCTCACGAAACAACTGATGAATTTCCAAGTGAGAGTACCACCAGATAATATGCGACTCGTCTGCGCGTCGAGCCCGAGTCCGTTCTGGAAAATGACGGTGCTATAGACCGAGATCAGGTTGCCTCCGCTCATTTGCTGGTAGAATTGCAGCAAGAGACAAATTCCAAAGCGATACAGAAGCTTGTCCTCGCCCATTTTCAACAAGTCTCCCAACCGAGCTTTCTTACCCCCTTGCTCTTCAAGGCTCAGCTCGATGGCTGCAATCTCTGCTAGAATATCACTGCTGGTCTCTTCTGAATCCCGAAGGGCACTCATCACTGCCTTGGCCTCGGATACTCGCCCCTGATGAACAAGCCACCGCGGAGATTCGGGCATCAAGAAGACGCAGCATAACAGCACAATGCTGAAGAATGCAGCGATACTGATGGGTGGCCGCCAGGTCAGAGGACCAGCCGAGAACTGGTAGAAGCCCAGATTGATCCAAGCTTGCAGCACATATCCTAACGCAATGAAGAGCCCGCTGAGAACAACCTGGCGACCACGAGTCTCGGAACTGCTGCACTCACTCTGCCAGGTCGGAACCACTCCGCTCAACATTCCAACGCCTACGCCCAATATGACGCGGCCAGTAATGAGCTGCGCGATGTGGAATGATGAAGCTTCGAGGATTTCGCCGACCAGTGTGAGTAATGCACCCAGTGCGATTATTGGACGTCTTCCAAAGCGGTCGGCCGTATACGAACATGAAAGACAGCCTGGTAAGGCGCCGAGAGTAAATGTCGCTATGACAAGGCCTTGGAGAGTGGCATTAGTGGATTTCTGATGGCCGGTGGTGTGCTTGGTGTCGATGGCAGGGAAAACTCGAGTCTGGAGAATTCCGTGTGTCAGTGCCTTTGCCTTGTGAAGCAGTGTGTGTCGGACGAAGGATATGTATCGAATTTTTACTCACCCAATCCTCCAGCGAAACAAGGCCGCCTAGATTCGACTGATTATAACCGAAGAGAATGAAAGCTGGAGCGACAACAAGAAGAAGCTGTGCTGCTGCAAGAGCGTTGCCACGAAGGCCCAAGAAAGCCTTGGACACAGCCATTTTGAAAGGGGAATAAGGCGCTTTATGATGGTAATGATGACAGCTCCTGTCCCTATGACTTTGTCTGCACACAGTATGCAGAAGTGTCTAGTCATGCAATGCATTAATGCAGATCGTACATCGTTGAAATCTGGGGTTGGCTGAACTTTAAAGCCTGACAAGCCTGGGCAACTTCTTGGCCTGGGGTATTTTCTGGGGTATGGGGTAGCCGGAATAGAGATCTAAACCGAAGATGCTCTCTACTAGTAGACATCTAGCTCACTACTCCGTATAATTCCTTTGGACTATCTGCTGATGGGGCATTTTGCGGGTGGCCGGAATAAGCCTCTAAGCCGAACAACGCCATCATGGGCCCATACGTGTGGATCTATGATCAGATGGCAGGGCAAACGCTGCCACTCCTGTGCAAAAAAATCCAAAGAAGGCTCATTAGTAAAAAATTAAAAAAAAGCTCATTCCGAGAAGTTCAACGTAGCAAAGTCGAACTATAGTACCAATAAAACAACGTAACCTCGGGGGCTGCGCATCGCTGATGCCTGAGCCGTGCTTCATGTTGAAATATCCAAAAATGGATCAACCGGTGCTGTGTCAATCGGACTGCTTGTATGATTTTTCGGATAGAACTTTTTCATTCGAATCCTTGATTGGCTACCGTGGTGTCCTAAGGATTCCACCCACGTTATCTGAATTTGCCGTGTCAGGTCGGCCCAATGTCCACTATATTCAACCCAGGAAAAGGTCATCACACGGAGTCATTCAAGTCATTCCTAGCTCTTCACCTTATCATTTGGCTTATTGCCTAGCCAGGCTTGGATCAGCTAATAAATACGACATTATTTTTCTATAGATTACAATTTCATAATTTCGTTCAAAGTCGTTAATCTAGCCGGTTCATTCTAGCCCTAGAGTATTGTAGCATCTCATCCACCATCAGCTGACTTGCGCCGAAATAGTTGATTGGATTGCACAGATCAGCAAGAGTTTCCTCGCTCATTTTTGCCATCACTTCTGGTTGACCCTTCAGAACGTCCAGTAATGATATGCGCTCATCGATAGACTTCTTACAAGCCGCATAGACCACATCGTGGGCGGGCTGGCGCCCAATGAATGGTGCAAGACCCATCATGACCGCCTCTCCAACAATGAGGCCCTTTGTTGAGCAAAGATTGTTCATCATCGACTCTGTATTCACAACCAATCCTCCTAGGGCAAAGTTCGTCTGGTATAGCGCCCCTACAGCCAGTACGAATGAGCTCGGGATAGCTACCCACTCTAGATGCCATGGGCCTGATGCGCGCTCAAAATCCACCACCATTGCGTCAAGACCCAGGGCGGCGTTCGAGCGTAGGAGTTTCGAGGCGGCCAATATGACCTCGCTCGAGATTGGGTTTCTTTTTTGAGGCATGGTCGACGACGCTCCTCTGTGGGGTACAAAGGGCTCAGACACCTCGCCCATCTCGTTAGATGACATGATGATGATGTCGTACGCGATCTTGCCGAGAGATCCACCGACTAATGCGAGAAAGTTCAGAATCTCGGCTATGTTGTCTCGCACAACATGCCAGGTGATCGGAGGGTTTTGTAATCCTAATTCCTCTGCCAAGGCTGCGCGTACTCGCAGTCCAGTATCATCAGACCCGAGAGAGGCCAGTGTTCCTGCAGCACCTCCGAATTGAATCTGCAAGCATCTTTCCTGAATGTCCTTGACTCGAGCATGGTGACGAACAATGCTTGACAAGTACACTGCGCACTTGTACCCAAATGTGCAGGGCAGTGCATGTTGTAGGTGCGTGCGACCGGCCATGGGAGTGTCGCGATAACTGGCCGATAATTTCTCCAGGACGGAAATAAGCTCTCGAATCTGTCGCTCGACGATTTCCAGCCCCGAGCGAATCTGCAGCATGGAAGCATCGTCCATAATGTCCTGTGTGGTAGCTCCCCAGTGAATGTACTTGGCATATTCAGCTGGGCACTGGGCGACCAGCTGCTCAACCAAGGGCAGGACTGGGTACCCGACAATGTCTGTATCGTGCGCCAACTTCTCAAGACTACGATGCTGTCAGTCATTTATAGAGTTTCAGGGGTGCGAAATCAAGGTTCGCATACTCGAGAGCCACTGCTCCTAGCGCTGTTGTTATTGCGCTGCCGGCGTCAGCGGGTATTACACCAGTCTTTGACTGCGCCCGAGCTAGAGCAGCCTCCACTTGTACCATCCTCTGCACATAGGCGTCATCAGTGAATATGTCTCGTATCTCCTGTGTCCCAAATAGGTTGCGAAAGACGCGCGAGTCCAGTGCAGATGTCGCCATGGTGGTCAAAAATAAGGAAAACGTGACAGTTTTGTATAGTGGAAGATTGAACACACCTCACAAAGTAGAAGAACGTTTCGATTTATACTGCTTCATCTAGGGCAGAGTCAGTCCGGGATAAGCGCCTATTCCGTGCCCACCCAACAGTAGTATAAACCACTGGGCCCACGTGATTGTTCTCTTTGGGAAAAGCTCTCGGCCGATGAATGGAGACTTGGAAACGGCCGTGATCACCGCACTTTCCTTCACCTCCGGTTCTTGACTTCTCTGACAACTTGACGTGCCAAGTAATTACGCGTCTCGCGTAATGAACCCTCTGACTATGCGCTTCAGTCCGCCGAAGAATTTCTGGAAATTTGGAGATGACCGACGATGCCAGCGCGCCCTCCAGTTGTGGTTCGCCAGACCCGGCTGCCGCTGGACTTGGCCAGGTTTGGTACGTCCTCGAAATTGCTTCATCTTCTCATGTGCTCTGACCTTGTTGTAGTGACCGATGCCGGCAGTAGGTCACCCATTCACCTCAAAATTTCATATTGGAACTCATTGAAAGTAGAAAGAAAATCAAGTGCGACGCCGCCATACCGTCCGTAAGTGCAATAACACTAGGTGCAACCCTAGCAGATTCTGATCATAGAACAGTGTGGTGCATGCCAAGCTGCTGGTGTTTACTGCGAAAAGTCCGCAAAGCTCCGGAGGAGAACAAAGGTACGGGGCTATCAAATCAATACTGAAGACCAATTGAGAAGAGCCCAAGCGGAAAATGCAGAGCTCAAACGTTTGCTTCAAGTGGAGCGTGAGGCAAACGCGGTTCTTCGCCACCAAAACCAAGAATTCATTCCAGGTACACCAATAGGACCTAGGATTACTGAATTCAGCATAGCACAGCCCAGGAGCTCTTTAGAAAGAACCCAGGAATCTGAAGCCACAGCGACGACACATGAACAGTCGCCCGCTGTGCTTATCCAACACATGGGGCGTCTTGTCACTGACCAAACTGGTACTCAGCGGTTTGCGGGCACCACAACCGGAATCCATTTCGTCCTGTCCACGCAGCAAGCCATAAAGACGCGCATGGATGTCATAGGATGGTTTCCAGAAAGTTGCTTCAGACTATATCTCCTTCAGATGCCCACTCACGAGCCCGTCGCTTATATACTCGGCTCTGGGGCCACCCTGGGCCTTGAGGAGGCGTGTCAACTGCTCGCAAATCTATGTCCACACCCGCCATCTTACTATGCTAGCCATGTGCAGCGTTTTGTCGCTTCATGGTCAGCCTACTTTCCTATAATAGCTGTGTCAGATTTCCTGCTCAGGGTTACAAGCCTGCTGGAATACGTGCGACAGACATCAAGCGCGCGATCGATTGGCGATGATGACTGCTGTATCGCTTTCCATCTTGTCATGATTATATTGGTCAATAACTTGAACGTTGACGCAAAGTCAACCCATGGCTTCCTGTCAGCTCGTGATATAGAAGGGATGGGTCTACTCCAAAGAACGCTGGCTGTTCGGATGATGCAAACCAGAAATCAGTCGAGCCTACAAGGACTACTCCTACTCGGCCTCTACTATCAACTGACAGGCCAGAACCAGTATATGGTACAACTCAGCGGCCTCATGGTCCAATTCGCACATTCTTTAGGACTACATCGACATAGTCGTCGTTTCACTTTCTGCGCCGGCGAGATCGAGTTGAGAAGGAGGATATGGTGGTGCGTCTATATTTACGACAAGTGAGCCTCATCAGTCCAGCCCCAATCCGAAGTGGTTACACGTATTAACAGCCGTTTAGAATGACGGCCATTACACACGGACTTCCGAAACTGATTAATGACACTAATGTCGACATCGATATGCCCGTTGATTGCGAGCTCCAAGTAGTCAAAGCCACTGACTTGACTTACCCTTTGCCTGGAGAATGTACGCCTATCCGGGAGTTCAATCATTTTATTCATCTTAGTCGCCTGCTTTCTTCAATTCTTACACAGTTGTACACAACAACAGACCGTCGGGGCGGGCCTGAAAAAATGGAGCGACTGTCTGCCGAGTTGCAGAGCTGGAGACAACGCTACATGATGCACAGCGATGAGATTTCATCCCCTCCACGGGCGCCACTCAAGGATAGTGATCTCAGCCCAACCAACGTCGTGCTTCCATTGATGTCTGAGGTCGCAAGATTACTCATCCATCGGCCAGGCCTGACTTTCGATCGGCAAACACTACACTTTCGGCAATGCCTCGATGTGTGCACAGATGCTTGCACCCAGATCATCAATCTTGCGTCGAAGAATGTGGGCTACAAAAGTCTGAATATGATATCCCCGCCGATGTGTGGTCTGATTTTCCAGTCGGCTCTCATGCACGTTTTCTACCATTGTCATTCCGTGGATGACCACCGCCCGACACCTGCGTCCAGCGCCGGCATTATTCAGAAGGCCATTGAGTTTCTGAACTGGACCCTACAATCGCAGACCATAGGGGCACAGGATGCGGGCGACACTGAAAGGGCACTCGGTCAGGCGATACAACTTCTACGAGCCATCATGCAGGCCTTGTCTGTACTTTCGAAACCCTCGAGCTTCATGGCCGACTCTATTGGTGGCGGGACCCCGGAAGTTTCAGGCGTGGAGAGCCAGGAACCGGGCTATACTTTGCCTGCGCATGAGTTGAACAGCATATTTGACGAATTGATGTGTACCCCTCTGGAAGGAAATGATCTTATGGTTTCTCTTGATTCGTTGCTTGATGCCGATTTCGGCTCCTGGGCTTCGACATAGTTCACGATAGCCTGCTTATCGGCAAGATACTTCGCACGCAAGAAACAGGAATATGGTGTCCTCGCCAGCAGAGTCGGTCATCGAAGCATCTTTCATTACCTTTCCTAGCTCCCGCGATTCCTGATCTTCCTTGTGTGGGGAATCACGCCCTTGGAAACTTGACCAGGTATTACGTCTTAGTAAAGCAGTACTTGTGGTATGTTGCATTCTCTTGCCATGAACCTCCTCCCCGCATTCTCCCAAAAGATGGTGTGCATACTTCGTGCATCCGATCACCTTTCCCCCGCAGCCGCCGCTGCCCGTATTGACTATCCAAATCCAGTCACCTGCATTGGTTTACTGTACTGCAGCTTAATATTATGGAACTGCCTTTGGATTGGAACGGGGGACTTTTCCTTCTCCATCAACCGCAATCACACTACATTCATCCTCTTGAATCCCGTCCATCCTCGAAATATCCTGTTACAGTCTCCCGTGGTAGTCTACCGAAATGAGAACTCTATTAATATTACCATGGGCTTACCTTGTCACCTCCTACGCGTTGAAGGCCAGTAGTCAAAGCGTCAAGCGGCCAGATTATCACAAGGATGCGGGAGTTCTCAAATATGTCATGCCACTAATTGGCACAAATGGCGCGAGTCCCGACAATAGTGGAGGAATGATTCCATCTGTCTCGGTGCCCTTTGGAATGACGAGATGGACACCACAGACAAGGGAAAACTTCATCTCACAAGTTCCATACAACGACACGGACCGATATATTCACGGATTCCAAGCTACCCATCAACCGGCCATATGGATGGGACAGCAGGGCGAGGTGGTATTGACGCCAGGATGGAACCAGCGAGTCAAGCCGCTATTTGAAGAGCGCGGGTTAGAATTCAGAAAAGAGGACGAAGTCAGCACACCGTATGTCTACGAAGTCCTACTTGATGCCGATACACAAGGCGAACATGGTTGGGACCTCACGGAGGCTTCCGCAAACGGCGGCCCTGTACCTGGTGGAGAAGGCGTTGTGCCATTTGAGGTGTTTCTTGGCTCTAATGGCCGCGTCAGGAGATCCGAGGTCAAACCGAACGCTCTGGGGCGAATTATAAGGGCTGCTATGAGTGCAACGGCACACGTAGGTTACTTGCGTTTCGACTTTGAGAAGGCATCCGGCTCTGCGGCCATTTCCGCGGAGCCATACGTCCATGTCCAAGCATCTCGCATGGGCTGGGACGGAGACATTCAAATTGATGCAAGATTGGGTGAGATAACTGGCAGCAATACTGAAAGGCAGGACTACAGACTCGGACCTGATCGAGCGGCTTCCTTCCGAGGATATTTTGTTTCTCGATTTTCCACCCCTTTCAGTTCGGTTGGAACAACCAAAGGTGGAAACGTTACGGAAGACTCTGTCTACACGTCTGGAAACTTTTCGGGTGCCTATGTCAAGTTTCCTAAGAACACCACAAGAGTCGAGGTTCGAACAGCAGTCTCATTCGTGAGTATAGAGCAGGCAAGAAGGAATCTTGCCATTGAGGCACCCGACAGCATGTCATTTGAGGATATGGTTGAGTCAACCAAGCGAGCTTGGCTCGACAAGCTGGGAAGGATCACAATAGAAGGAGTCAATTCCACGGACGTGGAACATGACCCTCGCACAATTTGGTACACGGGATTATACCATGCCTTGCAATATCCAAACGACTTTTCGGAGCCATTGAGCGCTGAATCGGATTCTTCCAGGGTGTACTACAATGGGTATACTGACAGTGTTCAACAATCAAACGAGTCGTATTATCAATCGTGGTCCATTTGGGACACTTACCGTGCTGAACACTCTCTTCTTACCATCTTTGCTCCGGAAAGGGTCAATTCCATGATGCGCACTCTTCTCAACATCTTTGAATGGACTGGGCGCCTACCTATATGGGCCAACATGGTGGAAACGAATATCATGATCGCGACAAATGCTGACGTGGTCCTGGCAAATGCAATCTTGATGGATGGTGGAAATCAACTCTGTTGATAGCTACCGAATGGGTGGTGAGAAGAGGAAGCTGTGAAGCTCACCACAGCTCAA